>OU974084.1:7394742-8024742 GCA_918843875.1 Diadumene lineata
AGACATTTGTCAAGTTGTGGTTAAAATTGAATGGTGTGCTGTCTGTGATTGCTTGGCCAAGGAACAATAATTATAAATAATTCCTGTAATATTTCTGTCTGCCTAGAGTTCCTTTAATCGCTCTGTAAATTTAATGTAAATTATATAAGAGATGTAATATTGTATTGATCTTACCACCACATCTTGTCCAATATGGCATCCCTTCTTTGTTCTTTTGTCCAATCATCATCAAGCTCAACTAAGAAACCAAACGACAATACCATGTTAAATTCCATTGGACACTTGGCTCTAATTAAGAGACTTAATATACTTTAGTGTTATAAGGTCACGTTTATGTTTACATGTTTTTGTTTTTGTTAACACATTGTTTTATTCATTCAGGCCTACCATTTGCCCCAAAACACTCAAGCAAACTATTTTTGAAGATTCTTTTTAAGGTGGATGTATTTTCAGACAGTGAATAGCTGCTATTTCAATAGCTTCTGAGAGGTCAATGCATGCACATGTTGCATGGCACCATTGTGAAGAATGGTTAAAAATGTAGTAATTTGCAGATATCAGGAAAAAAACATTTCCTGCCCATATTACGAGGCTGCTAATTCAACCAGAACCATGTCTTGCTCATCAGCCAATAATGTTGATGCCTTAAGTTTGTAATTTGATTGCCTGATATGGACATACTAACAGTAAATATCTTTTGTTCTAATGAGAAACCCTGTTTGGCTTATAAATGCAATCTGCTCCCAGCTGAATTTTCAGCACTGTAATAAAATATTCAAAACCATATCTACATAATACATACCTTGGATGTCCATAAGAGCTGCCATTCGTTCAGCAAGGTCTGGTATAGTGTCAAGGTGGGTCTTGGCATATTGTCTTTCATACATCCAAGCATGGTCAATGAGATAGATACTAAAGAACAAATTATACCACTATATAAGACAATAAAACAATATCATTCCACATCTATGCATGGAAAGGATTCCATAACACAATAAAAACAATATCGGCACCATGGCCAAGATAGATACAAAAAAGAAAAAAAGGATTCCATACCTCAATAAAAAAAAAACATACACATCTATGCATGGCTAATGAGATAGACACTAAATAAACAATCTGTTTACATGTGACAATAAAAACAATATCCACATCACTATCTTTTCACTTAAGGTTTATTAGTGTGCTGCCTATGATTGGCCAAGGAACAATAACAACATTCCTGAAATATTTCTGTCTGGCCACGGTTTTTAAATTTTCACTGTAATGTATTATTGTTATTATATACATTATTATTATTACAATTTTTTTGCTGAGCATTTTTTAGGGTGTTATTTTGTCACCTATGTACCTGTTTGGATCTGATGCCTTTACTCCATTCTCATCAGTTACAGAGACATGATATGTCCCATCTTCTTCATCCATTAAAATGGAGAACTTCTCTCCAGCATCATATATCTGACATCAAATATCAATATTTATTAGTTATTGCATTCATAACCATCATCATTACCATCTTCCTTCTAGTCATCATCATCATCATGATCATCACATAATTCACATCATGAATCACAAGCACCATCATCAAAGTCATTTTTAATGCATATATTATCATGATTGGAATAACTACTTTCAAAGTTAATTAATAGTTTTCAACAACTTCCTTCTCGTCATCATTGTCATCATCAACATATTCATTATCATCACATCATAATTTTCATGATAATGATAATAATGATAATGAAAATGATAACGATAATGATAATGATAATCATAATCATAATAATTCAATATTCATATAGTACACGGTTCATAGGAAGATGCTCCTGTGCGCTTGATGCATGATTATAATCGGCATATATTATCATATCTATTTCATAACTACTTTCAAAGTTTTTGGATATATCTTAATGAAATAATTAATAGTTTTGTCCACAAACATTACTAGTATATTTTTGTCAAAGAGTATTTAAATGCCAACAAAGGAGACGCGTAACTAGGTAACAATTTTGGAAATGTTTACACATTCTCTACTTCTCGCGCAAACTTGATATAATTGTTTTAATTCATTATTGATTTTTTTCACTGTAAATGTGTGAGATGTGAATGAAAGAACTTTGAAATCTTGAATCGTCAGTGTCATCACATTCATCATTATCATCACTATCATCATCATCATCATCATCATGACAGCATCATCATCATCATCAGGAATCACAACCATCATTATTTCCCTGCAAGCAAGTCTCTATGAGTAGTGATTTTCCCATCACTACTGCCATTTCACGGACTTTTCAATTGATTCTCTCAATGAACATTGCTAACAGAATAATATTTATGTAAATATAACAATCTTGCAATGTAATTCACAGTAACACACACTATTTAATGTTAGTTTCACCGTAACGCTATGTGCTATGCATGCTATTCAGCTGACCACCAAATATGTACTTTATTTGGTAATAAATGATAATGATTATGACTAAAATCTTGTGTAACACGTGCAACAAATGTGTACAACAACAGAAAATAAACTTACTTATTTCCACAGATGTTCTTAACAAATCACTTACTTCATTCTCAAGCTTTCTGTGTAAAGTTTCCCAGTATATTTCCGGTACGTTGTCCTTTAGTTGTGCGATGCTTGAAGAAAGAAACGAATCGTACGACGAGGATAGACCTTGGTCCGCCATGTTGGATTTTCAAAATATTGATTCCACAGGAAACCCAACACTCAATCCCGATCGTTCAGGGATCACGGACGATTTTTTGTTAATTTCACGGATCACGGCATTAAAGAAAAGCATTTCACAAATCACGAACTTTCACACTTGGAATCACGGCATATTTTTTTCTCCTTTTTACGTGAATCACGGTATAAATACGGGTCGAATCACGGATCACGGAAAACACCTTCCCCAGCCTGTTTGAACGTTGTTAAAACCCTGGCCTATGCTTCTTTCCTTTCCTTTCATTTTCTTTGCTCAGTTCCGCTCTTTCTACACGCGCATGTTCCGTATACAATGTGATTCAATTTCCGCTAGCCAAAAAACTCGGCCTCCTTCAAAACAAAGCATCTTTAAGATATTATACCGCCTTCGAAAGCTGAGCCAGAGTATAGGAATAAACCTTTGTAACAGACTTTTTAAGGGAAGGCAAGAACATTCAAAAAGCTTATGATTCTCTACCGTCTTGTAACAGCCCTACATGAAAAGCCAACGAGTCCACGATTCTTGCGTGCGTGAAATCCACGTTATACGCGATTTTCTTTTTGAAATTTCTTGATTTGTGAACGAGAACAATTTGTGAAATCTGTCAATTTGTGAAATCTGGCATTCATTTTGAGCTTTTTTGAAATTTTTGGGAGAGACGACAAGGTCATGTGACCATGCAAGCTGCAAAGAGCCCATTTCCAAACATTGTTTAAACAGCTATCGTATGTCTAATTGCCATACATCTGGGTCTAGGTATAGTCTCCGGTTTGTTGTTTAACCAACTGTCTTATAATATAAACACATATTACTAATTAGGAAAAAAACGTTTAGATAAAAAAATCCCTAATTTAAAGCTGCAATAATATTTGCATTTCATTGAGGGGGCGTATTATGGTTTCTAAGTCAATTCTGGGTTCGAATTTCCTTTTATTTATTTATTTATTTATTTATTTTTATTTTTATTTTTATTTATTTATTTATTTATTTATTTTTTTTGCCCCTTTTAATGTGCAGTTATTTAGTTTGAAGTAGTCTTCGGTATCCTGTATTCGAAGATTTTAAATCTTGGTATCCGATAAAAACGGAAAGGGCAGATAAAATAACTAATAATTTCGACTGAAAATCGATTATAATAGATCGCTGTGTGATCTCTCGTACGTTAATATTTCTCAAGAAAAGATCGAGGACACGGGAATACGGGAAATTGTTTCTGCTATATTGATATCATGATAATAAACGTAGGCTGCGCGGTATATTTGGTAATTAGTTTTTCACTCTGTATCGCTCTGGAACTGGGTATCTTTTGCGCAGTTTCGGGGGCAGGATTATTTATAAACCATAAGTCAATAAAAAATAGGATTATCAATCACTATATAAAGCGTTTAACAGGCGATTTGCGTTATGGCTTCATATGCTACAATCACCAGAATAATTCTTTGCTTTCTTTCTTTCGTAGCGCAATTAGCACAAATTGTTCTGTTAATCTCCAAAGGGATTAAGAATTTGAATATGAAAGAGAATTCCCACAAACTGCTGTTAGTCGTAGTAAAATGACGCCACGACAGCACAAAAGATCACAGGTCACCCCACAGGCAGCCCAAGCAATCTACTTGTCTTCTTTTCAAAATGGCGGTTCATTGGAAGTACACGAGTTCGAATCCCACTCTGGGGACTTGAAAAAAAATTCTTTTCTTATCGCTTGATTTTTCACAATATTTTTCTTACTTTTTATTTTTTATAAATTGAATTTTTTCATCCACGATTTCTATTTTTCCCCTTTATTACATATATAATATATGTAATAAAGTTTAATGTAGTTTATAAGAGAATGTATAGGACACCATCAAGTCAGTCGATTTCCAGTACAAATATGAAATAGCATTGAACTTTCCTGTCTGTGTATGTTGCCTTACATCTTGAAAATCCCTCAGTAAAAAATAATTTCGCGATTTTTGGTGGAGGAAAAAATTCATACTGAAAATCTCTAAATTATTTCTAGGGGCTTTCAAGAAGTACCGCAACACCAGTACAGTAAGTAAACTTGAATTGTATTTATTTGTACTGAAAATGGACTGACTTGATAGTGTCCCACGCCTTTGAACGGTACAATTAATGCTCCTGGGTCACCTGTGAAAAGATTCTATTAAAATGACACACTGTCTGCATGCTTGCCACTTCAATAACGGACATAACGAAGACTTACGTCAGCACATCGCCATCATCTATAGTATATGAATACCACTCAGAAATAGTGCTATTTTATAGTGCTAATTGTATTGTTTTCTTTTGTTTAATTAGTGCTATTTACTACTTAATAGTGACAGCAATTGCATACATTTAGTGTTAGCACTCTAAAGCAACTAAACCATTTCATTAGTTACACAAAAGACACAGATAAAAAGCTATTAATTTATGCAAAGTTTGTAAAATCGTCACGTTAATATGATGTTGGATTGTATCTAAGCAACGGAAACTTTTCGAAACTTCAGGGGCCGGTTGCACAAAGCCTGAATAGCGCTATCCAGCGGATAAATCCCTATCCAGTCGACAATTTCTAAAGAAATCCCATGGAGTGTATAACTTTATCCAGTGGATAGCTGTATTCATTTATTCAGGCTTCGTGCAACCGGCCCCAGAAGTTGTTTAAGGTAGCTATATCCATCTCTTCATTGTTTATTTGTTTGTTTCCTTGTTGAATGTATTATATAGGTTTATTTATATTGAATTAGAAAAAAAGACAGATACGTCGTTTGTTTGTTAGTTCAATCGTTCATTCATTCGTTCGTTCGTTCGTTCGTTCGTTCGTTCGTTCGTTCGTTTATTTGTTTGTTTGATTGATTGATAGATTGTGAACATTTACATTATGTCACACTGATAAAGCAGTTACTTTCAACAAAGCTCCAAAAAGACTGACAGAATGTTACGTTCGGTTCAATCCAAGCTCAATTTCAAAGTTATCTTGGTCATATCAGTAAAAGGCAGAGCGATGATTGTGACTTTCTTTGGCCATGATAATTGGTGGAAAATAGTGGAGATAAGGATATACTGATTTTATCAATCTTAACGATGAAACATCAATTGTCATATATATATTTGACCAGTTTGATTTTGTATTGAAACTATAAATAGGATTTAAATTTTTAGTTTTCTACAAATTTTGACTGAGATGAGATTTCAAGACTGATGCTCCTCGAGCCAGCGACTTATTAAAATGTTTTACTTCCGATTGAAGCTTGTAAAAAATTAGAGGTGAATTTTTTTTTATCCAAACGATAAAACATCTAAAGTTGATTTGTGTGTGGAAATATCGAGCTAAAAGTTGTATGAATCCTTGGTGTGGTTCATTAGATCTATGTGGACGCAATAGAACGAGCGTTCTTTTATTTTTTTATCATGATTCGATAGATATTTTTTAATTTCACTAATTTATGAACTGACTTTCTGACCTAAAGCTTTAGTGTATTATTGGAAAAACCTTTTTTAAAAACTTCATTTCTTCTCTAAATCGAGCTTCATTGTCGTTCAGTGTTAACCCGAGTTTTTTTTCAATTAATTCCAAGCGAGGTGGCAATGCGTCAAAGTAATTTGAAAATGCTTAGTGCAAACTTTTACTTAAAACTCGAACTCGGGACCTGTAACTGGTGGCTTCGAGTCTTCTGTGAAAATCCGTCAAAATTGCTATGAGAAATTTCTTGTGGTCTATTGGCAACAAAACAATAGACTCCCAGTTAGCAAAGAAACTATTGTAAAGCGTGAGGGAAACAAATACTATTTATAGCTATAGTAAGGCAAAAGAACAAGTGCACTCTGCCGAAACTGTGGAGAAAATTTTATTCGGTCTTTATTGACTTTTTTCATATTAACGTAGTTTTCTAAAAATTTCTTTTTCATTTTGGAGAAATATTTTGAGCGAAAATTTTTTCGAATTAAAAATTCATAGAAAACTGACACAGCTTCAACAAAGTTTTAATTTTTTTAAGAAGTTTGTAGAAATCCTTGTTATTCTGCGAAAATGACCCATTCAATTTTACGCAAATAATTTTTTTTGCGCTCCAATCGGAAAACTCACATATATATTTTGGGTACTTATGCTAGATTTTCAAGTTTTCTTGAAAAAATATACATTCGCACAATTTATTTTGATTTTATATGCGTATTAAACAGTTCCATGTTTTGGTTTTGATTTGTAACTAAAAATTATGAATATTCTTATGTTTTGTGTAAAATATGGAAGACAAAAAACAAATATTCAAAATGTAAAACAACAAATAAAAGGTGGCCAAAATGTTATTAAAATATCAATTTAATATAGGTGTAAGTTTTTTCCGATATAATAAGAAAAATGGTTGTGTGAAAGTTTTGACATGATAAAACACGCACGTGAGAAGCCACAGATCATTTTTAAATGCTGAAGAAAAAAACTTGACTGACTTAAAATAAAAATAAAAACAGTGTTTAAAATAAAAATGGATCTTAAAATCAAAGTCTATTTTGAATTTGGATTCTCTTTTAGTTTTAAATAAAAAATTAAACTAATGAGTAGTAGAGATATTTTCTGTGATAAGGCCAAAAAGGTTTTTTTGTTTGGTTCTATGCAAAAGGCTGTACTTTTCTCACGGTAAGAGTCAAACTGTATCCCTTTTCTAACCAACCAGATTCTAAGTTACTTGTAAACAAAAGACGACGAACCAAAGAGACTATTCCTAATTCATTTTTACGACTAATGGAGTATTAAAAATGTAATTCTGAATTAACTTTGAATATCATTTTCCACAATTTTTAGCTTCAAAAGCTTGAGATTTTATCCCAACTTTTGTCACAAAGAAAAAATGCCTTTGTCTGGTCATAGCAACAACTAAAATTATGAATTTAATGTCATTTTCTGACATGTTCTCAAATATAGACGTAAATACATAATAACAAAGTTGTAGAGGATTATATCTTGAGATATTTCGTAGTTTAAATGACCTGACCAGTTTATATATACACGAGTTAAGTAAAATATATATTTTTGTGAATTGATACTTTTGTTTCAAAGAAGTTGAGTCTTTTTTACGTTTCTATAAACTAGTTGAAGTCACCCATTTAGCGGTATAATTAGTTTCATTAGATGTATTTTCTTCTTCGGAATAAACTGCTAGCTGTTCATCATGTTCTTCAATAAGTTTTTGCAAATGTTTTATGTAAGAAACAGCGCATCTCAATGTCTCAACTTTAGAAAGCTTCTTCTTATCTGGAAAATATGGGATATGTTGTCGCAGTGAGGAAAATCCATCGTTGACGAGCCGGACACGATTTCTTTCTCGTTCGTTTCGTCTCGCTACAGCATTTGACTCCATTTGAAAACCAATACTACTTTTTTTCTTCGAGTTCGTTCCATTTACAAGTTTGTTTTCCTTTGTTGAATTTTCACAATTTGTGTCTATAGCCTTGCTTGAGCGTTTTCGCCCATTGACTTGCAAATTTACTATTACGGCAACTTTCTGCTGGTGACCCGAGTGCTTTTCCTCAATTTCGTTGGTCTTTTCATTGTCATTTTCGTCTTTTCTCTTTGTCTTTTTATCCTCCGGTGAACTAGAACTCATTTTGTGACAATTACTTGAGGAAAACCTTCCTTGTTCCAGCTAGAATACTACCTTTTTTTTAGAATTCAGTCTAGTGTAGTGGGTAACCGGTCGTATGGAGTGTTATTCACTGAATGACTGGCTCAATGATATGCTCACTTTCTTTTACGACTTTTCATACATAATTCATGTTCCTTTGTTTTGCTAATATTCACTTTTAAGCAAAGAAAAGTCCGGAAATTGTAGCCAAAGGGCTTTCACTCATACGGATAAGAGGAAAAAAACTTGGCTTCGCGTTTAAAAACATCATAAAAATACTTCAAACTAAACTTGACAACCCTTGTATTTAAAAAAATAGTCAATTCACTCATCAAATCTTCCTCCATTTTGTTATTCAAATGGACTTTTAATATTGAATCATACGTGTTCGACTAATTAACATTTAATAGTAAATTTTCTGCACAGAAAACTCAGTTGACGCATCATGTTTGTCTATTTAAATCAAACCTTCAATCTTTTCTTGATTGAAACTTTTTGGCTAAAAAAGTTTAGTTATGACGTAGTTATTTTTGAGAGTTTTGGTTACTAGGCTGGAATTAAAGTGGCTTAAGGTTGTAGTCCGTAGGGGGCACAATGTTTTAAACACACAAAAACACGGAAAATTATGTTTTAGTTCGTTGAAAATCTATCTTTCTCGTGCTCATTAATCAATTAACAAACTAAGAAACCATTCGAGGGCAGGTGTTGATGAAATCACCGCCACGATTGGATAATTTTGAATTTCAGGTGTCAATCAGATCGGTATTTCTTTTGCTTTGATGTTCAAAATTTTTAAGTTTAATCGTCAATTAAATAGATATTCCTCGTAGAAGAGCTCATTTAAAAGCTTAGACTCACTTGTTACTTTTATTATATCGCAAAAAGCATTTTACAATTAAGTTTTAACGCGCCGAAATAAAGCGGGGAAAGCTGAACTAAATTTCGTACGGAAAAGTTAAAACTTAACGCACGCGTCAAAACGATTTGGCCAGCTAGTTTTGGCGCGAATTTTCTTTAATGTGAGGGACTCAATTTTATTGAAAACGCAAATACTCTTATTAATTAAGGACTTGGAAAAGAGCCACTTTTGCATTGAAAAATGGCAAATATACTCAATAGAAACACATATTTCTTGACATGACAAGATATTTGACAAGAAACTTCTCGCTTAAAACTGTCTTTGTTTGCACTAGGTGGCTTTTCAAGCCAAACAAAGCATAACATATCTCCTCTAGGATGACAGCTAACTTAAAAACGGAAAAAAAGAACAATAATGACGAAAAAACTTCAAGACGAAACACGTCAATGTTCTTGTTAGCCCTTTTTGTTGACGATAAGTATCAACTGGAAACCACTTTTAATCTCTACGCGCCGCAAAAACCGCAACTTTTCAGTTTAAATTGAATGAACTTGTACTTCTTTTGACAAGGATGAAGTTGCATGGTTCGAAATAAAACATTGAGCGACCAACTCCAAGCTCAATTGTATGAATTGAAATGGTTAAATAGAACCACTTTTCATTAAAAAATGTTAAGATTTACATTTGCAATTGATAATTTCTTGTTTTTGCTTTTAATTATTATATGTCGGTGCGTGTTTTTGCGAGTTTTCTTTTCGCGCTTATTATCAAAAGTTTTGTGTGTGTCTTTTTTGTACTGTTACTTTTGAATTAGCTCATGAATTTTCATTTTCAGTCTGTATGTACTTAAAAGAACCCAAATTTTCTAGCGTAATCTATACGCGTCTTCATTTATTAATAAACAATTTAAACATTATGATCATGGACAATATTGTTGATCAATTTTGAAACATTTTTTCAGTTGAAACATAACAGAAATTCTATTCGTTTCATACTGAAAGGCAAAAACGGAATAATATAATTTTTCAACATGTACATTTTCAACAGAATTGTTTATGACATTTCAAAGAGAACGTATATTTTTATTTTTCACTGTGTTATTCTTCGGCCTAAACTGAAAACCAAACCAAAACGGCCTTTATATGATGCGCGCTCCAAAAAATGTCAATCCAAACATTTGACAAATAGTGGTTTATTGATCACTAAGAAAAAGACACTATATTGAGTGCATACAGTATTTCTTCATTAAACAATAATATTGATAATATTAATACTAATTTACATTTGTATTCTTCATGTATTTTGGTAAGCAAGAAATCATTTACAACATACACACGCGCAAAAATGCATCAATCCAAAACGTTGATTGAAGATTCTCAATAGCTGCTAAATACCCCCGTTGGGCCCAAGTTTGATTTATTTTAAACAAAGGAAAAAACAAAACGACTGTTGTAAATGTAGGTTTTGTTATCGCCCAGTTAGTCATTTTCTGTTGACATCCTTTCTTATTGTTTAAAGTCATCACATTGTTTGAAGAAGTCGCGATAATTGACCATATCGTAAAACGAAAATGCCTCGTGAAGAACTGATTGAAATCTATGAACTCTTCATAATAAACCTGAGGGAGAGTGGGACGGGACAATGTACAGAACCGTGGGGAGTGGTATGAATTCTTGAACTCGATGGTGAGCTTGAGTGAGGCGACTTGCGCTAAAGTATATGTCAAATTGAAACTCAGAGCAAACATGCACCGGAAAATAGTAAAAACCAATAATAAAACAACCTAGATACTAACAAATAGTAGCCATTTAGTGACTATTTGTCACTATATCACTCAAACTGAACACTATACTATTTCTTTTGTCTGGGTATTGTGTTCTGGTTGAGTGGGAATGACAGATAGTTACTAAATATAGCTATTTGTTTTTTATGATCTTAAATTCAGTGTCATTTTTTCTTGCGTTGTGTGTTAGAAGCTGACGTTTGGTACTTTTGCCAATTTAGATATATATTGTTTCTGGGCCTCATTTTTACATAATTTAGCACGATTTAAGGGAGATAACATCACGTGACCTCATGGCGACAGATCCAGATATTCGTGGAGAATGTCGGAGAGGAATCTGCGACAATAATTGGTGAAGCATAATTGCCCTATTTCACTATGACGTCATGGTTTGTTTACATGAATAAGAACATACCTAATTCGGGCTAAATAGTATTCCTCTTGCACATTTTGCTTTGCACTTGAACGTATATTTTGTTCTTTTATTATAAATAGATTTTTAGCCCATTTTAATTGAATTAAACATGCTGTATCCCCTCTGGCGACCATGATTCTTAGCGTTGAAACAATAGATTTGTTTTTGATGTGACGTCATAATGAAATAGGGCAATTGAAAAGTGAAGACGGAACGGCCGGCTCCATGCACCATGCATGCACTTGTTTCAAAAAACATTGTTGGAGAGAATAATGTCTTTATCCAAGAAGAATTTTAACCATTTGAAGACACAATTAAAAAGCTAGCAAATTCTTTTCAATTATTTTAAAACCTTGAGTGTTGATACGGCCACAGAGATGGAACCCGTGACCTCCGGCACAATAGAACGGCTCTCAACATTGAACTGAACCAAATGGATGGCAAATGGCCCGCCAACATTTTTGTTTTGTTTTTGAAATGTAGGTATATGACTCTAAGACTCTGTCATCAATTAATGAACTGAGACATGCGCGCCAGCTAGAAATTAAAGTAAAGATGACAACATGAATATCGCTCAAGTCAGCTTTTACCTGTGTACATACTACAGACGCCCCCCCTCACAAGGAAAAGCTTTTGCCATGAGGGGGGAGAGAATGAGACGTCTATACACAGGCTAGCAAACATTTAGAACTCGTTCACAAACAGCTCAGAGATCGAGGTAAATGAAACACTACTGAAAAACTGACGTTTAGATCGAGGAAGGCAAATGGAGTTTATTTTCGTGTGCAATGAAAACGACTCTAGCCTATTTCTAAGTTATAAACGTAACAACACTGTTGCATACGGACCTCCAACACAATTGTATTTTAATAAATAACATAGGAATCCCAACTAATACAAAGGAATCCCATAGGAAATACAATCACCCTGAAAGGTACAAGATCACTGATTTTGATCCCTGAATGATGCGCCGCTCATTTTCGATCTAGCCCCATAGAAATCACTAAAAAACATTTTTTATCTAAAGAAGAAGAAGAAAAGAATTAAAGAAATAGACTGAAAATGTTTTTTTAGTGATTTCTATGGGGCTCGATCTCGCGACCCTTCGATTAATAAGGCACAAGGAATTGGCCTGGTCCGCCTGTGTTCCGAAGAGGAGTGAAAAATGTCTTGGGAATTTATTGGCTGCAGTTATGAAAAACGACTGTAAACTGAAACTTGAGTGCTAAATACTCAAGCTAGTCAAACAATGATGATGAATTACGTATGGTATTCACGAAATAATGAAGTAGAACTATATGTAGAGTTACAAAAGACAATATGAGCGAGAGCTGTTTTATTAAAACCTCGTACAGATCGGACGCGAATATTGTATATTACTTATCAAATGTCTACATTAATGCTGTTATTCTAGATTGTCATGGGATTGGGTTGCCTATCCCGGGTGGGACTCCGGGAATAAATTAACGATCGGGGATGCTCGTCGGAATTTTTTAAAAATACCCCTTAAAGATACCTGATGTTTTTCTACAAGATACCCAAATCAAGAGTGTGAGTGCTATTCAACCCCTAAAAGATACCAAAAAGTGAGAATTTGGCAAATTTTATATTTTAACCCCTCAGTAAAAGATACCAAATTGCTGATTTTTACTCCTAAAAGATACGAAGACCATCCCCGATCTCTTATCACTGGAGTCCCCCCCCGGGTTGCCTATGTTAGCTGCATTGTCGAGGCTGCAAAAAGTTACGACCGACTGTGTATAATGTAATTTCTATTGATCACGGGCTCAACACCTCTTCGTTGTTCATTTTTGAGACAAAAAATAACTTTTCTCTTCTCTAGAGCGAAGGAATCGCCTTATCCAAATTTTGAATTACGGGCGTGCGCAGTAGTGTCACAGCTGAAAATTCCGTTTCCCCAGAGTATTATGTTTCTCGACGCTGGTCATGAGGAACGAAGGCTCTGAGTACGAGATTGGAAAAGGGTGAAAAACATTACAGTATAAGAAAAACACCATATTTCAGGCTGTTTCACATGCAGCCCAAATCATGTGACTAAACTGCTTTCAGGAAATCTCGATAAATTGATTGTGATTTACAGTAAGATCTAGGTACGCCTCAGGTAACATTCTGAATTAACCTAAATTTTAGCACAAATAAAGAATTACACCCTAACTTTTGTCAGATGGTCTCAGGTACGTTTTACTTCTTCTCCCCATACCTACTCGGTAACACCAAGACCTGACCCAGACCCCAGTTATCAAAAAGAATATGAATGGGCATGTACTCTACACGCAGAGTAGTATTTAATATGATCTTTATTGAATATGAATGACAATTTATTGATTATGAATGTTTATTGACTATGAATGGCAATCTCGACAATTAATCATATAATTATTTTGTTAGAACAAAGAACCCGTGCATTGGAATGTTTTTGCATGACCTCTGGAACAAAACACAGCTAGATCCCGAAAAAAAAACGTTAGACCAAAACCACTAAAGTGGAATACATTTTAACTTTAAATTCTCTGCAATATTTCAAAATTTGATTAAAGTTTTTAAGGACATAAAGAGGAAGTGTTTGTTATTACTTTTCGTAATACAAGTAAATATATATCGATATATATGGAAATATAGATGTA
Organism: Diadumene lineata; assembly: GCA_918843875.1. Classification (NCBI taxonomy): domain Eukaryota; kingdom Metazoa; phylum Cnidaria; class Anthozoa; order Actiniaria; family Diadumenidae; genus Diadumene; species Diadumene lineata. The sequence goes on from OU974084.1 coordinate 7,408,762, forward strand.
ATATTAAAAAGTTTAGATCAAACGTTAAAAAAGTGTAGTACAAGCTTCTCAGTTTTCGACTTCGGTTCTGTAGTGAAGAAGTTCAAATTTTGCATATGACATCGGCTTAACCGGCCTATCCAAATTGTTCGTTATGTTGTTATGTCTACTAGCCTAAGGACACTGAGTATAATTAGAATTAATGCGAAGTTTCTACAACTAGTGCCAAAATATTTAGCATTGTACTGGTTTTCCGTCCTTCGGTGGTTCTGTCGAGTTTGAAGAATTTGAAAGTTCGAAAAGACATCGGTTCAAGTGACACAAACAACAGTCCACGCATCTTAATTACAGTTTTCTAACAAGTTTACTATCGATCCTATGCGGCAAGCTAAGACTATAGAATAAAACAAGTTTCAAATGCATCAGCAATTATCTTACAGTAATTCATGAGCGAAAAAAAAATATCAATGTCGAGTCATGAATCATAAACAGACAATGTCAATGTCCGACCTCACTTCCCTTAACTTTTCCTCAGCTTCCTTATACTTTTCTTCCATTTCAATATAGTTTTTATATTGATTTCCAGACGATATATACACCCAGGTTTTAGAAATGATATCCGCATTGAAGAACTTTTTACGTTTGTGTCCGATATCCTCTCTATCCTTACGAAGAGTTTCGATAGTGGCATCTATCTTGGTTCTGAGGGATGGATCGCATCTTGTCAAAACTTTTGTCTCGGATAGCTTGAGAGCTGGATTTATCACTTCTTTAAAAATTGTGTCAAGATTATTGTGGTAAAACGTGTTTTCAACAACTATCTTCCTGGACAACGAACGACAAGATTCCATCTTGCTGTAATGTTGATTTGGTAAGAAAGCATATAGAGCCGCAAGCGCCAGAACTGCCAGGGATATCAGCAATGTCCTTAGGGGGAAGTCAGTCGGCATGCTAACAGTGAAGAAACTTCTGAAAACTTGCTATAATGGATGATAGAACGAAAGCTTCGGCGCCTGATGTTCAAAGGAATGTCAAGTTTTCGATATACGCGGCCTACGAGTTTTGACGAACTTCTTAAAGAAAATATACACAAGAACAAGATGCAAATCGCAAATCAAACGAGACATAACCGTCGATATACGTAACGTTCTCCGTTCAAGCGCGAAAATTCCGGGAATAATGATCAAGTTATTTGAAAATTCTAGATCTGTGACATAAATAAGGGAATACACCTGCAAACCAAACTCATCATGTCGGCGCAGTGTTTCGATTGGCTTAAACTGAAAAACAAGTCCTGAAATTATAACTGTCTTTTTGTTATCCAAGCATCTGCATCTTCATTATAAATGTCCATAAATCTTTCATCGAAAGTAATCACAGTCCGCTATATATTTGCTGCCGCAGCGAAGCGAGCCTGAGCGAGCGTAGCAAGGCAGCATTATGATTGAGTAGTTAGGGAGCTGACATCAAAATTTTGAGCCCTCCAGGATCCTTTGCGAGTTTCTTTGAGGGATTGTATTACATGATCTTGAGGGATTGTATTTCAGTCCCATGATCTTGCTACCGCAGCAAAGCGAGCCTGAGCAAGCGTATATAGTTAATTCTTCGTATCTTTTTGTTTCTATTAAATCAATTTTGGCTGAAGATCACTTGAAGAAATAGATTCAACAAGGTTTATGTTTCATATTTCATTAACTATTTAGATTTGGTCAAAGGTCATCTTAGCGTCGATGTTATATAATTCTTCGTATCCTTCCATTCCTGTTTACATCGATTTTGGCTACAGATGACTTCAAGAAAATGATTAGAAAGTTTGTACTCTAAAAATTAGCTCTTAATGCTAATAATGAAGTTTCTAAGATGTTATTTTTTAAATAGAGATTTAATTCAGAAATACAACTAATTATGTTTTTGTTATTGTAATTAAATTGATATTTTGTTTACAACTATTTTAGCTGTCACCATTCAACCAATATTAGAGACTTAGTCATAACGTACAATAGTGTGTTAACTTTTTTTGGAACTTTTATCGATTTCAGCGACCTTGCATGCCTCACTCATGCAAATTCCGAGTATAATTTAGGAATTAATTTTATTCTAATTCTTCTTGATCAAGATGAAATAGATACTTTCTGATTGCTTTTGAAATGATGTAGTTAATTGCTGATCACGGATAAATGTTTCTGTTCTATGTCCCTTTATCCTAACGAAGAGTTTTAATTATGTCAGTATTCCTTCGAGTGATAGACGACATACAAATCTTTCTCAAATCTCTTGTTTTAACCCGGGGAGGGGGGGGGGGGGGGGAATCTGGGGGTAAACGATCGGGGATACTCGTCGTATCTTTTAGGGGTAAAAATATGCGATTTGGTCTCCTTTAGGGTTTGAATTTGAGATTTGCCAAATCCTCACTTTTTGGTATCTGTAAGGGTTGAATAACACTAAAACCCATGGTTTTGGTATCTTTCACGGTTGAAAAATTTGTGAAGACATGTCCCTTTAAAAACGTCCGGTATCTTTAGGGGTATTTTTGAAAAATTCTGACGAGCATCCCCGATCGTTTATCCCCGGAGTCCCCCCACCCGCGGGTTTTTGTTAAACTATCTTGAGGATGAGAATAAGCACCTATTCTTTGAGAATCAGATTAAAGTTTTCATGGTTAAACTGGTTTTCAAGTGTTTTTTTTTTTTTTTTTTTTTTTTTTTTTTTTTTTTTTTTTTTTTGAAGTGTTGTATATAGGTGTTTTACCTCGTTGCATGCCAATTGGGCTAACAAATCGATTATCGATTGCATTTTTTCAGTATTGGAATGGTATGTGTCGGCATCTTGATCAAACGCTTGACCCGCAGAAGAAACCGTTATTAGAGAAAGAAGTACCAAAAATAACGACATCGATGTCTTTGGAGTGTTAGACGACAAGCAGTACTCTGGTTTATTAGCTGTTTTCCTCTTGCAATGGTGCAGGGCTTTTCGAAACTTCTATATAGCATTGTTATAGAAGAAGGACTTTAGTTCTCAACTGGCAACACTGCTGAGTCCTGAAGACTTTGTAGATTCTGGGAAAAGTGACGAAAAAAACACTAAAGCCTAGTTTACATATAATCGATCGCTAGGGTGGTTGTGATTACAACCAGAAACTCTGTTAAGGGGATTGAAACATCTAGCACGGTTCCATCTCCGAAATATTCAGACTAATTAGCATAATTTTGACAACATATTTGGTCAATATTTGATACTCAGAGCTAATTTGAAGATGATGCTGTAAATCCAAAATTTCATGAGTAATTTAGAAGAGATTTTCCTTTCTTTTCTTTTCTTTTCCTTTCCTTTCTTTTCTTTTCTTTTCTTTTCTTTTCTTTTTCTTTTCTTTTCTTTTCTTTTCTTTTCTTTTCTTTTCTTTTCTTTTCTTTTCTTTTCTTTTCTTTTCTTTTCTTTTCTTTTCTTTTCTTTTCTTTTCTTTTCTTTATTCTTTCCTTTTCGATAATACTTTACAAGTCGACGTGTTTATTACACGTAAATTTAATATCGGCTGTTTCTTATCGGTATGTAACAGTGCGTTGACGACCGGTTCTCCTGTGGTGAATTACATCGCGCGTTTGTAGTTCCTGAGTACTAAAAATGGCGGCTAGATTTGAACGTGTTTAAGGTGTGCAGAACTTTCACGCTTTCATCTTGCTAAAGTAAGTTGTTTTATGCGTTCTATGCAAATCACAATGCATAATGATAGTATTTGTTGTATGTTTAGTGGATAAACAGCCATACAAATGGTCACATTGGGTTTTGTTGACTGTATATGTCATATTTTGTTGTCACTAAATTTAGAATGTTTTTGAAATTTGTTTATTAAATCACGGAGATTGTGATGTTGAAATAAGATGGCAATGATGATTGGGATTGCTGGTAATTATTATTGCTAAGTAATATACCAGAGGTTAAAAAATGCATTTTAATAATATCTTATTATTTATTTAGTGAAAATGCCTGGGGTAACAAACAGCCAAAACGCTTCAACTTCAAGCACATTCTCATTTGATTGCCAAGAGATTGTTAACACTGTCGAATTCAGCCCTTTTGAGAATTCCTTCAATCTTATCGCATATGGAGGAGAGAGTAGAGTGGCTGTAGGCGTGTGCCTGTTTGGCGATGATACCAGCAATGACGAAGGCTTTCAATTTGATCATGTTGCCGACTTCCACCATGGTACCAGGGTACAAGGCATTGCTTGGTCACCTAGGACGTCAGTTCACAGTATTCCTGCTTCGATACAGTAAGTATATATCACACTTAAATCCAACAACAATAAAACAAATGATTTAGGGTAATGAATTGCAATGGCACATTTAGGAGGAAGTCCTGGGGCTCACAAGACACTTCCTCTTATATCCTAGTTATGGCTTTGATCCTTCTTATCACAAACATAATACTAATAAGTTAAACGTAACATTGTTATAAGAATTGTCGGACAACTGGCTGGGAGACAAGACAGTTGGCTATTTACAAAGCATGGCTGAGAAGTTGTATTTTGACCAAATTGGGACACAGGCAAATATAATTTCTGTGGCCAAAGCGGGGGTTGAACTTAGGACTACCACCATTGTCATCACTATTATAGTCTGCATTGCCAGCCGACTGCAGTTTCAGGCGAGGCTATCACTTTATTGTCATGTAACTTTATTTAGGTAATTTATTTTACAGGGCACCCCCCCCCCCCCCCTCTGAATAATCTCTTGATCTATCAGTTACTGAGTGATAATGATGACATGGTATTTTTTATATAGCACACTTTTCCATAGACAGGGTTGGGACTATTAAAAGGAGCAGTTACTGTAAAATAAATAAAACATGATATTTGCAGATATTTGCAATTTGCTAATGAATATTTGATGAAGTATTATCATTCTATCTATTTTTTCAGGTTTTGTACAATTGGAGGGGACAAGAAATTAAGATTCTACTCCACTCAGGGTAAACAAGAGAACACAACAGTGAAGACATTTAGTGGTCATACTGGGTATATTAATGGATGTACAGTGGAGCCACTAGCAGGAGAACTCGTAGCCAGTGTTAGTGGTAAGCAATAAGGATGAGAGTGGTGGTGGTGATGGTGGTGATGATGGTGGGGGGATGATGATGATGGTGAGGATGATGATAGTGGTGATGATGATAGTGTTGATAGTGGTGATGGTGGTGGTGATGGTAGTCTCCTTCGCAAAAGCGGCTGCGAAGGAGACTATGGTGATGGTGGTGTTGATGATGGTAGTGTTGATGGTGGTAGTGATGATGGTGGTGATGATGATGGTGGTGATGGCAGATGATGGTGGTGGTGATGATGGTGGTGATGATGACAATGATGATGGTGATAACAAGGACGGTGATGATGATGATAATTACTATAATGATGGTAAATATAGTAATTGTGTTTTTGGCCATAATGACGATGATGATGATGATGGTGATAACGAGGATGGTGATAATGACAATAATGGCAATAAAGATAATTATGTCTTTGACCATGATTAATAATATATTGAAATGTATGTTTGTATCAGATGATCTTACGTGTCGTCTATGGGATGTTGAAAGTGGTGTACAGAAGACTTGTATTCCACTAAGTTCACCTGGAATGGCTGTACAGTGGCATCCACAAGAACCTAACAAGGTACTAAATTAACTATTTTTACATTTGAGCACCGCATGTTTATAACATTTATTTATTTTTTGTACTGACTTGAAAGAGTAGTTTTCAAGAACCTGTGAAATATACTTGAGCATATATCACTCTTCTTTATTTAAACGTATTTTTTTATAATATGTTTGCCCCCAAGAGCAGAGCTCATCTAAGGGGCTCACATAGAAATTACACAAATTTAATTCAAATGTAGAAATAAGAAAATCGAAAAAATATAATTATATATAAATTATTAATATATTCAAGAGCTAGTTAAATAATGTATTCACTATATCACTAATTTATATATTTTATTTCATAATTCTAATTCTTATTTTGAATTTCTTTTGTGGTGTTATACATCTATTAAGTAGCTAATTCATCTGAGTTGTTACACTTTGTTTCACTGACAGTTTTTGAAATTGCTCTTCAATGCTAATAATTAAATATAAAATTGTTATCCATTCACTGTGTAGATGTACTGTTGAAAACTGATGTATTGGATATTAGTCATTCTTTGTCTTACTCTGACAAAGGTCTAATGTTAGAAACATCAGTTGTCAACATGTATTTGCTGTGATTAAGATTCACCAGTTTTTTAATAAATAATGTACTCTAAGCTAGTATTTTACCAGTCATCTATACAGCTATAATTTTAATAATTAATTGATTTCTAAGATTATTAATTGACTGGGAAAATATGATTGACTGACTGATTGTTTATTATCCTCTGGTTTGTCATGTTTTTGTTAGCTAATGGTTGCAGAAAAAAATGGTACAGTACGATTCTACGATCTTGTCAACCAACAAGCCATAATGTCAGTAAGTGTAGGGCGTGTCCCACTTATTGATGCGCATTGGTGTCCTACTGATCCTTTATTGATTGGTGCTGTTGCTCTTGACGACTGGTACATATGGGATACTTCTAAGTCAAGGTAGTTACTTGAGTGTATTACATTTTTAATTAATTGCTACAATCTTGGACAAAACTAACTTCAGTTGGTATATACAGAAAATGCATCATAAAAATCATGTTTTGTGTGTTTACAAAAAAAATATCTCCCCCTCCCCCCACTGGACAAAGTTATTATCATAAATGTGTTGACCCATGACAATCCTTTGATCATGGAATCAACATTTGTTTGGTGGGGTAGGGGAGGGAAGACTAAATAAAATCCCTTTAGTTAACAATTGCACATAAAAATGCAAAATGTACAGAGTTTTGTCCAAGATTGTAGCCTTGTTTGAGGAAGCAAACAAGGAACTCCATTGATTCCATAGATAAGTCCCAGTTGGCTATCTGTCAGAGTGACCTCTCATAAAAACAATGTCTTGCACAAAAAAATAATCATGTTTGATTTAAATTTATTTGATAAGACTATAAAGTAAATATAATTGTAAATATTTATATGTTCTACAGTTTGCCAGAAGTTAGTAGACAAGCTCATCCAGATGGTGTTTGTAAATTCAGGTGCAATAATATTTGAACAATTACTCCTTTGCTTGTAGTTGCTCTACTAATTTTCACTCCATACTTGGTTCATATTTTGTGTACCGGACTGCTTTGAATAACTATAATTGTATTGATTTCTATTGTTGTTTCGTTTTATTGTTGGACTTGAAATCTTACTACAGTTTGTTTATGCAGGAAAAAAACAAACAAAAACAAAACAAAAAAAAACAGTCATTTGAATGGGCATACTTATAGAGACAGGCCAATGGCAAACAAACAAAGCATTCAAATAAGACTGACAAAAAAGCAATCAACTATTAAACCAACAAAAAAAACATACAAAAAAAATCCAATTTAAGAACAAACAAACAACATTTACAAAATAATAACAACAACAATAGTCACAAACGTTTTGACTGACCTGTTCAGGTTTTTGGTCTTATTTTATTATTGAGTTATTGTTATGTTATGATCATAGATGGTCTAACAGTCATAAATCACTGTTTGCTACAACTGGGCGGCCTGGAAATCAAGTCAAAGTTTACCACATTGGACATCAAAAGGTACAAGTACCTAAAACTATATGCGATTGCATTAAAGTAGTTGTAGTGGTGTTGTTGCTACAGCTGTTAAACTGTGAGGGAGGGAGGAAGGGAGAGGAGGGGTACTCTAGTCAAAATCATTGGGATGATCAGAAGACTATCAAACAAAATCCCTAAAAATACTGTTGAAAGTGGAACAACTAAAATTAAACTGTATTTTGTGTAGGCCAATATTAATTCATGTAGAAGAGGTGTAGTCCCCTGGTATATTGTACAGCCAATCACAAACTAGAAAATATATAGCATGGAATTATTTATTTGCGTATTTATTATTATTATTGAGCAGAAGAATTAAAAAGCGTTTTGAGACTTTGGGAAATGCGCTTCATAACAACATTCACATTACATTACATTTGTTACAGTACGGGCGGTACCGTTTCCTACTCAATACTCAAACAACTCTTTCTGAAAAAATGTGAAACCAAAATGGAACCCCCTTTTGAAAAATCCTGGATCCTCCACTGAGGTGGGACTGCCAATAGCAACATGTCAGCTATTAGTTTTATTAAAATTACTTTCAATTTGTTTGCATCCAGCTTCCAGTGTCCAGTAACTTCAAAGTAGGAGGAGGGCTGTCCTGGCACTACAGTTTACCACTGTGTGCTTCAGGGGATGACAAGAAGGTTCACATGTGGGCTGTAGAATTGTAAATATTGCATACTCATGTTATTGTAAAGAATTTAATAAAGAAATTAACAAAAGTTAGTCTAATGAATGAGTGAATTTGAACGTGAAGTTTAGAGCTATATTTCAAACTGGGGGCTGGATTTAATATTGTGTTTAAGGTTCAGGGGTACTTGAATCATATGATATGTATAGCCTCCACTAGCCCCTTCCCTCAGGCTCTGACATCAATGGAAAAGATGTTTTGATGATAGAAAGAATAGAGATGAATGGAGATGAATGATTGATTTACTGATTTATTGATTGATTGGTAAGTTGGTTATATGACTGATTGATTCATCAATTGATTGATTGATTAATTGATTGGTTGGTTGGTTAGCTGGTTGTACAACCAACTGACTGATTGAATAAAATAATGAATAATTCCTTTGGATGGAATGAGTGAGGGATTTATTTATTGACTGAATAAATGAAAAATTCATTTGAATTGATTGATTGATTGATTGATTGATTGATTGATTGGTTGATTGATTGGTTGGTTGATTGGTTATATGACTGACTGACTGATTGATTGGCTGAATAAATGGAGGGTTCCTTGAATTTGAATGATTGATTGAATGAATGAATGAATAAAATTAATGAATGATTCATTTAAAATGTTTGGTTTAATGATTGATTGATTGTTTGAATGGATGAAAGTGGATGGATGGATGAATTTAAATATTAAATTGGGTGAATGAATAATTCTATTAATTCATATATTTAATGGGACTGAATCACAGAATGAGTAAAGGAATGTATGAATAATAGTTGCATATATAGAAATCAGACATTGATATTGAAATGAGGATCGAAATGATGACAACACCCCTTTTATTTTAGAGATATATTTAGAGATTAAACAACTAAATGAATGAAATATTGATAAATGCGAAAGTAAAAGGAGAAAATGGAAAATTAAATTGAAAGCAAGACAATGGATAAAGGAAAAAAATAGGAAGAAAATGATGGATGAAAGGATGAAAACTGAAGTCCATAACTTTCTAATGAAAAATGCGGGTGTCCTGTGTTTCTATGAATTTTATTGTGGACTTCCTTTGCTAGAGTATGAATCGAGTTTGTGTGCAGTTTCTGTGTCGAAGACCGGTTTTTTTATATCGATTGATGTCTACACACACAAAAGCAGTGAAAATACCAACTAAAGCTGTACGTAACCAAATGATTCAGTTCAGAATGTGTATCGTAAGGCAGTAAGTATGCAATTTTATTTTAGCCAACATTTCTGTTATAGTCTGGCGCGAGTCAACTTTGTCGAGTCACATTTCTGTGAATTTTTTAATCTGCTGACTTGGCGGGATTTTTTATTGTAAATGTATTTGAATTCTTCTACATCTTATCTCAACATCACAAGCGAGAAATATAGCGCTTTTTGTTGATTTTGATTTTGATTATTTCGATATCAAAAAAAAAAAAAAAAAAAATGCCAGACTTTCTTGGCGAGAACAAATCGAAAGAGTCGATCACTGTCGATTAGAACCCGAGTAGAGATAATGTCGATTGTTATAATAATGTAGTGATTAAAATCTGCAGTTTGATATCGATTTGATGATTAACAATTAACAACAAGTAGTGTAATCAAGGTGATTGATATTATTAAATCATATTAATAAATCATGAATTTAGTGTCATCGTCATCAATACCACCATACCCTGGTCCTAATTGATCATTTTCATCACTCTAATCATTTCATAATGTTCATCACACTAACATCAATCATCTCTGAATTGGGCATATTTAATGCATACCGAATCTCGGTCCTACCCGCAAGGCTATCTTGCAGTCTACAACCTTGAAATAATCCACAAAATTTACTTCCTGTGTGGATTGTCCAAGACATAAACTGACAGTTTTCTTGCTGGTGACATACCGTAAATTTTGCTGTTAACCAGACTGACTTCATTTGTTTTTCTAGTGGAGAAACTCCAGAAAATAAAAACAATATCTATCAAGGTGAGAATTAAAGATGGCATGACTTAATCCTTTCAAAATATGAGGCCCAGTTTTACAGGGACAGCAGAACAGTTTTTCAAATGGGGGGAGGTTAATCCTCATTTTGGAAACTTTATTTGAAAAATTTATTTTCTTTCTTTGAATTTATTCAGGTCAAATTGATACAATATTATCAGAGGAAGGTGTTAGGCAATCTGAACTTGCCGGTGAAAGACTTAAAGATGAGAAATTCACACATGCATTTAGCAGTGACTTGAGCAGAGCATACACAGTAAGGACAACAACATGGTTCAATTGCCCTATTTAACTATGACATCATGGTTTAATTGTTTACATGAATAAGAACAGACCTAATTCGGGCTAAATAGTTTTCCTCTAGCACATTTTGCTTCGCACTTGAACGTCTATTTTGTTCTTTTATTATAAATAGATTTTTAGTCTATTTTTAATTGAATTAAACATACTGTATCCCCTCTAGCGACCATGATTCTTAGCGTTGAAACAATAGATTTGTTTTGATGTGACGTCAAAATGAAATAAAGCAATTTGCAATCTAATAACAATTTATCATTGGCACCAGAGGATTTATTGCTCATCTTCTTTTGTGAGCTTTCAATCTTGTGGAGGAGAACTGGGGGAGAAATGGGGGAAGATCTAGGATTGTTTCCAGGGGGGGTGCATCATTTTGAAGAGAAGACGCACTATCCAGTAAACATGAAGTACTGAGGTTATTTTGGGAAAATATGAGAAAACAAATGCTTGAAATCATCTTCCAATGAGAATGGAAACACAGTATGTGATACTGATAATTTTTTTTTAATTTGGAAAAAAAGTACTTGCTCCTTCACACCTCAAGAACAAACAGCCATTATTGCATTATGTATTAATAAAATATTAATTAAATTAATTATATTATTATTACATAATGCAATAATGGCAGTGTGTTCTTGAGGTGTGAAGCAGCAAGTACTTTTTTCCAATTAAATATAATTTGCATGTTTGTTGTTTTGTTTATTTGTTTGTACATTTTTGATTAATTTTTGATGTGCTTTATAGTTTAATTTTTTTCTATTTCAAAGACAGCAGAAAATATCCTGAAAAGAAACAAGCATGCTGACAGCCTAGTGTTGGTTAAAGATCCAAGAATAAGAGAAAAGGTTTTGATAAAATTAATTTTATTCAATCAATAAATCAATAATGATTGATTGATTAATCAATCAGTCAATCAGTCAATTTATTAATCAATTAATCAGTGAATCAATCTTTCCATCCAATCACTCAAAGCCAATCAATCAAGCAGTTGGCCATTTTTACCACTATGGTACCTTATTTGTAAAAGGCCAAGTTACTACACTATTACATTGTGAATGTGTGTGTGATTCTGGCTGCTTTTGTGCACAATCGATTATGCCAGTTTCTTTTGTGCTGTGAAACTTGAAATATTTTACAATAGCCAACATTGGAAGTAGCTAACTGAAGTCAAGTCAGACAATGATTTTTATTCAGAAGTCAATGGACCTTTCCCACATTCGCTTGACTGGCCACAAAACAATAGATTCACACCAATTAGGCTGGAGTGTGTAAATCCATATATTCTCTGTATTTTATACACTCCAGCCTTGATTTAAGGCTTTTGTTTAGTGGCAAGTCAAGTGAATGTGGGCAAGGTCTATGAAGTCCAATTTTCAACATTTGAGTGTGTATTTTTCATTTAGTATTTCTCTATCCGGTAATTCTTTAGTTAATTTTAAACTTAATTTATTACATTTATTATCATATGTGCAATCATTATTCATTTCTTGCAAAGGCATTTGGTGCATTTGAAGGCAAGACAAAAGACTATGTCAATAAAGTGATACGTCAACACAACTCAACACCAGCCGAATTTGTAGCTGAGGGAGGAGAAAGCTGGCCTCAAGTCATGGAAAGAATGGTGGACTTCTTTGATGAACTGTGCAAAAAAATGCTTGCTGAAAATGCTAGTACAAAATCTACTTCAAAAGAAGAAAGTGTAAATGCTTGTGAAAGCAGTGCAACTAGTCCTTACGTACTTATGGTTTGCCATGGAGGTGCTATACGCCAACTTCTGTTCCACATGTCAAGGAATATTGCCTCAGAATTTAATGGAACCAGAAAGACTGATATTGGCAAACTCTGTCCAAATACTGGTGTATCTAACATGGAGGTGTATGTGGGTAGGGAGTCTGGTAGAGCAGAGTTTTTGAAGTGTACCATGCTCTATGATGGATCACATTTGGTTGTGGAAGAGGAGAAAATTTTATATGAAGATCATGCTTTATGAGTTCTGAATGAATTTTAATTTAGATATTGAATGATTACTCTTGATCAAGGGCAATAATTGTTTACTAATAACTAGGAAAGTATGCAATATTAATATTATTATCAATTGAACACTTAATGCGTTTGACATTATTTTTTATTTGCAAGTCTTGACCCGGAAACATCAACAGCTGCAATTATAATATTGTTTTGACTGTGTAGATGAACAACAAGGAAATTGTGACAGGAATGTAAATATTTACATCCAGGGGACCAGCTCTAATTTATAGTGTCACATACTTATGCAAATTAGCAAATGCAAAAGAGCACCTTTCCCCATTTGTTATGTCTTAATATTTACATTTAACTTGTGAAAGTTAATGGTTATATGAAATGCACTCTTTAGGAATGTCAGTTATGGCATAACAAATTGTAACTAATAGTCCAGTTTCACGTTCTTTATTCCTCAGGCTAAGCCTCGATAGTAGGTGATATTTTCTTTTGTACGAGGTACATCCTGTGGGAATGCACTAATCCAAAAACAATTTAAATTCAAGTGGTTTTGTCTTGATTCTTTTGCAAATTTACCTACAATTGAGGCTTAGCCTTGAAACTGGTTTATCCAAATCAATGAAACAAGTAGAAATGTAATTCACTTTATTAAATATTTGTCATGTAATTAATGTTCTACTATTTGATTTAATCAAAATATTGTACATCTGTTGTATTAATTCAAAAAATATCACTAATAAGTTATGTTTATTTACAAACCTTTACATAGGTTTTTTTTTTCTATATTTGCTATACAGCTTACATAGTTTTTTCACATAAAAAACACCATTTTATAAGTTTGGTATTCATACTCCATATATTCACAATAAAGGACCAGTCATAATATTATTATCAGGAAGGTGAGAAAGGTTTGTTTATTCAAATGAAAAAACAATGCATTCTGAAATTAGAGACTTCTAAGATGTCTGTAATATATCTAATACCTAAATCATTCAATGCATCAATGATTTAAGTGCAGGCTAACATCTGTAAGACTTTAGTACTCAAAATTACTCATATCTTTTACAACTGTTTCTATAGAACTACCGAAACTTTATTTTTTTTTTGTATATTGACATTAATTTAATTGTTCATAGTCAGAAACGCTTGTAGCAATTTTGAATATTTCAATATTTAATGTGCAATATTTATAATGTTGGTTTGATAATTCTAATAAAGTGAATATTTGTATTGTACAAAATTGTTTTCATTTTTAATAATGTCCATTGGGAAGAGACCATTGTATATAATATATACAATATAATGTAATGTACTGTATTATAAAATCATTTGAAAGTTTGATGCTTTGATCAAAGATCATCGTCATCAATCATCTAGAACAATGAACAGAACTTCAAAACCACAGGTCATCAGGATCTGTAAATTTCTTCCCCAACTTCATTTCCTCCCATATAGCCAACTGCTTCAAAAATCCTCTGTTTGGTCTTATGCAGGTTCGCTTGTCTTTAAGAAACTCATAAGCCTCCTGAAGTGTCCACTTCTTCTCCTGAATTAAATATGCTATGCTTATAGTCGAGCTGCGACTGACTCCTAAATTACAGTGCACAAGGACACGACCACCATTGTATATTGCACTTTTTAAGAAATTAGTAGTCTTATCGAAGTGTTTAATGAGTTGCGTCTGTGAAACGTCATCAAGTTTCAGAGTTAGATACTGAATCTTCTCAGGAAACGCACTGGCATGCTCTGTGGTGATGTTGATGACGTGTGTGATTTGAAGGTCTGTGACCACTTTAAGGTTTGTGGCCTGATCCCCACGGCCTTGATATAGTTGTTCATCCAAAATTATAGATGGATAAACCTGTATCGACTTGAAGTCCACTTTCTCATGTTGCGAACACAGGAATGGATAGAGCTGTTCGAAAGATTGAAATCCTGAAGACAAGATATAAGTTTCCGTATCATAGCAACCTTCAAGCTCCTTCATCACCCTGATTTCATTATGGTCATCACTGTCATCATCGGACAACCCATCACCATATAGAACCACCCATGTGAATTCAGATACGTTGAGTTTTGTAGAAAATCCATGAACATTTTGAGCTTCTGCTGTGATTGCAGTGAAATGCCTAGCTAATAATATGTGATTAGAGTCGTAATCTTTCTTATTCCTAGTGTCTATAAGAAGAATATAAGAAGGGTCGCATATACAAGGAGATAAGGCACCATCGTTAAGAATATTGTACAATTGTACATTAGTTACTAAGCGGTCCTTTATGTCATTCAGATGTTGGGTAGCAACGTCGGAATTTTCGTCTAATCCCCGATTATTCTCACTTGGTGAGCTCATGGAGCCAACACTTATAATATTACAGTCTCCCCTAGCTACACTATCCGCATTGTTACTTCGAGAAGCCTGTGCAGTTGACGGATCAAAAGATAAACTCTTGCTCAAAGTAGCCTTCGAAGTCTTTCTTTGTGTTTGTTCAGTCAAATTTGAGTTAGCATTAAAATTACTGGAAGGCTTCCTTTCAGACGAAGTTCGTCTAACATTTACATCTCCACTGCTTTTTTTTCTTAACCTAATGTGAGATATCCAGTACTTTTTGCTGTCTTTGCGCTCGTGAGTGAAACTATCATTTGCCTTGAACCCTGCAGAGAAATTTAAATTGTTGTCGATTTCTTCATCTGACGAGGAAGACCCAACTTTGGAACGCGCCAATTTTTTGGATTTTGTAGATGAAATGCTTTTTACCGAAGCACTACTTCTTGCGCTCCTAGAATACGATGATCCCATAATTTTTTCACTGTGACAAAAAGTATTATTTCCACGATTACATCACAGTAAAGTTTGAAGTGCCTTTTCTCCAGTTTATTTTGTTTTGGGAAGATGTGAGAAAAGGAAACTGGCACTAGTTTGAAGACTTTACCCATAATGCTTTGGTGTACATCAACCACGGGGTTGGTACAGTTGGTAAAGCCACCGAAATGGTAATGTCATAAAAAATGAAAGCGTATATTTTAATAGATTATGCTATGAAGTATTTATGTATCTGTGTTAATAGCGTATTACCCTGAAAAGTTATATAATTTCAAATGACAATGTTTTCTTAGGCTCCCTCTGTGATCCAAACCCTAAAAATGATTGTGAAGGAGTCTACAGCATTCTTGAAGGAAGTTTCCTGTCCTGGGCAGGGGAGGTGGACTTTGGAAATGAACAGTCAGGGGTACCGGACGTTTTTCAAAAGGACATGACTTCACAAATTTTTCATTTCTGAAAGATACCAAAATCATGAGTTTCAGTGCTATCGATAGATGGGTTCAAACCCTAAAAAGTGAGGACTTGGCTAAGAGATCAAATTTGCTGATTTTTACTCTTAAAAGATATGATGGGCATCCCCAATTGTCTCCCCTCCTCCCCAGGTCTCTTGTATTGTATCCCTTTATATAACAAGACTTCTTCAAGCCTGGACTGAAAATGTCCATGTTATCGGTAAGTATTTCATGTATGCCCAGATTATAATTTCCTCACATATATGTCTTATTGCTATTCAGAGTTTTTTGTGAAGTAGTCCTTCGTTTTTTTGTACTATATTTATTTATATTATTTATACATGATATTATTGGTTTTCTCTTTTCATATTTTCTTTTGTAGATTTGTTTATATGCATGTTTTTATAATCAAGGCATACATGAAGTACTTACCATGTTATCGACTGGGCCTTGAACATCAACAAACCCAGCACACCCATAAGACTAAAACAGAGGGCCTGCAGCCCTGCTCATAAATTGGTTAAGTGTCCCAAACAATTTTTTGGTTACCTCCCATGTACCTACTTTTGTGTTACCTCCCTATTAACAGGTTAGCTCAGTTGGAAGAGCATTGGCTGTTAACGGGAGGCTGCGGGTTTGAACCCTCAGCCGGACCATCACTCAGCCGTCTTTAATAATTGAGAAGAATGTTCTTGGATTTATAATTGTAAGGGTTCGTCTTTTCGGATAAGGACGATAAACTGGAGGTCCCGTCTCGCCACACTACACATTAATCATTAATGGGGAGACGTAAAAGAACGACTGAGGACGCAGGTAACGACCATCCTCGGTGATAGGCCTACACTAATACACACTAAATACTAATCAAACTCGTGCTTGTAAAACTGGATTACATACTATAAATAATAGGAAAATATTGTAAAGCGCATTGAGACTTTGAAATGTGTTTTATAAGCACCTACATTACATTTTTTATGTAATTTTAATTTATGCTGCACAATTGAGGTCTAAATACCGAGTCGTTTTCAAAAGATAATACCTCTTTTGTTTCTCCATTATTGTAATCTCACTAGTGTGCACAAATTACATTACATGGTAGATAACCCAATAATTTTGCTTTCCTGAAATTTTGTGGAGGGAGATAAAAACAAAGCCAGTTATGTTAGAATTCTATTGATAATCACTGACAACAATGACAATTCCAACCATACCAATTCTTTTTCGTTTTGCTACAATATATATTTTTGTGAACAGCATTTTTTCACAAGTGCCATTCACATGAATAAGTGATGTTCTGGTTAATTACATAGGAGTCAGGTTTATAAGACATTTAAAAACATGTTACAGCCAAATTCATTTGTTTCAAATCTTCGTTTTTGGTTTACCAATAGTTGTTTTTTGACAGACATTCCATTTCAGCAGCATAGTTTATTTCAAATTAATGATAAAACATGTTAGAGCAAGCTCAGCCCTATGAAATTGATTGAATTACAGTCCAGAAAAAAATCAAAATGAATGAATTTGGCTGTGACAGTAGCACAAAGTCTGGAGAGCACTATCCATTGATTAAACAAGCTCCTACATTGTTATACCATTTTACCCACATTTATAAAAGGGTTCTCATGCGATTAAGTCTTGTTGTAGAGATAATGTGATGTATTAAGGTAATTCCGTAGTTTTGCACTGCGCATAGTTCTGCGCATGTTTCAAGTTTTTTGGTTTCAGGACTTTTATCATGTAATCTAGTCAAATTATGTTTGTAAATTACTTTGAATAAAAAATTCGAAGAATTGCGACATTTTCGAGCGAGAAAACGCGATAATTTTGAAACTCGACCCAGTCCTCTCTCGGAAAACCTGTTTTTTGACAATAAAATGACGATATTTTTTGCAATATTTCGCAAACTAGCACGGTGACCTATGTTTTTTATTTGATAAAATTATTTTTTATAACATAACATCAAATATATCTAAAATTGAGCATAGGTCATCGGGCTAACTTTTGAGATATTTCCAAAATACTTTCCACTTAGGACTTTTTCGAATGAATTAGCAGCTCGTGCGCACGTTGCTATTTCGTCAATTTCTTCAAGATCACATATTTTTTATACATCTGTGCATATTTTTTCAATAAAATAAAGTGCAGACATTTGAACAAAACACGAATTTTGCTCTTAAAAAACAAATTACTGTGTTTTTGTTCCGTTTCTCTTCGATTTTTGAGCTTTTTTCTTTACGTTCTCAAGTCACTAAAATGCATGAACTTTGACGTCATATTGCACAAACAAAGAAGTCGGTGACCCCCCTTTTTTATTGTATTTTCTGAAAGCGTTTCTCAAAATCTTTTGTTTGAACAAGTATAAAAAAATTTCATCGGGCAGTTTTATTTCTACGGAATTACCTTAAGTATGCAAGATTTTTGAGCTGTTCAACAACAAACAGCGATAACATTGTTTGGCTTTTGCTTCTTTCCATGCTTGAACATGTTCATTGTCAAAATGTATATTTATTGTCAGAGCTTCCAATGAATTAATAATAATTATAAACAGTGTTGTTTGTCAACATGAATTATCCCAGTGAGTGTTATTGGTTGAAGCTAAAGTGCTATGATTCCTTCAATAAGCGGAAGCCTCAATTATTATCCTGCTACGCATTGGAAACCGTTTTGGTTATAATCATTTCTGTTCAAGCAACATTTGCAGTTTTGTACTTTGGACTCCAGACACCTTTGTTATGTTTTAGTCAACTACTTTACATTAGAAGTAAAAAATAACCAAAGAATAAATTCCACATACAAGTCTTATTATTTAAAATAACACATTATTTAGGGAAAAATCCAAAATCAAATGGAACAATTTTAAAAATTCATCCAAAATACCTCATTTCTTGCCCAAAATGCACACACAAGACAAACACAATCTAAACTTGATTGAAGTAGAGTGCTTACAATATGTCCATGAAATAAAATCTAAATAGTTACTACCTATTAGTTCATATTTAGTGACCATCTTAGACAAGTAAGTTGTAACGAGGTATTGTTTCCTTTGTATTTTCCTTTTCTTCGACTGGTCTGGTTGAATGCTAGCACCTAAATAGTCCCTAAATAGAAACTATTAGTTAGTTACTAATTAGATTTTACTTCATGGATATAGTGGAAGCACTCTTAATGTTATTTTCAATATTCTTGATTTTTGATATTTTTCTTATTATAAGACTGATATATAGAATACATTCTTTGAATGTCTTTTAAATGTTTTAACCCCTATCAGCTTGGAGGGGGGGGGGGGGGGGCAGTGCTTTAATGTACCTTATTATCACCTTCAGTTGTAGTGAATGACCAACCATCAATTGAAATTTGTGTACATTATTAAACTCTCCTTCTTACACAGTAGCCAAATATTTTGTCAAAGTAGCCACCATTAAGGGACACAGCTATATGTATGAGAATTACAAGTCTCCAAAAAGTCCTAAATTACAACTTAAGGTAGCTGGCATTCTTGTGTGTTTATGACTTCTGAGTATTTTTGAATTTTGTTCATGATTACCAAATGTTTTTTTTCTTGGCATGAAAAGTTATGTACAAGAGCTTAAAAATCAATAAACAATACAAAAAAAGCTGAACAGTATCATCTCAAAGTGAAAAAAAGAAAGAAAGAAAATAATAAGTGCTCTCTCGGGATAAAAACAACATCAACTTGATATGTTTCCAGTGACACTAAAAAAGAACAGAACCTTTCAATAGACTCCACCTTGAAAACAGTCATTACTCTCTGAAGCTACTTATGCAATACCAAGAGGTTAGTCTTTATGTTCAACATTTCTTTCCAGCATAAAAAGAGACTTGTAGAGGTTTATTAGCAAACATGTACCCATTAAGATTGTCAATAGCCATTTGAGCAGCTTCTCGTGTTGCCATAGCAATAAATGCGAATCCTTTCGACTGATTCTTCTGCCAATCCCAGATAATGTCAACTTTATTAACAACTCCATATGGAGAGAACAATGCTGTTAAATTCTGTTCGTTTGGATGTGACCCCACATTGTAGACATATAAAGTGAAGCCACCACTGTCTGATGCTTTATTGTGCTGTTGAGTACCTATTGGGTTAAAGCGACCTTGGAACCTATTTATGGGAGGGCGTATGGGGCCTGGGCTTGGATACTGTGGAGTGCCAAACATACCAGGGATAAAGGCCTTTGGTGGACGTGTTTTGGTTGAGTTGTCGTCAGCATAACGGATTGCCAACACTTCCTTAGAACCTTCAATCATCTTTCCATTCATTCCATCAATAGCTGCTTGAGCTTCTGCTTTCTTCTCATAAAGAATGAAGCCATTACCATTGCACAACCCTGTTGCTTTGTCTATTAAGACACGGCAGTTAACAATGTTACCATAGGAATCAAACTGTTTCTTCAGCTGGGCTTCGGTTATAAATGGAGGTAGATTCCTTATGTACAAATTTGAGCCTTTGTTTTTGTCAGCATTAGGTCTGGAGAGAGCTACTTTGAGGCGCTTGTTTTCAATTTGGTGGCCATTCAGCTTATCTATTGCCAATTGAGCATCTTCCTCAGTGAAATAATCAATGAACCCGTAGCCAAAACTCCAACCTGTTTGCTTGTTACGACACACTTTGCTATTCTTCACAGGACCTATCGCATTGAACAGTTTCTTAAAGTTTTCATCGGTCATATTCTGTGGCAGATAGTTGACAATCAAGTTGGTTTTGCTGCTACTGTTTGATGACATGTCTCCAGTTTGATCTCCCTGTGATTGAGCTCCCTGTGTCTGTGGACCACCATATGGTTGGGCTCCCTGTGTTGGTGGACCACCATATGGTTGGGCTCCCTGTGTTGGTGGACCACCATATGGTTGGGCTCCCTGTGTTAGTGAGGCATTAAAAGGCTTGGGTTCAGGCTGTGATGTCTGTACTTGGGAAGCATTGTAGGGTTGGGCATCCTGTCCTTGTGGTGCACTATATGGCTGCCACTGAGCTTCAGCTTGATTGTTAGGCAGTGATGCTGTACCGTGATTGTAGTCATACGTTGTCATTTTACTAGATTATGTCAAACGTTTTTCAATGTTTTTGTTGATATCCTAAAAAGACAAAAAAACAAAAGGTCAATTCAAATTAATAAATGAATGACATGTAACAGTTGAACAAGACTGGATGTAAAGAGTTGAACTTATTAAATAACAAAACAACAATATTTATTTGTTGAAAATTATGAATGTTTTTATGGGGTTTCAAATGATCATATCAACTGAATTTGGAATCCAATAAAATAATAATAATTATTATTATTATGACTATTGAACACCTAAATTACTTTTAGAATGGCTATCAAAATTAAGCTAAAAGTGATAATGTAATAAAATTTAGTATGAAGAAATAACAACTTAAAAAAGAAAATAAAAATACTAAGTTATAAGTCCAGATACGAAGTTTAAAAAAATATCATAATATAGAACATTTTTGTATTAAACCACTCTTGTTGAAATATTTTGAAAATATTTGCGTGAATATTTTAAAACTTTTTTCGATTCAACTTCGAATTTTGACAAAGCAAATTTGTTCCACTTTTGGTTCAGGTATTTAGTACCAAAAAAGCCGGTGTTTTTAAAAAACAAAAATTCGCAACATTTCAATTGATATAAGACAACTAAAGCTAGATAAAATCAAAAAAAGGATAGACTTTTTTCGTGTAAAAAATAACAACGTCAAATCCTTACAAATCACAAATTCAACGAATGTCAAATTAGAAATAACAAAAGCTTCATTTTTTACGGAATCTATGTATTAAATTAAATCAAAATTTACCAAAACATGGTTAAAGCACTAAACTCACCTTTTGTTTGTTTAAAATTTCTCAAAAATAAAAAAAGGATGTAAAAAATCTCGACGAAAAGAAGTTCACTTCTCAGCACATGCTTACAGTTGACGCCATTTTATTCACCGGTATCCTTTGCGGCCGGTGAGGGGGAGTAACGATTCCAATGCACCACGGGAAGTGTATTCAAAATGGCGTCCGCATAAACAACTTTCGTGTATTTCGTAGCTCGGACCTTTTTAGTGAATATTTAAACTGGTTTTAGCCCTTTCACCTAGACAAATGTTTTTAAACTATAGGCAATAGTTATTTATTTCAATATCATTATGAATAACCGGCTTAGGTTTGAAAAATCCGCTGTGCAAAATTAATGTTTTTGCAAGATGACTTTGTACTTTCGAGTGGTTATACGATGTCCTTTTTGAACTGAGACGATTTTGTGACGCAGTCAAAATGGGCTCCGTTTTAACAGCACCACAAGAAAATACGGAAACTAAGAAGAGACCTTTTGAAGAGGTGGAGAAAAGTGACAGCGAGGATGCAGAAAGTGTCGTTGAAATTCCAAAAAAGTGAGTTTTTCGGTTTATCTCCAGTGTAATATAATTTATGCTGCACAAGTGAGGTCACAATAGTGAGTCGTTTTTAAAGACAATAGTCCTTTTGTTTCTCTGTTATTGTGACCTCACTTGTGAGCATAAATTATATTACACCGGAGATAAGCCAGTTTTTCTTGCAATTAATGCACAACTTTCGTATGTGGCCCAGTATTCAATAGTTGCTCGAAGATCAGTGAATTCAACATATTTGATTAAATGAATTGATTCAATGGTCACTTGAAGATTGGGATATTTGTACCACACCTTTATGTCAATTTTGTCAAATATAGCAATCGATACCAGTTAAAGATGATTTAGTATCAATCAATATTGATAATCAATATCGACATTTAGATTTACTTTCTGATGATAAAGGTATCGTCCATGCATCTAAAACATGATAAAAATGTTCTTATTTGAGAGCATCTCAATTCTTAATAAAAGTTTATTGTTGATCAGTTGTCATCTAAATCTTGTGTTGTTATTTCAGAAAAAAGCTTAAGGGGACATCAGGCTATATTTATCAAACATTGTTTGTTGGTGGCGAAGGAAGCGATGTGACCATTTCGGCACTAGGTAAGGAAATGTTTCCATTACATGATAACTGATCTAATTCCAGATGATAATGATAATAACATGACTTTTGTTGTGCATATTGTTTATTTGTATCCCTCATATCATCATTTACTCAGCTCGGCACAAATGATGCTTCCCAGGCCATAAATAAACAATATGTCCTCCAAAAGTTATGCCATTGTCCTCTAATATTCATTTGATAACCTTTTGGTCTATATATTTGAGACTCAGAACTCAGTTCAAAATGGGCGCTATCTACTTGCATCAGCTTTAAAGCCCAGATCAAAGCTACATACTAACCAACAGTAAATTATGTCGACATTTATTAGGCAGTACAAAGTTTATTTAGTGATAAAGATTTTTATTGCAATTATATATTATACTGAACTAGAGTGTTATTTCTTCTTGTTTTAGGTAAAGAGTGGAAAGTACACAAGATTTATCTCAGACAGGTACAGCTGGGTAATATCATACAGTAGATGTAATGGAGGGAGAAAACAATAAATTTAAATAGTTTAATATAACTTTGGTTAAGTTTGACAATGAATATGAGATTGTACAATATGAATCTTTGGACAAATCATTATTATTTTGAGTCACAAAATTTATGTCATGATGTATTGTTTATGAGATATTTTCACTTCAACATTGCAATATAATCATCTTTCATGGGACTAATTTAAAAGTATTGATAATATTAAATAATTTGTATGTCAAATTCGTATTTGTACTGACAGTATTCGTCATCACAACCTCTCTCCATTTTTTTAAATCAATTTTGACATTATTCAAGACAATTTATTTTCTAAATGAAATTACATGAATGATGTAAAATAAATATTCTAATATTAAATAATACTAAGAAAATCCAATAATAAAAAAGGCAACACTGTTTTTTTTACCAGTCCAAGTATTTCCAGAGTATGTTTAGTGGCCAGTGGAAAGAGTCTGAAGATGATTTTATTAGTATTGAAATCCCTGATGACTTTATCACAGTTGAAGGTAAATTGACTATGTGGTTAATGGCAGTTGTGAATGATGATGATACATAACCTATATTTATTTTCTTGTCTTCCAGCATTAAACACAGCGCTGGGATCACTATATAGTGATGACATAACTGTGAATACAAAAACAGTTGTTCCGTTGCTAGCTGCTTCATGCCTTTTACAACTGGTAAGAAATGTGTCTCCTTACTTCTCACAACCTGTTCTATTCATTTCAAGTAGTCAGAGCATATTCTTTGAGAGTTCTGCTTTCAAATGTTTGTCTTAATATATCTGCATGTTCTGACTGTCAGTTTCCCTTTGTTCCCTGTTGTAAAATTCATTCACTCCTTCATTGATATATTCATGTTATTTCTTTGAAGGATGGTTTATCAACACACTGTGTCCAGTTGATGCAAGAAACAGTCAATAGCCACACAGTCTGTCAGTATTACACAGCAGCTAAAAGATATGGAGAGTCTGGCATAGAGACAAAGTGTATGCAGTGGTTAGAAAGAGCACTAACCTCAACCTGGACAGTTCCTCTATTGAAAGAAATCAGGTATGATTAGACGGTTCTGATGTCACTCCATAACACACTCCTTCTGTTCAATAAATATTAATAATAATAATAATAATGAGTCTTCCCCAAGCGGGAACTGCATGATCTGAGAACAAACGTCTCAGATTTACAATTTTTTGCAGTGGAGGACTTGTCGGACTGCTATCAAGTCGGCGCAAATCGCAGCCAAGCAGTTTACAATCTTGAGTATTGTTAGTGATATGTGCCTCTGAGACCAGACTGTTGTACTTAGTTAACTTTGTGCAAATATGTCTACTAACTATGCACAAACATGCATTTTAGCTACGGAGAATGTCTACCACTCTTCTGTCTCTTAACTGTAATTAAATGTACGTCACCAGAGCTCAAAATAAGGGCAGGTCAAGGGACAACGACCATCCAAATTTGCTACTTGACCTGCCAAATCAGATTTTGAAAGGATAAGTTGACTTCCATATTTTTAATAGAGGGATGTATTTTTAAAAATGAATTACTGTACATATTTTGACATAAACAGTTAATGACCCATCAAAAATGCAATTGAAAGGTCTGCGACATCTTGACCTATGTGTGTCAGGCTGTTATTTCAAGCCTTGCATCACCCTCTTGAACTAAATCATTAAAGAGTATCTAGTAACCAATCACCTTGTGTTATTTTTTCTTTGGTTCTCTTGCAGTATTGATTTAATGCAGCACCTCATCCAATCACCAGGCTTGTTTGTCATGCAGATAGAAATAGATATTTATACTCTTCTTGTGATATGGACTTACCTAAAGCTACATCCAGATTGGATTGGAACCAATTCTAACCTCAAAACACAGTCATCAGAATTCTTTCGGTCAAGGAGCCAAGAAAATGGTCTGGCATTTCTTGAAATTGAAGATGGTATAATGTTTGAGCCAGTATTTAAAGGATTGAGATTGCATCATGTTGTGAATGATATAAGATCAATGGTTACTTTACAGCTGGATAATATTGTTCCTTCAGGTAGGAAAGAGCTAGGAGCCACATTACAAAATTATATAGTTGGGACATTACAGTAGATCACTTGATATTTCTTTCAAACTCTAACCCCTACCCCCTCCACAATGTTGACAGCCTCGATGACAAATAACTTACCACAACAAAGCCAATTAGCATTGCATCAGGTGAGGGGGGATTTTAAGTGGGGAAAAAAGTGTGTACAGAGAGAAGTTTCAGAAGGTATTGGACAAAACTTTCAATGTGCCAACAATGATGCAACTGAGTGCTGTTAAGCAAAGTCTGAATAACACTATCCAGGTGATAAATTCTAAATAAATTCTATGCATGAATGGCCAAAAATGCATTTGTAAGTTCATCTTGACCTATGTATGTCAGGCTGTTATTTCGCATCTTGTTTGCTTAACCACTGCATCTTGTATCTGCAGCTTGGCTGAGTTCTGTTTACAAGGAACAATGGAAGAGAGTCATGTTTATATATCAGAATGTAGACCGTGGGCCTACAGAGGATATGACAGAAGAAGAATTTAATGCATGTGCTCATAGATATGGACGCATTTTAGAGAAAAGCACAAGGGTAAACTTGCATGAAGTTCATATAATTTTATGAGTTTTTCAAGTTTTCACAGTGAATCAGAACAGGTTGTTGACTGGATTGCCACAATTCTTAACCATTCAATTACTTTGCAATAATTTATTCATACAGCATTCATTCATTATTAGTTCTCTCTTTCAGGCATACATTGCTTGCTTGCTCACTCACTCGTTCAGTCATTTATTCAGTCATTCATTCAATCAATCATTCAATGATTTATCCATGCATTTTTAGTTGATGCACACAGTCATTTACTCTGTCATTTGTCCATTTATGCATTCATTCATTTGTTCGCACAATCTTTCTGGTCCTTCATACATTTTCAGATAAAATCACTGATATTTTATTATTTACTTTTGATATGACTGTTTGCTTTGTCACATTGTTAGTACTAAACTTACCTTTAATGTATTTCTCATGTCTTTTGATAGTACTGCTGGCGTTGGACTGGCTTTCTATTTGGACTAGATATAATAGTCATGTATAACAACAGAACAAGACAGCTAAGCTTCCGTCGTAACACCTACCTACACCCAAGTCATGGAATTGTCTGCATTCAAACCAAACACAACTTTGCCATTAAAGTAGATGTGGCATCATTTAACAGCGATGGGTCTGAACAGTATTATAAGACATCAGGAATGAAATATTTGTCATTGGGACTAGATGAAGAAGTGCGTATTTTACAACTGGATAAACACATTTCATATCCTGTTTATGTGAGTGCACACATTGCTATGGTTACGCCATCATTATATCAAAATCAATACTAGTTTATCAAAGTGGGGACTCTTCAAAGAAGAGGTGGTATATGGTCAACTCTAATTCAAAGAGTCTTGTAAAATACAAGCCATTGATTGAATTAATATGTTTTCTATGAGCGTGGTCTGATTTTAAGGTCTTAAGGTAAAAGTCTTGTAAAATACAAGCCATTGATTAATTACAAGGAGTGTGGTCTGATTTTAAGGTCTTAAGGTACGGACCATCAGATATTTGAAAGGGGGGGGGGGCAAATACCAAAAAAATATCAAGCAAAGACTTAAACAGAGAAAAAATATCAGGCATGGCAGTTGTGCCAATGAAAAATATTGTGCAGGGAGGAAAAAAATATCCAGCAAAAAAAAAAAAAAAGAAAAAAAGCCCAACTCCCCCCCCCCCCCCCCCCCCCTCCCCCAAGTATCTTATGGTCCATGATTAGGTAATTATGTTTAATGAATTTTTTCAAAAGCCGCCATCCAAATGACAAGCTCATATATCTCTTTTTTACTCCCATAGTTTGGAATTGATGTAATTGTAATTATAGCAATTTTGGCATTTTGAGTTGTGTCTTTGCCATTTGCGTGTTATAGTCTTGAAATGTTTATCTTGCCAGCCCTGAAAACATCAGTTTGACCATATGCCACCTCTTTCAATGAGAAATGAATTATGGGAATTTATGACATTTATTGTCGTGCAGATTTTTCTACTACTGATAAAAAATTGTACTCTAGTAAAAAACTACTGTATTTTCACTAGTAAAGTACAATTTTTTGTGTACCACAAAGCCACAGAATAATTTATATTGCAAACATTCAATCAAAGAATTGGCTTACTTTTATCTGACTCTACTTGTTTATAAAATATTAAAACAGATAAATCTTATGAAAATATTAAGTTGAAGACATGTAAATATAATTCACACCTTCACATATCCATTAATTTTTCTCTATTTATTAATTTTACAAATAAAAATAGAACAGCAGAGCTTTTCATAGAACGCATAATCATGAATTGTTCTGCAGATTTGTCCATAAGTATCTTTTTGTTATGAGTTAAAACAACCTTGTTTGTAGGTGATTGAAGAAAACCTACAAAAAATTGAATCAAGCCTGATGGCTTTGTTCGCTCTTGTTAAGCCTGATTTACACTGTGAGATTGTTCAGTTGCAATTTGTAATATACAACTAGTCGTAACTACTAAAACTAGTCACACATGCTATAAAACGTGTTTTCCAATGTCCTACTCCTAGTTTTTTCAAGGTGTTGAACCTCACAGCTAGCCATATAAAAAATCCCACACAGTCAAGTAATCAAACCATGTAAATCAGCATTTAATAATATTTTCATTATTGTTCTTGTTTTTAATGATATAGAGTGGTTTTCAAAAACCCATGAAACAAAGTAACACCTTAAGTGTAGTAATTAAAGTGTTATAACTAAAGTGCAATAAAGTGTATTAAAGTCTAATACACCAATAAGGTGTGATAAAGTTTAATAATTTATGCAAAAGCACACACTAAAAGTATGCAACAAAAAGACCACTAAATAGTACTATGTTATGCTAATTCTAATGTTTTCTTGTGTTTTAGTTGTGTTACTTACTGCTAAATAGTGAACTGTTGCACACATTTAGTGTTTGCATTCCAAAGTGTTTGTCAAGGGTTTTAAAAAAATAAACAATACCAACAAACAAATATTATATTTTGATAACCAAAAAAATAAAACTCAGTATTTTTTTGTATTCTTAATAGTACGTAAATGAAGTGCCAATTAGAATGCACGCACTAAGAATGTGCAACAGTTGTTACTATGGCCATATAGACTATAGTTGTTAGTAGTAGTAATTAGAGTGCAGACACTAAAAGTGTGCAACAGTTGTTACTATTTAGTAGTAATTAGAGTGTAAACACTAAAAGTGTGCAACAGTTGTTACTATTTAGTAGTAATTAGAGTGCAAACACTAAAAGTGTGCAACAGTTGTTACTATTTAGTAGTAATTAGAGTGTAAACACTAAAAGTGTGCAACAGTTGTTACTATTTAGTAGTAATTAGAGTGCAAACACTAAAAGTGTGCAACAGTTGTTACTATTTAGTAGTAATTAGAGTGCAAACACTAAAAGTGTGCAACAGTTGTTACTATTTAGTAGTAATTAGAGTGCAGACACTAAAAGTGTGCAACAGTTGTTACTATTTAGTAGTAATTAGAGTGTAAACACTAAAAGTGTGCAACAGTTGTTACTATTTAGTAGTAATTAGAGTGCAAACACTAAAAGTGTGCAACAGTTGTTACTATTTAGTAGTAATTAGCACTAATTAAACAAAAGAAAACAATAGAATTAGCATAAAATAGCACCATTTAGTGGTATTTATGTTGCACACTTTTAGTGTGTGCACTCTAATAGGCTAAAATGATATTGATCAATATTTATTTCAAATAGTAACGATTATGTAATTTATCTTCGATTTATCATTAAATTAAACTATTTATATCATCCATAGTATATACTAATCTTTTTTTTTCTTTTGGGGTAAACTCTTGATTTTTGTATGTATTTATTTTCGTTTTAGTATGTTTTAGTCTATATGGCCATAGTTACAGTAATGGAGGGAGATGGTTTGAAAACTCTTTTGTTATAGATTATTGTTACTGTTTTCCCAAACATGACCATACATGATATTTTGTTTCACTATAATTGTAATTTCACCCTTATTTGATAAGGCTGAGTGAACAGACAAAAATCATTTTTTGGTGGCTAACTTGATATGCCTATTAATAATTTTGTCTACATATTTCACAATTATTTCAAATGATTGTGTGTATGTGCACAGTCAAGACTGGTTCTACCTTAAAACAGAACAAAGACATGAAACAATTGATGGTTTTCAACCATTCCCTAGAG
Source organism: Diadumene lineata (assembly GCA_918843875.1). NCBI lineage: Eukaryota > Metazoa > Cnidaria > Anthozoa > Actiniaria > Diadumenidae > Diadumene > Diadumene lineata. The sequence goes on from OU974084.1 coordinate 7,438,447, forward strand.
ACAATTTAAACAAAAGACATGGCAGCCATGCTTGTGGACTTTTCAAAAGAAAACCACCACCATGACTGGACCCTTTTGTTCCACTCACTCTCCTGGGAATGGTTGAAAACCATCAATAGACCTTATTTATTGTAAAATACATATTTTTGTCATTCAGTATACTATATGTGTATGAAATGTTTCAAAGAGCGTAAATTTTACAATCTGCAACATTATCTATAATTTCATGGCTGTCTTTCTGCATGTATTTTGATGAAACATTACATGTATTTATAACAGTTATAAAAAAAGCAAGAAATGTGTAAAACAGTAGCACGCAAATCACTTCATTACGTGGCCCTAGACCATCACCTGACTCAGGTAAGATCAGTTTATACATTTGGGGCCAGTTACACAAAGCCTGAATAGGATAAAGTTATCCACTCCATAGATTTTTTTTTAATTTATTTGGTGGACAGCGATTTATTTGGTGGATTCAGGCTTGTTTGAAACCATTGTACTCTTGGAATGTAAGCCAGAGACCTTAAGGTATTTGGAGACAGTTTCTCAAAAGGCCTACCGACCTAAGAAAACAACGGCAAAAACCATCTTGCTTTTCTTATTTCTTAACAATATTTTGATACACAGTTGCTTCATAGTTGTGGAGGATATCTTGAGACTTTTGTGGCGATCAGTATTGATTTATGCAAATTATGAGGAAATCCTAGAAAACAGTTTTTTTAATTTATTTTCAAAAATTTGCTATAGAATCATGTCAAAATTCAGAAGCGTAATATTCAACATACTCCCTAACTGCACAGTGATTTTAAAGAAATTTCAATTGAGAAATTTGAAGTTATGAAGCCGTTAACTTTGAACATGATTTTTGGTTATAATTAGCAATCACTTCAATGAAAGTGATATTTGCCGTAACAGATTTTTTTAATGATCACCGATTTCAGGTCAGAAATTGTTTAAGATATGCTTAAGCCAGTTCTCTATACGATTTGGCAATAATCGCGTTTTTCACGAAGATAGGGGCTATAGATAAGAAGTATGTTTTTACTACATAAAGCGGAACAATACCCAATCCGATTCAGAACCACTTTTCACAACATTGACTCCAACAATTTTTCTAAAAAATTCTGCATAAAATATTGAATCCATTGCGGTGCAAATGTGCTAGGTTTTATTATTCTAGATACTCTAGGACGCGCAAGGAAAAATTAACAAAATTGGTTAATTTTTGCTGAATTCTTCATGTCACAAATGACGCGAAAAGCGTACAAATGTTTTGAATCTGTCCTATTGTAGTGTAGGATTTCCTCATAATTTGCATAAATCAATACTGATCGCCACAAAAGTCTCAAGATATCCTCCACAACTATTAAGCAACTGTGTATCAAAATATTGTTAAGAAATAAGAAAAGCAAGATGGCTTTTGCCGTTGTTTTCTTAGGTTGGTAGGCCTTTTGAGAAACTGTCTCCAAATACCTTAAAAGATATAATAAAGTCTTTTCGTTGACACTAGCAGTTTTGTGGAGCTCTGACGTCTTTTCAGTGGAGTCCCCCTGGGGTTCAACAATGCTACTAAAAGTTAGCTATTCTAATATTATTCATTGTCAAATGATTCTGGCGTTATCATTTCAAGCTGCAAACTACTAGGCACTCTAACCCAATGACATGTAAAGTAGCTGCGACATGGCATGGCCGATACAACCTCCCATAGTTTCTCCACCTCATCATAATGCTCAACACTGCTCTGCGTCTCACCTTCGTGTTCGCCCCCTAAGACATATTTATCATCCCATATACATGTAACTCCTGCAGCGTACCTTGGGTGCTGTCAATTAGCAATCATTTCCCATACTTCACGATTAATACTATAGACTTCACAGCTATCAAGAGCTTCACCCATAGCATAACTTTCGTACTGCTTCAAACCACCCATAATATAGATATTGTTTCCTTTCACACGTTGCATGTTCATTGAGTGTAGTACCAACTACTCTAAATCCTCTGGATCATACCTCAACAGTCTACTCATGACAACATTGCATCAAACCCCCCTATAAAGTTAAGTTGTTTGAGTGAGCAACAAGACTGGCTCCATAAAGCATAATGAGGTGTGATAAAGTTTAATACGCTAAAGTGCACATACCAAAAGTGTACAACATAAATACCACTAAATAGTGCTATGTTATGCTAATTCTATTGTTCTATTTATAGCGGAGCTCCGCGCGGGCCGAAGGCCCGCGCAAGCGGAGCACCATAAATATAAAAATTAGGTAAACCTAATAGCGGAGCTCCGATTTAATGAAATGAGTTATTTGTTCAATCATTCATTCTTTCATTTGTTCATTCACTACGAATTATCAAATTCTTGATCAATTTTTTTTTTGCTATGTTATTTTCTTTTCATGATCAAATAATGATATAATCAATTGAAATACACAAAGCTTTATGCATGCCACAACATTTTATTATACGCAAAAATGCGAAAAATATGTTGTTATGCATGGTAAAAATAGCACTTGTCAATTGAAATTGATTGTCCAATGAGAAGTTAGAAAAGCATTAACATGGTTTCTTTGAGTTGTAAACAAATCCCCGCGCGCTTCTCGCTTTACGCTCTTTCACGTTTGAAAAAAACATGTTATAACAATCGACAAAAATTTCACTTTTCTGGTGAAATGTGTAATGAATTACTTATTGGTAATCTAGCTATCTAAAACGGTTGTGAATTTTTAATTATCAAATGTGAATACTGCGTAACTCGTTAAAAAATAGCTAGTATGAAGTTTTGAAATTTTAACTTGCAGATGAGTAGAATCACGAATTCATACAAGCGTTTTATTTTCAATAACAAATCAAAGAATTACAAGAATCAAATAAAAAAAAACCACTCACACATAAAGATATCGACGATGGATAAATATCTTACAAAAACTAGTAAATATAATTATTGCAAACTGCTTTCATGTGGATGGTAAAAAAAGAAATTCAGATCGTCAAAAAATCTAAACATACCGGTGACACGTTTCTTGTCCTGTACTGTCACTTTTCCACTGAACTTTTTGTCCTCAGTTCTGTTTACAATAGGCTTGTTCATGTTTTCAGAATTTTAAAAGTGAAAAAAACATTTTCACCGACTCTAAAAAGTTTACTCAGTTCATCATAACGGCCGGCGTAGTATGGCTAGCTCGAGTTGCTCGATCACACATTGTGCTAAATTTGCATTTCCATCCACTCCCTGAACTGGAAGTTCTACTTTTATACATCGTGTATGAAAAGTTATTTTTTGTTTTGAATAGTTGATAAATCTGCATTGATCCTAAAGCTCTCCGTGTTCTAAATTGCCCGTAAAAAATTGATGAATGAACAGAGTGAAGTCATCTTCGTGATCGCGTGTTCATTTTGCTTTTCACCTCTTCCTTTGAATATAATGGCCGCAAATGCACGTTTTTTATGAAATTTTGGTCGCCGTCGATTTTACTTCTAAGAGTAGATTAGTCCATGCATGAGTAAAGCCCGCCGCACACGGTGAGCAATTTGCCTCGCGAGCCATTTCCTCACTGGCTCGCGAGACAAAAAACTCACCGTGTGCGGATAAAATTCGTCATTTTTCACCGCTCGCGAGGTACTGAGTAAATTTTCTAGCGTGTTTGAAATCGTCAAGACGTCTCGCGAGCGGTGAAAAATGACGAATTTTATCCGCACACGGTGAGTTTTTTGTCTCGCGAGCCAGTGAGGAAATGGCTCGCGAGGCAAATTGCTCACCGTGTGCGGCGGGCTTAATGATTGGAAAACGCCACGAAGAATCCACGAACCCGAAGAATACATCCGTGTTTACCAGGATCTTGCAAACTCGCCAAATAAACTCTTCCAGAAAATATAACTTGTAAAATGACTTCACATTTATTTTGACTAGTTAAAAACAGCGGCATGGGACTTGTCGGTGTAAATATTTTGAAGCTTTTCTTCGTTGAATCGTAGTTCTTTTTCTATTTGCAAATTCGGCGTACGCGACTTTGTTTCTCTTTCTCAGTCAAAACATCCTTGAGCCGGCAGCTCAGCTTGACTATTTTCTTGTTTTTTGTCCATTTTAGAAATACATTTGTAGAAAGTTTCAGTCAATTAACTGTAAAAAATTGAATGTGAATTTTGATGTGTGGAGATTAGTAAATTTTGTCAAAGATTTGGCGCCCACTAAAAATGGTCAGCGACCTCGCACTTATGGGCACGGACGCCGGACGGACGTATGTATGTACGTATTACGGACGCGCGGGCTTCCTGTGTCGGTCGACGAAAACTCAGCTCCATGGTTTACCATATTTTCTTAATTATGGTGCTCCGCTTGCGCGAGCCTTCGGCCCGCGCGGAGCTCCGCTATTAAGAAAATATGGTAAACCATCGAGCTGAATTTTTGTCGACCGACACAGGAAGCCCGCGCGACCGTAATACGTCCTTCCGTCCGGCGTCCGTGCCCATAAGCGCGAGGTCGCTGACCATTTTTAGTGGGCGCCAAAACTTTGTCAAAATTTACTAATCTCCACACATCAAAATTCACTATCGATTTTTTACAGTATACTGACTAAAACGTTCTACAAATGTATTTCTAAAATGGACAAAGAACAAGAAAATAGTCAAGCTAAGCTGCCGGCTAAAAGAGTTTTGACTGAGAAAGAAAAACAAAGACGCGTACGCCGAATTTGCAAAAAGAAAAAGAACTACGATTCAACGAAGAAAAGCTTCAAAATATTTACACTGACAAGTCCCGTGCCGATGTTTTTAACTAGTCAAAATTAATTTGAAGTCATGTAGAGCTGTTAAAAGTTTCTTTGGTGCTTAAGGATACATCCCGGGCTTTTGGGACGCAAATTTCGAAAAATCGTAGCGCGGTTGTTTTAAACTATTTTTTAATAAACTATATCCTATCTAGTGCCTAGAATAACAAAGATTGCGATATTGTGCTCATTTTCTGTGCAAAATAAATACTTTTTGCAAAATTAAGATTAGAACGTGAAACCACGCGTCTTGCTTTCTTTGTTTCTGTGCCAAATCTTTAGACCGGCCGCTTCAACTGTAAAGTGTTTCTTGTTCAATACATATTTTCCTACCAAAGTGTGTCTGGGTTTTTGAATTCTTGCTTTCATTATTTTTTAAAAAAATTTTGAAGTTTGAGGTCCAATAATTTTCATGATAAAATTAAATCCAGTGGCATAACTAAAAAAATCAACACACGATCGACAAACCCAGACACACTTTAGTACTATGTGATATTGAGAGTCACCATGCAAAATTTGGTTAAAATTTACCGAAAATATTTGGCACAGGAACATTTAAAAGTGGCCTATTTTATGAAAAAACTACAATCGAGAACGAGAAAGTTTTCTGGTTTACGGGATAAAAGGATTATCCGAGTAATGTTTACTTATCGATGACAAGCTATGAACAGTCACTGACCCGCATTGAGTTCGAGCTATGAAATCTGAGACTACCGATTTCCAGAGAGCATCGTGGTTTGACGTTCGAGAAACGAAAATGGTAAATAGGTCGAGAGGGAAAGACGAAAACAGTAGTGGTGAGCGTGGTACTAGGAGCCTTTATCGCTCAGAGCTAATGCTTCAGCTTTCGCCTTCGAGAATGTAGACGCGTCCCCGGTTGATCTTCGCTTTCTTTTCTTGGTGCTCACAAAGGGAGCGTGCCGCTTTGCTGATCGCTTCGACATCTAGTTTAACTGAATGACTGACGAAACAGAAGTAATAGCTTGATGAAATATAGTTTAAAATAAACGCAGAAGTTAAGACAATATGTGCTTGTGTTTTCGATACCATTTGTTTGAGTCACGGTTTATCACGTGCGACGTCAAACTGACTATGCGTGACAACAGATCGAGGTCACCCTGTTGTTGACGCTTCCTGTCAACACTATGACACCAATGAAACCATCGAAAAAAATTCTTTCGCTAATATCTCCCGTTTGAATATTTTTATGAAAATAATTTTTTTACTGGTTTGTAGACAAGAGTCTAATGTATCATATGGACGAATAAAAAAAATCCGGCTATTTTGAACGAAAAAGCCCGGGACGTATCCTTAAAAGTCATTGAAAGTTGGAGATTTTACAAATTATATTTTCTGGAAGAGTTTAGTTTGCAAGATGCTGGTAAACAAGGCAGTATTCTTCGGGCTCGTGGATTCTTCGTGGCGTTTTTCAACCATTACTCATCGACTAATCTACTAACTCTTAAAAGTAAAATCGACGGCAACCAAAAGTTCATAAAAACGTACATTTGCAGCTATTCAAAAGAGGTGAAAAACGAACACGCGATCACGAAGATGACTTCACTTTAGGATCAATGCAGATTTATCAACGAAAAATAACTTTTCATACACGATGTTTGTCAACAAAGTAGAACTGCCAGTTCAGGGAGTGGATGGAAATGCAAATTTAGCACAATGTGTGATCGAGCAACTCGAGCTGGCCATACTTCGCCGGCCGTTCTGTTAAACTGTGTAAACTTTTTAGAGGCGGTGAAAATGTTTTTTGACACTTTTAAAATTCTAAAAACATGAACAAGGTAATTGTATTCAGAACTGAGGACAAAAAGTTCAGTGGAAAAGTGACAGTACAGGACAAGAAACGTGGCGCCCGTATGTTTACATTTTTTGACGATCTTTAATGAATTTCTTTTTTACCATCCACATGAAAGCAGTTTGGAATAATTATATTTACTTGTTTTTGTAAGATATTTCTACATCGTTGAGATCTTTGTGTGTGTTTTAATTTGATTCTTGTAATTTTGATTTTGTTATTGAAAATAAAACGTTTGTATGAATTTGTCAGTGTACTCATCTGCAAGTTAAAATTTCAAAACTTCATACTAGCTATTTTTTAACGAGTTACGCAGTACTCACATTTGATAATTAAAAATTCACAACCGTTTTAGATAGCTGGATTACCAATAAGTAATTCATCACACATTTCACCAGAAAAGTGAAATTTTTGTCAATTTTTATAACATTTTTTTTCAAACGCAAACTCAAAGAAGCCATATTAGTGCTTTTCTAACTTCTCATTGGACAATCAATTATAATTGACAAGAGCTATGTTTACCATGCATAACAACATTTTTTCGAATTTTTGCGTATAATAAAATGTTGTCGCATGCATAAAGCTTTGTGTGTTTCAATTGATTATATTATTATATGATCATGAAAAGAAAATAACATAGCCAAAAAAAAAAAAAAAAAAAAGATCAAGAATTTGATAATTCGTAGTGAATGAACAAATGAAAGAATGAATGATTGAATAAATAATTCATGTCATTAAAATCGGAGCTCCGCTATTAGGTTTACCTAATTTTTATATTACTGTTATTCTATATATTCATCCTGTGTTCTATATATTCACCCTTATTTGATAAGGCTGATTGAACAGGTGGAAATCTTTCTTTTGGCTGCTAACTTGATATGCCTATTAATAATAAACGAATTGACCAATCCTTTCTATAAGATCATAGACAAAGTTAATTTTGTCTACAAATTTCACAATGTCAAATGAGCATGCTACAAATGTGTATGTGCACAGTCAGGCCGGTTCTACCTCAAAACAAAACATAGACATAAAATAGTAATATTTAAAATAGGCCTTGGCATCTAGCATTTCCTTACGACACAGGAAAACAGCTTCTGCAGCCCCCCCAAATATTCCACCCCCCCCCCCCCCCCCGGCCCCCTCGGTCCCGCCGCCACTGGAAATGTTTCAAAGAGCGTAAAGTTTACAATCTGCGAGTTTTATAGCCTCCTCTCGCATCCGTTTTTAGTGTCGGGCTTCCTGTCCCTCCCCGCTTGTGTACGCCATCTTGAAAAGAATCAACTTATGAATATTTTAATAAAATGAGCCTTCTGGATTTCGGAAGGCAACGTTCTGATTGGTCAATCGACAGGAATGGCATGTTTCGCTCGGATGAGCTGGGATGAGCAGACGTTTGTGGTTAGGGACAGGAAGCCCAACACTAAAAACGGATGCGATAGGAGGCTACGAGTTTTATAGCAGCAATTTGCATTAGCGATCGGACTAATTATTGACTTGTCAGTTAACAAGAGCTTTACACAAACAAACAACATATCATGTGACTGGATGACTAGATGACGTGATCACGTTTACCGACGAGGGGCCTGTTTATATGAGGCGAGCCAGCCCGGGTTGTTTGGTTCGAATAGTTGGGCTTGTATGTTTTTGTTTCTGATGAGTTTTAGCTGTATGTATTTTTTTTTTTTTTAAATTTGGAAAACCGTGTTTGTGATTTTTTTTTTTTTTTTTTTTTTGCCTTTCAGCTCAATACATGTTCAATTCAGTTTATTAACACTGTTGAGCGACTCACTTGGCTTGTTTAACGCTTATATCAGGGCTTACTGTTGTTAAGCTGCGGCTGCGTACAACCAACTAACTAACTAGAAAACTTGTGTACATGGCTTTTTATAGTTACTAATTTATATAATGAGTTGAGCCATATCGTTATCAGCGGTTACTTGGTCACATGATCAAACTGTTGCTAAGTAGAAGGTAGAACTAATTATTTTAAAAAACACAAACACAGAGGACTTTGCAAAGGAAAATCACTACATTTCCAGTCACAAAATCCCTAGTTACCGTAGTATAGAAGTAGTAAAAATTAAGGCGCAAAGTACTATAGTTTTGTGTTGTATAATATTCGACGGTATAGGAAAATGTGAAGCAGAAAGTGATTGCGTAATTTACCTACGCAATGGCATGTAATGGTATATTATTCACGAGACAGGGGGGGTAAGTTACTTCCCCCTTGTTTCAACTATCCAGTAAACAAGTAATAATTATTTCTAATGTTATGAAACGGACAGTAGTTTGCTTTACCATGAAGACAGGGTCAAGTGTAATTTGATACGGAATTCGCATGTCTTTGCGAAACACTAGGTAGGCGAGGGCAACCAATGAAACATCGTTCCGAGAGATCGTAATTAATTAATAACTATTCACTTTATCTGTACTAGCGATCACAGTGATTGGAAACTATTCATCTACCTTGTACCAACAATTTGCAAAACCAATTATTTCAATGTAGAGCTGATTAGCTAACATATGATTTCGGTACATGAAAGATACCAAATGAATCACGCTAAATGAAATATTATGCTAAATTGAATAGTATGTTATATTGCATATTCACACACAAACACACACCTGATAAAATATGAACGGTCAATATCATTGCGTAAGAGGTATGAAAAGCTTACGCAATAACCAGGAATAACCGATTCCTTTTCGTTATTCTGCTAAAGAAGACCGTAGTCGGTAGCCATCGTTTAGATTCAAAAAAAAAATAATAATAAAAAATAAAACTTAACATTTGTCTATGTATTTTCCATGAAATCTGATGACAAAGTTTATATTGTAAACTGCGGTCTCCTGGGGATTTAATTCAAATTGTTTACTACTTACAAAGACTTAATCTAATGTTAAAAATATTAACGAACTGAAAACGTTAATTGAATATTCATGTTATCGCTCTTTTCATTATCAAATCATGTTATAAAGAGTTTTAAAATATACCGTGTTAAAAAAAACTTTTAAAAAGACTATTACTGACTGACTTGAAACTTGAACTATCATGTCAGTTGTGGGAAACTTTTTTAGCACCAGCTGACGTAATAACATTCCCTTGAAATCCTTCTTTGAAACTGCTGAATATATAACGTGTGCAGTGAAGCATCCGGAATTCTCTCGGAGTATTTCTAGAGAACCTTGACCACTGACGATTTAACGTGCAGCAAAATGGCGACGAATGTTAATAAATGTTAATAAATGTCTTAAGTTGATAAATTTAAGATGAAACTTTTTGAAGTTGATAAACTAGAAAAAATTTACAAAGACGATAACTAGTGTGAGTGAGTTGGCAGCGCGTGAACTGAGTACTAAAATGATTGTGTAACTGATGTCGGAAAAAAAATCGACAAACAAATGGCAAAACAGCGTTGCACGAAAAATCGGCGTTGCAAGTTGGCCCGTGTAGCATCACTTTTATGGTGAGCTACAATTTTTGGTAAGAATTCTTGTTAGACTATCAGCTCTCTTTTAATAGCCCTGAAGTGTGATGACATTTTACCCCCGTCTCTATACCATAATAGTTTTTAAAATCCTTTCATATTCAAATTTTATATTCCCTCGAGAATACAGAAACAATAGTCATAATTAGTGAACAAAAGCAATGTGAAAAGGATTCTGGTCTAGACACGGGGGTAAAACGTCATCACGCTTCAGGCTTATTCATTGTGGAACTGTAAGCTTTATTAAATATTTGTGTTAGTTGTTTATGAATCCTTAATAACACTCTTTTGACTAAAGCGGCTTCAACATTTTAACACTCACTCACTAATTAAAAGCTGCTGCATATATGGGTAAAAGAGAGAGCTTTTATAACAATGATAATGTTTTGACTTATATTGAAAGAGCTATTGATATTTGCATATTTTTTTTAAATCGTCCCATTGAGCACTATACAAAATGATATGATATAATACCTGAAAGATATTTTCGAAATCGGTTAGGCCCAGTCAAATTTTTAGGCTTAAATGTTTCTTGTTTTAAAAAGCAAATTTTAGTCCAGTAGGTGTCAGTCCACTAGTTCCTTAATAAATGCGAGTATTTAATTGGTTTCTCTGTCAGTTCGTTCCGGCTCATTACGAAGGCATTCTTCGAAACCCGGACTCGGACTAGGACTCGAAATACATAAGCGTTGGCAGATGTCCTCGTTTTCCCTCTTGATGCAAAGCTTTATTTATATCAACTAGTGTAAATCAGTTATATATCTTCGTTTTATTTCTCTTTGCTCTACAGTATACTATGTGTTCCCTCAAAAAACGTCAAGATTGGACACTGACACATTCCACATTTTGCATTGGTGAGTTATGACGTTTTGCATATCAGCATTAAGTACGTGTAACAATCTAATCGAGTGTTTTATGGCTGGTTTATAACCATAAACATATTTTTTAGACATTTGAAATACTTGTCAGCTGCAGGGTGAAGATATGAAGAACTGAAATTTCAAGAAGACAGTATACGTACGAACTATAACTGATCACTATGTTGAGCTCATATATAAGTCAATATAGAATCCGTTTAATGATGGATTGATCAGCTCAGGAAATATCCAGTTCTTCACATTTCATCAAGTGGTTCAATCATTGAAAGCTCAGTTGGCGGTCCTGATCAGGAAAACACCTTTTTTTTTATTTTCCACTCATAGATAAATTGTCTTATCTTTCTAAGCGAAAATATTAATCCTGATGACTTTTTGCTTGAGTAGTGAGGACCCTAAAGCAGGATATATTTGATACTCCACAGTAAAATGACTGTAGTTCTCACAAAATCAACCAACAATTCTGACATTTTGTTCAATTACTAAACAAGGACTGAACGTAACGCTTTCAAAATACATTTTTTGTTTACAAACGTATTGCCATAGCAACTAAACAAGGAACCACAGTGGTTTTATCTTATGCTTAATATACGCGCTTTTCGAACTTAATTTTTATAATGTTTCTTTCACTAAATTTTCGAGTTATTGGCTCAAACTATGCAAAGTTAGAAAAAAAAATCGTATTAGTCGATTTTGAATTATTCAAGGCGTTTCTTTTTCAACACTTTCAAATTCATAACTTTTTGTTAGTGTCGCTATAATTACTCAAAACAAGAAGTTTCCTAACCATTCTTTCATGTCTTGCTCGGTTTTGAGATTGAACAGATATCGATCGTGCACCGAATATTATCCATGCTTATCCGAAATCGTGAGTAAAAAAAAAAACTTTGACTATATGACATTGTACTAAGGATTGTTAATTTTTTTAAATAAATTATTAAGCATTTCGAGCCAGCAGCCAAAATAAGGATTATAGCCTGTTCACTAAAGCATGGTAAAAGAAAAAAAAATGATTAAAGGTCGGAAAGCAACGTCTTTCCATCCTATGACAATTTTCGTTCCATAAACGATCGCGCGCGGTCGAAATCGTTCAAAAACGGTCATAGGATCGAAAAACTTTGGTTTCCCCGAAATCGAATTTTTTTCGGATCGTTTGCGACCATTCTCGATCGTTTGCGATTATATGGAAACCAGGCGTAAGTCTTATCCAACAAGGGAAAACAATAATGAAGCAAACGATTATGTACGGTCGTCACACATCAGAAACATTGTACAATCAGAACTGCGGTAAACAAAAGAGTTTCCAAGCCATTCCGCTCTATTAACTATTGTGCCGTCATTGACTTTAAAACAATCAGTACCTTCTTACAAAGTTTTAATAAATCATGTACGTGGTGCTTTCGATCTCCGTAAATGATTGCTGGCGTAGAAATGAAATTGAGCACATTATAATTATAATAAAATAATAATAATATAATAATAATAACGGATTTATTAGTAGTATATCCGCTAGGTGGCTCTTCATCTACTAATTATTACAAAGATCACAAAATATTTAAAAAAAATTAAAAAAGAGAAATTCTAAAATATTACAAGATATTGCATAATTACAAGTTTTAAAAACAAGTGGTTTTTCAACTTTTTTCAAAACATCAATTTAAAATTCTTTTAAAAATATGAGAAAAATACGTTAATCGCCCGAAAAGAATATTTGTCTATAAAATTCTAAATTTTCTCAGTGAAAAGACTGGCTAAATTGTAATTTCCTTGAAATTTTCTGAGGTGCGGAAAAAAATTGTGCATGTACAAATATAGACTTGGTTTTCATATGATCGCTATGCGCGATCGCTAGCTATTGGAAAAGCTATGTGCTTAGTTGCGTTCGATCGCTTAGATAGAATTTGAACAATCCCAGCGAATTAGATTACTTTTTGCGATCATAGCGATGGGAGCGATCGCAACGATCATAAAAAGCAAGAGGATATGAGATAAGAGAGCTTATATCCCGTATTGGGCTTTACACACATGAGGGGATCTTTTCATTCTATTTTTAAACTGAGGTTATTTCGGGAACGGAGCGTGATTGGCCAGATTGCAGGATGGGGGTTGCATCTTCAAAACATCTCAAGACAAAAGTGCGGAGATTGGTAACAAGTTTCTAAAAATAGCACGACTTGTAGAACCCATTATGGGGTCCGGGGATAAGCTCTCTTATCTCATACTCTCTTGACAGAAGCCAGACTTTACTTTTCTGTCATGTTTTACAGTTCGATATGAGGCTGTTTTCATTTTCTATTCCCGCGTGTTTTCATGTTGCTCCGTTTGACCGATAACATTTCAATCATCATCATTGCTAAAGTACACCAAACAATTTTATTGATATCTCTGCAGTGCTGTGTTTGTTTCTTTTACCAAGATATACTGAAGGTATGTGAAAACTGCTATAACAGATTGAAAAATTGAAAGGTTGACGTTTATAGCAAGACACGCCTTAGCAGTAGAAACCCTAGTGATTTTTAAACTATAGTTTTGTCGCTGCTAGTTTATCGCGTTGAAAACATATTTTCTTAAACGTTTTACTAAATTTTTCAAAGTTAAAATATCTTTCTTTAGGTTTTGCTCGATGTCAATCAAAGCGTTTCCATGGCAATTATTCGAAAGCACTCGTACGTTTTAGCACGCACGCTCCAGACACAGGGACCCCTAATCCATTAATCAATACCATTAAAAATACTGAATAAATAAATATTTTAGCGCGCGTAAAATCTTCTATTCTCTCTTGGGTTGCCTGTTTCAAGCACGCGAACGAATATTGGGCTTCCTGTGGAATGGACGATATGACAGATTATTTTCTCGCGCCCCGAAAGAAACCGAAAGTTATTTCTTGAAAGCCCGATTTACACGGTGCGATTTGTCGCATGCGATTTGTAGTATACGACTAGTCGCAACTTCGAAAACTAGTCTCACGCGCTCTAAAAAGTGTTTTAGAATGTCCTACAACTAGTTTTAGAACGTTTTGAACCTCACGACTAGTCGTATACTACAAATCGCATGCGATAAATCGTACCTAAGTAATAAAATATAAAAATTAGGTAAACCTAATAGCGGAGCTCCGATTTAATGAAATCAACTTTTTATTCAATCATTCATTCTTTCATTTGTTCATTCACTACGAATTATCAAATTCTTGATCTTTTTTTTTTTTTTTTTTTTTTTTTTGCTGTTATTTTCTTTTCATGGTCAAATAATCATATAATCAATTGAAATACACAAAGCTTTATGCATGCGACAACATTTTATTATACGCAAAAATGCGAAAAATATGTTGTTATGCATGGTTAAAATAGCACTTGTCAATTAAAATTGATTGTCCAATGAGAAGTTAGAAAAGCACTAAGATGGCTTTTTTGAGTTGTAAGCAAATCCCCGCGCGCTTCTCGCTTTACGCTCTTTCACGTTTGAAAAAAATGTTATAACAATATCGACAAAAATTTCACTTTTCTGGTGAAATTTGAAATGAATTACTTATTGGTAATCTAGCTATCTAAAACGGTTGTGAATTTTTAATTATCAAATGTGAATACTGCGTAATTAAAAAAATAGCTAGTATGAGGTGAAGTTTTGAAATTTTAACTTGCAAATGAGTACACTGACGAATTCATACAAGCGTTTTATTTTCAATAACAAATCAAAGAATTACAAAAATCAAATTAAAAAAACCCACACACATAAAGATATCAACGATGGATAAATATCTTACAAAAACAAGTGAATATAATTAATGCAAACTGCTTTCATGTGGATGGTAAAAAAAAAACATTCATTTAAGATCGTGAAAAAATGTAAACATACCGGCGCCACGTTTCTTGTCCTGTACTGTCACTTTTCCACTGAACTCAGTTCTGATTACAATAAGCTTGTTCATGTTTTTAGAATTTTAAAAGTAGCAAAAACCATTTTCACCGCCTCTAAAAAGTTTACACAGTTCAACTGAACGGCGATGGCAAGCTCGTGTTGCTCGATCGCACATTGTACTAAATTTGCATTTCCATCCACTCCATGAATTGGCAGTCCTACTTTGTTGACAAACATCTTGTGTGAATAGTTTTTTTGTCGTGAATAGTTGATAAATCTGCATTGATCCTACAGCTCTCCGTGGTATGAATATTTCGTAAAAATTGATGAATGAACAGAGTGAAATTATATATCTTCGTGAGTCGTGTTTTGAATTGCTGCAAATGCAGCGCATATTTGTTTTGTTTTTGTTTTTATGAAAATTTGTCGCAGTCGATTTTATTTTTAAAAGTAGATTAGTCGATAAGTAATGACTGAAAAACGCCACGAAGAATCCATGAAGAATACGGCGTTTTTTACCATCTGACAAAGTTGTCAAATAAACTCTTCCAGAAAATCTCCAGCTTTGAATGACTTTTGAATGAATTATGACAGCTCTGCATGACTGCACATTTGGATGGTTAAAAACAGCCCCATGAGCGACTTTTACTTATTTTGTCAGTGAAAATATTTTGAAGTAGCTTTTCATCGTTGAATCGTAGTTATCTTTCTTTTTCACGCCGCGGTCTCTGTTTCTCTTTCTCAGTCAAATCTCTTCAAGCTGTCAGCTTAGCTTTACCATTTTCATGCTCTTTTTAATTGTCAAGTGTAGAAATACATTTTGTAGAAAAATTTTAGTGAACTGCATCAAACTGCAAAAATAATGATTGTTTTGCGCCCACTGAAACTGGTCAGCAAGTTTTGCGTGAATGTACACGGACGGACGTTGTACGGACGTTGTACGTATTTTCGAAATCCGGGCTTCCTGTGGTCGATTTCAAATGAGCTCGATGGTTTACCATATTTTCTTAATTACGGAGCTCCGCTAATATAAAAATTAGGTAAACCTAATAGCGGAGCTCCAATTTAATGAAATGAATTATTCATTCAATCATTCATTCATTCATTTGTTCATTCACTACCAATTATCAAATTGTTGATAATCAATCAATCAAAAATGACTATAGATAAAAAAGTAAACAAACAAATAAATTAATTAATTAATGTATCAATTCAAATAATCATAAAAAGAAAATAACAGCAAAAAAAAGTGAGGGATAATTTTCTCTCTCCCTTTTTTTTATTTTATTTTTTGCTATGTTGGTTTCTCATGATCAAATAATCATATAATCAATTGAAATATTTATGCATGCGACATCATTTTATTATACCCAAGAAATATGCACAAACATGCGAAAAATATCTGACCGTATTTTTGGCTTCCTTTTCCATAAGGTTATGGAAAGGTTATGTTGTTATGCATGGTAAAAATAGCACTTGTCAATCAAAATTGATTGTCCAATCAGAAGTTAGAAAAGCACTAATATAATGGCTTCTTTGAGTTGTAAACAAATCCTCGCGCGCTTCTCGCTTTACTCTCGCTTTAAAAATCGAAAAAAATTTCACTTGAATTACTTATTGGTTATTTAGCTATCTAAAACGGTTGTGCATTTTTAATTATCAAATGTTAAAAAATAGCTAGTATGAACTTTTGAAATTTTAACTTGCAGATGAGTACAATGACAAATTCATACAAGCGTTTTTGCAAGTCAATAACAAATCAAAAAATTACAAGAATTAAATTAAAAATACACACATAAAGATCTCAACGATTGAAAAATATCTTACAAAAACAAGTAAATATAATTATTGCAAACTGCTTTCATGTGAATGGTATAAAAAAGAAATTCATTAAAGATCGACAAAAAAGGTAAACATACCGGCGCCACGTTTCTTGTCCTGTACTGTCACTTTTCCACTGAACTTTTCGTCCTCAGTTCTGATTGCAATAAGCTTGTTCATGTTTTTAGAATTTTAAAAGTGGCAAAAAAACATTTTCTACGCCTCTAAAAGGTTCACACAGTTCAACTGAACGGCGATGGCAAGCTTGTGTTGGTCGATCACACATTGTGCTAAAATTTGCATTTTCATTCCTTCCCTGAACTGGCAGTCCTACTTTGTTGACAAACATCTGGTATGAAAATCTTTTTGTTGTGAATAGTTGATAAATCTGTATTGATCCTAAAGCTCTCCGTGTTATGAATTGCTTGTAAAAAATGATGAATGAACAGAGTGAAGTTATCTTCGTGAGTCGTCTTCGCGAGGTCTTGCTTTTTATCTGTTTTGAATTGCTGCAAATGCAGCGCATATTTGTTTTGTTTTCATGAACGTTTTGTCGCCGTTGATTTTACTTTTAAAAGTAGATTAGTCCATCAGTAATGATTGAAAAACGCCACGAAGAATACACGAAGAATGCGGCCTTTTTTACTACCATCTGACAAACTTGCCGTCAAATAAACCCTTCCAGAAAATACAACTTGTAAAATCTTCAGCTTTGAATAACTATTGAATGAAGTATCAAATAAAATTTTAACAGCTCTGCATGGTTTCACATTTGAATAGTTAAAAACAGCGCCACGAGCGAATTTTATCCATTTTGTCAGTGAACTGAATATTTTGAAGCTTTTCATCATTGAATCGTAGATATTTTTCTTTTTCACGCCGCGGCCTTTGTATCCCTTTCGCAGTCAAACCTCTTTAAGCCGTCAGCTTAGCATTACAATTTTCATGCTCTTTGTCCAATGCAGAAATACATTTTGTAGAAAAATTTCAGTAAACTGCAAAAAAAATTGTTTTGCGCCCACTGAAACGGGTCAGCGACTTTGCGCGGCAGTACACGGACGGACGCCGTTGTACGGAATTTGGAATTCCGGGCTTCCTGTGGTCGATCTGAACTGAGCTCTATGGTTTACCATATTTTCTTAATTATGGTGCTCCGCTTGCGCGGGCCTTCAGCCCGCGCGGAGCTCCGCTATGAAATGCGCTATATAAGCACCTCAAATTTATTGATTTATTCATTATAGCGGAGCTCCGCGCGGGCCCAAGGCCCGCGCAAGCGGAGCACCATAATTAAGAAAATATGGTAAACCATCGAGCTCATTTGAAATCGACCACAGGAAGCCCGGATTTCCAAAATACGTACAACGTCCGTACAACGTCCGTCCGTGTACATTCACGCAAAATTTGCTGACCAGTTTTAGTGGGCGCCAAAACAATCATTATTTTTGCAGTTTGATGCAGTTCACTGAAATTTTTCTACAAAATGTGTTTCTACACTGGACAATTAAAAAGTACGGTGGCCCAAAAGTTCACGGCAAATTAAAGAAACCCACGGCATAATACAGAAAAGTCACGGCAGAATAAAGAAACCTCACGGCAAAACCAATAAAACTCATGGCAGAACAAAGAAAACTCACGGCAAAAGAAGGCAAATTCACGGCAAGATGGAGCGAAGTCACGGCAAAACGAAGAAACAGCTACGGCGGAAATACAAATACCGAATATCTTAATTCTGTCTCCACATTTCTAAGCAGGCGGACATTATGGTCAGCGGTCTGCCATTTACATTTAAAGATGGCGGACGACTTTGAAAAAAATATTTTATCGTCGCTGTTTTATAAAGGACACGAGTACAAAGAAATTTGTGAAATCTTGAAAAGGCAACATGGAATAAATTTTAGCCTTGGTCAGCTGAAAAGAAAGCTCAAGCATTATAATCTTCGAAGAAACAAGGTTGAGTTTAATCCCCAGTATTTGAGAAATTCAATCATCGAAATACTAGATGGACCTGGGAGTTCTTGGGGATATCGCAGTGTTTGGCATGCACTACAGCGGAAAGGTATACGAGTACCTAGAAAAGCAGTAGAGGAAATTGTACGTGAACTAGATCCTGATGGAGTGGAAGCAAGAAAAAGGCACAAGCTGGCTAGACGTGTATACATCTGCCGTGGTCCAAATCAAGTATGGCATGCAGATGGATATGACAAGTTGAAACCCTTCGGCTTCCCTATACATGGATGTATTGATGGCTACAGCAGAAAAGTTTTGTGGCTCTATGTAACACGGTCCAATAATCTGCCAGACAACATAGCTGCATATTATTTAGATACAGTACGTGAGCAAGAGGGGTGTCCAATGATGTTATACACTGATTTGGGCACAGAAAATGGTACAATGGCTGGAATTCATTCTTTTTTTAGAAATGATCCTGACAGCCACAAGTATGTACCATCTCCTCGTAACCAACGCATTGAGGGATGGTGGAGTTTTTTCAAGAAACATTATGCGTCTTGGTGGATATCTTTCTTTAAAGATATGGAATCTGAAGGTGATCTTGACATGCTTGATCCTATCCAGAAAGAATGTTTATGGTTTTGCTTTGCTAAAGTAATTCAAGTGGGCCTTGATGAAGTAAAGGACAATTGGAACAGCCACTATATAAGAAAGTCAAGATTTGATACAGTCAAAGGTAGACCAGATGCTTTATATACTATTCCAGACTTTCATGGGGGTACCAGTGGACTTATTGTGCCTGTGCAGAGTGCCCATTTAGATTATGCCTACTCTCACCTTGTGGAAGCTGGTGATGATTCTTCAGAGTACCATGAGTACTTTGAATATGTTATGAATGAATTGCAAGTGAATTTAGCAAGTGACTGGAAGGGTGCTTTGGACCTTTACAAAACAATTGCAAATGTGGCTGTAAATGGAATATAAGCCAATATTCACAAGGCTTTAAGGTGGCTCATTCCGGTTCCATAACTCACTACTGCCTGAACTCATTTCGCTCAGTAGCTTGTAGAAAGATTACAATCATCAATTTTTCTGCAGTTAAAGATCATTGAATTTTTTTTTCCATAAGAAGAAACAAAATCAGATAGAGTGCTGACACTATGTCCATGAAATAAAAATCTAAAATTGGTTGGTACATGGGCATCGTTATATAGTCAATTAGTTGTTTTTTCCATGTTTTATTTATATAAAGCCAAGCTTTCACGGTAATTGCGCATCATTTTATTCAATTCCAATTATTTATATTTTTTTCATTTAGTTATTTCAATATTTAATTATTTATCATTTTATTCATTCTTTTACTTATTTATTTATTCAACTTAATTGTTGTTTATTTCTATTTTTCTACTTTGCATTGCTTTTGCATCCTTCTTGTAAATCTATTGGTTTATTTGTAAAAACACACTCTTACACAATGTAGTATGAAACAAATTGTAAACACATCCATTTTTGCCTTGAAGATGCACGATTAGCGTGAAAGCTTGGCTATATAAATAAAACGTGGAAAAAAACAACTAATTGACTAAATAAAAACTAATTAGTAACTAACTAATAGTCTCTATTTAGTGACTATTTAGGTGCTATCATTCAACCAGAACAGTCAAAGATAAGGCAAATACAAAGGAAACAATAGCTTTTTACAACTTACTTGTCTAAATTAGTCACTAAATATGAACTAATAGGTAGTAACTATTTAGATTTTATTTCATGGACATATTGTAAGCACTCTATTTCCTTGCTTGTTTTTATTTTAATGTGGTCCTCTTTTTAGAAATCTCATAATTTCTCAAAATCTTGACATTACCTACATAAACAAAATACTGTGCATCAAATAGCACATCTGTGGGCGTGGTATATTAGAGTTTAAAGAAATCCTATTTTTTTTACCATATGAAAGTTTTAAGTCAGCACTTGTTATTAAAATAAATTTTCCAACCTTCCTTTTCCGCAAATTTTTATATGGAAATTAAGGTAATACATCAGTCTGTTTTGTGCAAAATTGAAGATTGTTGCATTTTTAGATCAAGATGACATGCTTTCTGTTATTTAAAATTCTGCTAAAACATGTCCTATAGTCAAACTCTCAATGTTATTTTAAAAGAGCAGTTTTTAAATAACAGTCCAAGGTGTAAAAAGCAAGGAATTTTACATGCAAGCTTTGTCTTTCTCATGATCTAAAAATGCAACAACCTTCAGTTTTGCACAATACACAATACACAATAAAGGTAAGACTGATGTCTTACCTTTATTTCCATATAAAAATTTGTGGATTTTATGATGATAAGAAGGGTAACTGAAACTGGAAAGGGCCTCCTTAATATCTATTGTGAAATTGAAATAGTGAAAAACATGTTTGCCAGTTTAATAGGACATTTAGCCTATAGATGTTTATTTCCAAGTTATGAGCATGTTTATATACAAATGAAATGACATTACATGCTTGAATAGATATTCTCTTCTGCTCTGGGTTTAGTTGTAACAAAATATTAAGCCCCCCGAAATTGTACTTGACCTTTCAACAATAATAGATAAATATGGACAGGTGCTAAACAAAAATCAATCTTTTATTATTCTTTAGCTTTAAAATAGATCATATTTTTGCATCACTATTAGTAGTCTGAGAGATATCTGACTGGAACTGATTTTCATGAATGATATAAACTATTATCAATTAATTGTATTTATAACTGAAGAATATCACAGTGAGCCAATGCATTGTCAATGAATATTGAACTGAAGAATATCAGTTAGCCAATGCATTGTCAATGAATATTGAACTGATTGCCATGTTTAATATTTTGAAAATTCTAAACTAGTTTATTTTTATCCAAAAGTAAGTATCTGATGTACAATCCAAAAATACCAATAATATTCACCATGTTATTATATATACTATCAATGACAACACAAGTGTGTTTCTACTCATTAAAATCTGAACTTCTCAAATATTAATGTTCTATTGAAAATTATGCTAGATAAATCAATGACCCATCTAATGGTTGGATTGGCTGTTTTCATTATGGGTTCTCTACTAAAAACTGAACAATATATTACATTTTTTTTTCTGTTTATAATCATGTACATGCATATACATATAGTCTTTTGTAGAAATTTTGAGAATTACAATAATATCATAATGTACATACATCAGGTGCATTATGGGTAATTTGAAATCTTAGTTTAGTCATTTTCAACATTTTACACCAAACCACTACAAAACTGTTTATGTCAAAAAATGCATCAAAATTTGTTGTATATAAATTAATTTAGCTAGTTATTTTAGAGATCACATTTACCCAAAATGCACTTTCTCATAATTTCTGCAAAAGACTGTACAGAGATACATATACACATGTATATATTATCATACATACACATACACCTTTATACACACATACACATATATATATATCGTGTAAACATTTTTGTCTCTGACAACATGGATAATGAACAGTTTGGCTACTTTAAAATCTAGAACTGGAACAATATATTGATACAACATTTGAAACTCGTGAGAGTGCATCAATGTTTAACAGCTAGCCGGTCTTTTACAACTGTGTAATTTCTATTAACTGGCCGCTTAGCCCTACTACATAACAACAATTTTGTATTGATAAAAGTGCTCAAGGAACATTAACAAAACAAACATTCAAAGGTTAGAGTGCATTATTTTGCTTTATAACAAAATAGTCATTTAATGCAATAATGCATATCTTTCTTTTTTCTACAGTATTTGTATTTGCACTGTATCTACACAATGTAGTATATTAGTGTACAACTCATGTAAAACCGAATGATAATATTACAAAATGTCACAAAAGGAGGAAGGAGCATTTTCATATCCTCTCGACAACAAATTCAAAACATTCAAATGACATCACCATGAAGAACATGTCCACGATGTAAACATCGATCAAAAACTGATGGGCTTTACTTATACTCTGTGTGGGAAACTAGAGCATGCATTGTTAAATCCTAGAAAATGCTTGGCCTTTGCAAAAAGCCATTAAAAATACTTCATAAAATGAATCTTCATTAGCCATGTGGACAACAGGAAATGTGATCTCTCTTCCACAGGCACCAACACGGGGGAAACAAAGCTTGTGGTGTGGGTTGCGCTGAAGACACTCATGGTCAAACCTCACATAGATTGGCTTCTTTTCTACCAAATCACGGTGTCTTTGACCTGTGAGCCAACCCAATACAGATGCTGGCGTCATGTCAGGTGTATGGAACCCATCATAAGGACTTGTGGAGCTATCAACATCATCGTCATCATCTCCAGCCATACCCACTCCTTTCCAAGCTAAAGCCTCAGAATAACCAGTCACTGTTTCACTCTCAAGCTTGAAGACAAAGTCTTGGAAACAGTCCATAACCTGCTCTTCGATTTGGCGACGTGAAGTGCCATCTCCTGAGTAATCGGGCTCTATCAATGAAAATACGTAGTCAGCATCAACTTCTTTTTGTTCTCCGATGACAAACAAGCTTCTGGCTGCTTTAGGGTACTTTTTCAAGGTTGCAGCAAGGCCAAACAGCTCCATTCCTTTTTGGAACTCCTTAAGAACTATTGTTCTTCTGCTTAACATGCTGACTGCTACTGCATCCACAATGGAGTCAATGTTGCCATTATTGATCACTCCTGTATATCCATGCTCAAGAATCAAGTCAACATGGTCTGAAACATTCTCTTTGATTTGTTGCAGGGTGTCAAGTTCTTTTTGTGTCAAATGTTTCTCAATGTTATCAGATGACAAGTCAACATCAGACACTAAAGTATCATAAACATTTGGGTCTAAAAACGATGGTGGTGGACCACTTTGAGACAGGCTAACGGCAATCACTTCTCCAATGGTTTTGTAGTTGCCATTCTTTATGTCGTTGGTAGAAAACAATGGATTCCCTTCAGGAAAGTATTTTTTGCCAATGGCTACAACAGTAGATGCCAAAAATTCAAGAGCAAGGGCACCATCATCAATGCCATCTTCCCCTATGAATTTGACTCTTAGCACATGATCTGCGGTAACTTTAGTAGAAGCTCTGCGCCACAGTGTCAGAGCTCGATTCAAAGTGGCACCTCTCCTTATTACTATATAGAGAGAGTTTTTTCCATCAACTATGACTTTTTTTTTAGGGATTTAATGATGTCCACATCACAATCTGGAACAAGATCAGAACATGGCTCTACCAATTCAGGGGTGTGAGGGCTTTCACCCATGCCATAAAGACGATCGATTTCATCATAGTAAAACCACGAAGAGTCAGTACCACTGTTTGATGAGACAGTACAGGTACTCGAGCCCGATGGTCCTGGGTCAATGGAGATTGTTGATTGATTTGTCACTGTTGTTCTCTGCTTGTTTGGCGGCTCTGTTGCTATGTCTGAGGCATTACTTTCGCTTTTCCTCTTGCTTACTAGAGCATGTGCACTAGCACCATCACTCTCTT
Source organism: Diadumene lineata (assembly GCA_918843875.1). Taxonomy (NCBI): domain Eukaryota; kingdom Metazoa; phylum Cnidaria; class Anthozoa; order Actiniaria; family Diadumenidae; genus Diadumene; species Diadumene lineata. Next base: position 7,462,523 of record OU974084.1, read on the forward strand.
TTTCCTCTTTTTCAACATCACTGTCATCCATAGATTCTTGCAAGTCATCAACTGTGCAGAGATATAATGCAATGCGTTTATAGTCCTTTAATATTGCTTCTTTATACTTGGCTAAAGTGAAGAACTCCTTGGACGTTCCTGGAAGAAACACAGCTTCTTGTCCATCTTCATAGAGTAAGACATACTCAGCACCCTCACAATATAGGTCTTTATGAAAGTCACGCCATTTAGATTTGGCCTGTTCAAGCAATTCCTTGTAACATGTGTGCTTGTTTACTTTAATGGGCAGAGTTTTCCCTCTTTTTTCTTTGAGCTCCCCATCACACAACACCTTTAACCTGATATTGATAATGACCTCATTATCATCAGGCTTATCATCCTCTTTCTTGTTTTTTCCACATAACTGTTTTTTGTTTGGCCTTCCATCCTTGCCAGTTTTAAAACTTACAAATGATTTTATAGTAGATAAAGCTGGTCTACCAAATGACTTGTTTGCATCTTGTTTGGAAAGTTCTAAAAAATACCAATAAAAGATCATTATTATAAGTAACAATGGAAGTAATTTCTTTTTACTTATTTATTTATTTATTTTTTTTGTTTTTTGCTTTTTGTGTGTTTTTTTTTTTTTTTTTTTTTTTTTTGAATAGATAGATGGATAGACAGACAGACAAACATATAGATAGACTGACAGCACTAAGCTAGCTTAACAAAAAAATAAACTATTTATTATTATTATTATTGCTTATTTATTATTTATTTCTTGTAGTCATAAATGCAATTGAGCAATATTTTCTTTGTTGATGGTGTAGCGTTGCTGTGAAGATTATTATGATAATACCGAAGCCAAAGCTCACAACCTTTAATAAATTGTTATAGTCAAGGAAGCACTGGAAAATGGATCTATTTTTGCTCTAAAAAGATTTCTGTTGTACCCCTATAAATTCACTTGTAACTATCCGAAGGAGCCACCTCAAGCCATCAACTTTCATGGATTTTGCTCAGGCGGAAAGCCGTACAAAGAGTTATTAAAAGGCGGAAAAGGCAAGAAATTATTTGACTATTGTTGTTGGCACTGTTCGGAGTCAGTGCTTTTTCCTAATCTGTACAAAAAAGGGTAATTAGGGAAAACAATTAAGTTTGAAGTTCATGAATGTATATGAAGCATGAACTCTGAACCGAACATTGTTGATGGCTGAGCTAAGGCACTGAGATTATCATGACAATAACTTAAAATATGCATAGATTTAAGATCAAAATTGCATTCTATAAACAGTGCTTACCTTTCCCACAAGAAGTACAAAATAAAGCAATGTTATTTGGTACTTTAGCACCACAAGCTGGGAAGGCACATCCAACGAGAAACGACCATGTGCTTCGTACACAGATAACCCATACCAGGTTTTCTTGTTGGAAATGTTCACTTCCGCCATCCGAAATAATCACTTCCGCCGTGGCTGGTTTTCTTTGTTTTGTCGTGGATTTGGTTTCTTTTGCCGTGACTTCGCTCCATCTTGCCGTGAATTTGCCTTCTTTTGCCGTGAGTTTTCTTTGTTCTGCCATGAGTTGTATTGGTTTTGCCGTGGGGTTTCTTTATTCTGCCGTGACTTTTCTGTATTATGCCGTGGGTTTCTTTAATTTGCCGTGAACTTTTGGGCCACCGTAAAAAAGAGCATGAAAATGGTAAAGCTAAGCTGACAGCTTCAGCTTGAAGAGATTTGACTGAGAAAGAGAAACAAAGACTCGCGGCGTGAAAAAGAAAAAATAACTACGATTCAACGATGAAAAGCTACTTCAAAATATTTTCACTGACAAAATGGGTAAAAGTCGCTCATGGGGCTGTTTTTAACCATCCAAATGTGCAGTCATGCAGAGCTGTCATAATTCATTCAATACTTCAATAGTCATTCAAAGCTGGAGATTTTCTGGAAGAGTTTATTTGACAAGTTTGTATGGTAAAAAAAGCCGTATTCTTATCGACTAATCTACTTTTAAAAGTAAAATCGACGGCGACAAATTTTCATAAAAACAAAAACAAAACAAATATGCGCTGCATTTGCAGCAATTCAAAAGAGGTGAACAGCAAGACGAACACGACTCACGAAGATATATAATTTCACTCTGTTCATTCATCAATTTTTGCGGAATATTCATACCACGGAGAGCGGTAGGATCAATGCAGATTTATCAACTACTCGCGACAAAAACACTTTTCACACAAGATGTTTGTCAACAAAGTAGGACTGACAATTCATGGAGTGGATGGAAATGCAAATTTAGTGAAATTTAGTACAATGTATGATCGAGCAACACGAGCTTGCCATCGCCGTTCAGTTGAACTGTGTAAACTTTTTAGAGGCGGTGAAAATGGTTTTTGCTACTTTTAAAATTCTAAAAACATGAACAAGCTTATTGTAATCAGAACTGAGTTCAGTGGAAAAGTGACAGTACAGGACAAGAAACGAGGCGCCGGTATGTTTACATTTTTTGACGATCTTTAATGAATTTTTTTTTGCCATCCACATGAAAGCAGTTTGCAATAATTATATTCACTTGTTTTTGTAAGATATTTATCCATCGTTGATATCTTTATGTGTGTGGGTTTTTTTAATTTGATTTTTGTAATTCTTTGATTTGTTATTGAAAATAAAACGCTTGTATGAATTCGTCAGTGTACTCATTTGCAAGTTAAAATTTCAAAACTTCATACTAGCTATTTTTTAATTACGCAGTATTCACATTTGATAATTAAAAATTCACAACCGTTTTACATAGCTAGATTACCAATAAGTAATTCATTTCAAATTTCACCAGAAAAGTGAAATTTTTGTCGATATTGTTATAACATTTTTTTCAAACGTGAAAGAGCGTAAAGCGAGAAGCGCGCGGGGATTTGCTTACAACTCAAAGAAGCCATCTTTGTGCTTTTCTAACTTCTCATTGGACAATCAATTTTAATTGACAAGTGCTATTTTAACCATGCATAACAACATATTTTTCGCATTTTTGCGTATAATTAAATGTTGTCGCATGGATAAAGCTTTGTGTATTTCAATTGATTATATGATTATTTGATCATGAAAAGAAAATAACAGCAAAAAAAAAATAAATGATCAAGAATTTGATAATTCGTAGTGAATGAACAAATGAAAGAATGAATGATTGAATAAAAAGTTCATTTCATTAAATCGGAGCTCCGCTATTAGGTTAACCTAATTTTTATATTAGCGGAGCTCCGTGCGGGCCGAAGGCCCGCGCAAGCGGAGCACCATAATTAAGAAAATATGGTAAACCATCGAGCTCATTTGAAATCGACCACAGGAAGCCCGGATTTCCAAAATACGTACAACGTCCGTCCGTGTACCACTTCCGCGCGAAAACGCTGACCGGTTTTAGTGCGCGCCAAAACAATCATTTTTGCAGTTTGATGCAGTTCACTGAATTTATTCTAGAAAATGTATTTCTACACTGGACAAAGAGCACGAAAATGATACAGCTAACCTCACGGCTTGAAGAGATTTGACTGAGAAAGAGAAACAAAGACCGCGGCGCGAAAAAGAAAAATAACTACGATTCAACGATGAAAAGCTACTTCAAAATATTTTCACTGACAAAATGGGTAAAAGTCGCTGTTTTTAACCATCCAAATGTGCAGTCATGCAGAGCTGTCATAATTCATTCAATAGTCATTCAAAGCTGGAGATTTTCTGGAAGAGTTTATTTGACAAGTTTGTTGTAGTGTCCTGGGAACCCTGTGTTATGTTGGGGTTACCTGTGGTATGTAAGATGGCGGCCACGAGTCAGTAAACAGGTTCAATCCGATATCGTTGTTTATCTAGTCCTTTATTCGGCCATCGAGTGTAACATTGGCGACGAGGATAATCTTAAGCCATTAAAGAGTAATCTGGAAGAAGTATTTTTGTAAAAATGGCGTCGGAAGAGAAAAAAAACGTGATTGGAAAATTCGATTGTCATGGAGACCCTTCGACACTTGGTACTCGATGGACACGATGGCTGAAGTCCTTCGAATTGTTCGCTGATGCTCAGGGATTGATAATTTCCGAGGATTCTGATACGAATAAGCACAGAAGAAGAGCTCAACTTCTTCACTATGCTGGTCCAGATGTACAAGACATCTTCTATACTTTGGCTAATACAGGCGAGAACAAAGACTACCAGAAAGCCGTGGACGCACTCAATGCATATTTTAAGCCAAAAGTAAACACAGCATACGCAAGACATGCCTTTAACCAGCTACAGCAACAAGAAAAAGAGACTGTACTTCAGTTTGCCACCCGATTGAGAAGAGCAGCAAAGGACTGTGGCTATGGAGGGGACACAGACAACCACATACGTGATGAGATCCTCCAGAAGTGTAAATCTCAATACCTGCGAAGGAGACTACTTGAGGAAGAGAAAGAATTAACCCTCAAACGTACTCTAGAGATTGCTGAGCAGTGTGAAAAAGTTGAAACGCAGTTGGAAGCCTTGTCACTGTCCAAACCAACAGAGGTCAAGCCTAAAAGTGAACATGTCAACAAAGTGGATGGTAAGAGAGACCATAAACAGACAAAGAACAACTCCTGTTACAGGTGTGGAAAGACAGGACACTATGGTAGAGACCCAACCTGTCCAGCAAAAGGAAAAACCTGCCATGAATGTGGTGGAAAAGATCACTTTGGATCACAATGTAAGTCAAAGAAGAAATCATCGGACAACAGCAAACCCCGTACCACCCAAAGGAGAAGACCTGGGGGGAGTAAAGCCAATGCTGTCAACGCTGGAACAGAGGAAGACTTCTATGGATTCAGTGTGAGGGACAGCCAGCTACAGAAAATCAACGTGGCAATCGGAGGCTGTCAGCTCGATGTGATGGTCGACTCGGGTGCTACCACCAACATAGTGGACCAACAGACATGGGAATGGCTGAAGAGACAGAAGATAGAGTGTCAGTCAACAAAGTCAAACAGGAAACTCTATACTTACGCATCTGATAAGCCATTGGAAGTCATTGGAACATTCAACACAAAGATAATTGCAGGTAGCAACAGCACTGAAGCTGAGTTCTGTGTGATCCGCGAGAAGGGAGAGTCACTCCTTGGAAGAGAAACAGCCATGAAGCTTGGAGTGCTGAAAATAGGCATAGACATTGCAACAGTAGATGTGAAATCAGGAAACATCGGAGAGTCCCTACAGCGAAAATACCCAGAGGTCTTCAAAGGCGTCGGTAAACTGAAAGACCGCGAAGTACAGCTACACATTGACCCCAGTGTGAAACCAGTGGCTCAACCACTCAGAAGAACTCCGTTCAACCTGAGAGCGAAGGTCGAAGAGAAAGTAAAGGAACTTATCGACATGGACATCATAGAACCAGTGGAAGGGCCCACTCCTTGGGTCAATCCGGTCGTAGTGGTACCAAAGTCCAACAATGACATCCGTCTGTGCGTAGACATGCGCAGGGCGAATGAGGCAATACAGAGAGAAAGACATCCAATACCGACAGTGGAGGAGATCACGCAAGACCTGAGTGGTAGCAAGATTTTCAGCAAGCTAGACCTCAAGTGGGGGTATCACCAAATTGCCCTCACCCAGGATTCAAGAGGAATTACTACATTTGCTACTCATTGCGGACTCTATCGTTACAAGAGACTGTTGTTCGGAGTGTGTTCAGCTTCTGAGCAATATCAGCATGAAATCCAGACAGCCTTAGCTGGCATAGAAGGTCAGCAAAACATTTCAGATGATATCATAGTACACGGGAAAAATCAGGAGGAACACGATGCTCGACTAGAAAAAGTTGTCAAGAGACTGGGTGAGTGTGGATTAACCCTTAATGCTGTGAAGTGCCAATTTAGCATGGATGAGCTGACGTTTGTTGGCATGGTTCTGTCAGAACGAGGGATGAGTTGCGCTGAAGACAAAGTAAAAGCGGTCTTGGAAGCAAGAGAGCCGAGCACAGCTACTGAAGTTCGCAGTTTCCTAGGCCTTGTCAACTACTGTGGACGGTTCATACCCAACCTGGCAACTGTTTCAGAACCTCTGAGACGACTAACAAAACAAGGAACTCCATTTGAGTTTGGAATGGAACAGAAGAGTTCATTCGAGGAACTGAAGAGACGACTCACCAGTGCAGAAACCCTGGGCTACTTTGACAAAGAAGCCCCAACGACAGTCATAGCAGATGCCAGCCCAGTGGGCTTAGGAGCAATCCTTACCCAACAACAAAAAGATGGTCCCAGAATCATTAGCTATGCAAGTCGCAGTCTCAGTGACACTGAAAAGAGGTACTCACAGACGGAAAAGGAGGCTCTCGGTCTCGTCTGGGCCTGTGAGAAGTTCCATCCATATGTGTACGGCATTGCATTTGAACTGGTTACAGATCACAAACCTCTTGAGGTCATCTACGGGCCAAAGTCAAGACCATGTGCGCGCATCGAAAGATGGGTACTCAGAATGCAGCCATACGACTTCAAGGTGAAATACAAACCAGGTGCACAAAACATTGCAGACTCACTATCAAGACTATTGAGCAAGAGTGAAGGTGATAGTAAACATAGTGCAGAGGCGGAGGAATATGTGAGGTTTGTTGCAATCTCAGCAACACCAAAAGCCATGACGACACGCGAAGTTGAAGAAGCGTCGGCTGATGACCAAGAGCTCAGCGAAGTCAGGAAGTGTATAAACGGGACACCGTGGGAACAGCTGAGACATAAGCAGTACATACCTGTAAGCAGTGAACTCTGTGTGATTGGACAGCTTGTGCTTCGAGGACCACGAATAGTTGTACCGGTGAAGCTCAGACCTAGATTGTTGTCTCTTGCCCATGAGGGTCATCTAGGCATAACTGGCACCAAGCAGAGGTTGCGCAGCAAAGTCTGGTGGCCAGGGATGGAAAGGGATGTAGAAAGGTACTGCAAAGCTTGCCATGGTTGCCAACTCGTCAGCCGACCTGATCCCCCGGAGCCGATAAGGAGTACAACCCTCCCATCTGGACCATGGAGAGACTTGGCAGTGGACTTGTTAGGACCCTTGCCATCAGGTGAATCAATTCTGGTAGTAGTCGATTATTATAGTCGATACTATGAGATAGACATTCTAAAGTCAACTGTGACGTCCAAGATTATTACCTGCTTAGAAGAAGTATTCTCGAGACATGGCCTACCTGAGAGTCTGACATCAGACAATGGACCACAGTTTATAGCCGCAGAGTTTGCAGAATACATGGAGAGAGAAGGAATTCGACATCACAAGAACACAGCAAAATGGCCCCAAGCCAACGGAGAGGTGGAGCGCCAGAACAGCTCACTTCTGAAGAGGTTGAAAATTGCTGATGCAGAGAAGAAAGACTGGAAAAGAGAGCTCAGAACATACCTGACTGCATATAGAGGCATTCCACATCCTACCACTGGAATGAGCCCTGCAGAGTTGTTGTTCGGTCGCAAAGTACGCACTAAATTGCCCGAGCTGAGGGATGTACATGTGGAACAAGAAGTTCGTGACCGAGATGCAGAACAGAAGGCAAGGTATAAGGCCTATGCTGATGCAAGGCGTGGAGCTAAGTATTCTGACACAGACATTGGAGATGAAGTACTTGTCAGACAGGAGAAACAGAACAAGCTGACAACTACTTTCAGCCCAATACCATACAAAGTGGTAGACAAGCAGGGGAACAGCCTTATGGTAGAAAGCCCAGAGGGAGTACAGTACTCCAGGAATACCAGTCATGTCAAGAAGTACATCACAGAGAACTCCACTACAAGTGAAGTTGAAGACATCCCTGAGAGGTATGAAAGTCCATCCTCGCAAGATACTGAGCCTAGAGAAGTCTACAACAACCAACCGCACACCAATCAGGCTCCAATTGAGCAACCATGTGGAGCAAGACCACAAAGGACAAGAAAACTCCCAACACGACTGAATGATTATGTTGTGACAAAGACATGAACACTGTTTATGAATTATTGATACATAACCAGAGACCTTACTGTTAGCATTGTTATCACATGTGTCTGATTATCTTGAACACTTTAGATTTTGAACATTTAGGATTAGAGACACTTGAACACTTTTGATTTAGGAATGCTTGTTATTTGTTGTTGTAAAATAGCTTCTGAAAACAGGGGGAGATGTAGTGTCCTGGGAACCCTGTGTTATGTTGGGGTTACCTGTGGTATGTAAGATGGCGGCCACGAGTCAGTAAACAGGTTCAATCCGATATCGTTGTTTATCTAGTCCTTTATTCGGCCATCGAGTGTAACATTTGTCAGATGGTAAAAAAGGCCGTATTCTTCATGGATTCTTCGTGGCGTTTTTCAGTCATTACTTATCGTCTAATCTACTTTTAAAAGTAAAATCGACGGCGACAAATTTTCATAAAAACAAAAACAAAACAAATATATGCGCTGCATTTGCAGCAATTCAAAAGAGGTGAACAGCAAGACGAACACGACTCACGAAGATATATAATTTCACTCTGTTCATTCATCAATTTTTACGAAATATTCATACCACGGAGAGCTGTAGGATTCACGACAAAATAATTTTCATACAAGATGTTTGTGAACAAAGTAGGACTGCCAATTCATCGAGTGGATGGAAATGCAAATTTAGTACAATGTGTGATCGAGCAACACGAGCTTGCCATCGCCGTTCAGTTGAAATGTGTAAACTTTTTAGAGGCGGTGAAAATGGTTTTGCTACTTTTAAAATTCTAAAAACATGAACAAGCTTATTGTAATCAGAACTGAGTTCAGTGGAAAAGTGACAGTACAGGACAAGAAACGAGGCGCCGGTATGTTTACATTTTTTGACGATCTTTAATGAATTTTTTTTACCATCCACATGAAAGCAGTTTGCAATAATTATATTCACTTGTTTTTGTAGGATATTTATCCATCGTTCATATCTTTATGTGTGTGGGTTTTTAAATTTGATTCTTGTAATTCTTTGATTTGTTATTGAAAATAAAACGCTTGTATGAATTCGTCAGTGTACTCATCAGCAAGTTAAAATTGCAAAACTTCATACTAGCTATTTTTTTATTACGCAGTATTCACATTTGATAATTAAAAATTCATAACCGTTTTAGATAGCTAGATTACCAATAAGTAATTCATTACACATTTCACCAGAAAAGTGAAATTTTTGTCGATTTTTATAACATTTTTTTTTTCAAACGTAAAAGAGCGTAAAGCGAGAAGCGCGTGGGGGTTTGTTTACAACTCAAATAGGCCATTTCAGTGCTTTTCTAACTTCTCATTGGACAATCAATTTTAATTGACAAGTGCTATTTTTACCATGCATAACAACAAGCTAAAAATTCGGTCGGATATTTTTCGCATTTTTGTGCATATTTCTTGGGTATAATAAAATGTTGTCGCATGCATAAAGATTTGAATATTTCAATTGTTTATATGATTATTTGATCATGAAAAGCAAACATAGCAAAAAAAAAAAAAAAAAAAAAAAAAAGAGAGAGAGAGAGAAAATTATCCTGCACTTCACACTTTTTTTGCTATGTTATTTTCTTTTCATGATTATTTGAATTGGTTCATTCATTCATTAATTTATTTATTTGTTTACTTTTTTATCTATAGTCATTTTTGATTGATTGATTGATTGATCAACAATTTGATAATTGGTAGTGAATGAACAAATGAATGAATGAATGATTGAATGAATAATTCATTTAATTAAATTGGAGCTCCGCTATTAGGTTTACCTAATGTTTATAGCGGAGCTCCGCGCGGGCCGAAGGCCCGCGCAAGCGGAGTACCATAATTAAGAAAATATGGTAAACCATCGAGCTCATTTCAAATCGACCACAGGAAGCCCAGAAATTCGTACAACGTACGTACGTACATACATACATACATACATACATACATACATACATACATACATACGTACGTCCGTGTACACTCACGCGCAAATTTGCTGACCAGTTTTAGTCGGCGCCAAAACATTCATTATTTTTGCAGTTTGATGTAGTTCACTGAAATTTTTCTACAAAATGTATTTTTACACTGGACAAAGAGCATGAAAATGGTAAAGCTAAGCTGACGGCTTGAGGAGATTTAATTTGACTGAGAAAGAGAAACAAAGACCGCGGTGTGAAAAAGAAAAATAACTACGATTCAACGATGAAAAGCCACTTCAAAATATTTTCACAGACAAAATGGGTAAAAGTCGCTAATGGCGCTGTTTTTAACCATCCAAATGTGCAGTCATGCAGAGCTGTCATAATTCATTCAAAAGTCATTCAAAGCTGGAGATTTTTCAAGTCGTATTTTCTGGAAGAGTTTATTTCACAAGTTTGTCAGATGGCAGAAAGGCCGTATTCTCCATGGATTCTTCGTGGTGTTTGCCAGTCATTATCAACTTATCAACTAGTCTACTTGTAAAAGTAAAATCGACGGCGACAAAACTTTCATAAACAAAAAACAAACACGCGCTGCATTTGCAGCAATTCAAAAGAGGTGAACAGCAAGACGAACACGACTCACGAAGATAATTTCACTCTGTTCATTCAGCAATTTTTACGGGATATTCATAACACGGAGAGCTTTAGGATCAATGCAGATTAATCAACTATTCACGACAAAATAATTTTCATACAAGATGTTTGTCAAAAAAGTAGAACTGCCAGTTCAGGGAGTGGATGGAAATGCAAATTTAGCACAATGTGTGATCGAGCAACACGAGCTTGCCATCGCCGTTCAATTGAACTTTGTAAACTTTTTAGAGGCCGTGCAAATGTTTTTTGCCACTTTTAAAATTCAAAAACCTGAACAAGTTTATTGTAATAAGAACTGAGGACAAAAAGTTCAGTGGAAAAGTGACAGTACAGGACAAGAAACGTGGCGCCGGTATGTTTACATTTTTTGACGATCTTTAATGAATTTCTTTTTTACCATCCACATGAAAGCAGTTTGCAATATTTATATTTACTTCTTTTTGTAAGATATTTCACCGTCGTTGAGTTGTTTATGTGTGTGTGTTGTTTTTTTTTTATTTGATTCTTGTAATTCTTTGATTTGTTATTGAATGCAATAAAACGCTTGTGTGAATTCGTCAGTGTACTCATCTGCAAGTTAAAATTTCAAAAGTTCATACTAAATATTTTTTAAAGAGTTACGTAGTATTCACATTTGATAATTAAAAATGCACAACCGTTTTCGATAGCTAGATTACCAATAAGTAATTCATTACACATTTCACCAGAAAAGTGAAAGTTTTGTTGATTTTGATAACATTTTTGCAAACGGGAAAGAGCGTAAAGCGAGAATCGCGCGGCGATTTGTTTACAACTCAAAGAAGCCAGTTAGTGCTCTTCTAACTTCTCATTGGACAATCAATTTTAATTGACAGGTGCTATTTTTACCTTGCATAACAACATAAAGGAAGCCAAAAATAGGGTCGGATATTTTTCGCATTTTTGTACATATTTCTTGCGTATAATAAAATGTTGTCGCATGCATAAAGATTTGAATATTTCAATTGATTATATGATTATTTGATCATAAAAAGAAAATAATATAGCAAAAAAAAGAAAGAAAGAAAAAAAGAAAAAAGAGAAAATTATTCTCACTTTTTTTTCTATGTTATTTTCTTTTCATGATTATTTGAATGGATTAATTCATTTATTTGTTTACTTTTTTATCGATAGTCATTTTGATTGATTAATTGATCAACAATTTGATAATTGATAGTGAATGAACAAATGAATGAATGAATGATTGAATAAATAATTCATTTCATCAAATCGGAGCTCCGCTATTAGGTTTATATTATATCTCAATGCGCTTTACATTTTTTTTATTTATACGGGCCGCTATTTTAGGCACAATTTTGCTGCCATGCGGCTTACAGTCATGAGGGGTTAGTGGTGAGCGTGAATTAGTATGATCAGGTCACACACACCAGGAATTCCCTACACTTTTCGAACAGTAGTGTGGGTTCTTTAACGTCCCTCTAATACAGATTAGTGAATGAAGTGTTGAGAGACGGGACCTCCGATTTTACGTCGTTATCCGAGAGGACGTGAAGATCTTACCATATGTAGATGGAGAAACAAAGGCAGCAAATTCTCCTCAATTATTTTAAGGTAATTCCGTAGTTTTGCACTGCGCACAGTTCTGCGCATATTTCGAATTTTAGAGTTTTACATTTCTTGTCATCAATAGATACAGAGCTATGTCTGAGAAACACTTCAACGTAAAAATACGAACAGTTTTCACATTTTCAAGCGAAAAATTACGAATTTCTTTAAACTCGCCCCATTCCGCTCTCGGAAAAATCCTTGATATTATTGAAATTTGAGAATATTTCTCAAAATATCTCGCAAACCAATACGGGCAGCTATCTTTTTTATTTCATAATATCATTTTAAATCATGTTTTTTAAAACATATGTGATCGATGACAAAATTCTATGGCTAGATTTTTCGATATTTCGAAAAGTGTTTCGTTCAAAGTGTTAATGAGGCCCGTAAAATTCGAACATTTTGTTTATTTTTGCTTTATTTCTCCTCGCTGTTGAATTTTTAGTGAAAATCTTTCGCTTTACATCGGTAGCCCAATGTATAAAGAGCACATTAAAGCACATTAAAAATATTTGGTATCGACCAAGCTCAGTCAAGAGATACTTTTATGTATGATGCCCATTTTCGAATGTTAGACGCTAAATTGACAAAATTGGGTATACTTTAAAAATTTTTCTCGCGAAATACAATACGGTGACCCCATTTTTTTATTTTATATTTTTAATGAAAAACTCAAAATGTTTTACCGTAGAAAGTTTTATCAAAATTCTATGGCTAGTTCTATTACTACGGAATTACCTTAAGACCTTGAATGTTGGTCCGGCCACAGGGATCGAACCCGTGACCTCCCGCACTGTAGTCCGACGCTCTACATACTGAGCTAGCCGGTCGGCGGTTGGTACTCTGTCGAATAATTTTTCGAGTAAACTCGTGTTTTCGCCTGCATGAAAGCATCGTATTACTTGTAGATCGTAGATTGCTGTAATAATCTTTAGTCATTTTGACTCAGGATAGCTGGTTTTACGTCGTTAATTAAGTTTTTCCAGCTAGTTCTGGAGCATTCGTTAACAATGACAAGGGCCCGCTTCGAATTATAGCCATGGAAACGCTTTGACATCCACCAAAAACCTAATTCGCTGGAAAGGCTTTTTAGCATTTCACGCATGTAATTGAGAAGCGCTATAATACACATCTGATTCTCTATTTTATAGCAATGGCAGCTTGCGTTGGTGGCAAAGTGACAAACCTCACAGCCTCGAACGCTGGTAAAAATATTACAAGTCCTTATTATAATGGACCTGGTTATTCCAATAACTCGGACTGTTCATGGAGGATAAACGCACCATCTGGCCACATTATTAAACTGCAGATTAAAGCTGATATTTCTTGCAATTTAAACGTGACATTGAACATTTATGACGCTGATACAAATGACCCAAAAGCCTTTATTACAAAAATTTGCAAAGGGCTGGGCTTCCGTTCTTTCTACTCCCGTGGAGGAACCGCGTTTATCAAGTTTGTGAGTAGCACAACAGGAAATACTACGATATCTTTCGTCATCAATTACAGCAGCTTCAAACCAGGTAAATAAATGGAACAGATAAAAGCGAGACTTTCTTATTCTGCATAGCTTGGCTCTTGGAAAGAGTACAGGGACTTCCAAACTAGAGACAGGCTACGTACGATAAGGCTCTTGGGAAGGGAAAGGGGACTTCCCAAGAGCCAGGTTACGCACGCTGAGACTTTCTCAAACAATGCCTTCATACCAAGTAGCTTGAGTCCACTTGTGCTTACTATTTTATAGCCAGGCGTCTCTTTTTAGCGTTTTCCTTTCTAGTTTCTTGGCTTCCTGTTTTGTAATTGACCGTTGGGGATTATGGGATTACGTCACCCATGGGCGACAGGGCTCGCAGTCGAGAGAACAGCAAAAGAATCCTGAACAAAGAAATTGATTTATTTTTATAGATAATTCTTTTAATTTTTGATTGATAATCAGTATTTTTTTATTTGTGCCCCTCCCCCCCCCCCTTTAAAATTTCCGGATCATTTTTTGATTTTGTGCCCCCTCACTCCCGCTTTCATAATTTCTGGTTCTGCCTCTGCTCTTTGCCCCCTAGAATCAAATCCTTATAAAAGTGACACACCGAGATAAGGTTGAGTCGCAAATGAAAATTAAATAGTACTAATTAAAATAGCAGTATACAGTGATATTCATGCCGCACACTTTTAGCGTTTGAACACTCCATACCACAACATTAAGATAATAATCTATGACCTGTATTCTTGATCTCTTTTGTAGCCACTTCATGTTCTTCAAACAACACAGCTGATCAGAATCTTAACATCATAATAAATGGTCCTGCCAAGCAAGGCACAGTATTGTCGCCTAACTTCCCCAAACCATTTCCTCTCAACATTCATTGCAAGTGGTATTTTACTGCTCCTAAAGGACATAACATTAAAATATTCATAGAAACACTCGACATTTTAGTGAAATGTACAAATGAAACCTACCTGAAGTTTTATGATGACAATGCTGGCAATGCATTGATTGGTGATATAAAGTGTCGCAGGAGCCATTCATTGTATATTTTATCTTCTGGTGTAAACGTATTGATGGAATTTAAATCTGCAAGTGCCCATGATATTCATAAATCTGCATATGGATTTAGTGTAAATTATACATTTCAATCTCTAGGTAAGTGAATACATTGTGAATAGCTCAGAAGCGAGATGATACTTTCCGGATATTCAGATTTACATCATATTACACAATAATGAATTTTGATAGGAACCTTGTCAATTTACATTATACCACACAATAAGACCATGCCTCACAATCTTTTAACAATTTACCTCCAGATTTGAGGAAATGTGAGGACAGTTTAATGTTTTCAAAAAAGTTGAAAAGCCACTTGTTTAACTTGTAATTATGCAATTATCTTGTAATTTTTTAACATTTTTCTTTTATCTTTTAAATGTTTTGTAATCTTTGTAATAATTAGTAGGTGAAGAGCCACCTAGTGGATATACTACTAATAAATCCGTTATTATTATTATTATTATTATTATTATTATTATTATTATTATTATTATTATTATATAATGAAGTCAATATATAGGAACCTTGTCAATTTACATAATACCACGCAATATATAATGAAGTCAATATATAGGAACCTTGTCAATTTACATAATACCACGCAATATATAATGAAATCAGTCTATATATAGGAACCTTGTCGATTTACATTATACCACACAATATATAATGAAATCAGTCTATAGGAACCTTGTCAATTTACATTATACCACACAATATATAATGAAATCAGTCTATATATAGGAACCTTGTCGATTTACATTATACCACACAATATATAATGAAATCAGTCTATATATAGGAACCTTGTCGATTTACATTATACCACACAATATATAATGAAATCAGTCTATAGGAACCTTGTCAATTTACATTATACCACACAATATATAATGAAATCAGTCTATATATAGGAACCTTGTCGATTTACATTATACCACACAATATGTAATGAAATCAGTCTATATATAGGAACCTTGTCGATTTACATTATACCACACAATATATAATGAAATCAGTCTATAGGAACCTTGTCAATTTACATTATACCACACAATATATAATGAAATCAGTCTATATATAGGAACCTTGTCGATTTACATTATACCACACAATATATAATGAAATCAGTCTATAGGAACCTTGTCAATTTACATTATACAACACAATATATAATGAAATCAGTCTATATATAGGAACCTTGTCAATTTACATTATACCACACAATATATAATGAAATCAGTCTATATATAGGAACCTTGTCGATTTACATTATACCACGCAATATATAATGAAATCAGTCTATAGGAACCTTGTCAATTTACATTATACCACACAATATATAATGAAGTCAATATATAGGAACCTTGTCAATTTACATAATACCACGCAATATATAATGAAATCAGTCTATATAGGAATCTTGTCGATTTACATTATACGTTTACCACACAATATATAATGAAGTCAATATATAGGAACCTTGTCAATTTACATAATACCACGCAATATATAATGAAATCAGTCTATATAGGAATCTTGTCGATTTACATTATACCACACAATATATAATGAAGTCAATATATAGGAACCTTGTCAATTTACATTATACCACACAATATATAATGAAGTCAATATATAGGAACCTTGTCGATTTACATTATACATTTACCACACAATATATAATGAAGTCAGTCTATAGGAATCTTGTCGATTTACATTATACCACACAATGTATAGTGAAGTCAGTCTATATAAGAATCTTGTCGATTTACATTATATGTTTACCACATAATATATAATGAAGTGAGTCTATAGGAATCTTGTTAATTTTTTTCAGCTTCTATTGGTAGCTGTGGCGAAGGGCGCACTGGTACTGTTAACCTCTATGGACAAGGAGCGTCTTTCTATTCACCAGGATATAAATACCAAAGTCTCAAAAATATGACATGTCATTGGAATATCACCGTAGACCCAGGATATTTCATTAGACTTGCTACCAGAGACAATGGTTTGGCAAATACTTGTGACAATGAGTACGTGAACGCTTATGATGGATCAACAATGAATAGCCCAGTACTGGGTACCATGTGCTATGGAAAAAGTATGGGCCCTACCTATTCTTCTGGCAATAACATGATAGTGAAGATGGTGACCAGTTCAAGAAACCCTGGAAAGGGAATCTTTATGGAGTATCAAGCTGTTAGATATCAAAGAACAAAGTATGTGTGCAGAAGGCAGTCGAGCTACTCTGTTGACGTACTGGGCCTCAGTGCAATTGAGGATCCAATTGCACGAGTTGTAAGTCGTTGGTACCCTATTGGGTATCCAAATAATGAAGACTGTGGTTTTTGTTATAAGGCTCCATTTGCTTACAATGCACGAGTGACCATTACAAAGCTTCATTTGCAGAGTAATTGTACAGATTATGTCACTATTTCTGGCAGTGTATATGGTCACTCATTTCTAATTCTTAGAAAGCTTTGTAGGGAACTTGCATCTCCTGTTAATATTACGTCAACTGGTGAGAAATTAGCTGTTTACCTTACAACTGACTGGAGAGGTCAATATCCTGGGTTTGAAGCTGTTTTTTCTGCCATAAAAGATGGTAAGTAACGCAAGCAAATTACAATAAAATGCATTTAGTATACTAATGGTGCAAAGTGTTCATTGTATCTTGATATTAGTAGATCCATCCTTTATTTGTAAATGCAGGTTGAGACCGGTTGAGACTGTTGACTCTTCTTCTGTGCTCAAATGCTTTCCAGTGGAGCTGTTCTAATGTTTTCAGGTTTTCTTGAATTTTTTTTTTGTTTTTGTTTTTTGTTTTGTTTTGTTTTGTGGCGAATCTTGCTGGTCACCGTTGTACCGTTTCTATGCAGTTCTTTTGACAGTCCCTGCAGTTGTCGCAGGCAGAGCTAGCACATTCTACAGTTCGCCTGACAAGTGTTGTGTATGCTTGGGACTTTATTCGTTCTAGACCGATAGATGGAGGTTCTTCTTAATCATCGCTGGTGTTTTATTTGCTTTATCTTAGACTTCTGACTCCAGATTTAACATGCAATGGACTGCATATTTTGTTTTCCCATTGCATCTATAAAAGATAAATTGTATACATATGCATCCCAGTGTTTGCCACCACGAATGCCGTAGTCATTTAACTTTAGTTTTTGCCAGATGATGTATGGTGTTGATAATCTGTCATTGTTGTCACGTGATCTGTTTTTTACGAAATCCATGCTGTCGGATAGTCCACTAAGCACTTTAATAGGTGATGAGACTCCAGATGTGATATATTTTTTTATACAATGTTTTCATAAAAGATAGTATGAGATAAGAGAGCTTATCCCCTGTATTGGGCTTTACACTCATCAGGGAATCTTTTCATTATATTTTTAAACTGAAGTTATTTCGGGAACGGAATGTGATTGGCCAGATTGCAGGAGGCTCGGTTACATCGTCAAAACATCTCAAGACAAAAGTGCGGGGATTGGTAACAAGTTTCTACAAATAGCACGACGAGTAGAGCCCCTGATGGGCTCCGGGGATAAGCTCTCTTATCTCATACTCTCTTGTTTCGTATTAAGCACGATAACGTAATTTATTGTAAAATGAAAGTTACGGGAAGAATTATAATTTCAGTGACAACGTTTCGGTGTCGCTGACACCATCGTCAGGTCTAAATACTAGAAACTGCTGTTATTTATTAAAAAAGTTCAAAGTCTCTGAGGATTAATTTAAAAGAACAATTTTGCTTTGATTGAATCACTTTGGATATTTAGACAGGGTTTGTGCTCATGAATGTTTTCAAGCCCATTTTACAGTTAAAAGATGTAATAGAAACAGGACGGTAGTTAGCAGCGCCTGATCTTTATCTTTTCTTATAGAGGGGGACATTGCGGTGTTGTGGTGTTGTCCTTATTTTAGTGCGCGGTGTTACGGTGAACGAGGCTGAAAAATTGCGGTATTGCGGTGATGCAAAACCTCGCGATGTGCGATATTTAAGTTAATTTACGTGCGGTGTACGGTGAAATGAAAACGTTTTTCGGAGTTGCAATTTTAATCCAACCAAAATGTTGTTTTTTTCACGTGACTCATGAAAAAATGCGGTGACGGTGTTTTGTTGATTGTTTTTTGCGGTGTTGCGGTGTTCACCATCGATTTTTTGCGATGTTGCGGTGTTCGAGACTCCCCAATGTCCCTCTCCTTATAATATCAGTTAGCATGTTTCCACTCCGCAGGATTTTTGGAATTCCGTTCAGCTAATAACAGAATAATAAATAAAGCTACTATCATTGTCTCTGCCAGTAGGTAAACAAAAGTTTTTTTTTTTTTTTTTTTGCTTTTGATACCTATTTATACGTAGTAATTATAAAATGAGTGTTATATCGTCAGGTATAGGTACAAGGGGAAGTAGCGTATCTATAGCGTTAATAAAACACGAATTCGAATTTTATAAATTGCTTCTAAAACTCCAAACCTAAGTTTATATTTTATCAACAAAAACGCGGTGATTTTTTAACTCTATCGGGAGAAAATAGAGTTTTAAGTTTATGCAAATTAGGAGAATTCTATATCAAAGGTTGCAGAACTCCGTTGATGGGTACTGATTTCCTTTTAATTATTCATGAGTTTTAGAATTATTAATACTAATAACTTTTAGATAGATGTCATAAACGTAAATATATTTTAGATCGTAACGATATAAGGAAGTTTAATGAATCATAACGATACAAAATTATTTAACACAATTAAGGATCACACAAATGATCACCCATTATATAACATTCTTGCTAGAATAAACCATACCCAGTATGGTCTTAGAAAGCAGAGCACGCAGAGACCTTCAGTCAAAACACATGCAGCGGTTTAAATGAGTTTTTATAAATAGATTAGCTTTTAATAATTTAGGAATTTTAATTTTCTTTTCAACCATTGTAAAACACCTTTTAATCTGTAAATATAAATATGTATTTTATTTATATAATAAAGACATTATTACCTATTTATATTTTGTTTCTTCAATCAGATTCCTTTGGGCACTGCAGAGAACAAGGAAAAGACAACTACATTGCTCTCAACAATAGGAGTGGTGTGATCCATTCCCCGCGATATCCCAATGGTATTCCTCCAAACTTGACATGTACCTGGTTGCTGACAGTTCAAGAAGGTCGTTATATCCGACTTCTCTTCGAAACCATTGACTTTATTAAGTCTCGGCTGGAAATTAGGAATGGAAAAACATCAACAAGTGAATTGATTGCATTGATTGATCCAAAACTAAGTACTTACAGAACTTACGAGCTTCCAAGATCTGTCATGTCATCTGGTAGACATTTGTGGCTTCGTTTCGATTCTACCGAAGGAGGAACCAATATGTACAGGATCAATGGTTTCAAGTTAAACTACTTTGCAACAACAACATGTAAGTATTGAGGAAGGGGTTATACAATGATTAATTAACGACAATAGTCGCTGAGACACAGCTTCAATGTAGAGTCAATTGTTACTCATTTTAGCTGACACATAATTGTCCTACCTCCTCTTCGCCTCGTCCAAAATTGTTCCTGCCTTTGACAAGACCTCTGGACGTACGGAGATACATTAATTGTTCTCTGTTCCAGCTTCTAAGTGTTGCATTAAAAACTGTTCAAAGTGTAATGTTTGTAAGTCCAGTACCTGTCTGAGCCTTTCCTTCTCTCGGACTCGCTCACTCGAAAAGAGCGATGGGAGTAAAGCACAAACACATATAGGGTTTCACGGGAAGGAGAGAAAAGAAAAGCGAATTATTTTTCCCTCGCATTCCCAAGCGCCTTTGCGCGCCGCGACTCTCAAGTAACGACTGGGTACGAGTTTGTCCTGTTTATTAGACCCTGGGTACACTACGCAGGATAAATTTGAAAACGCAACTTTTGTTCCGATACCGTGACAAAAATTGATCGTTGAACAATGGAAATAGCATAAACTTGTTTTGGATTCATGCGTTTTAGTGTGGACGGAAGGCCTAACCGGATAAAAAAAGTTGCGTTTTCAAATTTATCCTGGTTAGTGTGAACGTAGCCTTAGTCTCTTACCCGTAGTGATTATAGAAGACATCTTGTTGTACTTTCAGTTCCGCTGTCAGTGGCTTGTAAGAGAAATGGACTAAAGTCAATATCAACATCTTCTTCTGGTGAAATTGCAAGTCGTGATTATCCTTATAACTATACAAAATACGCAAAATGCAAATGGAGAATCACTGTTCCTGAGGGTAGAAGAGTCAAACTCATTTTTGAAACCTTCAATCTGCAGAACAGTTCAGACTGTGAAGCGGATTATATTGCAGTATATGATGGCTATCATCAATATTCACCTTTACTTGGTAAATTTTGTGGCAGCAGTATACCAGAACCGGTCCAGTCTTCCGGCTTAGAGATGTACATCTTGTTCATGACAGATCACGAAGGAGAGTACCCAGGATTCAAAGCAAAGTATCAAGCTGTTTGTATGTGATGTTTCATCAGTAATATTTATTTATCTGTTCAAGAGGATTCCCAATAGGTAGTTCTCAGATCCTGCCATCCTGCGCAGTTTTGTCGACAATCCCGCTCAAGTTTTGCCGAAAATCCCACTCTATTTTTTGATCCCGCCAAATAATGATTTATTTAGCATTCATTTCTGGGCTAGTTGTTAACCAATTCAACGTTAGAGGATCCATAAAGTGAACTTACATCACTAATATCCTGTAACCCCCATTAGAGAGTTTAAGCAGGCAACTTCAGCTCTATCGCTATTTTTTGCTCTTGGATTTCCTGTACTATGACAAACCTGATCTAAGGGGGAGGAGGTTGTCAGCTAATTTGTTGCCTATTTGATAGTTGTAAGTTAAGCTGAAATTACTGAATTATCCACGACTTTTATTTACTGTTTTATTTTTTGGCATTTTCCTTTGTACATGTGTAGAAAGTCAGCCAAAACAGGCAAGTAAATGTCAGTTGTCATTAAACCCCTTGCAGACTCACCTATTCTTCGTTTGCAGCCACGTGATAATTCAGGAAAAAATGTTTTATTTAAATTCCTACTAAAAAAACTACAACCATATCCTTTGAGAGCATTAAAAACAACGTAATTCTGCAAAATTTGAAGCTTCTAGAGCAAATAATTACTGAACTATTGACGATCAAAGATTCGTATTATTTGGTAAAAATGTATGGCTTCGCCATGTTGGATGATGACTTATATCATCCAACATGGCAGATAGAACTTTATTGGTCTAAAAATAAGGCAAATTCAGTATTGTAGATCAGTTTTTTGGATTGGGTACTTGAATTGAATCACCAGGAGCCTATTTGAGACAACGTCTTATAACAGAGATGAATTTATGGCGATATTTATCCTTCGATTCGAATTACGCGATAGCGTTGCGTGACACAATTTAGACTTAAAAATCTCGTGAGCAACATTTTTGGGCACATATTTCTACAAAGTCTTTGAATAGTCGTTAGCTATAACATATATAGTGGGTATGTTTCAATTTGATTAAAAATGAATTTGTCATAGTTTTGATGACGTCACATGAAAACGAAGAATACGAAACCCTCTCGAATCCTGATCCTCAAAATCTCGAATTCCTGCTCTCGCGCGCACGATAATCCCGCAGCCAAAAACTCATAAGGAGATTGAACGTGTACATAGCGTGGTTCCATGCTACGGATTATTCAAACTAATAAGTGTAATTTTGACACCATATTTGGGCAACATTTTATACTTGGAACTAAATTCAAAATGACCGCATATATATTGTGAGTTTTCCCGATTTTTGATAAAAAGATCTAATGCGTGTCTTTTACTTAGTTTATTTGTTTTGGCAGCACAGAAAATACGATTTTATCCAAGAAAAGGTTTACAATAGAAAAATTGAATATTTCGGAGCGTGACAATGTACGCTGTCACAAGACGTTTCAAACTCCTTATAAAATCGAAACAAATCTATTTATTTCCACCGCCTCTGACTAAAAACTTGGACACACAAATTCTCTTGGCCTAACTATGTTTTTGTTTTATTTTATCTACAGTGTCAACGACCTCTGTTATTCTTGTTGCGATGTCAGCTGCCGTGGTTTTTATTGGTCTATTCGCATGTATATTTTACCGTATAAAGAGTAAACTTCGATCAAAAGTCACTGCTCCAGTTTCTAATCCTGATGGTGATCTAGCGGCATCTACTGCAGGCTCAAACATTGAACTCACATCCAAGATGTAGCTACCGTCAGTACGGTGAACAAAGTGATAGCCCAAAGTATCCCATCCATATCGGCTCTTTTTAACGAGGTGGCTGAATTCCCATTTCCGGAAATTGAAAATGGGACTGGGGCCAAGCTGTTCGCAAAACTGACTGAATCAGCGTCAAGTGTTTCAGATATCCATAAATATGAAGGGTATTTGTCATTGATGAAGTATTTTTTATCGTAGCCTGAATAAGGAAAAACATCATACGCTTTTGGCGGGATTCGAACCCACGTCTTCGGCATTCTAGTCCGAACCACTACATCAACCCCACTGGAGACGTATAGCCGGATTATGAAGTATAGTTCAACCGTGAGAATCCCAGAGCGATATTTTTTTTTTCTAAGTGTAAGTTGAACATCGTAAATAAGTACGCAGATATGAGACATTGTATGTAGTAATTAACAAGGGAGTATGAGATAAGAGAGATTATCCCTGGACGCCATCAGGGGCTCTACTCGTCGTGCTATTTTTAGAAACGGCTTATTAATCTCCACACTTTTGTCTTGAGATGTTTTGACGGTGCGACCGCGCCTCCTCCAATCTGGCCAATCACGTTCCGTTCCCGAAATAACTTCAGTTTAAAAATAGAATGAAAAGATCCCCTGATGAGTGTAAAGCCCAATACAGGGGATACGCTCTCTTATCTCATACTCCCTTGTAATTAATTCATGCGTTCGGTGTATGAATATTGTTTTCTTATTATTTAATTCTTTATTCCAAGGCCAGTATTGTTTGAAATGATTGATAATAATTTTCAACACCTAAAAAAAACAGTATTTGTTTCAACCTTTCGGATTCTGGAGTTTGGTAAAGTTTAATGTGGTGGGATTTGTTTTTCGATTATATTGGTCCCCAGTCCCTTTTTGAACTAAACTCTGTACTATCATTGCACGATTTTAGTTATTTTTTTAATTTAATTATCTTTAAATCATTTAATCATTTTACATTTCTGACAAATATATATAGCATTTTTTGTAGTTTTATCATATGATATGATTTTAACTGACAGACCTTTCATTTGAAAAGGCATTGTCTAATGGATCCAATCATTGTTGTTATTAGTTATTGATTATTGCATTTTGTCCAGTATTGTAGCTTGCACTGTACAAACTAGAAAACACTTGCATTTCATTTGATGAGTACATTCAAAGTAATCGCAATTGGTGTGCGCGCCATAAGTGCATGCAAGTCAATGCAAGTATGCATTCAAAAAAAAACGTCTATCTTACAATAGCGATACTTCAGCTGACGTAAGCCTTTGATATTCATGTGCCAACCAGACAGTGATTGACCGTTATTTCAATAGAGCCTAATTGTAGTTCTGGTTGGCACATTAGCATAACAATTTGTTTGTTAGTAAACATGAAGTATCGCTATAGGCAACTTGTATGATGACATTATCAACAACAACTACCAGAATGCTTTGCTCACTTTCTTTTGTGGAACAATTAGTACAAATTGATTAAGAATCTCAATATGAAAGAATATTCACAAAGAATGCTGGTAGTCGTAATTAAATGACGCCATAGTGCAGATTGTCTATTGAATTGCAGTCTAATTTGAACAAAGATGATGCATAGATGACGTCAAAATGTGGCAAGAACAAAACACATGTGCACGAGACACAGTCAAGTGCTTGACTGTTGTTCTCACCACAGGGACCGCGGAGTATGTTGAAAAGTGGGGGTCTGACAGCCAAATGATAATCAATCTTTTTCCTTAGGTCACAATGATTAAGACATCCATGGCATGCATCTACAGTATATTTTAAAAAAAATGATAATATTAAAAAGAAGAAAAAAAAATTTTTTTAGGATAATATTATTTGGATTACTATTCTTCAGTGCTAAAATTATGGCAATAGTGCTCATCCCACACTGGTATTATATTACCAGGTTCTCAGTGAAAACCACTTCAAGTTTGATACTATAACGTGACAGTAGAGTGAACAGGCTAAAAGTGTGCAACACAAAAACCACTAAATAGTGCTATTTTATTCTAATTCTATTTACCACCAAATAGTGACAACTGTTGCACTTAATTAGCATTGGAACTCTAGAGTGCAAACACTAAATGTGTGCAACAGTTATCACTATTTATAAGTAAATAGCACTAATTAAACAAGAAAACAATACAATTAGCATAAAAAAACCCAAAGCCATTAAACAGTTCATCCCTTGCAGAACTAGCATAAAATAGCACTATTTAGTAGCAAATATGTTGCACTCTAATTCAATTGTTTTCTTTTGTTTAACTTAGTGCTATATAATGATTTCCTTCCTCAACAGTTGTGTAAAATAATATCCAGTTGGAATTGTCTATAGCTTTATTGGTTTTGAGTAATGACCTTTTTTAATTTTTAAATGACTTTTTGCTGAAGTGGATCAAGACCCTTAATTAACTTCCATTAGATAGCATAGCTATGCTTACTAATATATTGTAAAATGCATACTTTGTTTCATTCATTATCTGCAACATTTACTTTTTTTTACATCTGTCATTTAATACACCTGGTGAAACATTACATGCATTTATAACATTACAGTAAAAAAATTAAGAACTGTTTAAAGCACTAGCACCCAATTTTCTTTACATGGCCCTAGACCATCAACAGACCAACAGGTATGACCAGTGTATACATTTGAATCCAGTTACACGAAGCCTGAATAAAGTTATCCACTGGATAAAGTTATCCACTCCATAGATTTTTAAACATTTTTTTCTTTAAAATTTATGTGCTGGATAGCAATTTATCCAGTGGATTGTGCTATTCAGTCTTTGTGAAACAAGCCCTTTTTTTTCATTTGTATTATGATATTGATAGAGAACATTTTAAAATTGCAATTTTGAAATCATTCTACTCTTGGGATGTAAGCCAGAGACCTTAAAAGATAAAATAAAGTCTTTTCATTGACCCTAGCAGTTTTGTGGAGCTCTGACGTCTTTTCAGTGGAGTCCCCCTGGGGTTCAACAATGCTACTAAAAGTTAGCTTTTCTAATATCATTCATTGTCAAATGATTCTGGCGTTATCATTTCAAGCTGCAAACCACTAGGCACTCTCACCCAATGACATGTAAAGTAGCTGCGACATGGCATGGCTGATACAACCTCCCACAGTTTCTCCTCCTCATTATAATGCTCAACATTGCTCTGTGTCTCACCTTCGTGTTCGCCCCCTAAGATATATATATCATCCCATATACATGTAACTCCTGCAGCGTACCTTGAGTGCTGTAAATTAGCAATCATTTCCCATACTTCACGATCAATACTATAGACTTCACAGCTACCAAGAGCTTCACCCATAGCATAACTTTCGTACTGCTTCAAACCACCCATAATATAGATATTGTTTCCTTTCACTACAGCTGATGCCAAGTACCGTTGCACATTCATTGGGTGTAATACAGACCACTCTAAATCCTCTGGATCATACCTCAAAAGTCTACTCATGACAACGTTGTTCGCATCCAACCCCCCTATAATGTACAAGTTGTTTGAGTGAGCAACAAGACCGGCTCCATGAATTTCACTATCATTTGAAGGCTTTGAAGGGATACAGTCCCAACAATTCTGAGCTGGATTGTAACATAAAAGCTTGTTGCTTGTGCAAAGTACATAGATTTTACCATCAAGTACTGCTGCTGCTACCCATTTCTCTGCATCATCAGGAAGAGCCTCAACATTAAGCCATGTGTTTGTTGTCGGGTCATATCGCTCTACTGTTTTGACTGCATAATCTGGGCCTTCATCTTCCAGCCCAGACTCCCATCCACCAATAGAATACAGGAAGCTGCCACAGAATGCAGACGTACTTGCATAACGTGGCGTTGACAATGGGGCAAGTACTCTCCAAGCCTCATCCTCTTCTACAGAAGGAGCATAGCACATCACTGCTCGTGTTGGAGTGTTGGATTTATCAAAACCACCAATTACAACAATGGCATCTGTATGCTCATCCACCGATGTTCGAGGTCGCAACAATGGTGGCAGCGAATCCATCATGCTTAGACTGCGTAACACAAATTGCATACAAGACATGTTGCCAGTGACTAATTCGTCTTTCAATATCACATCATTGAGATACTTTTTGGAAATATGCTGAAGACGAATGTGTTGGAATAGGCTTTTGAAATGTTTCTTTCTAGTAGATGGGGATTCCATCACCCACTTTTTCACGGTCTTGAACATTGACTCTTCTTTTTTAACAACTGTTGTTTCATTGGAAATAAACTCTTCAACAATTTCAAACTCAAGCTCATAAAATCCGAAAACGACTTCTTGAATGAATTCTTCAAAATTTGTCCCAATGAACTCCTTGCATTTTTCCTCCAATAAGCGACAGCTGTACTCCTCTGCAAAATTCCTTATAAAAAGACAGTTGTCTAGATCTAGGCAAGAACAAATGTACGAGCTTGCATCTTCTTTAAGACCATCTACTAGAAAATAGCTGGAGATCTTGATAAGTTCGTAGGCATTGTCTATGTTGACTTCAGTTTTACCGGTGTATATATACTCAAGTACATTATCCATTACAGATGCTTTCACTTCCTTCAATACTATTTTATCCTGTTGATTTTCTTTCATTTTGGCGTTGAATAAACCGTTAAAAAAGTCACTGCCTGAAGCTAAAACGATTTTATGAGCTGGAAATTCAATATCTTCGACAACCAAGTTCACGTCGCAAAGGGAGCTCTTTTTACGACATTCGTTCATTGCGTTCATTAAGTTGTTACAGTAGAGTGAAGGGGCGACATCTTCGGGCTCTTCTTTTTTATCTTCGCCAAACAATTCCCTTTCTATTTGTGCTATAATATCCTCTGCCATTTTGCTCACTTCGACATGTGTTTGAAAGATTCGAGGCCAAAAGTTTATCAACTGTTTTGCAGCCTCGGTTTGAAGCTCGCCGCGGTTATCAGGGATCTGGGTACGAATATCCTTCCTCTTCCCTTCGCTCTCCAAGAAGAACAAAATGGTGAGTAGATACTCGCAAAATCTTTCATAATCCTCGGCCATCTTAGTTCCAAACGAATTGAACGGTTACTATACCGATAGAGGGATTCTTGGGAAATCTTAAAATAGTTTTATTGTGTATTTTAAGGTCAACGTACCGAAGACGAGACGAACTTACTGTAAGGGCTCGAAATGCCAAAAACATACTGTCCACAAAGTTACACAGTATAAGACAGGCAAGGCCAGTCTGTTTGCTCAAGGTTAGTCTTTCTATCTATCGTAGACATTGTTTATTGTAGAGTGGTTGTTTAATTTGGATACTTGTTGCAGGAAAGCGTCGTTACGATCGTAAACAATCTGGTTTTGGTGGACAAACGAAGCCTGTGTTCCACAAAAAGGTATTTAAGTTTACATGTATATATTTAATTGTACTATTGATCCAAAATATTTTAACGGCAATAGATGCAACCATTATTGAATAACCTGAGAAATGAGAACTAGTGAAGTAGAAACTAGTCTGGTGTTTTTGAAGAAATAGTAGAATTATTTATACCTTTTAGTGCCAGAGGACGTAGAATTATGTAGGAAGACGTGTACGTGTTTTGTTGGGATGGTAGAATAGATGTTAAAAATATGTTTGGTAGAAATATTTGTTAAAATATTTGAGTAATTTTAAGGTCGGTACACACAAGGGGACAAGTCACAGCGACTTGTCACTTCAGTGTGCACTGGTTCAAGAATCCAACCGGCTGGATTTCATGCGGCAAGTCACAGCGACAAAATGCTGCCAAAAACACTTGATACACACGGGGGAAATTGTGGTTGTGACCTGTCGCGGGAACAAGTTGCTGCAACTTGTCGCCTAGTGTGTACTGACCTTAAATGCATCAACTATGCGGTCAAAGCAAGTGGTCAATTTTACTGAGTTAATTTTATAAATTTCTAGTGACAAAATATTGTTTAAGATTGTTCCAAGAGCATATCTTTACAACGAAATCAAATGAAGTGAAATAACTTTGTAATCGTCCGTTTGAGTTCTCAATTTCTGATTGGCTAAAAATCCTGAAGTAGCTTTGCTTGAAGTTGTTGCACTGTAAATGATTATAGTTTGTGTTATGATGGTGGTATAAAATCCTTCTTTTTACAGTATCATAGCTCCAACTAAAGCCTATGTTCCATGTGAACTATGGATTAGTCCTGATAGTTATGGTGAAAAGGAAGGGAGAGTAATACCCAGTCTTAATGGGTGAGAGCAACTAGGACCTCTTTCTTAATGTCCCGTGTGTTGTTTCTCAATCCAGACTGGGACATTAACAGTGTCACGCAATATCTGTGGCAGTTGTTAATAATTAGAATCTTTTACAACCTTCAGTCTTCCATATAATTGCTCACAATCGCCGGATCTGTGAAAATGATGTTGGTGATCATCAGCGAACAAAACACATACAAAACAATTGACAGTGATCATGAGTGATTCTCACATCAGTAATTTCAGCAATCCGGCGATTGTGAGTGATTATTTGAAAACCAGACTTTGTGTGTGAATGTGTTTGACATTGGTGTTAAGTATTAAAGTCAAACTTTGTTATATGTTGTAGGCTAAAACCACCAAGAAAATTGTGCTTCGTATGGAGTGCACAAGCTGTAAGTACAGAAAGCAAGTTGCATTGAAGAGATGCAAACACTTCGAACTTGGTGGTGACAAGAAGCGAAAGGTAAGCCAATCAAAACCTTATTGGTAGTAGTGCTGGTTCCAATATCGTACCAAGAGCATGCATTTTCTTGTGGACTGTGGCAAAGAACGAGAGCTCTGGCGTAATCTAATACTGCTTGTTATGCACATATTTTGCTTTAAGACCTTTTGTTAGCGTATCCAGTATCGGATTATGCCAAAGCCCTCATTCTTTGCCGCAGGCCACAAGAAAACATGGATGAGATTATGATAGTTGCATAATTTATGAGTAATCAGGGGACTACTTGTAGGATGGTTTCATTTCATGGCATTGTTTTCTCAACTACCAGACAATGTTTGCAAACTCTCTTTCTCATTCATATTTTGAATTCCTTCTGTGATGGAAGTGCCAATAGTTACTTCAATATACTGCTGTTTCTTAAAGCCAATATTTACTAATAAAAGTGTGAAGATTAACAGACGGAGATAGAAGTGGAGAAGGGAGAAGAGAAATCCTTGCATTCTACTTCCATCTCCACTTAATTTCCTAGTAAAAGTTGTCATTTCAAAACACCAGAGTACTCAACTATTTTACTAATTGGTACACAATATTATTGTTGGGTATGGTGTTGCTGAAGATGTTGAATTAAGTTATGATCAGGATTATGATAGTGGTGGTGGTATTAACAATGTTGTTGGTCATAGTAGTGATGTTGAAGATTTTGACAGGGCAGATGTTGATAATATTGATGATGATGACAGTATATTAGCAGTACTGATAATGATGGTAGTGATGATGATGATGGCAATTTTAGCAGTGCTGGTGTTGATAATATTTATGATGATGACAATATATTAGCAGCACTGATAATGATGGTAGTGATGATGGTGAGAGTAGCAGTGCAAGATGTTGATTGCATTGATAATGATGATGGACATTATGTTAGCAGTACTAACAGAGGTAGTGATGATGATGATAGCTGTGCTAACATTGTTACTATTGATGTTGATGATGATAATAGCAGTGATGATGATCAAGGCCGGTACACATTAGATGACAAGTTGCAACGACTTGTCCTCGCGACATGTCGCTGCAACTTGCTGCACACTGAGGCGACATGTCACGGGGACAGGTCACATGCGACTTGTCGTCTAGTGTGTACTGACCTATATAGAGATGAGGATATTGATAGCAGTAATGATTACACTGATGGCAGGGATTTTTAAAGTGATGGTGATGGATAATCATGTTACAGCATACCAGTTCTAATGATTTTTTTTTTTTTTTTTTTTTTTTTTTTTTCAGGGACAAATGATCCAGTTTTAAGTTGGTGCATTGAATTTCTGTACATTAAAGCTGCTTAATTAACAAACACAATGACTCTTGTTTTTACTTCAATGGGGAATTTGTATGATGACCTATAACACTATCACTACCAGAATGCTTTGCTGACTTTCTTCTGTATCGCAATTAGTGCAAATTGTTTTATTAATCTCCACAGGGATGAAAAAGTTGAATAGTAAAGAGAATTTGCAAAGAATGGTGGTATTGGTAGAGTGCACGCACTAAAACTGTGCAACATAAGTACCACTAAATAGTTCTATTTTATGCAAATTCTATTGAGTTTTCTTTTGTTTAATTACTGCTATTTACTACTAAATCATCTTTATTCTGTATTCATAATGGTCAATCTTTTCACACACTCGGCACGAAAATAACATGACTAAGAGGAACTTATAATATACATATAGTGACGATTTTATCAAATTCATCAATAATTCACGAAACTAGAACAATACAAGATTACTATGAAAGCATCTGTAAACCCTAATACAGAATTTGTCCTAATTTGCATAAGGTTAATCTTGAAATTGCTCCTGTATGAGGACTACTTCTGTATCAGCCCATGGCCACACTATGCCGGATAAAAACGCAACTTTTGTTCCGAAACCGTGTGTAAAAATTGCTCGTTAAAAAATAGAATTAGCATAAAATTGTTTCGCTTTCATGCGTCCTAGTGTGGACGATAGGCCTAACCGGATGATTAATGTTGCGTTTTCAAATTTATCCGGGTTCAGCAGTGTGGAAGTAGCGTCGGTATTTTCTGGTGATGTTCTATAGGTCGTGCATTATTATTGAATTTATGATATTATTTACAACTTGTTTTATCAATTTATCAATGTGTATCATATTGCACTAAGTAAAACTCTTATTTCTACTTTGCAAAATAAGTTCAATGTATAACATTGCTTTTTGAAAGCAATTGATTTTTTAAAGCTTTTCAACTTCGTCTCTTTAGACTAAAATATTTCAACGTGAAAAAAATACTCTTTCAATTTTACTATCAAGTAACAGTCGGCAGTGTTAAAGTTGCTGTTTCTCTCTTGCCGAGCATTTGTTGAACTCTTCCCATATTGACCACCGGTGCATTATACTGCTTCTTGTACAGATTTGGTAACTGTTCTCTTATTTCGACAAAAGCTGCTTCACCTCTCGTGGGCTGGCTACGACTTTCCCGAGGCTTAAACAAGTCCTTCTGAGCAAAGAAAGTCTGGGGTGTTTTCTGCCTTTGATTTACATGCCCGTAAAAGTAATACCGTTGGTAGTTTTGGAAAACAGGAATACGCTGTACTGAACTGATTCGCACCAGAGGAAGACGTTCTTGATTAGACCCGAACCCCACTCTCCTTGATTGTGCAAGGTACTTCGATATCGGCAGTAGATCAAAACGTCTCCCGTCTCTCACCCCCTTAGTAGAAATGTCCTTATTTCTTTGGTTCTTCTCATAAGGTGTTTCAGTGTTAGGATTTCTGCCTTTGACGTGTATAGGGCTTGCCCTCTGTGCTGTGAGAACGCGGTTCTGCAGTGTACTTTCAACCCAAGATATCTTGTTCTTAGCCATGTGGGATAAAATATTAGTTCTTGGAGTTGATATGGGAGGCGTGTGTTGACTATTTAATTGGTCAGGCACTTCGTCATCTGCGCATGCGTCCGTATGGCTCGCCATATTGATGTAGTAAGCTGCCGTAGTTTGTGAAGGGTCTGCGTGCACAAAGGTATACTGTGCGGGTCTTGGGTTCTCCACCACTTTTGTAGGACTTCCTGTCTGATGTGGGTTCTCCACCGTTGTGTTAGAATTTCTGTTTTTCTCAAAATGCAACTCCTTCGAAGGGCTAGGCATAAAGTGAGGGTTATTATCCATTGAGTTGTAAGTTTTATCAGCCTGCTGTTCCTTAGTTGGGCTTACAAACCGAACGTTCTCCATCCAGGATTCCATCATGTGTTCCTTGTTGGGACTTTGACTGATGGAGCTGATTAGACTGTCGTTTGACGTGTTGCTTCTTGGTGAGGCGAACGCTACATCTACTTTATTGACTGGCTTACTAAAAAGAAACAGTTCAAATGCATGTTTTTGAATCAGTGACTCGTAAAAATACACAGTGCGCTGTATTACATTGCTAGTTTTAACATTATTTTTCAGAGTTTCCCATTTCCCTAAAATATCACTGTTCTCATAGCGTGCCCAATAATGGTTTTAGGGAAACATAGAACATCTGAAAGGTTGATAGTTGCTTATTTTAAAATGATAACTAGACTGAATATTGTCAATTTGTGGCACTGACAGCAACAGGAAAAAAACAACAACAACAAAAAGAAAACGCCAGAAAGAGATTTTGAAAGTTTTTTTTTCTACTGCTCATACAAATACTATAGCTGAAAGCAAGGAATTCATTGAGCAATTGAATTTTTATAGCATTATAATGATTCGACACTAAAAATACAAAGCGAAAAGGTGGAGAGAAAGGTGATAAAATCATGCATTTTTAAATGATTTTCAGTGAGAAATATGCAGCCAATAAAAACAAATCAACGATGCTGACTACATACAAAGTCTATCGAGGACACTGTTGGCACTATATTTCACACTTCTGTCCATGCCACAATTCGTGTTGGTCGTGCATGCGTTTGTCCTATTTTTGTGCGACCAAACGATTAAGTTTGCAATGAGATGTATATGTAATTTGTATGTTTAATCAGACGTTCATAACTGTATGGATACTGAAAATTGCAAAGGAGCTCAAACTATGGGTCCCGTTGTGCTAGTTCATTTTTATTTGAAGGTTCTCGAAATAAACGAAGCTTACTTAAAAGCAATTATATTTCTACAAACCATCAGTTGAATTATCGAAAAATGAAATATTGCGAAAGGGAAATCAAATGAATTTTATTACTGATTGAAAAACCAGAAGTTCTGCAAAAAGCCATGTTTATACAGTTGCAAACATTTGCCAAAGTAAAGTACGCTTCTTAAATAATCCTACCTAGAATCAACAATCGAGATACTTGGCCTCCAGAAATCCTTTCTTCTTGGTTGATAGCACTGGCATTCTTTACCTCTATGAGCCATTCAGTCAGCTCGTCCTGCTCGTGTCACTCCCACATCGAAAAGCATCCAACTAAAATATCACCTTTTGCCAGGTAAAACATATCCTTAGAAAACTCTAATAATCGTCTGTGTGTGAGTTCGATTTGATATGTTGGCGACTCGTTAATTCAGACTGCCATGGTGATTGATCTCCAATTAATATAGTGAGATTTAATTGAATTCCAGTACAATGGAGTAATCCTTTCCAAAGTGACAGATCTATTGTTTGTTTGATGCAATGGTTATGAAATACTGTCTACAAATAAAAACAATAAAAGTAATAGAGTGTAAAAGGGCCAGGAGGTTATCAAGGCATTTTAAGGCAATAAAAATTGTTATAGGTTGATACATTTTGCAGATGATCACTTTTTAATTTTTTTCGTATATTGAAGTGCCGGGCTTCCTATGTCCATTGTATAAATACTGTACTCCTGTATCAATATTATCAATAATTTTTGGCGGACCATGCCAGCAGATTCATGAAGACGTTCCCCATGCAGTAGTAGAGTTTGTATTTGTTCACATTTTTGTGTGTACCCTCTTTTTGAAACGTCTATTTTCACGTTGAAATAGTAGTTTTGCTTTGTTTTGTAAGTACTTCTCTGTTTGTTTTTATAGTTTATTTTGTCAGTTTGTTTATCGGTGCAAATGTTTATTTTCCATGTTAGTTTGTTTATTTGTTTGTCTTATATAACAAAGGCGCAGCGCGGTCCTTTTTTCAGGTACGCGCAAATCACATATTATCAAAAAAAAAACTTAAGTAAACTGAACAAAAAATACTGCGTTCTTGTTTTCGTGCTTCTAAAGATTCAATTTGACAATCTAATCAAAGTGGATTTTTCATCACAAAATCTTGGTTGCGTACAAATAAAATTTTAAAAATAGAAACAATTGGTAAAAATTTCAAAATTTTCGGTAACTTCAAGTACGCACGTGCATCGTATGCGTATAGAACGCTCCGCCCCTGAATAAACTTAATAGGCTAGTATGTGTTATTAAAGCTATATATCTATAGTTTCTCACTATTAGTTGTATTTTTGGATAGTGTTGACGCTTTATTATATAGTATCAATTTTAAATTGATTTTCAGTTTCATGGTCGCACCCAGCTAAGTAGTAAAGGGTCGCACGCCATTGATCCATCCGTTGTTATGTTTAATATCGGGTAGTATTGCACTTTTCGTCCTAGTACAATCACAGTTATCATGCCATGAAATTTTACTTCCCCTAGGTGGCAGGGGCTCGGTAAGTCGGATAGCCCGGGGGCAAAACCCGTACGGTCTTTTTACCCGGTCGTATTCCAAATAAGGAAACTCCCTGTTCATATCGTGGTTGAAAACTCCTCTTACGACACGGCTGTTGCAATCTAAACATAATTTATCTTCCTGTAAAACTTCACAGAAAATTCTTCTTCTCATTTTGTGACAGAGTTGGTTGCCTGGCGACACAACATTTTGCGTTTGATAAAATCCGAGTCCTTTGTCAGTTTTTTTCTCGTTGTAATTTCTCTTACTCGCTCCAGATGGAAAGAAGAAGAACCTGCCAGGTTTGAATTCAGGAGATGGAAATTGTCCATATTCAACATCTGGTGTCTCTCTTCTTAATCCTTTGAGGAAATCTCTTTTTTCTGTAAACAAAGAAGTGTTTTCTCTTGATGTAAACGGTCGGCGTTGTTCAGGTTGAAGAAAAGTTTGCCGTTTCCAGGCAATTAATGCTCTTTTCAATGACAAATCTTCCAAGTTCGATGCATTCTGATCATTTCGGAATTTATGTGATATTTTCACGTCTTCGTAAATAAACATTTTAACGCTCACTTCAATTCCACTTTAAATAATTTTCAACGGTTAAAAGTCCCATTCAATGTTACATTTTCACTGAAGTCTATTTATTCCAGATCGTTGCAATCTTTCAAGCTCTTTTTCGCGGGCTTTTGGTAAAAATGTCTTGCGTTTATTATTCGAACCCTTCAAACGTGATGTTACACTAGATTTCTACCGCAAAACATCCTTTTTGTATACTAAGGGTCAATTGTACACATTTTCTTTCGTTTTTCTTATCTTTTGTCACGAGTAGATGAATAACAAGTTTTGCACCTGCCGCTCCTGACATTAGTATGCGCATCTGAAATTTTACAGCGTATCTCCTTATTTGGATAACAAGCAATTCGCGCCAAATTAAAATGGAGTCAGTGTTCTATCAGCTGGAAAGAAAGTGGGAAAGAAAGAATGAAAGGAAAGCTGAAGTATACATGAACGCAAAAATCATTGAATGACTAAATAAATAAATAAACAAAAGTATGGATGAATGAATAAACTGATGAATGAGTGTATGAATGAACGAACCGATGAAAGACACCATGAATAACATAAAATAAATAAATAAAACATAAATAAAAAACAAACAAACAAATATAAAAATAAATAAATAATATAGAACCATGAATGGACGATCGAACAAACGATTAAATAAACGAAGATGTAGCAATTTAAAAATGCTTTCCACTGGTACATCGTGTAAGGAGAAAATGTTGCAAACAGTACATTTGTGCAATAGTTATCGCTATTTAACCTATTTAATCAAACAAACACAATATATTTAGCATAAAATAGCACTATTTAGTAGTATTTATGTTGCACACATTTAGTGTTTGCACTCTAGCTGGTGCCATGCATGAGAAATGATAAAAACTGATAATAATGAGAGAAACAAAATACGACAATGAAAAGAAAGAATGAGCCAAAGAAAAAAAGAGCTAAAGAAAGTTTGGGAGCGACGAATGACACAAAAGATCACTGACATCAAAATACCAGTTAAATATTGTGATTATTATAATTCTCTCTCTTCCTTTGGCCTACAAAACATATTGAGCAATGCTCACTATTTTGTACAGTTTAATTGTATCAAAAGCCAAAAATATTTTATATATAATCTGTTGAAAATATATTACCATATTATTACTTTGTTTTTATTTTGTATCATAAATACTTTCAGCTCTATAACAGCCGTATCATGGGCCAGTACTAGCTACCGCTGAATGGCAACACATTATGACCAATATTTGGGGTTCATTTGAATTTCTTTTGTTTTGTTCAATTTTGATAGAGTGATAAAACTATGATAATTTTTATTGTATCTTCAATAAATTATGATTTGTTACAAAACCACAGAATAAGTTAGAACATTAATTTAAATAATACTCCCATAATGTTACAGTTCAGAATGCCATGAAGTGGATTTGTTACTAAACTGAATAAGTTACATTAATTTAAATAATTAATACATTAGTATTAGTATTAGTATTGAAGCTTTTGTGCTCCATTTGATATGAGACATATTTTTCGGTTTGAAGCACTTCTTCTGATGAAGACTACCACAGTGTAGCCGAAACATCAATTTTATAAACTCATCATGAAAAATACATCTATGTTTAAATTAATACATTATGTTACAGTTCAGCTACCACCCCTCCCCCTTCATTAAAGGCCCATCACATGTTGTTGGCTGGCCATTCTGCTGCCACTGAGGAAACAAGCACAGGGTGACCAAGAATAGTAGCAGTCTATATTACTTTGAAAAAAGTCTGCAGTAAATCGTTCAATATATGACACCCTATGATGCACTGTTTGGAAACATTAGCACCATTTTGCATTTATATTGAAGACTACCTGTAGAGGTGCCGACAATATTTGAATGCCAGCAGCTTGTGAATACAATAAAACGTGTGGTCGAGAAATCATTTTGGGACTAATACAATATTACACTTCTGCATGGAGCACCTGTGGGAATCAAACCAACAAAAGTGTGAGTTAGGCTGACAAATCAGACATTTACATCTACATTTATAATGAGTGTTATTACTTGATGGTTCAAGACAGTCAGTCAGTCAGTAGCCAGTTGTTAGTAATAATTATTCATTTCATTCATTCATCATTTTCACTCATTCATTCACTTTCAATCATTCATCAATTTCATTCATTCAGTCACTGAGTCAGCCACTGGGGAGAACTCCCATGAAAAAGTCCTCAGGGTATGCTCATGAAGAAACTTTTCAACAAAAAAAATACCCCAGAGATGATGAGAATCCACAACACTTTAACATAAGAGTTCCCACTCTCCCTGGGTCAGCAGACTTAATGTAGTCAGTCAGTTGCATACTTGAGGCACCTTTTATATGGACACACAAAACCAGTTTGCAAATGGCTTGATTGTGAGCAAATTAGTATGGCAAAACAGGTATGACAAAACAGTTCATAAACATGAAGTATTGCTTTACTGTTATGCACAAAAAAAATGCTGGTCCCAAAATTTTGTCAGGAATCACAAATGTTCTAGACATATTCTAATGAGCAGGAAATGGGAAATAATGTCTCACCTTATTATCAAG
The DNA here is from genome assembly GCA_918843875.1 of Diadumene lineata. Taxonomy (NCBI): domain Eukaryota; kingdom Metazoa; phylum Cnidaria; class Anthozoa; order Actiniaria; family Diadumenidae; genus Diadumene; species Diadumene lineata. The sequence continues at coordinate 7,500,869 of OU974084.1, forward strand.
TCTTCTATCATGATCAACTGGTACATTGATAGAACAATACCTCCTGTCATCATCCCTATCAATTAACCTTTGTGTTTCAGAATCCACCGGTTGAGGTTGTAACTCAGGAATCTTATTTCCCAAATAGAGAACATAATGCTGCACAATTAAAATTATATTGAAGAGAAGAGTAACGATTGCTAAAGCCATCTTGGGTACATTGCCAGTGAGCTGTGTGTTACTGTGTTCAATAAAGCAGTATATGTCCATCTGAAGTAGGCTGAGAACACCACCTGTAAAATCTAGGAGTACTCCACCGATGTGATAGCCTTCGGTGCACTTGCGGATATAATTTAGCCATATCTGAGGTAGATACTAAATGGGAGGAATAATATCAGAAATTTATTAACGGCGAGTTATAGGATGGTGTGTATGATATGGTTTTACTCAGTCAATCATTTCATCTAGCTGTCGATCAATCAACTAGTCAAGTGATCAATCAATCAATCACTCAGTCAATCAATGATCAATTCGATTTCATCGCTCACCAACTCATTCATTAATTCATTGGATCGATTATACAATTTATGAAATGAAAAGTATCTATAATATCACTAAATATAAGTTAGTAAAAAAAAAAAAAGAAATACGATGAATAAATAAAAACAAATAAACAAGTAAATTATTCATCAAATCAACAGGTACCCATGCAAACAACCAACATTACCTAGCTTGCAAATAAAAACTTACCGTTCCAAATGAAACAACCATCTTCACATAACCACAGTATTCTAGTACGAACAGCCACGTCAAATACTTGAAATACGCCACCACAGACATGATTGCCAAAGCAAGAAGAACCAAAAAACAGACCAATTTCGTCGAAATATGAACAGTCTGCGAACCTCTATCGAACACAACGCATTGAACACAAATAGTCACTTGGCAAAGAAACGCGAAAGCAGTGAATATAAAGTCAACTAGCTTTACAGGATTCGACTGATTTGAATGACCGAGGATTTGTCGTTTGATATCGCTATCAAAGAATACAACGGTATTATATATGCCGTAGGTCATGTAACTCAGCATAAAATACGCCATCATGTCGAGGGACAGTCCCACGACGCTTTTTCGTCGACAGTTTTCGTAAATTTGAGGAAAAAACGATACTGTCCAAGCTACGAAGTAGCCCCATCCTACGACATCGGCAACAACTTTAAGAACTTGGTTCGTATCCATGGTAGACGCAGTGGAAATAACGGTGTTCTTGATAAATATTGTGCAATCTCATGCTCAACTACACGCTTTTTCACAGAAGAAACCGGAAGTGATTGTGACCTCCAACCGGAAGTTGAAGCGATACAAAATTAATTTATTCAAATTTGTATCATTTCAGTATTTTTTTTTTTTTTTTTTTTTTTTTGGTTTTAGAAATTTCTGTAAATAGGCCAAAAATCGCAGGATGCTCGTGATTTTTTTATGCCTTTTTCGTGCTCTCCCAACATCCCGCGTGGTATATTTCAACGATAAACCACGGAAATCAACCGTTTATTGCTTAAATAATGCATAATAACAACAAAATAATATTATTAGTTCATTCACAATGAAATACATAAATACCATACGGGCGCTGCCCTTTAATTTATTCATCAAGAACCTACAGGTTAAACGATTTTCATTCCAGAGTACTAATATTTCTCTTGGCCAAGCCAAGGGTCTAAAAGCAGAATATCCTGGGAAAATGGATTTTTTGGGACTTTCAGAATGTCTCTTTCAAAAATAAGAAGTCTAAAAACTGTTGGAATATAGAGACAAGAACTCCGCAATCAGAGTTAACCAAAACTAATATCAAGAAAATAATTGCTTGTAATATATTTTTTTATTTTACAAATGTAAACCGGATTAACAAGTGCAAATAAACTTTGTCTTCTCTTCACCAGTCATTTCCCTATATAGAATGATACCCCCAAAAAGATAGTCTTGCAAAAATACAGTTAACTCTCAGAATATCTGATTTAATTTGTGTTAGAGTCAGAGACTCAGATTTTTGAAGTACTGGACTGGGAAGTATTGAATGTTAAAATCACACCAACAGACTTGGGCCCACAGATGAACCATGACAAGGCTCGCATTTCACCATTCTATACTCCTCATCTCATCTATAGCAATACTTCATGTTTATAAAAACAAACAAATTGTTATGCTAATGTGCCAACCAGAACTACAATAAGCTCCAATAACGGCCAATCACTGTCTGGTTGGAAACAGTAAAATATATTTGTAATTTGGGTATAGTAAAGCAATGGCTTTATGGCCTTACTATGAGGAAGGACTAATATCCAAAATGTCAGTTTTGCTATCATTGCTTTACAGTGTCCAAATTACAAAATTTGTATATTTTACAACTGTCTCCCTCATAGATGTGGTTGTGTTATATGGGTTTTGAGAGATCATATAATAAATGTATAAACACAAATGTGTCTGCGATGGAGGGAAGCAGATAAAAGCCCTTCAAATTCTGTACAGTGAATTGCTGTTATCTTGTGGGTTACATCATAAAAGTGTTTGTGCAGCTGGCTCCAGCTGAATTAAATAGAAATCTCTAGAAGTCGCTATGCCATGGGTAATTCATGAGCAGCAGCATATCTGAAAAAATAAAAATAAAAAAGTCAAACAAACCACAGCCCAGTTGAATTGGTTGGTTGAGCGCTGATCTATCATGCCCCTGACTAACACTCAGGGGTTAAATGTGCGAAGCCTGAATAAAGTTATCCACTGGATAAAAGTTATCCACTCCATAGAATTTCTTTAGAATTTATCTACTGGATATGGATTTATCCTGGTGGATAGTGCGATTCAGGCTTTGTACAACTGGCCCCAGGATCTTGACATAATTTAGAAGAATTGAGTACCATTTCCCAAAACTTCAACTACCATAATGAAATTACTAAACAACAATAATTGAATTCTTGTTTTATAGTAGTTTGAAATAAAAACGTGTGTCTGCATGAAATGAAAGGAGTTTTACAGGAGGTTTTGGTACTATTTCAATTTTCAAGGGCTTTTTTTTAGTGTACTTAAACATGCTTTTTGAATCCTGGGCTTTTCAAGGATCATTATCATCATCATCAACATTATCATTGCTATCTGTTTGTCTTCACTACTATCATCATCATCACAGTGATCATGCCTTACCTGCCAGTAACATGGTGGAATAGCTGTCTTTCGATGTCCCCTAGTAAAGAACTTGCACCAATACGAAATAGGTTAGGATGAGTCCAAGGATCACCAAGTTCTTCTTTCATCAATGCTAACCATGTCAAAGCATCCTTAGCACTACGAATACCACCAGCTGGTTTAAAACCAACTTTATGGCCAGTACGCTATAATCAATAAACTGAATATTAGAGTGCACACACTGAAAGTGTGCAACATGAATACCACTTAGTGCTATTTTATGCTAATTCTATTATTTTCTTGTTTAATCATTGCTATTTACTACGAAACACATATTAAGTGTTTGCACTCTATTAATACTGGGTTAATTTTTTAACAATATTTTTGTAGCATTTTCTTACAAAATAAGTTATCACGCTGTGCCTGATTACAAACTTATTCAAATTCTGTTCTTGATTAACTCAATTCAAGTTAAATTAGTGACATGCCAATAAAGTTATCCATTTATTCATTCTGCATCCTTTCATTATTCTAACTATCCACAACAAATCAGCTAATCAACGAATTGGCGAATCAACCAGCCAATCAAGTTACATGTTCTCTAGCTAATAATCAAGAATAAAACAAGTACATGTTACAGTGCAAATCTACAGACCAAGACCAGAAAGAAATATTTCAGGAATGTAATTATTGTTTCTTGGCCAATCACAGACAGTACACTAATGAAGCCTAACCAAAAAGCAATTCTGATTGGGTAGGAAAATGTTACTGTAACATTTCTGTCTTGCCACGGTTTTTACATTCGCACTGTAATATCTCACCAATATTCTACAAAAATTCATACCTGATAATAATCTCTAATAGCTCTAACCATCACCAAGGCAACAGGGAATGTAGCATTTACAGATTCCTTGCCTGTTGATGTCTTAATAAAATCTGAGCCAGCCATCATAGCCACTAAACTAGCTTTATATACATTAGTCAATGAGCCACACTCCCCAGTAGCAAGAATGGTCTTGAGATGGGCATCACCACATGCTTTACGCATAGCGAGAACTTCTTCATATATGGCCTGCCAATTTCCGGATAGAACATGTGCTCTGCTTAATACTATGTCGATTTCTGTAGCACCAGCAGCAACGGCTGCTTCAATTTCTTGTAATCTTTGTTTCATTGGTGTTTGTCCTGGACAGAAAAAAAAAATGTTGGAATGAAAAACTTGAGTAAATGGGTGATTATCATTTTAAAAAAATAAACAAATTATTGGTAAACTTATTGCATAACAGACACAAACCAACACGAAATATATGTATTCTAACTCGCTATATGAATAAATAATTAATAACTAATAACTAAATGGAAAGATTAATAATAAAAAATATGAGAAATAAACATATAAATAAATGAATAATGGATACAAAAATTAAAAACATAATCATTGGATAAACAACAGGCATCCCTACCCCACCCTCTCTTCATAAACTGCATGCATAAATTAATGTTGTACATTATTGTACATTTCAACATATGCATAAATTAATGTATTATATAAACAGAAACTTCACATATAAAAACACAGTAAATAGATGAGCAGAAAGTACTTCTCTTACCAGCAGGAAAGCCAGCTGCAACTGAAGCGACTGGAACTTTAGAGCCGAGTTTTTTCAGTGTCTGAACTGCATCATCAACACGCGATAGGTAAACACAGACCGCTCCGGTCGTAATTCCTTCCTCTGCCATTCCCATCGCCGCTAGCAGGTCTTTGCGTATAGGATTATTCGCTTTGAAGCAAAGACGATTCACATTCGTAAACGTATCATCACCAGAAAGAGTTGTTAAATCTATGCAAGTCACAGCTCGTAACAGCCACGCGGCTTGCCACTGTTTCTTGACCGATCGACGAGTTTTTAATGTTTCAGCCCTTCTTTTTACAGCTGGCAAATTCACCCGAGAATTCTCCACCCAAGTCAGGTTGAGTGGGAATCCTGGGTTGCGAATGACGTGGGAAGACATGCTTATTTTGTAGAAAAATATTGGTAAATTTGCTGCAAAATGTTTTTGCACAATATGCCCGTGATTTTCGCCACGTGTATCGATGAGAATTCGGAAATGGTCGATGCATTACGAATAAGTTACGGAAGTTATCCGACGCTTTGTAAGGAACGCCTAACAGATTTCATTCATCAATGCATGCAAAACAAAACGTATTCTAAAATTGTAAATGATGTTTGACGCAAGCGAATCTTCCTTACTACAAATATGCATTATTGAAAACTATGTCGTGGAGAGGAGAAGTACTTTTCTACAGTTGACGAGCTATGAGCGAGAAATTCTACTTAGAAATAGCGGCACAATTTGCGGGATGGACTTACTTCATTGTATGGACAATTTCTTTCTACCCCCAAGTTTATCTAAACTGGAGAAGAAAAAGCGTGATTGGATTCTCTTTCGATTTCCTTGCTCTGAACATTACAGGATTTTTGATGTACTCTATCTACACAGTGGTTGTATTCTGTGACAGCGATATGCAGAATTATTTCCGCAAAGAAAGTGGAGCGACTTCAAAAGACGATCCAGTGAAATTGAACGATGTTGTATTTGCTACTCATGGTCTTACGATTTGTTTATTTCAACTTGGTCAGGTTATGATCTATGATCGCGGTGATCAGAAACTTACCACGTGGATAGGTAACTATAGTTATGATAAAAGCTAGGTGCAACTAATATGTTATATATATTTATTTGTTTGTTTATTTATATATTCATTCAAATTTGTATTCATTGGCACTACCTGGATTTATTTCATCTATTCATTTATCAATCGTTAGGTTACTTCTTTATTAATTTATCCACTTATTCTTTACGGTATTCGTTCATATATTGTAATTATATAATTATTTATTTATTTCAATTAAATTTGTATTCATTCATTCTGATTTTATTCTTCTATTAACTATCTATTTATTGATCTTGTGTCTTTTAATTAATTTATTAATTTATCTTTTTTTCATTTTATATATTATTATATATTTGTTTATCTACTTGGATTATTTATTTATTCACTTATTTATTTATTTATCTGTTCATTTATTCATTTATCCATTGTTTCATTTAGCTATTTATTTATGTTTTTATTAATTCATTAATTAATCTACCATCTATCAGGTGCTGTGTGTGCATTAGCTTTCATTGGTCTTGGTACCTTTGGAGTGGTAGCTGCCTTCGATAACACATCAACAATGTGGACATTAGTTCTCACCTATACTGGCTATATCAAATCAGCTTCTGCTTTCTCAAAGGTAAGCAACACCCTGAAGGCAACACAAGTTATTTAACAGCGCTACACTCAAATGTATGACCAATAATAATGTATTTTCATTCCATATACTTCTATGTCTACCTTTTAAGCCTAATTTTTACTAGAAATGCAAGCACCAATGCAGACATAAGCTCAAGGAAGAACCTTCACCAAAACAAGTGCAAGCACAAAGATGAGAAAAATTTGACAATTGCGCTTTCGTTGATGGCAATTATTCTCATATTGTTTTCTTCGGCTTGAATTTGCACTTGTGTTCATTCATCTTTGATCCCATACAGCTGTTCATCACACCTTAATTGATACATTCATTAAACCAACAGCAAATTCAATAATTCATTCACTTAATTATTTGCTCTTTTATGTAGGTGCTTCCTCAAATCTATTTAAACTACAAACGAAAGTCCACAGAGGGTTTTAGCATAGAAGGAATTTGGTTAGACTTTGCTGGTGGCGTACTGAGTGCAGTACAAATGCTACTCTACTGTGTTATTGATGGCGATAATACCCAATTAACTGGCAACATTCCAAAGCTATTGCTATCATGCGAGGCTCTGTCTATAGATACTATCTTTGTGGTTCAGCATTTTATACTTTATCCTGTAAATACGAGGCCTGTGGTAAATAATCACGACAGTGAACACAAGCCTCTAGTTACACATGTCAGTAGTATGCAGTATAATTCAGTATAAAATGTAATAGCAGCATTCTTAGAAACCCAGTGGCAATATTATATTGTAGCCTCCATTGTAGCTGTCTTATATAAGACGGCTGCAATGGAGGCCAATAAACCTTTCCGCGGATGCTGAAGAACAACTTCAGCCTAGACAGCATGTAATTCTTCTTTAGAATTTGACTACAGTCTGTGGTATAGCGAGGAATTCACACATTGATGAACAATTGGCCAGGATTAAGACTGCAATCTGCTTCTAAAGAATAATTACATGCTGTCAAGGCTGAGGTTGAGCATTCACAGAAAGGTTTACTGGTATTATGTTGCTCGTAATATAATTTGCTGGGTGTCTTGAGGATGAAAATTTAGCATCCAATTTATAAAATATCATTTACTGTTATAATTTACTTATTTAATAATTATGTAACTAGTTATTTCTTAAATAACAATATTTATATTCACCTTTTTTAGGACAAATATGTTTTAAATTTGAGAAAATTACCGGTAATAAAAGTAAAGATTTTGATACAATAACTATTATTGTATCAACATCTTTACTCATGATGTTAATGTTCAATACCTGTCTAGTACTTGGAGATTCTTTCATTTTGTGGTCTCACTTGAGGTGGTCTCATGTAATGTAATGTAGTGCTTATATAGCGCATTTTCACCCGATGTCTCAATGCGCTTTACAATCTTTAATATTTTATAGTATGTAATCCGGATTTACAAGCATGAGGTTGACTAGTAATTAGTATGTATTAGTGTAGGCCTATCACCGAGGATGGTTGTTACCTGCGTCCTCAGTCGTTCTTTTACGTCCCCCCGTTAATGGTTAATGTGTAGTGTGGCGAGACGGGACCTCCAGTTTATCGTCCTTATCCGAGAAGACGCGAACCCTTACAATTATAAATCGAAGAACATTCTCCTCAATTATTTAAAGACCCTGAGTGATGGTCCGGTTGAGGGTTCGAACCCGCAGCCTCCCGGTTAACAGCAATAATAGAGGCTGACGTATCCCTAAGCCCTCTGGGGAAATTTTGACAATATTGTGATCATGGATCACAGAGGATGATGATTATTTTGCTAAATGTCAATATGTTTATACATTTATGGTATGAAAAACCTTATAAATCGATCAATTTATTGATAGAATCATTAAACATAATTTAGACTTTTTTATTGGATTGCGAACACATAAAATAATTCATAAGTCTTTATACATCATCACTAAGTAAAAATATAATACAATACATTAAATTACTACCATTTCCAAGTGGAAACAACTTTCCAATAGCATATTCCAATCTGACTTCAACTTACAGATTTTAAATAATGTTTGTGTGTTTAATAAATAGTCCAGGTTATTTGTTTCAACTTGACTCCCCTCTCAGCTAGCTCTTCCATAGCATATCGTACTCTCTCGGTTACAAGTGGGCAGCCATGAAATATCAGTATAGAGATTTGTGGACAAAGCATAAGAATTGCCTCTAGCGAATCATCACACACTTCTGAACAGTGTGCAACATGGAGTTCCTGGGGATTGTATACAAATTATACACATAAGTCAGATATCTAATGACATGTGATCACTACACTCTTAATTATTCAAAACACAGACTAAAACGTGACTGGACCACCACAGGTAACCCAAACACAAAACGGACAAATATTGCAAAATTTGCATGGTAGTATTTTTATACTAGACCTACCACAGGAAGACCAAAACATCAAACTAGTACTAAACTAATAACCAAACTAACTATCTTGCCTAGTTTTATTATGTTATTTTAAATGTGCAGTTTAGTGTTAGTTTGACGTTTTGGTCTTCCTGTTGTAGAACTAATATAAAAAATACAACCATCAAGGAGTTTGTAAATAATTATCCTGATTGGCATAATATTTCATTATTACCAACCCAAACGAATTTACCCACAAAACATTTCATAACAAATAAGAAATAGAACCTAGTGGAATAAGAACCTCTTTAGTTGGAATTTGGATTTAGTTTACACTGTTTCACAAAAGCAAATGGCTTGCCTGTAAAGCATAATTCATTGACTTGTATTAAATCAAATCAAATTTTGATTCTAAGTACCTTGAGTGATCTTGCACAGCAGCCATTAGCCAGACTCATTACCCCATCATCTGTAATCTACAAAACACATGACATGTAAAGTACAGGGCAGGGTTCAGAAATTTCGAAAGGGGGGAGGGGGCACTACAGTTGAACCTCGATTATCCGGCCTCCTCAGGACCAAGCAAACCAGGATAATTGAGAGTCTGGATAATTGACAACATGAATATTGATGAGACTGGAATGATAACATTGATCATCAATTAGCGGTAGAATTCTATGGTAAGCAAATTCAAACAAAGTGATTTAAATGATATTTATTTAATTGCTTCCAAAACAACGATAAACTCAACTTTTAGCAACTATACTTCTAATCTCTTTCTAGTCCTTTTTTTTTTTGAAAACCCATTGAAAATACAGCATTAAAATTCATGAAAAAGTTCTGGACAATCGAGGTTCAATTGTAATAAAAAAATGTTTTGGAAATTTTGAAGGGGGGAGGGGGGTCACTAATAAACAAAATCACCAATTATCAATCAAATATTTTAAGAATAATTTATAAAAATAAATCAAAAGCGGCGAGCATCTGCCCCCCCCCCCCTTGCATCAGCCTCTGCAGGGGGAGTGCGACATGCAAAACAATAGGGATCAACAACAGAAAGTACTCAAACAATCACTAATAGTACCAAAGTTAGAAAGGCTTTACATTAAGTTTATAGAAGCTTGCTCGCATACTTGCTATTATGGAAATGTTTGACCCCAAAAGAAAAGCTTTTTGTGAGAAACGTTCATGAGAAATTACAATTTGGTTACAAAGCTATAGAATTATTTATTAATAAATTACTGTTGTCTTACAGCTAAAATCGTTACATCGCAACTGGGCGCCTTTGCAACTTTGACTGGATTTTTTTTTCTGTGGCATTGTCGATCCACACAATGCAACAATTTTAGCTGTAAACATTTAGGTTACCTTTGTTTTTGAAACATTCAAACTTTGAAGAAACTTAGAGTTGTCTGCTAGTACTTTCAAGGATGTGTCAGAGATGTTACAACTAGCAATGTTAAGGTGTTTTAAGTACAGGCAATGTTCTGACAGTGCAATGATAGCTTCATCTGATATGTGGACACACCGGCGAAGGTAAACTGTCTGTAGTTTGGTACATGATTTAGCAATAGCAACAATTCCTGAAATAAAGCAAGAAAAAAAATTTAAGTATTTACCCAAGTATTCTAAAGCCAAATTATTTAAATCCATTGGAATTTTTGTGTGACAACTGAGAGACAAATAATAATTTTTTGCTCCAGAATGTAGATTTATGATCAATACATTTTCTTGACAAATTTCATTTGAAGAAGGTTTTTTTGTCAATCTACGTGGCAACAAGTTTTGGTGTCATTTTTAAGAGACAACATATGCTTTCAGTCTCAGTCAGTAATACATAATAAAATTATCACAGCCACTTGTTCAATTCGCATTGTCTCATAGAATGTACAGACAAAGGTCAGTGCTTCAATGTCATTCTCCAATAACTTTGCTTTGCACAAGACTGCTAAATAAAGTATTCTATTTCACAATGCTCACTCCCACTTGAGAATAAGTATGGGGTAAAAATATTGACCAGCGGCTGACGGAAGTCATCCGCACTACATATGTTGGCGTGGTGCCGCGAACCAAGCGAATTTTGGGTGGGTGGGTGGCCGTTCTGCCGTTTTCAGGTCCGCTGGTGAACTGAGGTGAAAAACTGAGCATTCAGGGTTATTTATGCTTCCCGATAGCGTCATCCCAGTGCAAATGTTAATCCCATGCGCATTATGCTGATTTCACACTCACTTCTCCTTCCCACACTAGAGCGAGCATTATGAATAGTTGGTCTTGTCTTACTTGTTACTTATTACAATTACAATACAATACAATATTTTATTTAGACACGTATCCCCTAGGAGCTTACAGTCATTCAAATTACGAACGTGTATAACTAAAAATTACTGTATATTTGTACAAAAGTTAACAAGAAAGAATTGAAAAAGAATAAAAATTACTTAAAACTGATAAAATTACATACATATTTAAAAAAAAGTACTTTTTTATGTTTGTTTCTAAATTGGCTTATGTTAACTGCTTCAAAGACATTATTCCAATGCTGTACACAATGATAACTAAAAGATTTTTTTTTTCCATGACAAGTTAAATTTAGGTAAAGGTAAAGCTAACTTATGGTCATTGCCCCTAAGACTGTATGGTGTGATCTTAAGGCTAAGAAAATTTTTTAAATAAATAGGACCTGTATCGTATAAACTAGAATTAACAACTGATAATTCGTCTTTGACTTAAGGCTTGCTAGATTGATAGTTTGCAATAAGTGTTCATATTGTGAGATGCAAAACAAAAACAAAAACTGACTATTACATAATATTATGCTGTTTGTGCAGCGACAGCATCCAGAAATTGCTCAAAGGGGTGTCACAAAAAATATTGAATACTTTAGAAACCATGTAAATGCAGAAATATGCTAACGTCAACCAAGAATTACCAAAGGAAACCCCAAGATTTGGTTAAACTTTAAATTTATATATTTGATATCATTTTCATTTTTAGATATTTTGCTACGATAAACAAAATAAAAGGAGCTATGATAAACAAAAAACTGAAAAGGAGTACCATTAGATGATAAGAACATAAGAATGGGGGTGTCCGGTGCACTGTTAGATTATAAAAAAGAAGGAAAGGAGGGTGTCTGATACACTGGTGGACACTCCCTAAATCCACCCCAGTTGTGTTAATGCTTAGAGTATTTCACAAGTCAAAACCAGGCTTTTGGAAGACCTTAGGAGATTAGGTTTGCATATACCTTTGGCAGAAATGTTTTCTCTTCTGTCTTTGACGGCATTTAGATCTAGTTTATTTAGTCCTTTACAACATGTGATAGCCAGTAGTCCTTGATCTGTTGGCTCTGATTCACTGAGATCAAGCTCTCTTATTGATGAAGTAATAATCTAAAGATATCAAGTACCGAAGTTATTGGCATAGAATACTGTATTACATTCTACATAACTGTAGCAAAACAAGATGAAGTTGATCGAGCACTACAAATAAAAAAAACTTATGCAAGGCCCATTTAATTCACACAAAATTTCATGTGCAATGAAAAGAATTTTTAGGTAAACACTGACACTAGGTAGCTGCAGTCGTTTGCAACCAAACCAAAAATAAAGAGACAAGTTGCAACTCTAAAATATTTCAAGAAATATTAAATATTCGTTGAAAGTTTATATAAACAGCTAATCACTGCACTGTCATTCAAAACTGTATGAATTACAAACACAATTAAAGACGGTAACAAAGTATTTTTGCAAACGACATCTAGTTTTTAAAGTTGTCAGTGACTGATCGAGCTGTAGAGCTGCCAGCTGTCAGAGGCTTGTGACGAACTTGAACATGTCACTTACCTTTGGCAAAATTTCATCATTCAAAAGACCTCTAAATGCAAACAACTTGACCAACTTGTCCTTTATCTCTTTAGGCAGTGAACTTAGTGAGTTTTCGTGTTCTTTGACGTGCTTGGCGACCTCATGCAGGCAAGACTTCTTCAAACTTTGTACAACTGCAAACGAATATGCCGCCATTTTGTGTTTACGTCTCCAAGGCGCATGTCAGTCAAGTTTACTTAGGGGGAGGGGGCTAACAGGGCTAACATAATAAGCAAAATGGGAGATTCGTACATTCAAGACGTCCAATACTTTTACAGATTAATAACTATCCTGAATTCTAAAACTTTCAATGCAAAAATTTAACTGAATAAAACGTATTTTCAAAGCTTTTTAAGTGAATATACATGAAAATACAGGACGTTTGACCGATCATCTTATACTTAGTCAACAGACAATTAGTTTTATCAGGTGCTGTCTCAGTTCATTTCAGTTACTGAAACTTCTTCTAAAAACCTCCTTCTCGCGGATGGCCGATCAATCGCACAGACACCCAAAGGCAAGGTTTTCAATAACAGGCGGCTACCGGCGGTATAGGGCCGCCTATTTTACCTCTTACCGCCGGCTATTTTGTGTCCTTCGTAAAAAAATATGATTGTAACTTTTGGGCCACAGACGCCTATTTCATTTACTCAGACGCTTATTAATATTCAAAAAGATATTGAAAACCCTGAAAAGGCGCCTGGCCATCCCTCAAAAGGTGATACAATGAAAACTCGTGAAGTTCGTTTATCCGTCCAATGAAGTCCGGGACAAAAAAATTTAAAGTTTATAATGAGGTGGATTTATCAAGTGGTTACATCAAAAACTCTCATGTGTAACTGGAGTTACATCAGTATCAGTAAGTAAGGGACGGACCATTAGAAAAGTGAAGGGGGTGGGGGGGGGGGGGTGGGGAGGTTTTAACCTTGCCTATATTTTTTTTCGGCTTGTCTTTTATGCAAGTTGCTTTGGGGCGGGGATGGGGGTCAAACAATTTTTTTTCTTTTTTTCTTGACTTTTTTTTTTGGTTCAATTGTGTAGACTCCTATGTTTTCTTTTTCTGCCGTTTTTTACTGACTAATTCGAAAATAATGTTTCAGCTAACCTATCTTAAGTCTAGAGATTGAATAATGCATGTACAATTGCTAAAGAGGACAGTCATATCCTTTTGAGGGATGGCCAAGAGTGTTCACCACTTACTTCATCGTATGGACAATTCCTTTTTTACCCTCAAGTTTATCTAAACTGGAGAAGAAAAAGCGTGGTTGGATTCTCTTTCGATTTCCTTGCTCTGAACATTACAGGATTTTTTATGTACTCTATCTACACAGTGGTTGTGTTCTGTGACAGCGATATGCAGAATTATTTCCGCAAAGAAAGTGGAGCGACTTCAAAAGACGATCCAGTGAAATTGAACGATGTTGTATTTGCTACTCATGGTCTTACGATTTGTTTATTTCAACTTGGTCAGGTTATGATCTATGATCATAACCTGACCAAGTTGATATTGTAATTATATCATTATTTCTTTATTTCAATTAAATTTGTATTCATTCATTCCGATTTTATTATTCTATTAACTTATCTATTTATTGATCTTGTGTCTTTTAATTAATTTATTAATTTATCTTTTTTTCATCTTATATATTATATTGTATTTGTTTATCTACTTGGATTATTTATTTATTCACTTATATTTATCTGTTCATTCATTTATCCATTCATTCATTTAGCTATTTATTTATTCATTCATTCATTCCTTAATTTGTTTATTCCTTTATTTATTTATTTATTTATTTATTTATTTATCTAATGTATTTATTTATTTATTCATTTATTTATTTGTCTATTCATTAATTAATCTATCATCTATCAGGTACTGTGTGTACATTAGCATTCATTGGTCTTGGTACCTTTGGAGTGGTAGCTGCCTTCAATAACACGTCAAGAATGTGTGCATTAGTTCTCACCTATACTGGCTATATCAAATCAGCTTCTGCTTTCTCAAAGGTGAGCAACACCCTGAAGGCAACACAAGTTATTTAACAGTGCTACACTCAAATGTATGTCCAATAATAATGTATTTGCATTCCATATACTTCTACATCTACCTTTTAAGCCTAATTTTTACTAGAAATACAAGCACCAATGCAGACATAAGCTCAAGGAAGAACCTTCACCAAAACAAGTGCAAGCACAAAGATGAGAAAAATTTGACAATTGCGCTTTCGTTGATGACAATTATTCTCATATTGTTTTCTTGGGCTTGAATTTGCACTTGTGTTCATTCATGTTTGATCCCATACAGCTGTACATCACACCTTAATTGATAAATTCATTAAACCAACAGCAAATCCAATAATCCTTGTAGTTAATTATTTGCTCTTTTATGTAGGTGCTTCCTCAAAGCTATTTAAACTACAAACGAAAGTCCACAGAGGGTTGGAGCATAGAAGGAATTTGGTTAGGCTTTGCTGGTGGCATACTGAGTGCAGTACAAATGCTACTCTACTGTGTTATTGATGGCGATAATACCCAATTAACTGGCAACATTCCAAAGCTATTGCTATCATGCGAGGCTCTGTCTATAGATACTATCTTTGTGGTTCAGCATTTTATACTTTATCCTGTAAATACGAGGCCTGTGGTAAATAATCATGACAGTGAACACAAGCCTCTAGTTGCACATGTCAGTAGTATGCAGTATAATTCAGTATAAAATGTAATAGCAGCATTCAGAAACCCAGTGGCAATATTATATTGTAGCCTCCATTGTAGCTATCTTATATAAGACAGCTGCAATGGAGGTCAATAAACCTTTCCGCGGATGCTGAAGAACAACTTCAGCCTAGACAGCATGTAATTCTTCTTTAGAATTTGACTACAGTCTGTGGTATAGCGAGGAATTCACACATTGATGAACAATTGGCCAGGATTAAGACTGCAATCTGCTTCTAAAGAATAATTACATGCTGTCAAGGCTGAGGTTGAGCATTCACAGAAAGGTTTACTGGTATTATGTTGCTTGTTATAAAATTTTCTGGGTGTCTTGAAGAAGAAAATTTAGCACCCAATTTATAAAATATCATTTACTGTTTTTATAATTTCCTTATTTAATAATTATGTAACTAGTTATTTCCTAAATAACAATATTTATATTCACCTTTTTTAGGACAAATATGTTTTAAATTTGAGAAAATTACCGATAATAAAAGTTCATATATATATATATCAGCACTGTAGTTTACATATTTCTATCGTTTGAGAATGGTTTAAAATAAACCAAAATATAACAACTATTACAGCATTATTTACTTAAAATATTTAAGTGTCTGAATGAAATGTTTTTCGGAATTATATTTATAGCTTAAAAGTAAAGATTTTGATACAATAACTGTTATTGTATCAAAATCTTTACTCATGATGTTAATGTTCAATACCTGGCTAGTACTTGGAGATTCTTTCATTTTGTGGTCTCACTTGAGGTGGTCTCATAAAAGAGGCTGACGTATCCCTAGCCCCCTGGGGAAATTTTGACAATATTGTGATCATGGATCACAGAGGATGATGATTATTTTGCTAAATGGCAATATGTTTATACATTTATGGTATGAAAAACCTTATAAATCAATTTATTGATAGAATCATTAAACATAATTTAGACTTTTTTATTGGATTGCAAACACATAAAATAATTCATAAGTCTTTATACATCATCACTAAGTGAAAATATAATACAACACATTAAATTACTAGCATTTCCAAGTGGAAACAACTTTATAATAATAATAATAATAATGCACTTTATTTAAAGAGGGTAGCTAGAATTACATTGCGTAATTTTCATCCAGGCCCTAAAAAACTATTTAAAAAACAAAAATAATATTATTACATATATATATATATAAATCCTTTTTTTTTCCTTTTTTTACAACCTGAAAGTTCCTATTTGTTAAATTCTTCTTTAAGTGTTCTTAAGGACTATTAAGTATTGAGAAACTTCTTTTTAAGTACTCATTTTTGAAGGATGCTAAAGTTTTGCAAGACTTAATGTCATCAGTTAACTCATTCCATTCTTGAGCAGCAATATATGAAAATCGTCTTTGCCCTGAGTTTGTGGTGACATTTGGCAGTTTCAGGTTTCTATTTGATTCCCTTGTATTAAATGTATGTACTTTTTTAAAAGGCTTGAGTAATTTTTTGATATATGTTGGCGCTAAGCCATTTAGTGCTTTGAATACTGTCATTGCACGAAGGTATTTAATTCTTTCCAATAGCATATTCCAATCTAACTTTAACTTACGGATTTTAAATAATGTTTGTGTGTTTAATAAATAGTCCAGGTTATTTGTTTCAACTTGACTCCCCTCTCAGCTAGCTCTTCCATAGCATATCGTACTCTCTCGGTTACCAGTGGGCAGCCGTGAAATATCAGTATAGAGATTTGTGGACAAAGCATAAGAATTGCCTCTAGCGAATCATCACTTACTTCTGAACAGTGGTCAACATGGAGTTCCTGGGGATTGTATACAAATTATACACATAAGTCAGATAGCTAATGGCATGTGATCACTAGACCAGGGGCAGCGGAACAATAACAGCCAAGAGGGGGCACTATAATCGCCCACCCCTCCCCTCCTCATCCCCCACCCCAAAGTCACAAAACAAATTTTTTTTGACTGCGTAAACTCTTGCATTAATGTCTTTTAAATAATATTTTGTGTGTGTGTGTGTGGGGGGGGGGGGGGGGAGCATGCCCCCCGGCCCCTAGTTCTGCCACCCCTGTAGACTCTTAACAAAACACACTTGTCAGACTAAAACATGACTGGACCACTACAAATATTTCAAATAAGATATAAAACTAGGCAACATATAAGCAAATGTCCCACTGTACAGTTAAGATGATAGTTTGATGTTTTGGACTTCCTGTGATAATAAGGTCTAGTATAGTGAAAATACAACCATGAAAGAATTTGCAAATAATATTAAGATTGTCATTATACAAACCCAAAAGAATTTACCCAGTAAACATTTGATAAGAAATAAGAATGTTTAATACAATAAGCACTTTAGTTAATGGATTAAGAACCGTCTTTAGTTGGTATTTGGATTTTCGTTTGCATTGTTTCACAAATGGAAATGACTTGCTTGTAAAGCATGATTTATCTTGTACTTAATTCTAAAGTACCTTAAGCGACCTTGCACAGCAGCCATTAGCCAGACTCATTACCCCATCATCTGTAATCTACAAAACATGTGACATGCAGAGTGAGTACAGGGGGCACGCCACATTCAAAGCAATCAACAAAAAGTTCTAAAGCAATCACTAATAATACCAAAGTTAGTTGGAGGGCTTTACATATAAGTCTATCCCAGTTTGCTCAAATACTTGCATATATTATGAAAATGTTTGATCCCAAGAGAAAAGCCTTTCATGTGAGCGAGCTTTGTGTTGTGCAGAATGAGCAATAGCACAGAAAGTGAAAGGATATTATTTTGGGTAATACATTTTCATACGCAAATTAGTTGAGTACTTGAAGCCTCATAGGAATAAATCAACACATCCCTAATTTGTTATCTCATTGGTAAATTCCAGTAGGCCAAGCAAACCAACACCTTCCCAAATAGATATCTTGGGATTATTTTGCTAGAGTGCACACACTAAAAGTGTGCAACATAAATACCACTAAATAGTGCTATTTTATGCTAATTCTATTGTTTTTGTGTTTTGTTTAATTAGTGCTATTTACCACTAAATAGTGAAAACTGTTGCACACTTTTAGTGGGTGCACTCTACTCTTTTTTTTATTTTACTTGTTTTTTGTTAATGGAACTTACTCTGTGAGTTCACTCTAGCCAGCTTTCTTTCCTGGTATTCTGACTGGTATTGTGTTGGAAAAAAACTTTAAGAAAATTTAAATTGTAACAATAAACTAAATGTCTTCAACTATGTTTCGTGAGAACAACTAACTTTCATGAGAACAAAATGAAACTTTCGTACTTCGTAAGACTGTAGCAAACCAAATTCATCACTCAAACAACCCAGAGAGATAATTAATTTTGTATTATCAATGGTTTCTTTGACAAACTAATAATGTGGGATTTTGCTGAAAATGGTCAATTATGTGAGGATGCAACCTTGCAAAATACCAGAATCTCTGTACTACGAAGTTAACACAGACATAACTGTTACAAATGGGTTACAAAGTTTTCTATTTTATAATTACCACACTGTAGCCTTCTCCACATGATTCACCTTTGGGTTCCCTGTATCAAGCAAAAATGACTAAGAGCTACTGGAAACTAATCTAAAAAAGATTGTGGGGTGGGGCCTCGTTCTTCAGCTCTTGAACCAGTCTGTCTCCATCGCATCCACATCAAATCCAAATGGCACAAAAACTCAATAGGAAGCCCAAATAGTCAGGGGCCATATTTCATCCCGTGGGAATTTTGTGATTAAAGCTGGCAACTAGGCTAGTTGTTTAGATGATCCCTTAAGTCTCAAGAAAACGTTTGTTGCCAATCTTGCAACTCGCTCCTTGGTCCTGTGACCGTTATTTTAAAAAACTGATATAATTGGTACTGCATGGAAACGAGGCTGAGTATCAAAAAAGCTTATTTATTCTTTCTTTATGTAGAAGACATGTCTGAACTAACACACAATACTTCTCATACCAACAATAATACATCAAAATTGTTTTGGTGATGCTACAAATTTAACTATGTGACTGAATGACATGAAAGCGAGGCGATTGTATAAATTCCTAAAATAAATGCCCACATACAATCGTAAAATTTGATGAAATATTCAAATAATTTTGAGTGTGTGTATCTAGATAGATCATGATATGTATTATATCACACACTGTTTCATATCACATTTAACACATCCCGTAGCTTAGTGCATGGAATCAAGGCTTGAATGTAAATACCAATACACCAATAAGTCACTGGGAATCCAACTTATGGCCTCTGTTCGATTAATGGTCCTTGGAAAAAGATCAATCCCATAAAACTCTAGAAAAGTTTAGGCTCAAACTTTCAAATGCCAGTCGCATTTTTTCAATTACGTTCACTTGATGATTCTTATACTGAATGAGGTAACTGGACATATCACTTACTTCTGATGTTATAGACATTGGTTTGGCAGATGGATAGTGCACAGTTTTCAACTGAATTATAATTCCAATAAAAACATTTACCAAAAAAGACATTGATAGTAAGGCTTGTACCAAAGCGGACAGCATCTTAACTTCAAATTCAAAGCTAGTTTGTGGTTGGTATACTATTCCACCTGCTGATAAACCCCTCTTCTGTGGTTGAATTATTTAAAAACGTCATGCACTAAAAGCTGCATCCCCCCTTTCAACTAAAAACGGCTTGCAAATCATAAAGCACCCACTGAGTAAGCAGGGATAATGAACCTTGTGCATGGTCCATGCACGTTCGAATGTACATTTAACAAAAAACCTCTTTTGAAAGGTATGAACCTTTCAAAACAAGAAATTACGTTTTTAGCATACTTTTCTTCTTTCGTCTTAATATCTATTGCAAATACAGGCACGTCTTAGCATTTGAATTTAAAAGTTGATAATTTTTTTTATTGAGGAAGAACAAACAATTCAAATTTCAAGGTTTATGCTACAAAAAATTGACAAACAGTGGCGAAAAGTGTTCATGAATTAAAGAAATAATGAATTTTGAAATGATTTGAAAACGTTCATAAGCCTTGATTCTGTGCAACAGGTCACATGACCTTGTTTATTATATGATATGACTTGTATCTAGATGATCAAGTTTTTACTGTGTTTGAAGGATTCTTCTTGAAATGAAAATGAATGATTTTCAAAAAATACCTTTTGCATACATGGTTGAACTTGTAGCATCACCAATACAATTTTGTCGTATTATTTATAGTATGAAAAGTATTATGTGTTAGTTAAGAAATGTTGTGTTTATAAAGAATGGAGAAAGAAGCTTTTTTGATATCCAGCCTCGTTTCCATGCAGTACCAATTATATCAGTTTTTTTATAATAACGGTCACAGGACCAAGGAGCGAGTTGCAAGATTGGCAACAAACATTTTCTTGAGGCTTGAGGGATCCTCTAAACAACTAGCCTTGTTGTCAGCTTTAATCACAAAATTCCCACGGGAGCTAAAATTCCTACATATGGTCCCCGACTAAAATAAAGAAAGGAGTAGTTTGCGGAGGAGGCTAACCAAACTAATATTGTCTTACACATTTAGGTTACCTGTGTTTTTGAAAGATTCAAACTTTGAAGAAACTTAGAGTTGTCTGCTAGTATTTTCAGGGATGCGTCGGAGATGTTACAACTAGCAATGTTAAGGCGTTGTAAGTACGGGCAATGTTCTGCCAGTGCAATGATAGCTTCATCTGATATGTGGACACACCGGCGAAGGTAAACTGTCTGCAGTTTGGTACATGATTTAGCAATAGCAACAATTCCTCAAATAAAGCAAGAAAAAAAATTAAGTATTTACCTATTAAGTATTCTCAAGCCAAATTTAAATCCATTGGTATTTTTTGTGACAACTGAGAGACAAATAATTAGTTTTTGCTCCAGAATGTAGATTTATGATCAATACATTTTCTTGACAAATTTCATCTCGTAGAATGCACAGACAAAGGTCAGTGCTTAAATGTCATCCTCCAATAACTTTGCTTTGCAAGACTGCTAAATAAAGTTGGTCTTACTTGTTACTTATTGTGTGAGGTGCAAAACAAACACTGACTATTATATAATATTATGCTGTTTGTGCAAGGAAATTAAAGGATCCAGAAATTGCTCAAAGGGGTGTCACAAAAAAATTGAATACTTTGGAAACCATGTAAATGCGGAAATATGCTAACGTCAACCAAGAATTACCAAAGGAAAACCCAAGATTTGGTTAAACTTTTATATATTTGATATCATTTTCATTTTTAGATATTTTGCTATGATAAACAAAATAATACCATGACCACCTCGGATTCTTTTGTCTTCCACGGGAATTACCATCCCAAATTTCCCTCATGCATAGACATGAGGGAAATTTAGAAGACAAAGAAATCCTTTGTCTTTTACTAAATTTCCCTCTTGCATATATTATATAGAGGGAAATTTAGTAAAAGACAAAGGATTTCTTTGTCTTCTAAATTTCCCTCATGTCTATGCATGAGGGAAATTTAGAAGACAATGCTTTGTCTTCCTTGCAAGGACTGCCCAAAGTCCCTGCTACTCACTAGAGCAAAACGCATTCTACTGTCTCATAAAAATTACTGCTCGCTTTCCATGTGGGACACGTTTCTCCGTTCTTGTGCATCGTGTTTCACAACTTTGTGCATGCTCGACCACAAAATAAATTGACAATGACAACTTCAGGTTTATTTTTCTCTTTGAATTAGTTTGAGTGATTTCGTTGTTCACGCTTCCTTGGCTCCAAACTCGCACAACTAAAACCTCTCTTTTTTTACTTATTTCCTCGGTAATCATGGTTTTACAAAGTAATACCATGTCACTCGGGAAATTAGAGATTAAATTTCCCCGAATACCTCGGGAAAATTTGTTCAAGTGAACAAATTTTCCCTCGCCATTCGGGGAAATTTAATCACTAATTTCCCTTGTGTCATGGTATTACTTATAATAAAAGGAGAACCATTAGATGATAAGAACATAAGAAAGGGGGTGTCCGGTGCACTGTTAGATTATAAAAAAGAAGGAAAGGGGGGGTGTCTGATACACTGGTGGACACCTCCTAAATCCACCCCAGTTGTGTTAATGCTTAGAGTATTTCACAAGTCAAAACCAGGCTTTTGGAAGACCTTAGGAGATTAGGTATGCATATACCTTTGGCAGAAATGTTTTCTCTTCTGTCTTTGACTGCATTTAGATCTAGTTTATTTAGTCCTTTACAACATGTGATAGCCAGTAGTCCTTGATCTGTTGGCTCTGATTCACTGAGATTAAGCTCTCTTATTGATGAAGTAATAATCTAAAGATATCAAGTACCGAAGTTATTGGCATAGAATACTGTATTACATTCTACATAACTGTAGCAAAACAAGATGAAGTTGATCGAGCACTACAAATAAAACAACTTATGCAAGGCCCATTCAATTCACACAAAGTTTCAGCAATGAAAGGAATTTTTAGGTAAACACTGACACTAGGTAGCTGCAGTCGTTTGCAACCAAACCAAAAATAAAGAGACAAGTTGCAACTCTAAAAAATTTCAAGAAATATTAAATATTCGTTGAAAGTTTATATAAACAGCTAATCACTGCACTGTCATTAAAAACTGTATGAATTACAAACACAATTAAAGACGGTAACAAAGTATTTTTGCAAACGACATCTAGTTTTTAAAGTTGTCAGTGACTGATCGAGCTGTAGAGCTGCCAGCTGTCAGAGGCTTGTGACGAACTTGAACATGTCACTTACCTTTGGCAAAATTTCATCATTCAAAAGACCTCTAAATGCAAACAACTTGACCAACTTGTCCTTTATCTCTTTAGGCAGTGAACTTAGTGAGTTTTCGTGTTCTTTGACGTGCTTGGCGACCTCATGCAGGCAAGACTTCTTCAAACTTTGTACAACTGCAAACGAATGTGGACGTGCTGCCATTTTGTGTTTACGTCTCCAAGGCGCATGTCAGTCAAATTTACTTAGGGGGAGGGGGCTAACATAATAAGCAAAATCGTGCAATAAAACCCATTTGAATGAATAATAGTTTAATTCAGGGCTGTGAACCCTCCCGGATAATCCCAGAGACTCCAGATTTTGGGACTAATCTCCCGGTCTCAAGATGTCAGTGTCAAATATCCCGGATAAATGCGAAATATTGATTTTCCTGTGTGTTAACCGTAATTTTAGAAACTAGAATCTCTAGATTATGTAAACAAAGTGCGTACAACCTTTCAAATCAACTTTTCCAATTATTGATTCAGTCCTAGTTTGTTGAGCATTGATTTTTTTTCTGTCAATCGTAAAAAAAAAACAATACCTCCAGTCCTATCCCATTCCAATTTTGACGAGCGCCAGTTTTGAGCCCGGGAAGGGGGGAGAACTACGATTGGATTAGGGCGAGGATGCTCGTTGCTTTTTCCCTGCTCATTTACAACTCTTTCCTTGGGTGGCCGCAGAAGTTATACAAACACAGCAGAAACAATCCACATTAACGATAATTTAATGCTTTGAAATTTTTAGTTTCATCTTCAAAACACTCTGTCGAACACCCTTATCATCCAATGCTCAACTGTCGTACAGGTAGATAGGTAGGTAGGTACATTAGAGGGACACTCTAATGTACCTAGCAGATCCTAGCAGCCCGTGTGTGTGTGTGTGTGTGTGGGGGGGGGGGGGGGGGGGGGGGGGGTACTCCCTTCAGATCTGGGTAGGGTGTTCCGCTGGGATCCTGTAGGGGTTACCCTGTTTATGGCAAAAAGTACCTAACTTCCATACCCTGTTTATGATAAATGATTGAATTGTATAGCTGTGCTAATATATCTATCACAAATATTCAAGTCATTTATTAAAATCAATGATCTTATTCTGCCGATTTCCTAAATGCAAAATATTTCCCTCATTTTCTGGGCCCTGTGTATGACAGTGAATGTGGATTAAATCGAAAAAAGAGAAGAATTCGATATCCTGTTCATGACACCAAGGTCGAAAAACCATATCCTGTTCAGCGGATCATCCTCGTATAGTTGATATAGGGTAGTACCCACCCCGGGCCTAGCAGGGACTCTGTACCCAGTCGCTTCTTTTTCTTCGCGCACGCAAAGAGTGATAGGAGTAATGCATCAGTCAATTGAAACCCCGGCCCCCCAATCCCCGGGGAGGGCCGGGGAATTAACACATAATAGCCGGGGATTTAACGCTTTTTTAATGGCATCAATCCACGGGGGGCGGGGGAATTAACAGGTTTATAAAAAAGCCGGGATTTTACCTGGGACTTTAACACTAAGAGGAGACTTGGTCGAGGATCAAGAAAGATGAGTGAGCCTGAAAACTAGAATATCAAAAAGTTTTATTAGATGAGCTATCCATCATGTACAAAAATAAGTTCCACTGGGAGTCTCCATCGTTTGACATCAACTTTTCACTCTGAGGAAGGCTATAGTCACACTCGACGCGCCGCGGCTCCCAAGTAACGAGTCTGGGTACAAGTCTGGTAGGGAATTTTATACCTTACTCTGAAGTTGACTCGTTAAACCGAGTGCACACTTTACTTAAATACCATAAATACAAATCAATCACATTGTTTACACGAGTTTAAT
The DNA here is from genome assembly GCA_918843875.1 of Diadumene lineata. NCBI lineage: Eukaryota > Metazoa > Cnidaria > Anthozoa > Actiniaria > Diadumenidae > Diadumene > Diadumene lineata. Next base: position 7,525,843 of record OU974084.1, read on the forward strand.
ATTCAATTTTGTAAAGGAAATAGTAATCTTTCCACAAAATCAATATTTAGCACTTTTTCCTGCTGAGAATTCACTCTTAAATCAGTGGGGGAATTTAATTTTTATTGCTCTTTAATCTCATACATATGCAAATAATGCCTCAAGGTTTTGATCCTTCACCTTATATTTTTTTAATTGGCAGCGAAATTTATACCCTGCTTTATTTTTAGCACGCGTGCCCATGGGCTTTCGAGGAGGATCGGCAAGGAGATACACAGTGTTTCCCAAGGTGCTCGCAATTCATTGATTGCCTTAGTCTTGCCCCATTTGTCGCCCTGTCCAGAAGCACTGCGGAATTACAATGAATGATATTTATTCCAGACTTAGGCCTCATAAGCATACAAAGGCCATATCTGCACTGAACGTACGTTTGTCATTCAGAAATTAACCGTGACAAAACTTTCGCCGTTCACAAACAACATTTTGCAAAAAATTGCTTTGGATTCATGAGTTTTATAGTGTAGAGAAAATGCCTAACTGGAAAATAAATAGTTGTGTTTTTAGTTTTTTCCAGGGAAGTGTTGACATGGTCATAGTTAATAGAAAGAATGTATAAAAAAAATAAAAATAGAATGTATAAAAAAAACGGTAGCGTGCAAGATCAAAGTGTGACTTTGCCAAAGAATTTGAAGAAAACTCTTCCTGATTCGACCATGCGCGGTTTAGTACGTAGGGGTAGCGAATGGTTGATGAAATTTTACGAGTCACGCGAAGATTTATCCGGCCAGGAATTCGCGTCTCCGCGGAGTCTCGGATATTTTATGAAAGATCTCGGTGGCTCGGAATTTTTTTTGTAAAACAGTCTCGCAATGTCGGAATATTGTAGAACGTAAAGTCCAATGTTAAGTTTCGGGGTCGGAAAATTTTCAATAAAAATCTCAGGCTCGATTTTTGAAAACATTAAGTCTCTGACTCGAATTTTAAAACATTCTTCTCTTCGTCCCTGAAAGTCTCGGAAAGACCCTTCGCCACCCCTATTAGTGTGGCCAGACACAACTGACCAGATAAATAAAATTGCATCTTCAAATTCATCCAGCATAACAGTCTGTAAGTAAGGGTCGATAGTTGTAGTTATCGGCTTTATTGTACAACGTATTTGATCGTTATGCGAAAACGCTCTATTGACCAACAATGAGACAAAAACAAGAAGTATACCGGAAACAACATTGCCCTGACCTAGCGGAAACGCAAAGGAAGGCAGCAAGAAAGTGCAACTATAAAACTAGAAACACGAAAAGGAAATATGCGACGCTTTTAGGACATGGATGTTAGCGGAAATACTCGAAAAGTTGGCAGAGAATTCAGGAAGGAAGGTGAAAATGTTTTTTGTTGGATGCACAGTTGAATTATGTCGCACGATAGACTTCTAGTTGTTGCACAATTACTTGCATGTTTGAGGCATTTCACTGAGCAAAAGTCTTCAGATATTTTCGTTAATCGGATACAGTCGCATTGATCAATGCACCAAGTTAACAATAAAATCCAAACATAAGGGGACGTCTGTGCACATGTAAATAGCTAAAACGATTTTGCGAAGATGTTTCGTAATAGACCATTTTCAAATTCGTCATTGCTCAGGCTAACCCTCAATTGTAAGTAAATCAACAAAACAGTCCAGACAAAACCATTGGTATTTATATTGTTTTTGGATTGGTGCATTCCCACGGGATGTACCTCGTACAAAAGAATATATCACATAATCGAGGCTTAGCCTGAGCAATGAAGAACATGAAACTGGACTATTTCCTTCCTTTCTGCTTCCGTCCACCTTTTTGAATTATTTGAGTTTGAAATCAATGCTTTTGTTCTTGATACACAGCATCCGTTGCACTTTCACAAGGTCGCCATCGTCAACTGCGTCTGAAGTGATCATTTCACAGTACGAATCTTACAAAGGTTGAAAGATGTTACATTTCCTCCTATTCTGCTTCCGATACCCATCGGTTCTTACATATAATCACGCATCTCTCCCACGCATCCGCCACCTGCGTCGCGTGTATGATGTGCCGTTTTCTTCTTGGGCCCAATTTCAAAGTAATAGTTTGAAAAACTGCAGTTTACTTCCTTCCTTACACTGGTTCCTGCCGTCCATATCTATTCCTATTGGCATCAAATAATAATCTTTTCTGTAACACACAATTGATTGATTGCATGATTGCTTGATCGATTGAATGGCTGATGAATTGATTGATTGATTGATTAGTTGTTTGATTGTAATGTCAAAAAATGTAATGTAGTAATGTAGGTGCTTATATAGCGCATATCAAAGTCGCAATGCGCTTTACAATATTTTCCTATTATTTATAGTATGTATAGTATAGTATGTTCTTTTACGTCCCCTCGTTAATGGTTAACGCATAGTGTGGTGAGACGGGACCTCCAGTTTATCATCCCTATCCGAGAAGACGCGAAGCCTAAAATGCATAGTGCAATGCCACCGTGGTTGTAAATTTGCATTTTTAGAGGCCCACCAACCTAGCGTGTTGCCATGTAAAACATGTTTGTCTCTGAGACCAACACTTAGCCCGGACACATTTGAAAACGCAACTTCAATAATGCGGTTAGACCTTCTGTCCACACTAAAACCCATGAATATGGCACAATTTTATGCAAATTGCATTGCTTATTTAATTATTTGGTTGGTTGGTTGGTTGGTTGGTTGGTTGGTTGATAGATTGATTGCTTGCTTGATTGATTGATTGATTGATTGATTGATTGATTGATTGATTGATTGATTTATCTATTTATTCATTTATTTGTCTATTTATTCATTTATTTATTATTTTTCAGTTTTGAAACAAAAGTTGCGTTTTCAAATTTATCGGACATAATTCATCCAAAGTGGAAACATCAGAGGGCATTCAAAACACGGATCATGGCTAGAGATCGATCGCAAATATATCACTTACAAGCACTTAAGCTACCATCAGCAACAAACAATAAAGCGATTATATATAACCAGTAAACAAGCTAATTGATCTTTTAAGGTCATGTATGTGTACGTTCTTGCATATCACATAGTGAAGATGACTACGCTGTCATTAAAACAACATTAACAAGGGCTCATACTATGAACGGGACTGAAATCTCACCAGAGAGCAGACAACTAATATAAGCAACTGGAAAATCACTCAAACGAACAACAAACAAGATATTGTTATCAATATATACTAACAGTCAAAACAACACATCATAATAACAGACAAACAAACTAGCAACTAAATAAATTATAATGAGTACACTCGATTAATGAGCACTTGTCTTTATTTACCATCCTATGGGGGGGAGGGGGAAGGGGGGAACTCCGGAGATAAACGATCGGGGATGCTCGTCGGAATTTTTCAAAAATACCCCTAAAAGATACCGGACGTTTTTCAAAAGGGCGTGGCTTCACAAATGTATTTCACGGCTAAAAATTACCAAAGCAATGAAATTCAGTGCTATTCAACCCCTTAAAAATACAAAAAAGGGAAGATTTGACAAATCTCATATTTTAAACCCTAAAAGATACCAAATCTCTAACTTTTACCCCTATAAGATACGACGAGCATCCCCGATCGTTTATTCCCGGAGTCTGCCACCCCTGTTTAGCATTTTATTTTACTAGCTTTTTGCTGCTTCCCCCAAAAAACGTAGACTGAACTCAAATCCACTGAGCTATCAAAATGAAAATATTTTAATCGATTCAGTCAAAGGATGCATATTTAAAATAACTATAAAGGCACAAAGTGTTCACGGTTCGAGTGTCCTCACTGTAAAGCCCCAATCAAATGGTAAAATTTCCTTGACTGAACATTTTTTTTTATCCTTCAACTATTTTCTTGGCTTCTTGGCCACCATTTTAGATGTACACTGTTCATTGTGCTAGCAGCAGTTTCTGAATGTTTGAACGGCCCTTAACCACACAAAAACTTCATAGAAGGGCAAACACTGTGCAACAGTCAGTTGTCACTATTTAGTAGTAAATAGCACTAATTGGACAAAAGAAAGCAATAGAATTAGCGTAAAATAGCACTATTTAGTGGTATTTATGTTGCACACTTTCTCAGTTTTTCTGCTTCAAAAATTGTTTAACAAATTGCACAATATTTAATGTAAGAGAAAAAGAACGGACATCACACAGACGTCACAAATATACGTTCACGTGTTCACCCTGATTAGTTAAACCGATGCACGAAATATTGCAATATTCTTCGGTTATCAGATTGCATGCTCAGCCTTACAACGCGTCTTACAAACATTTTCTCATGTTTTGTAAAATTCCAATTTTGTAATCCAAAATGTTTCTTCCTTAAAAGGCATCTCCTCGGTGAAACTCAAGAACACATGCAGAGAGATGCGTACTTTACGTAACAGATACAAATTCGAGAGCAAGCTTACACTACACAGGAAGCCCGAGCACACAGAACTGACGTGATGGAGATTAAAAGATATAGCACCAAAGCTGATCAAATGTGGTGCTTTCGATACCTTGAAGACTTTTGTATAAAGAAAAACGCGAGTAATAGTTGGCATTAAAAAGATAACCGAATACCAGCGAAAGATTAGCTAAAGATTATCTAGTTGTTTTGGGTTCCCTGCGTTAGAGTAATACTCCAGATTGCTAGAACCCAAAATTGACTAAAGACACGTTCAAATACAGCCACAGCCGTTTCCCTCCCCACGATAGCGTGACGACACTAAAAACGCATGTGATAGAGGCTAGTCAAGGTACGATAATTATCAAACTTTTTAATTCCAAATTAGTACTCTGTAATTGAGAAACCAACACTAACTGCTTTCCAAACCCTAAGGCAATCTTGATTTTTCCCCCTGCGCATGCATTTTACAGAATCTTAAAATTCTTTATAACTTTGATACTGATTGTAATCCAACTGGAGCATTCGGCTCTGTTTTCAGTAACTTTTATGGTAAACCGTTACATAAAGCCTGTAGGGATGCTTCCTCCATATTGCTATAGAAGATCTGAGGTCATCGTTTTTTTATTGTATGGGTCAGAATTTTGGGGTCTTTTTGCGTGTACAGAAAATTATTGTATTCTATTCTTCTAGTTTTTTTCTTGTTTGACGCAGTCTCTTGCATATCGTGTACTGACCTTAAAATCATAACAGTTTTATTTAAAAAGACATATATGGGCAACGATTTGTCCTGGATTAGTGTTTAGCCTTGAAATTTCACTACGATCGGATTTAGTTTGGTGTTAATTGAGTGTTTGTTGGAGGGCTTTTCTGACAAAGATTTCTTTATCGTTTCTTTGACCCCACAGGACCCCTTCAGGGCATGGAGCTACTAAGGTTGACTTATGGTGATCCATGCTGAAATGTTTCCTTGATATGGACAGGCTAGTTTGTTCGAGATAAATTTGTTTTTGTTGTACAAGAATGTGAAATATCTTGTTGACTAAGAAATTATCTCGGTTGACATTTTTTAATTCGGCCATCACACACTTCTCGAGTTCTCTTAACATCTCTTAAATTTTTCCAAGTGTTCTATAGTCTCGATACAACACTGCTGTTATTTATTTATTTATTTATTTATTTTTTTTTCATTATTGAGATAAGAAAAATTGGATAGAAGAAAGCAATCTTGGGTAATAACGTAAGTCCCATCACATAAAATTGAATAAACTTTTTCATAAAAATGGCCAAAATATCATTGCTCTTGCGGCTACAGCCTCGTATGTCTCGTTGAGGCGTAGCCTGATGTCATGGTCCTGGAAGGAAGTAAAGTTTTGCATAATGTGACATTTTACCAACCCACCCCTCCCCTATCGATTCATAATAGTAACATGCGCGCATAGACATATAGATGCATTGTTTTTTAATAGACCAGTTTCATGTTCTTCATTATTCAGGCCTGAAAAATGTAGGCAAATTAATAAAAGAGTCAAGACCAAACCATTGGTGATATTGTTTTTGGATTGGTGCATTCCCACGGACAACCTCGGAAACCTAGACAGGATGTCCCACGGAATGTAACTTGTACCAAAGAATATATCACATGCTATGGAGGCTTACCCTGAGCAATGAATAACATCATGAAACTGGACTATCATTAAAATGACTGTGAATATTTGAGTATTGCTTGAATCAAAAATAAAAAGTGATCGCTAGAAGTTTTCCAGGAGAGACGCCTCAACAAAAAGAAAAAGAAGAAGGAAATTAGAAGATAAGAGCAAAAACAAACAAACGAACGAACAAATAATAAACAAAAACAAAATCAAAAAAATACCAAAATAAAAACAATCTTCGCACTGCTTCAGTCGATATTTTGTTGATTTTTACCCAAACGATACAACTTCGGAATCGTTCGGGACAAATTCGTTGGACAAACACGTGAAGACTGTGCTACAAGTGTCCAATTTTGGTGATTTTCAGGGTTATATTGTACGTTTTTGCTGTGGTAAATTGATTATTTAGTATTATTAGTTTATCACAGTGTTTATAAGTTTATTTTTAAAGTAAAATGGAGTATTTTAAGCATAATACTCTTTGTTGTTTTGAACGACATTTTCAATCTAGTTGCAATTGCTTCGACCTCGACGAATAATAATAATAATAATAATAATAATAATAATAATAATAATAATAATAATAATAATAATAATAATAATAATGATAATAATAATAATAATAATAATAATGATGATGATGATGATGATGATGATGATGATGATGATGATGATGATGATGATGATGATGATGATGATGATGATGATGATGATGATGATAATAATAATAATTTATTTCTTGTTAAGCGCATCCCAATATTTCTCGAAGCGCTTTACAAAGCTTTATCAAATGTTAATGAATGATCTGTTCACTAAAAATATATAATAAAAACAATGGTAAATATAATTAAGTGAAACAGCTTCCCAGATATTTCGAATTTATAGTTAGTACACGAAGAATCTCTACATGCGCAAAATCTGCTCAAAATGAAAACGTGCTGGATTCTGTGTTGCTTCACCTGATGACATTTGTCAGTCTGCCATGTTAATTTTGCTTAATTTGAAGGGACCTGTCATAACGCAGGACTGAAACGAGTGGAAACCGGCTAAGCAATTACCAAGCACTAAGTACCAACCGTCGGGAAAAGTCGCTTACTTTCATATTAGTTAATTCAAACCAGAATTTAATTAGTTTTAATAAACAGCCGCCAACTTCTTCGATCTCTAGAGAAGTTAATTCGTCTTTTATCACAGCTTGAAAACGGGCTTGCCACATGCGATGGCCCAGAAATTCCAGGAATTGTCTCGCTTTTTATAAGGTATCACGAATTTACGCCAGCAGACTAGAATTACGAACTCGAATCACGATATTCCACTTTCAATTTCTTAATTACTCTAGATATCTTGTGTGGATTTCAAATGCATGTGAAATACAGTTGTTGTTTTTTCTCGGTTATTTTACCTTATTTTCTTTTGATTTTTAGATGCCAGCTATCGCTGTTTTAAAATGATTGGCCTGACAGTGGTCTGATGTAAAAATCCCATTTATAGCGCCGATAAAACGCGAATTCGAATCTCTTAAATTGACTCCTAAAACCCCAAACTTATTAGTAAATAGCACTAATAACACAAAAGAAAACAATAGAATTAGCATAAAATAGCACTATTTAGTGGTATTTATTTATGTTGTACACTTTTAGTGCGTGCACTCTAAAAGTGTGCAACATAAATACCACTAAATAGTGTTATGTTGCTAATCCTATTGTTTTCTTTTGTTAGTTGGTGATATTTACCACTAAATAGTGACAACTGTTGCACACTTATAGTGCGTGCACTCTATCTGAGAGAAATTACAGTTTTTAATTTATGTAAATTAAGATAAACTTGTGCCAGTAATTATAGAACTCGTCAAGAACTCGTCACGGATTTGCTTTGAAAATCTATAATTAATTTTTCATGAGTTTAAGAACATAGGATTATGTAATGATTATGAGTAACTAAATATGAACAACAATAAAAATCACAGTCCACATGTTATAGTTCGTGGGTGCAAGCTGGCCTCGTAAGGTTTACATTGAGCTTTTGGTCACGCGAAGTCCACTAATTTGACATCTATGCATACCAACAGCAACGCTTTAAATCATTCACAGAAGGTTTATAAAGCATATAATCATGAACAGTTTGTTGATGTGGTACAACCTCTCTCATTAGACTATTTCCGAATATCTTGGGCGTATCAGTTGCCTAGGTTAAGCTCGGTGTCCACTTGTGATATAAGTGCAAACATAAGCGCAATCATCAGAACAACCATAAGCGCAACTGTAAGCAATCAAACACTGTGCATTCATTGCGCTTTTGTTGTGGACGTTCTCACCATGACATAGGCATAAACACGTTATCTAAGGCTACGTCCACACTAACCCGGATAAATTGGAAAACTCAACTTTATTTATCGGGTTAGGCTTTCCGTTCACAGTAAAACGCATGAATCCGAAAGTATTTTATGCCAATTCTATTAATGAGCAATTTTTGTCGCGGTATCGGAACAAAAGTTACGTTTTCAAATTTATCCGGCATAGTGCAGCCAGGGTCTGACACATGCAAAATGGAAAATCAGTTGTTGAGGGTTACAGGCAATACTGAAAACTACTGTAAAGCTCCGTACGACAGAGGCAAACATAATGTAGGTGATACTCGTGTCTGTGCTTCATAAAGTCTGATCTGGTTATTATTTATTATATGTCTGGCCTATATATTGATTAAATAGTTATGTGAATTGTTTACTTTAATGTATGGCTTTGTGTACCACTTCGACGGGAGTGCTAGTGTGTGCTTTTACTTTGTATAATTGAGTATAATTACAAACACCAAAATAGCCGTCAGTTTTGCATCGTAATTCTCTCAAATCCTTGATGAAAACATGCTATCTTCTGTGGTTAATTAAACAATGTGCTGTTTATTGGAATCGCGTGTGTCTTCACCACACTCAACGGTAGGTCAGTTCTCACAGGCAAATCCAGTAATAAATAGTGTTTGCGTTAGCAGTAACTCCATCTGGACACCAAGTGGCAAATCTCTATATGGTGCAGTGATGTCAGTACTAAGATATGTATACTATCTGCTGCGACATTGTCTGGGTGGAGGGTGCTTTGCAACGATTCTTTGCTCATTTATATATATATGTACATTCCTTATCTTTACTTTACGGGGACGTCCCGCCAAATAGGGTATGGTTTTTCGCCTTCACGTTTTAAATAGGGTATGCAATTTACTTGAATAGGGGTGTACTTTCCCTATGTTTATTGTCTTAAACAGGGTGTTAATATTTAATCTAATAGATCATCAAGCCAAATTAAATAATACTGACATTTCCACGGGATGGATAGGGTCTACATTGTACCGCTTGTCTTGAATAAGGTATGGGTTTTCGAGATTTTACTGTCTTGAATAGGTACATCCACCCCTCCCCCCCCCCCCCTGTCCCCATGGGATGAACATCATGCCGGAGCTATTAGTTGTCTAATGCATATGCAGTGTCCCCATTATGCGGAATGAAAACATACAATACATTTTCATCTGATGCTTGTTCAGCACGCAACACTATATACCGATTTCAAAAAAGAATATCCTTTGAATGTTTCTGCATTCTGCATACTGAATACCAAATACCGAATACCAAATACTGCATTCCAAGAGCGAAATGCGTTGTTGACGATATATTGATGTATAATTTTAAAATCATCTAAATTTGCAAGCGTGCCAGCTCCGTATTCCGAAGATTTACGTTCAGACTTCATATTCGCAGTCCACGTGGCACTCTTCGTTTAATGTTTTTTTTTTAATCAACAGTGATTTTCGGTTTTGGAATGCGGCATAAGAAAAATCCTCGGACAACTTTTTTTTTAAATAGATATATGTAAGACCAATCAAATAACATCGAAGACCATCTCTATTGTCAAAAACATTAGTTCTTCTCAGCAAGATATCTCAAATCATTTTTTAGTATCTCATACATTCTTTCTTCACCATCGATCCCTAGCTTCCATCGTCATCATCATCATCATCATTCTTCCATGATATATTTAATTCTCTGCATTGTATTTTGCGCATTGGTACTCGTTGTGCCCGATTGGCAGAAAAAGACGTTTTCATTTATTAAAAGGAAGGAAGTCAGTAAAAGATTTTAACCATTAATATCCAGGAATATCTAGCAGGGCACCTACCTATGCATATATTGATGCGGCGAATAAATGAATATTAACTGTTGCTTGAATTTTGTGGTTTATTCCCAACCTTCATGTGATGTGAGTACAAGAATAGAGTTTTCAATGGTATATGGTAGGGAATAACTATATTTTTAAATCCCGACCTCTGTCAAGTTTATAACCTTCACAATTTGTTAGTTTTGTGTGCGAATCCGTTGTATAAATTTTTCCAAGTTAATTGTAGTCCCATACAGGGGTAGAATCAATTACAGTGATATATGGGATAGATTACAAGCCTTTTTAATAATAAATCCCGTCCTCTGTTAGGTTTTTAACAATTTGTTAGTTAGTTTTATGTGCAAATTCTGTCCGGCGAAGTTACTTGTAGTCCGTTACAGGGATAATAATAATAATAATGGCAGTTATGTGAGGAAATTACAGCCTTTTTTAAATCTCGCCCTCTCTCAGTTTGATTTGTTATAAATCGCATCAAGATGACAAAACAAGATATTAAAAAAACGTTGTGTTTGAAGAATTTTAAGGATAACTCTATCAACTATGCTCACAGTACTGTAAAACTATTTATATATTTACATAAATATATAAATATATATATACAATATATAACAATATATGATATATATAACAATATATATCATATATAATAGCCGGTTACATAACAGGTAAAACAAATGTTTTCGCGTAAGTGACTCAAAGCATAGTTTTTCTTCAGGTCGTGACATGTTTACAGCGGCAAGCAGATTGTTCGAAATCCTAACTTTTGGTAAACGTGTTTGAAGGTTGATCAATTTGAACACTTTTAGTGTTTGTACTATAGTATTGCAAAGGGGCGTAAGGGGCCTATTTCTTGACATTTGACTTTTAGGGAGGGGGGGGGGGGGTGATTTGAACGTACGGATTTTCTTTGTGAAAAAAAGACAAAAGATTTGGATTAGAAGCGCACTTTCGCATGCAATTCTTTTCCCCATCCGTCACAACTGAAATGGTCGGGCCCGAACGTTTCATGGTTATATTGTTTTGCCCAGGTCAAGAAAGATAAACTAGATCAGTCCTACATGTACAGCCCTTTATTGCCCGCGCGGTGTTGAAAATCAAACCTCTTGACATTAGACTATTAGCATTTAACGCGGTACTTCAAACATTTCCTGTGCGATGACCATGGATATCATGCAACCAAACAACAAGCCTGCGGCGAAAACAACCTTCACAATTCCAAAATTCTAGCATTGAAACCAGTTAAAAACTCTTCCTCAAGCAAGCGTAAACATGACAGTTTTCTTGTTAATTTCTTAGTATTACTATCTGGGTGTTTTTATGTACTAAGTCTTTAAACGGCCCATCGCTTATCGTCGATTATTTGTGAATAGTTGCTAATATCTCAATGCGATTGCCACTGCGCTATCAAAGAATTGCTCTTTGTTTCATTTATAGCTTAGTAATGGCCATGCTTTGTAAATCGTATTCAATGTTACCGAAGTAATAAAAGGGCCGGCATAGCTTATTTCGTTTAATTTTTGAAATACTACTTAATTTCGTGTTTTTTGAATTGCGATGCACCCCAGATTTTGTTAGGAATTCATGACCGGCATTACACGGCAGTACCGGACGAATTTTTGACCGTTCAAAGAGTCTATCGATCTATATATGTCGTTTGTATGAAACCTTCGTCCAGAATTCAAACGGCTGATGTGCGAGCTTTAATGATATCGGGATATTGTGGTCTTGTGTAAACGAAAGGCCTCTTAGACGTCACAACATTCGTTCTTCACCATGTAATTTAGGTCTGTGTCAATAAGTTTAATTTCATACATCCACATTTTGAATTTAATTATCTCTTAACATTACTAGATGAATTAACTTGAATTACATTATTTGAAGCCTTTGCATTTGGGATTTTTAGAGCACAAATCTTGTTTTTGTTGTTGTTGGGGGAATGTATGGCCATTAAACGTTTTGGCATGAGGCATCAGAAATAAAAGAAGTTGCTTTGCTACTTTTTATTACTATTATAGCGCAAAATTGAAAAGCTTATTCCGGATTTTATTAGTACTACAACATGTAGCATTTGAGATATCATAACAGATAACAAGATAACTAACCGGTACGTTAATATGATTATGCAGCGATGATAGGGTATATGCATAGTTAATCGCTCTATCAACTATGGTATATTGAATTTTTGGCATCTTCTAAGAGTCAGTAATCTATCGAACTTCTTATCTTGTTATTTTCAACTATCGCTGAAATTGATACATAATTAAAGATTATTTATATTTATCAGGATATAACATCCAGTTCAAAAAGCGCTGGAATTCCTAAACAAAATTCATTCATGATTATCAGTTTTTATGTCATATTGATCAACAAACATGCAATGGCGGTATTCGTGACTCACAATTTTTTTTTTCATATACATTTTTTTTAAGTTAGTGATATGTTGATTTTTTTGTAGCATAGCGAGGTCATTCGAATACGATCTTGAACATGGATATCATGCTTTAGGGATGCACAAAAAAAAAAATTCGAAAAACAAATAGGAATTAAACAAACAAACGAACGAACTATCAAATAAACAAACAAACAATTAGAAAAATACTCAACCAAATAAAAAAGCGCCATGAGACAAGCACGACAACTTCAGTACAGGATTTATCCCGCTCGCTTCATTTATAATTTCTTTGTTGGAGTTGGAGTTTACCGACACATCATCTTAAAGAATATTTTTGGTGATGGTCCACGACGTTAGTCCCTAATGTTCGATCTATTTATTCTTTGCGACTGATTTCTTCTCAATCCAAGTCTCATCATGAGTTTGAAACTGGCTTTCTGTTTGTCAAATTGCTAAATCAGTATTTCAACTGGACAACCATTTCAAGAATAGCTGTATTCAAATGATAATATCATTAGCTAAATCAGTATCTCTAGTCACCTGGACAACCTTTTCAAGAAAAGCTGTATTCTAAATTTGTGTTCCACCAAAAATTAAAAAAAGGCTTTGATTAACATTGGTTAACATTTCCTGTGCTTTGGAAACTTCACATGCGGTTTTACTTCCTCGCATATTTCTCTGCGTCTCACCGAAAAAGTCAGTTAAAAAGACTACCACAAAATTGATGTTACATCTGGTCATCACTAATAAAATAACGTGAAATAAGCGTACGCCCAAGCAACAAAAGAAAGTAAAGGTTTTATCATTATGTGCTTGCATTTGCGCCTTTTTTTTTTTCACTTGCAAAAACTTTGCTATAGTCAACTTTGTAATTCACACATGCATCGACATCTTATTATTTAAACTCATTCTTATGGTAGTACTAGCGTTTGTTCGCTCCTTGTCTGGCTGTTTCTGGTACAAATTTGCATGTTTCCTGCGTAAAATTAAATTCGAGGTTCAAATTTGTTCAAATTTCTAAGTTTGCAGTAAATATTGTCATCAAGACAGTTTTAACACTCTTTGCATTTTATTTTCTTCAGTTTATATGTATGTACAACAATTCCTTCTAAATACTTCTTAACCATATCAACCGTTACTTAAAGAATCTTGTGTTGTTATACCAGTTTTCACTTCGTCACAGAGCTTTACTTTACTTATTTACAGGCAACAGATCGATGTACTAATGATAATTGATATAGACAGTTATATAAATAATCTAGACTTATTTCTATCAACACTTATTAACCAACGGCAAATCTGCCCACCTTCACTCATCAACTGTTTGAGTGTGTAGGGGATTTTCCAGCGCCGCTAGAGGTGTTATCTATCTACGAGCTCTACAATATGGAATGATTTAAAGTTCTACTGATAGTCTAAATGCCTCCATGTGTAAAAGTGTCCAAATGACTGATTAACAACCAAAATAAGGTATATAGAGTATCTACCGTGTCTATTTCTGTTTAATACGGCTTAAGGTACTTATCAAACTCATTACGATCGAAATCATCGCAAAGTAATTCGGATAATTGTTCAAACACTGGAGGTCCATTGAGACCTTCGTGCTTTTTGCTTCTTTCGACGTCTTCTTCGCTACTATCGCTTCCTATAGAAGAAAAACGACAGGAGCTTCTAGCGTTATAGCTCTGACGAAATTCCTGTCTTCGTATATTACCATTATAATGACCCACATATGTTGGCCTGGAGTAGAAATCTCTCAAAGACTCTACAGATTGACCCCAGCTTTCTAAACTGTTCGTTCTGTAGATTTTAGTCTCTTTGCCATTATGGTTACATAGTTTGTGTGCTAGATTCTGAGTGTCATTATTTTCTGCATAATATGAACAACAGTCATTTTTCACGTACGAAGCATGTGCATCATCGCAGTGATATGGGCCACGAGCGTTATCGACAACTCTTTGTTGACTGCCACTAAACTCAAATGGCGCATTCATAGTTGGTCCATATTCAGAGTTATTGCAAGGGTTGTACGTGTAGTATGGACTAGTTTCTGGGTAGTAGTATTCATGGTGCGATAGCGTTTCTGTTGGACTTGGTTCTGGAGTCGGTGGTAGTTGTAAACGATGAGTTGAGACCATTGGTATTGCATTCATGAAAGAGTTTGTGTTAATATACCCAGTAAAAGCTCTCTGTCCATATCGACGCTCTTGTCTTCCTTTTCTTTTGGGCGTATAACGGTAGTTAGGATGGTCTTTCATGTGGCGGATCCTCAATCGCTCGGCTTTTTCCACAAAAGGTCTTTTCTCTTTAGTGGTTAGTTCATTCCACGACTTCCCCAATAGCTTTGATATCTCCGCGTTGTGAAGCTTGGGATTTTCCTCAGCAAATTTTCGACGCATAACTTTAGCCCATATCATGAATGAATTCATGGGTCTTTTTACATGCGAGTCATCATCTTCATCGTAGCCTTGTAGGGCTGCTACAGACGATCCGTCCATTGGCTCCCAAGTATTAAAGTTCGGATACCACATTGCTTGGTTAAAACGTTTGCACCGTTACTTATTCCAACCTCCTAGCGCTGCTCCACGCAAGACGTGTCTATCAGACTTGAATCGTGCTTTTTAAGGGCTATATAATCCCTTCCAGTCCAGATAGGGGGTAAAACAGGAATCTGACTTCTTCTACGCGTCTAAATAACAAGTAACATGAAGCATTAGAATCGTCTGGTGACTTTGTACCGCTATCCACTCAAGTACCGCTCTTCAAGAGTTTAAAATCCCGTGCTCTTGATAGATATAAAGATCAGATAATTTCTCATTCTGTTTTATTTCAATCAGTTTTGGCTCGTGGCAAGCTGCGGGGCTGGTTTGCGTGACTTGACGGACGATCTGTCCTGTCTACTTGTCGTACACAGGAAGTGATTGGCGAAATCAGATTGTTTAGCGTTCCCTAACCGTGAACACATGTCGATTTAAAAGGGTTATTTTGTTAAAAGAGGTTTTTTAAGGAACAATCATGTTTTTAAAACAAATTAGAATCGATAGATAATAAGGCACTTTCGAAATAGCGCGAACGTTGTGATCAAGGGCAAATTCGATTTCAGGAGTGCGTGCATGGTATGGTCATGATGTTAATGATGGTAATGATGTTCGTGATGATGGAGATGACGATAATGTTCGTGATGATGGTGATGGCGATGGTGGTTGTGATGGCGACAATATTCGTGATGGTGGTGGCGATGATATGATGGGGATGATGTTCGTGATGATAGCGATCATGTTCGTGATGATGTTGATAGTGAGGCTATTCATGATGATGGTGATGATGTTGATAGTGAGGCTATTCATGATGATGGTGATGATGTTGATAGTGAGGCTATTCATGATGATGGTGATGATGTTGATAGTGAGGCTATTCATGATGATGGTGATGATGTTGATAGTGAGGCTATTCATGATGATGGTGATGATGGTGATAGTGAGGCTATTCATGATGATGGTGATGATGTTGATAGTGAGGCTATTCATGATGATGGTGATGATGTTGATAGTGAGGCTATTCATGATGATGGTGATGATGTTGATAGTGAGGCTATTCATGATGATGGTGATGATGTTGATAGTGAGGCTATTCATGATGATGGTGATGATGGTGATAGTGAGGCTATTCATGATGATGGTGATGATGTTGATAGTGAGGCTATTCATGATGATGGTGATGATGTTGATAGTGAGGCTATTCATGATGATGGTGATGATGTTGATAGTGAGGCTATTCATGATGATGGTGATGATGTTGATAGTGAGGCTATTCATGATGATGGTGATGATGGTGGTTATGTTGTTCATGAACACGGCGATGGTGATGATGCCAAAAAAGGTCAGAAATTATACTTTTAGCGTTTTTTGTATAATTTTTAGTAAATAAATTCATCTTTCTTCTACATTTTTCAGTATTTGGTTTTGAATGCTTTATAAAACTCTTCATTTGATTATGTCGTGCACTGTTCAAAAGTTGTTGACACTTTCTGTTTGTACAAGTAAATTCATTAACTGCATCTTTTTTATTTTTTTTCCTGAAAAATGACACTGGTCACGCAATCCCCCGCTGTGTAATCATGAAGTATAAGTGATGTCGAAGCTACATTTCTTTAATGACAGCGTGATGCAATCTTTCACCTGACACAGATTTGTAGTTTTAATCACAAGTCGCCCAGACAAAATATTAGTGAAATTCCATCACACCCCTCCTCCCCCTGAATTTTGTCGCCGTTTTAGATACTTTTATAGCCGTTAATATTGTCGCTCATTGTGCAAGAAGTAAAACAAAAATTAAAAACTTTGTCTTAACAAAATTTGTTTTTTATTTACTTATTGCCATGCAGGAGAAATTTCAGGTGCTTTTGTGGAGTTTTGGAGCTATTTTTTCACTCTTCGAAAATCACTCGAGTCATGTATAACAGTCTGGGCGAGGGACCTGTAGTCTGTCTGGGCGACCTGTAGTTTAATTGATGCAATATCATACAAACTGCTGCGTGACAAAACACAGGGAATCCGGTATTTACCGTGGAATCCCGCTAATGCGGTTACAGAGAGGACAGGTTATTAAAAGTGTGGCTGATTTAGAAAATACTCATATTTCAAAAACGTAAAACCTTTTCCAGAAAATGTGTAGATAGGCGTTTTGGCATGTTTCCCAGCCATCATGGCTTATGTTGATGACGATGATGATAACAGATAATGATTGTGAATCAAGAAAATATGAGATAAGAGAGCTTATCCTCCTATTGGGTTTTACACTCATCAGGGGATCTTTTCATTCCATTTTTAAACTGAAGTTATTTCGGGAACGGAACGCCATCGTCCATGCAAATTGCAGGAGCCGCGGTCGCATCGTCAAAACATCTCTAAAAATAGCACGACGAGTAGATCCCCTGATGGGGTGTGGGGATAAATAGAGAATAATACATGGGCGCGCGGAGATATGAAATTTATCTTCGAGTGTTCAACTCGATAAATTTCATATCTCCAAGCGACCATGTATTATTCTGTTTATTATATAACTTAAAAAGTAAATATCGCTTTGTGATTGGCCGAACAAAAATCCAAATTGATAAATAGGAATATCAACACTGAACACATGTGTTGATACGACTTTTATCACATGAGAGAAACACTGCGTGTTATATAATAAGCTCTCTTATCTCATACTCTTTTGTTGTGAATATGACAGTTATGATGAAAATGACAGCGATACCGAATATGGTAGGGTAAATTATATAAAAGGATAGCAGGGGTTTTTCAGTCTTGTAAGGTTTTTTAGCTTTCCCTGGATTACTTTTCCTTCTTGTCTTTGTTTTTGTCATAGTTGAGCAGACGTCTCCTCGGAGCTTCTTGTTCCGTTATTTTCCAGAGATATATTGCTTTTCAATGTCTTACTACAAATGACGTCAAGTGTTTTCTGATCAGAAGACATTCCAATCTCGATATCTTCTTCGCTGCTCGGGCTTCCTTTGGAAGAGCCCGAGCTGAGATTTCGGCTTGAACAAAGAAAAAAGACATGTATTTAATGATGCCGGTATTAAAATGTTCTGTGTTATCAAGAGAAACAAAAAAAAAATATTTTTAACAGCTAGCTTGTGATTTTCAAATTTTTGGGAGTCACAAGTGAATTGTTTTAATTACAACTCTACAGACATAAAAAACCTGGTACCCCCTTTATTGCCTTGCAGTATATGTATTAGCTTCTAACACAGGCCTTCGTAGGCTTATCAGGAAAATTAGAGACTCTTTATGCATGAACTACCTCGTTTTCATGGTTAACGTCGCATTAACGCTACATTGGTAGTTAGAAGAGCCGTAAGAGCGTCTTGTTTTGTTTTGCTTGAGGTGATTTATTAGCTTCATTTGCACAATCCCTGCCCTTCATTCATTCGTTCGTTCATTCACACTGATTTGAAATGCATCTCAACCATGTTTTGTCTGTTGACGTTTTTATTGGACAAATGTTTTTTTTTATTGGTTACATGTTGTAGAGATAAATGTGACGTATTTAATAATTTTCTTTTTTATAGATTAAAGGATTCATGTTATAGTTTTGGCTTGAAACATTTGAAATAATCAACCTGTTTCATATATTCAAAATAAATGGATTGTTTTATCAAAGTACATAAGAACTGTTTGCTCATAGGGCTGGAAAAAGTATTTAACATTTTACTTCAACAGTTTTTCTATGCTCTCTATGTTTTTTTCCGATGTTTACTTAGCTTTGGTCAGTTTGCTTGAACGAAGAAGCTGTACCTCCATTCGGTGACTTAAGATCTTTATGCTTCTCAAGTTTTTCTCGCGTGTAAGGTCTGTTCATTTACTTTCAGATGTCTGACGTTTTTATCGTTTATTGTTATTTTGTTACTATTATATTAACTTCATGTTTAATTCCTGGTGAACTCTATACCATTCGGGAAATCCACAATAAGCCAAACAACCTGACTATTACTTGCGTTGGCAATTGTGGTCCAAGTTGCTCACATTAAAACCTTGGGGTGCACGTTTCTTGAGAGTGTCCATGACAAATTGACATATCTGATCTTTGCGGATCAAAGTGTCAGTGAATTGGATGCCATCCTCGAAGTGCAGACGTATTGCGTTCACCAACATCTTCGCGTCAATTTCATCTGGTTTTTCATCACCTGCAGGAACTGACAAGTACGGACTTTTCTTATAAGGTTTTATTTCATCGCCTGCTCTCATAATGAAAATCCACAAAGCACCAATTCCATCGTGATGTAATTTTAGGAAAGCATCTCTCTTTGTAAATGGCAGATCAAGTTTGAATTGCGTTTCTGAACCATAACTGACTATAACTGGATTGTAAGTCCTTCCATTTCTTTTTTGGTATACGTATTCTTCGCAATCCATGATGACATTGTCTCGGCCATTTTTCTTGAAAGTCAGGGTTCTACAGTCACCAAAGTTCCATTCTTTGATAAGCAAATTGCCCCGTGAATCTTTCATGCACGTTGCGGAGCGAGAATGGTCACATGGCGAGATTCGTACATCTCCAGGGAGAGCATCCGTTACAATGACATGATGGGTATCCAATCTATTTTCTACCACTCCTCCAGACCCAACGCCTACCACAAGTGTATTAACACCTCTTGTTCTGTCTGGACTCTCTACCACAGCATCTCCTGAACCTCCTGTAAACTTATTAGCTACAATAATACTTCCGTCGGATTCTTGTCCAAGTTTGTAGGTTTTCCCTCTTGTTTTGGCCAGAACTATGTTTTGTCCATTGCCAACGTCGATTTCGTACCCAACATCTGAAGGTAATGCAGAAGAATCAATGATAGTATCGTACTTTTGGCCAAGTTCTGTTTCTAGGTGTTTCAAATGTTTTTGGAGAAATTTTATCGTATCTTCTGATGTGACACGGTCGTATTCTTGATCGTTTTTTCGGAAGAGAATCACCGGGAAACGTCGGACAAACTCAAGCATTAGGTCAAGTAAATAGCTTGTAATTTTGGCTCTATACTTGTTTTCCCATTCTTCGTCAATTAGTACTGTCCTTGGTGGTGTTGATTTGTCCTTGAAGACCAAATTTCCATTCTCGATGTCAACTGTTAGATCATCAAGTTGTTTTATTGTCTCAAATCTCAGTTGGTTGTCATAGTGTTGCTCTCGTATCTTCGCCATACTTCCTGTTGTCGTGTACTTCACTCGAATAGAATGCCCTGTGTTTTCCTTTAAACTGTCAAAGTTGTCACCAGGTTCATATAGAAACTTCTTCTTTGTACTTTCTATTGTAATTGTTCCCAGCTTAGTAACTTCTTCACCTTCGGCTGGGATGATCTCAACACTTTTCAAGACAACTTCTACATGATCATCTTGTAAGATGTCGATCTCTAGTTGTTTCTCTAACGTATTCCACTTTCCATACATTTGTGTACTGCACGTAATTGTTTTGCTCTTTTCGCCCATAAAAATCGATATAATTAAGTAGTCATCTACCTCAGGACCATGAATAACGTAAGTATCAAGACCAGTACCTCCAATCAGGGTATGTTGACCACGAGCACTTACCAAAGTGTCATCTCCGTCTTTTCCGTCAAGAGTTGTTTTCCCACCAACAGCATAAAGCAGGTTTCCCTCGATGGTTCCTCCAATGCGTGTGCATGATGGTGAACCAATCACGTTCCTTGCGTTCTTTAACCACAAAGAGCCAGATTGAAGACCAATGCGTCCATTATCAAACAATCCATCGCCGTCAAGGCTGACTGTTTTGACTTTATTCGCGTTGTTCTCGAAGTACTTTAATGATATCGTATTTTGAGACAATTTTCCAAAGTCAATTTGCATGGTACTTGAAAGACTTTTTGGAAAGACTGCTACGTCGTCTGTACCCCGAATAGAACCCTTGAAAAATTTAGCATCGTTTAAAATGAATCTTGCAGCTCCATCGTAGTGTTCGGAATCTATCACTGTGTCATAGTCTCTATGTCCATATACTTCAATTGTTTTGATGTTTTTCAAGTAAACAGTATGACTTTCTACCTTATTGTGTGCACTGTCGATATTTCTTAGATTCCAATAGCCATAATAGGAGTTTGGAGATGAACCATCAATAGGGCTCATCGATTGAATGATAAGTGTGTTTTCACCACTTCCACCGACAATATATTTAGAAAACGACGGGAAACCAAAACTTATCGGCTCTGTTTGAGATAATGGATCAGTGAAATAATAGTTGTTGATCGTTGATCCAATTGAGATCACATTATCTCCTTCTCCAGTATAGACAACGTCACGATACCCATAAGGCAGATCTAGTATGTTGTTGTTGTTGTCGCCAATTATAGTGGTTGGGATGTAGTTGGACAACACATCACCCCTTATTGGTGGGGACGAAGAAATCTTTTCAAAATCATCAAACACAAAACTTTTCTTGAAAGCAAATGCTAAAAGTGCTTTCAGTTTTTGGTTGCTAGTGTACTTCAGGTTATTGCTTTGAAAAACAGCGTATCGTCCATCAACATTCTGAATAGCATTTTTGGCAACTTTTGTAGAGGTGTCAGAAACGGAATAGAATGATTCGCCGTCGCATAAATACTTGACGTTATCTTTGTTGGCTAAATACCAAAGCATCTTGTCTTTTAATTCATCGCTGTTACTCAAAGTCTGGGGACTGTTACTATTGAAGAGTTCAATAAACTCCCGCTCTAGACTTCCCATTGTAATTGCTGTAGTAAATGCCGGCTGGTGAATACCATCATTAAAGCCATCTGGCCATCCTTTAAAGGATGAGCCTAAAGTTATTCCTGATCGTCCTTTCTTCCCCCCATTACCAGTATATCCTATATCCAGATAAATTCCT
This sequence comes from Diadumene lineata, assembly GCA_918843875.1. Classification (NCBI taxonomy): domain Eukaryota; kingdom Metazoa; phylum Cnidaria; class Anthozoa; order Actiniaria; family Diadumenidae; genus Diadumene; species Diadumene lineata. Next base: position 7,547,819 of record OU974084.1, read on the forward strand.
CTGACCGGTTCAGGAGATCTGTCACGCTGCCACTCTGCTCCCATTTGTATACAATTAGAACATGGAAATGTTTGATGAATAAGGGACTCTCCTGATAACTCTAAAATGTCGTCTCCTTCCCCGCCTTCACACCGAGAATCAGCCGCGGGCTCACAATTTATCACATCATCACCTGCTCCTCCCAAAAGCACATCTCTCCCTGTTCCACCGTTGAGGTAATCTTTTCCTGGACCACCATATACGGAATCTTCTCCACCTCGACCAAATAGAATATCGTCGCCTTCACAGCCATAAACTTTGTCAGGACCAAAACCTGCAATAATCTCATCGTTGTTTGCACGACCCTTGAGTGTCTTTCCAAGAGATGTTGAATCCACTAAAGCTATTCGAAGATTAGGATCATGGAAATCTTTTTTTGCTTTATCAGTCAGACATCTTGTGTATTCCTTTCGTTCTTTTTGTAATGCTTGCTGGTCTGCTTCTACTCCTGCTGCTTCAGCATCAACGTAGTACTTGAAGACATCAAAACCTCTTTCTTTATATTGATTGGCCATGTTATCAAGGTAATTTTTGAAACCTGCTGAGTCAATATAATCCTTAAATTCATCGCGTACCCTTTCTTCAGTTGTTCGCAAATCCACCATGTCAGCAAAGAACCCAAGAATGCCATTGATTAATTGCAATGCAAAACCGATAAGGTCAAGAATTGGCGATAAGGGAGGAAAGATGAAATCAGCAACTAGGCTGGCGACGTCAAGAATCGCCGTAACTCCATCTATTGCTGCCATAACCCCATACATTATTGTCTTTCCAGAGTGTCCCGCTTTGGCAGCGTCACTTGCAGCAATAATATTTTTTGCCATAGAAGACGCACTGACACCAACTGAAATGGCACTTCCAACAACTGGAGCAAATTTAGGGAGTTGCTTTAGTACTTTCGATGGTGAATTTGCTATAAATTTAGTGATCTTTTTGCATGCCTTTTTGTAAACAAATTTACTAACAGTTTGCATCCCATCAAGTATACCAAAACTACCTTGAGCTGTTCGCAGTTGGCCATTCCTTATCATTTCGTTGTACTCGTCGTCTGTGATTTGGCGTTGGGCCTTCAAATTGTTTGCTCTCTGAACCATGTCATGACCAGCAGCGATATCAACACCTCCCTGCGTCAAGGTAAAGGCCGTTGATCCCGTTTCTATGACGTTTCCTAGCTTTCGTAGCATTTTCCCTGCGATTTTCTTTGCTGAACCTCGCACAACCTGGTTGCCCATTTTCTTTTGGCTGTTGAAGTTTTGCTGGGTGAGCTTTGTCTGTTTACTTACGCCAGGAAGCTTCTTGATTTCGTCAAATGAGTCTGATACTATTGTTTGTTGGAGTTTCGGTACTCCAGTTCTTTTAGCTCGGACTTCTAGGTCGGGCTGAATATTATTTGAAGCCACGTGAATATGGTTTTCCTCTCGAAGCACATCGACAGAAATTCCTTGTTTCAATTTGTATAAAAGCTTATGATGTTTGAAGTTTTTGGAATATATCCCACCTAGAAAAAGACAACAATATTTATTAGTATTTATCAGTATTTATCAGTATTTATCAGTATTTATTAGTATTTATCTGTATTTATCAGTATTTATCAGTATTTATCAGTATTTATCAGTATTTATCAGTATTTATCAGTATTTATCAGTATTTATCAGTATTTATCAGTATTTATCAGTATTTATCAGTATTTATCAGTATTTATCAGTATTTATCAGTATTTATTAGTATTTATTAGTATTTATTAGTATTTATTAGTATTTATTAGTATCGCCTGCGATTCGACAATGTGTATCCAATACAGATCGGCCGCTCATATTGGATATTTAATCAGTAATAATCAGTTTACATGGTGCAAAATGATATCCATATCCACACCTTAGGGAGATTAGGAAGATAGACAATGTCAAACGTTTATAATAAACTTTATGGAAAGATTAGTTTATCATCTCGGAGGATTTTGCATTACATATAAAATATTCAACAATGTACGTGTGATGTGAATCATTTCAAAGGCAAATCCGGAAATCTTTCCGGGGGGGGGGGGAGAAACTACTATGCTGTCATGTAGGTGAGGTATGGAGTGATGGTCTTCGTAACACCACAGAACGAAACCCAAGCTATTTATTTGTAAAGACATGCATACAATAAAATTCGACTTCTTTCGATGAAGGAAAACAAAACCTTGATATGTTTAATCTTGTTCCAAACGTAGATGTTTGCAATCTAGAGGGAAGTATTTTTTCGAGCGATTCTCCGCGGTCACTCGATTGGTGGCTGTGGTTATGTTTTGACCATCTTCAGTTTCCGGACAGTAAATTCTTCGTTGACTACTGGGGAATTTTTACTTGAACATATTGTACTTAGCATCTCCTTTATTTTGCTCCGAAATTGGAAGTTTTTAAACTGAATGGAGGTTTTGTTTTTGAGCCCTTTCACGAGGTCAATAGATAGCTGATGATCAAAATACGCCTTTTTTTTTTTTTTTTTTTTTTTTTGAATAAGAGTACAAACTTAAGAAATACCTTTGATCAAGTCATTCAAGGTTTGTGGTGTTGCAGACACAAATCCACCAAATGTCGATCCAGACCCTGATATGTAGTTACTGTATCTTATCAAGTCGTTTTCTTTGTCGCTTGTTTCTCCTGTGAGTATTTCACCGCGGAGACCCACGTCCTTTATGATAGGGTCAGGTTGGGAATCCTCGAAATCAGGAAGTCCTTCAGCTTAACAAGAAAAAAAACTGTCTAAACTAAAATAATATATAAAGAGACCACTGAGTGTTAGTGCCCAAAAAAGGAAAATGCATGTTTTATCAATATTTTATAATTGGTATAAGGTGTTTTTAGGTGACTTCATGATTATTTCAAATTCAAAAATAACAGTTTAATGAACAATTTATCAACTATGTTAAAGACCTTTACTTAGCTAACTGAAATACCTTTTCGCAATTTTTATGTGGTAACTGTTTTGCTTTCGAGTTATAAGCTTAAAAAGCTGTCAATCACGCCAGCTATCACGCTGTGCAAAATAAGCTGTAGCAGTAGCAGCAGCAGCAGCAGTAGTCTTTGTTTAACGAGGGTGACGTATTAACCCTGAAGAGGTATCTAACACATAGCCCTCGGGACCTCCGGTTTAATGTCCTTATCCGAGAAGACATTAAATTCTAACCATGTAGGCCAACAAATTTCAAATTTTTATCAATTTTTAACTTTGAAAATGTTGAAAGATACTTTCTGATGATATAAAAAAATATCATAATTGTAAGTTTTTGTTCGCCTTTTCAGTGGCCACGACAGGAACACAAACATGACTGCCCATACATATCCGCTAACTAATTTTTGTTCGGTCATGGATCTTGAACAAAATTATTTTTTTTAATTCAAACGTAGCAAAAATGTAGTGGTTTACTGTCTGTTCAAGTTCATTTTAAATTAAGGTAATTCCGTAGTTTTGCACTGCGCATAGTTCTGCGCATGTTTCAAGTTTTTTGGTTCCAGGACTTTTATCATGTAATCTAGTCAAATTATGTTTGTAAATTACTTTGAATAAAAAATTCGAAGAATTTCGACATTTTCGAGCGAGAAAACGCGATAATTTTGAAACTCGACCCAGTCCTCTCTCGGAAAACCTGTTTTTTGACAATAAAATGACGATATTTTTTGCAATATTTCGCAAACTAGCACGGTGACCTATGTTTTTTATTTGATAAAATTATTTTTTATAACATAACATCAAGTATATCTAAAATTGAGCATAGGTCATCGGACTAACTTTTGAGAAATTTCCAAAATACTTTCCGCTTAGGACTTTTTCTAATGAAGTAGCACCTCGTGCGCACGTTGGTATTTCGTCAATTTCTTCAAGATTACATATTTTTTATACATCTGTTCATATTTTTTAAATAAAATAAAGTGCAGACATTTGAACAAAACGCGAATTTTGCTCTTAAAAAACAAATTACTGTGTTTTTGTTCCGTTTCTTTTCGATTTTTGAGCTTCTTTCTTTACGTTCTCAAGTCACTAAAATGCATGAACTTTGACGTCATATTGCGCAAACAAAGAAGTCGGTGACCCCCCTTTTTTATTGTATTTTCTGAAAGCGTTTCTCAAAATTGTTTGTTAGAACGAGTATAAAAAAATTTCATCGGGCAGTTTTATTTCTACGGAATTACCTTAAGAGTTGAAATCTGCGTTTTTATCATCTTGATTTGAAATCACACAATCGTAAAGTCACGTGTGTCAAAACACGCTCAATAGAATGCTACCATAGGTAGACCAAGCTCTTCCTTTGTACTGATTTATAGCGGAGCACCATAATTAAGAAAATATGGTAAACCATGGAGCTCATTTGAAATCGACCACAGGAAGCCCGGATTTCGAAAATACGTACAACGTCCGTCCGTACGTCGTCCGTCCGTGTACATTCACGCAAAATTTGCTGACCAGTTTTAGTGGGCGCCAAAACAATCATTATTTTTGCAGTTTGATGCAGTTCACTGAAATTTTTCTACAAAATGTATTTCTACACTGGACAATTAAAAAGAGCATGAAAATGGCAATGCTAAGGTGACGGCTTGAAGAGATTTGACTAAGAAAGAGAAACAAAGACCGCGGCGTGAAAAAGAAAAATAACTACGATTCAACGATGAAAAGCTACTTCAAAATATTTTCATTGACAAAATGGGTAAAAGTCGCTCATGGCGCTGTTTTTAACCGTCCAAATGTGCAGTCATGCAGAGCTGTCATAATTCATCAATAGTCATTCAAAGCTGGAGATTTTACAAGTTGTATTTTCTGGAAGAGTTTTTCGACAAGTTTGTCAGATGTAAAAAAGGCCGTATTCTTCATGGATTCTTCGTGGCGTTTTTCAGTCATTACTTATCGACTAATCTACTTTTAAAAGTAAAATCGACGGCGATAAAACTTTTATAAAAACAAAACAAATACGTGCTGCATTTGCATCAATTCAAAATAGGTGGACAGCAAGACGAACACGACTCACGAAGATAATTTCACTCTGTTCATTCATCAATTTTTACGGAATATTCATATTACGGAGAGCTGTAGGATCAATGCAGATTTATCAACTATTCACGACAAAAAACTTTTCACACAAGATGTTTGTCAACAAAGTACCAAGTAGGACTGCCAGTTCCGGTAGTGGATGAAAATGCAAATTTAGTACAATGTGTGATCGAGCAACACGAGCTTGCCATCGCGTTCAGTTGAGCTGTGTAAACTTTTTAGAGGCGGTGAAAATGGTTTTTGCCACTTTTAAAATTCTAAAAACATGAACAAGCTCATTGTAATCAGAACTAAGGACAAAAAGTTCAGTGGAAAAGTGACAGGACAAGAAACGTGGAGCCAGTATGTTTACATTTTTTGACGATCTTTGATGAATTTCTTTTTTACCATCCACATGAAAGCAGTTTGCAATAATTATGTTTACTTGTTTTTGTAAGGTATTTATCCATCGTTGATATCTTTATGTGTGTGGGTTTTTTAATTTGATTCTTGTAATTCTTTGATTTGTTATTGAAAATAAAACGCTTGTATGAATTCGTCAGTGTACTCATCTGCAAGTTAAAATTTCAAAACATCATACTAACTATTTTTTAATGAGTTACGCAGTATTCAAATTTGATAATTAAAAATTCACAACCGTTTTAGATACCTAGATTACCAATAAGTAATTCATTACACATTTCACCAGAAAAGTGAATTTTTTGTCGATTGTTATAACATTTTTTTTCAAACGTGAAATAGCGTAAAGCGAGAAGCGCGGGGGGATTTGTTTACAACTCAAAGAAGCCATGATAGTGCTTTTCTAACTTCTCATTGGACAATCAATTTTAATTGACAAGTGCTATTTTTACCATGCATAACAACATATTTTTCGCATTTTTGCGTATAATAAAATGTTGTGGCATGCATAAAGCTTTGTGTATTTCAATTGATTATATGATTATTTGATTATGAAAAGAAAATAACAGCAAAAAAAAAAAAAAAAAAAAAAAAAAAAAAAAAAAAAATTTAGAATTTGATAATTCGTAGTGAATGAACAAATGAAAGAATGAATGATTGAATAAAAAGTTCATTTCATTAAATCGGAGCTCCGCTATTAGGTTTACCTAATTTTTATATTAAGTAATAAACAGCTAGATAAATTCAGCTGTGATGCTACCTTGAACACAAAGAAGCAGAAACAAGGACCTGGAATCAATGCAAAAGTGGCCAACCACTATACTAACCAACCAATCAATCAGTTTTATTATCTGGCACCCTATATACAATTTAAGTTAAAAGAACTGAGAAGAAATGCCAGATATAAAGTGAACACAGTTATCGACTGGATAAAGTTATCCACTCCATAGAATTTCTTTAGAATTTATCCGGCGTTTATCCAGGCCTCGTGCAACCGGCTCCAGTTAAGGTAATTCCGTAGTTTTGCACTGCGCACAGTTCTGCACATATTTCGAATTTTAGAGTTTTACATTTCTTATCATTAATTGATGCAGAATTATGTATGAGAACCACTTCCACGGAAAAATACAAACAGTTTTCACATTTTTAAGCGAAAAATTACAAATTTCTTTAAACTCGCCCAGTATGCACTCGGTAAAGCCTTGATATCTTTAAATTTTGAGGATATTTATCAAAATATCTCGCAAACCAATACGGGCACCTGTCTTTTGTATTTCATATAATGTTTTTTTTTAAACATATATAATCGATGACAAAATTATATGGCTAAATTTTTTGATATTTCGAAAAGTGTTTCGTTCAAAGCATCGATGAGGCCCGCGTAAAAATTTTGTTAATTTTTGCTTTATTTCTTTTCGCCGTTGAACTTTATTGAAAATCTTTTGCTTTTCATCGGTATGAATGATGGCCATTTTCGAATGTTAGACGCTAAATTGACAAAAGTGGGTATATTTTAAAAGTTTTTATCGCGAAATCCAAAACGGATTTTTTTATTTTATATTTTTGATGGATAAGTCAAAATGTTTTATTGTAGAACGTTTTATCAAAATCCTGTGGCTATAGTTTTATTTCTACGGAATTACCTTAACTAAGATAGACAACCAATCGCGCGCGCGATCCTTGCACCTGTCCATATTTAAATCAAAAAACGTTTTAAAAACTGAGAGATACAAGGAGAACATTGCAACAACAACAGTTAAAAACACCCTTGCTAATCAAACAAACAAACAAACAAACAAGCAATCAAGCAAGCAAGCAAGCAAGCAAGCAAGCAAGCAAGCAAGCAAGCAAGCAAGCAAGCAAGCAAGCAAGCAAGCAAGCAAGCAAACAAACAAACAAAATTTGCATTAATTTAGTTTAACAAACCAATAGATAGCATATTTCTTTTCCCTTCCAATGCTTCATTGAATCGTGTCACCAGAGTGATGAAGTCTCCATCAGTCTTGAGCTCTTCTAAGCCTTTAAAGAATCCGTCGTCGATGTCCAATCCATTGTCTTGCTTTTCCTTTTTCAGTAGATCAATAATTCCCTGAACAACGGCTGAAGCATCAAACTCACTTCTTTTATTTTTCACAAATTCTGCAACATCATCGACTAGGCATCTAGTGTAATCATTCATCCATTTTGCTTGCAGTTCCGAGGTGAAAATGGGTGGAGGTTCTTCATCATCAAATTCATTTGCAACTCTGGAAATGTTCACCAAGGAGCCTTCAGCAAACTAATTGACAGTCAAAAATAACAATGATAAATAATGAATAAATAAAAATCAATATATGCAAATTTTTATTTCGATGGGAGCTGTCTCTCTTTTTCTTCAAACCAACTGTTCACTATCATATCAACCCTGTCACGTGACAAAAATCTCCAAATATTTTTATCGCAGGATTAAATCAAAGGAAACCCAATAATAATTCAGTTTCAAAACTGGGTTCACTGTTTTTAATATATGTGTGAAAGTTGAAGTTGAAGTTACCGTTGATTCGCACAGTAGACGATTTGCGAAAATCCCTTAGTAATGAAATTTTGATGTATACCCCCTCTGCGCGTGGAAATAAAATTGAATATGAAGGGCAAGAAAATACTTCATCTTTAGAGCTCATTTGTTCATTAGTAACCCATTTCATGTCTGTTTAACAGCGAAAAGCATTAATTTGTTCATTCGTGCATTTTTAGTATCCCTCGAGAATTTTTTTTATTTGAAGAAAATAAAGTGACTGTTTGTGGTATTTTCTTCATTTTCGGGCGGGGTACAAAATGGTGAATTTCTAAAGTAAGAAGAGAAGAAAAATGCATGATTTTCGTCTTTCTTATAACTTCTTTAAACTTTGTTTTTATGTGGCACCACAACTCGTTGTTACCACTTAAAGGGCATGCTTTTTGTCGCTTTGCGATCAGCTGGTTTTTTTTAGATCAGATATGGTGTGACAAAAAATATCGAAGAAAACACACAGATATATACATCCCATATACATATATATGTTTTTTGTTAATAAAAAGAACAAGGGGCCATTTTACTACGCAAGCGCGACATGCTTGAATTCACTCCTTCAAGGAGTTTCAATCATGTGGAGATACTCGCATAAACATGCTCACAAATCTACTTTTTCGTCTTCAACAAGCGATAAATTATGCTCACGCATCACGCTTAGCATCAAATATGTATCCTTTGTTCGATTCAAATGAACTTCAAAGTATGATTTCTTCGCAAAATGTGAATAAAGAGCCATGAACACAGTCTCGGCGATGTTGACGATTGTTGTGGTTACTGGCGTACTTTGCCATCGGTTTTATTCAAGAAATAAGCAATATTTGGTGTCAGCTCTGCTGCGAAGGTGAGTGTTATGCTATCTTTACTATATTACGATATCATGTATGTAAATCGCCTGTAAATGCTCGCGAAAATATTCGCCTTTCTTCTTTATCATATTTCATAATATGAGCTTTTTGGCGTTTTTCGCCTTGAAATATCTGGAAAAGTACTGGAAATATCACTGTGCTGCAAACAGAAATGAAAACATCTATATGTTTATATTATGTTTATTTGTGGATCTTTGATTGAAAAATTGGGGAAGTAATACTTTTTTTGTCAATTTATTTCGTAAACATTATTCACACAGTCATTATAAATTGGTTAAAGTGCAACTAAAGCACATTTTAGTTATATGTATCCTTACTGAAAGGGAATTTTCGGTATCCCAGAAATCGAACTATTTTTTCTAGTATTTTCGAAGCATCAAATACAGTATAATTATTTGTATCTGTTTATATTAATTCTAAAGTACTTTTATAACTTGTTCGTGAGAATACCACACAAAATTCATTTGCTATGATGTCTTTGTTCTCTGTTCTTTCAACCTGTCATGTTTGATTTGTTGGAGAAATTGGGTCAGGTAGAGCAATTCTAAATTTTCTATTATGAGGTCTTGCTTTGCCTATGGATAAATTATGTGTAGAGCTATTATGCCAAAAACTTTCACTCCATTGATTTTTCATGTGCATCTATATTGTTTTAAACTTGTGCACTGTTGTTTAGTGTTGAATGAGAACATCATGAGTGTAAATTGTTCAAAAACGAAACAATGGAAATCATGAAACAATTAAGGAATTATGATCCAGGATATTGCTTATAGAATGCTTGTGTGATCATCTCATGATAGTCATTTGTTTTGCAGGTCCAGTATTAAAAACATATGGTGAACTAGATGAACGTGAACTAGATGAGGACAGGGGTAAATCCAATGCAGGGGTGTGAGGTGTGGGTATACCCTCCTGAAATAATTTTAAGTCCTTGTTTTCTCAAATGTTTTTCCAAAATATCCTGTTTTTTTTTTCATGTTTATTGGGTAGTGCACCCCCTCTTGGAGATGGTGCGCCCTCTCCTGAAAACAATCCTGGATACGCCCCTGTAGTAGAAGCTACAGTGTAGTCTGAGCACATATATTGGGTTAAAGAACTTGGTAAGGTTTTCATATACAACAGGACACAATACATGTATGTTCTCTATTTCAAAAATATCTTGTAAATTAAGTCATAAACGTTTGTATGAATACACGCAGCTTTAGGTACTATGTATCTCTACTTACATTTGCTGTAACATATTTGCATAGAACTTTAACGTATGTTATATGCACTTATCAGCATAATAGAATCGTGCTTTTTACGATCTGCAAGCGCCGCACAGTACGCCCATCTTTATGCACATCTGGGAGTTCTTTGGTTATAATTCTGTAGGCTAACATTTTTTCCGTTCTTTGGGTGAATTTTTACTTATTGTCCCTGTTTTTGGAACACTCACAAGTAGTGATGGAAATAGTAAGAAATATCAATAAACAAATAGAATTCCGAGACAATTTGTTACGAACTAATTGAGTGGGTACCCTTTGGTGAGCCGGCATCACGATCTAGCAGCACAGCAGTACGCGCATAGTCATGCAAAATGGCCACTTGTTATTAAAAAGTTGTCAAAAAATCTAGGACGAAATACAGGTTGCTGATTTGTGGGTCGAAATTGCATGTGGCAATTGCACGCACCAGTTGCTCCATTGTCTAAGTAATTAAGTCAACAAAGTCTGAAATTAAAAGATACACGGTCTATGCTTTAATTGTTAGTTTAACTGAAATTGAGAAAACTACAATAACGCAATCCTAAATACTTTGAAAATACCTATGACGCCGAATTTAGATCTAACGATAACTATGTATAGTTTGTTTTTTGTGTGAACAATTGTTTCCTTAATATTTGTATTATCTTTCTTATGTTTAATAAAAACTAGCTTAGAATAAATTAATCAATATAATGAAAGCATGCCAAATAATTAGGAGAATTTTTTATAAATTTAGGTTATGGAGTGTAATGGCAAGTTTTGAAACAAATTAGGAAACGGGACGAGTACTGGCAAAAACACATATTACTTATCATCTATTGAGAATTGAAAATATTAGTGCGCGAGATAACATCGAAAGATACTAACAACGTGGGCCCGTGCCTCAATATTTTATAGTAGCAAAATACATTACAATCAATTTAGTTCATCTTTTTAGCTGTTATCCGAGCACCATTTATACGAACGTATAAAAACTAAAATATTGAATATAACTACTAGCTAAATTGAATATGCTGTATGAAAATTAGAATAAAGAATAAAACAAAGTTCATTTCTAGCCAAACATTTTTTAAGCCGAACATAAAAAAAAATAAAATTTAAAAAATTAAAATGACAAAAAAAGTGAAGAAATCAAATCAAATCAAATAAATAATTAGTTAAGTAGTAGCATATTGCTAGGCGGAAGAATTATCTGGATATCAGCTTTCTACAAATGGAACCTGTATCCGTTAAAACTATAAACTTTATCAAATTTATGAAAATCTATACGCAAATCATTAAGAGTAAGAACAACAAAAGACGAGAAAATACAACTTAAACTAACCGTAACCAGGACGAAAGCAACCAATAATGAGCCCTTTGCAATTGAAAGCACTGGCGGTAGAGACATGGTCTTCACTGCGTTACAGTGCAACTAAAGCAAAAACTGAGCTAACTAAAATTAATAAGCCAGATTAAACACGTGCTACGTAAAGAAATACCATTAAATTAAAATACTTTGGTTCTTCCCACGAGCAGGTATTGTAATGTCTAAAATATTGGCTGGCTTAATCCAGACCGTGAAATAATGAAAACAATGGATCAATCAATAAAAAAAGGTTATGGTTGGGACAAAACACATTTTATCAATCACAATAACGTCTCATTTTCAACGATTTTCTCCTGCATAAACGGCTCTGAAACTGAAACTAAAACTGCAACTTCTTAAATGTTGAGATTATATAAAGTCATATATATTTACAATGATTTTTATATTAAGAATAATTATGTATAAATAATAAATAAACATTAATTAACGTCAAACTAATTTTCATTTCCATGATAAACTGCGACATAAATATCTGTGAGCCTGGAGAACAAGTTAACAATATTAGTTAACAATTTTTGTGGTTGTGCCCCAGTTTCTTCAGCACCTTCACGCTTACAAGTCAAAAACAAAAACAAATGAGGAAGAGATGTCAAAGTTACAACAGCATGAAAAAGATATGAAGAGAAAGACAACGATCATTATGTAGTTTATGGCCAACACAAAATAATGCCATCAATGTTTAAAGACTTTAAACTTTGGATGCAAAAAGTATCAAAGGTTTTGAATACAGATATGCTCTTTCAATTTCCTTTTAAAGGACAATGGCCCATCCAGTTAATTACTTTATAGTGATCTAATTATTCATAATATTTAAAAGCATTAATAATATTTAGATTTACTGTTAACACAAACCATAGCAAATGCTCTATCCATGAAGCATTGAGTTGTTTTTATATGTCCATAAAGGTCGAGTTATTTAAGGTACTGCTCTAAAATAGTTGCTATAGTGTGTCGCCAAGGAGGACAATAGTTTGCCTTGCCGTCTTCGATAGAATATCGATGGAAAATCTTAAATGACTTTTCTTGATTGCAATGAATATTGGTGCTACTCCGCTTTGTTATCATCTTAAACAGGATACTAAAAAGCAGTTTTCCTGACTACTTAAACAAAACAAAAAAAAATGAAAATTATTTTATTATTGAGTTGGTATTGTGATCGTAGTCTATGTTTCAGTAATTGGCACATTTATAGATCGATTCTAATTTGTTGTTGACAAACTAAACTGGTTTTTGATAAAAAAAACTAAAATTCTCTGATTGCTCACACGCAATCTCTATGTACTTTATTCAGGGTGCTGTTTCCTGTGAATTTCCAAGAAATTACTTCACGTAGTTTATGTGCTCAATGGAGTACATATTCAAAATAACTTTTCTAAATCAGATCAATTATTAGTGGGACTTTTTCATGTTTACTTTTAAAGCGAACGAGTAAGTTTCTTATTGTGCAAGCGGGGGTATGCGAATTGGTCTCGAATGCTAATACGCTTACCAAGTGTTTGTTCAGAAACAATAGATGTCCTTGAAAACGATATAATTCTATGCGATGAGAACCTAATTTAGGAACGGCAAAAAACGTTTTTTAGTTGTTTTTTTTTTTTGTGGGGTGATTGAAAACTTTAGATAAACATAACGTACTACATATACAACTTTCTTACACAAGCAGTAAAATGTGCTTGTGTCTTGTATAGATAGATATTTCCATCAATGTTGAATTTATTTTGCTCGAAAAAACTTATTCCTAAAGAAGGTTTCAGCGTTTTCATCAAAATACACTGGAACTGAAATAAAAACTCAGCCGGTTATAATTAATAAACAAGTTTAAACACGTGCTAAATATAGTGGAGTTCCACCCAAGAGCAGGTATCGTTATGTTATAAGTATTAGCTGTGTTAATCCAGCAGAATGAGACCCTAAAATCACGACAACTAGGAGAACATCAACTAAAAAGTTAAAGTTGAGATAAAATGTTTTAAACTTTAGCAAACTCTTCTTCTAATAAAACTAATTCTTTGAATATAACCCATAAAAATAAGGCCGATATATTCCATATGTCCAGTTATAAGTGTACAGTGTGGCAAAAGTCGACTAAAATTTGTGTAAACATAACTTGATCATATCAGTTAAAACGTGAGATTTTCTTTATACTAGACCTGCCCTGCAGGATTCACTTGTGCCTTGTTCATGCGTCCAGAATAGTGTTAGCAACACACTGATAGTCTACTGATGGTGATGAGGATAGTTAAATGTACTGGTGTGTTTATTTGCATGGGGTTGCTTTGTGGACTAGTTAGCATCAAACTGCAAATCTGTCATATATCTAGTTTCTGCTGGTCATGATACAAATACGTAGACTGGAACGTTTTCAGTACAGTAATAATCTAAATATCTATTGTAGCTCACTAAACTCTAGCCTGGGTTAGGGTACATTTCAAAAGGGGAAAGTAGAGTGCAAACAATAAATCCATGTAACACTAATTACTAAATAGTACAAAATAGTACTAATTAAACAAAAGAAAACAATAGAATTACCATAAAAATAGCACTATTTAGTATTACTAAAGTGTCACGGATTAATTGTTCGCACTCTAATAGTATAGTAAGTAACAAGGCATTATTTTACCTGCGCATGCGCGAAATTGCCTTTTAAGACACCTCATCCTCATAGCGTTCGCTGTCGGATTTCATAACTGCTTGGTATGCCGATGGATTTTTTCCACCTTTAGAACATTTTGGAGCATAGAAAAGTCCAGTATAGTTTTAAATAATTTTAAGGTTAATGCTTAAGTTCCAGTCGTTCAATATTAGATTGATGATGCCTCGCTAAACGGAGTCAAAGTAATAGTATTCTGCGAACATGTGCGAAGAATCGTCGCCATTTGTTGCTTGTTTTTGCCTGAGAAGAGCTGTTGTTTCATCTCTTTTACTAAAAGACATGGTTCTAATCAATACATTTAGGTAAGTGTATGATAAATATGTTTTTATTTTATTATGTGTTTTGAAATCGGATTATCCGAATTGGATTTTGCTTTGGTTTGAAATCTCTCGATATTATGCACTGGAGTAATTATAGCTTATATCAAACGGGAAAATTCTCTTATTGGAGGGTAACAACCACTAGGTTATTTCTACTGGTGAGACCCTAATTTCATCCTTATCATTGTGATGTGAAACTCATTGTTGGCAAAATTTGGCTAATTAGGGTTTTCAAGTGAAATATTATTGATGGTGGTTTTAGCGGCAGACAGAATATCGGTTCCATTTTCAAATCAAAAGAATATTATAGCCTTGCAGCTCTAAATTCTATCTTTCCAATTCATGTGCTACAATCCCATTTATTTCTTTGCAAAATCGGTGATCTGACATTACAATGGTCCGAAGTTTAAATTCACCTTGAATATTGTTGTTCATGAATATTTAATTTTGTGTCATAACATAAATTCTCGAACATCAACCACTGAGTTATAACTCGTTCTCTTATCTATGTTATGTACACTTTTATGTTATTAGGTGAGAACAACTGGGAAAATTTGGCAAAGAGACTAAAACATGGCTTCAAATTGACCTGTCACTGACATTCTGGCCTACTGATTCAATGACTTCTGATTCAAATCGCTGGAATAAATATTTCATGGTTGTTTATTTGTTAATGTCAATGAATTAAATATTAAAGAAATGAAATAAACGTTTATATTGTACATTGTTTTTTTACATCTGTAAAAGAAGGCAAGAACAACAAGCGATAGTAAAAAAAATATTACGCAACAAGCGCCATTTTGACAATATAGGCTTTGTGCGTGTCATTCCTGTGAGGAGCCCGCCATACAATTGTTTGGCTCAGCAGTTCAGCGCATGCGCAGGTAAAATAATGCCTTGTTATAGTAAGTAATAGTATAATAAGTATGCTTTGAATATAATTTATTCTGTTAGTGTATGTAACTTGAAATAAAGCCATTGTAAACCCAAGCATGTGCATTAAATGTAATATCAGGCTGTTACAATGTATGGAAAGTTCATTTATTTTTGATATATTTAATTTATTTTGAATTTGAAGAGCTTCTCTATTTTTTACTATTATATATTTTATAACATTTACGCACTTATTGTAATTTGTGCATATAAAGGAAATTGTAAATAGCCAATCCTATAGGTTACGTTATTTTACGCCCTATAGGGTTTTTGTACATGCATTCTCAAGTTGAATAAACTGCATAATAATAATAATAATAATAATAATGTAAACTTTTAACGGTATCAAAGTAAACCTCTGCATGGAAGTTATAGTAGAGCTTGCATAGACAAGATGGACCAGGAAAGTACTTGGTTATGGCTGAATAAAGGTGACATCAAAATTGAGACAGAAGGAATGATAATTGCTGCACAAGATCAAGCTTTACCAACTAATTATCTAAAAAATAAATACAAGACAAGCGAGTCACCACTATGTCGACTATGTAAGGAGAAAGTTGAAACTGTTGACCACATTGTAGCTGGATGCAAAGTTCTGGCAGGTAAAGAATACATGGAAAGACATAATAAGGTCGCAGCAGCAATTCACTGGAGCCTGTGTAAAAAACATGAAATACCATGTGACGCAGAAAACTGGTGGGACCATCAACCAGAGAAAGTGATGGAAAATGAGCACATTAAAATACTATGGGATTTTAACATTTATACAGACCAGAAGATTGAAGCAAGACGTCCTGATATAGTACTGACTGACTTGAAAGAAAAGATTGTTAAACTGATTGACATTGCTGTACCGAAGGATTGTAGAATTGATGACAAGGAAGCAGAGAAAATAGACAAGTATCAGAAGTTACGAATCGAACTTGAAAGACTTTGGGAAATGAAGACGGTGGTTATACCAATAGTAATAGGATCGTTAGGAACAATATCTAAACAACTAAAACATCACATCGAAAGACTTGAACTTAACAACATCAGTCTAATAGAAATACAAAAATCTGTAATTTTAGGAACGGCAAACATTTTAAGAAAGGTACTTCAACTCTCAGGTGCAGGATGAACACTCGAGTTGAAAATTGTAAACCAGCAAACATATATGTAATTGTAATGTGTTATTTATGCTGAGAAATGAATAAATAATAATAATAATGTAAACTTTTATTTCATATTTTTTGCACATACAACTGTAAAGCTCACTATTCCTAGGCAGTTTACAATTTGCTACTTGAATCGATTTGAAGAAAATAGTTTGAGGAAAAAGAAGAAGAAAAAAAAAAAAAAAAAACTAATAGCTAAGTAATTCAGGATTTGGCCAATCCTTGTTCCTACAGCAAAATATATAATATGTTGACCTTATCGAAATAGCTGAAGTGCTCTTGATGATATACTTGGAGGTCTTATCGTCAAAACCAAGATCAGCCAGCATGTCAAGAAACGTTGTAGATTCTTTAGAAAAAATTCCTAAAGCGCTGATTGACAAATTTATGAAGCTAATATTTTTGAAATCATTGTTATTAGAAGAAAATAGCTTTACCAGAACCCAGACCCTATGATGAAGACCGTTAGACAGTCTGAAGAAAGAGCTAGGGACAAGGGATACTCCTCTCTGGTTAGTGACGCAAAGAAGTTCGCCCAAGAACTGGGAACAGATTTGAACCTGAGTAGCCCTGAACAGTCATGTAGCCCAGTAGAAGAACAGGAGTTAAAGATCAAGGGCCAACATATCAAAAAACATCTGAAGAAATCCAATAATAACAAACTCGTGGAAAAGATCAAGAACCAACTTTGGCAAGGGAGTATATTGAAAGAAAGATGGATAGACGAATAACTAAACCAAGAAAGCTGCTTTGCGTGGCTGACGAAGTGGACATGTGCCCCCACTCACTGTATAGCAGGTATTATGGAATTGTACGAACAGCTCACCCCAACTAAGGTCTACACAGCCTACAAGACTGGATCGACTGATAAGAACAATGTCGACTGTAGAATGTGCGGAGAAAGCTCGGAATGCCTGGCACATGTTCTGACTGGATGTCCATCTTTAGCACAGTCCAAGTACTTGGATAGGCACAACGCAGCTATGAAGGTGTTTTTCTTTGAGATGTTAACAGATCTCAAATTAGCTGATAGTACACCTCCATGGTTCTCAGATGTTAAACCCAAACCACTTTACCAGTCAACAGACGCTGAAGCCTATTGGGACGTACCTGTCTATGCTGAGCACACGTTTGTAAGAGCTAACCGAGTGGACGCACGGTTCATCAACCACAAGAACAAAGAAGTACTCATGGCAGAAATGAGTTGCCCATGGATAAAGAACAGAGACAAGAAAGACAAGGAAAAGACCGAGAAATACGGAGCACTTAGGCTAGAGCTGACGAGACAACACCCAGGATACAAGATCTCACAAGTGAACATTATTATAGACGTTCTTGGAGGATGGTCTAAAGAGTTGGAAGTTGAGGTGAAGAAGATCTTTGGAGTAAGATACAAAAATGTATTAGGGGGAATGCAGAAAGCTGTACTGAATGGTACATTGAACATTGCAAGAACATTTAAGTTGGTCACATTTTAAAAACATTCTAATCATCCAGAACTGCATTTTATGAACACATATAATTTGAACATTATAATCTTTCTTAGTTTTATACATTGCAAATGAACATTATGGCCATTTTAAATTAATATATAAAGAGATATAATTTTTATAAAAACGAGAAATATGTGCAATAAGGAAAAAGATATCTGTATAGTTTTTCATTTTAAGCTAAGTGCATTATATTTGATTCATTGTAACATAATTCCTGTCAGGCTGATAGCCTACGGATACCCACCCTATCCAGCTGTAATAGTTAGCATTCAAAAGTGTATACTGCTCATAATAATAATAATAATAATAATAATAATAATAATAATAATAATAATGGAAACTTTATTTACTTTTTCATATACAATTGTAAATCTCACTGTTAAGGTAATTTACAATCGGCTACTTGAATTGACTAAAATGAATATTAAAATAAAATTGTTTACAGTGTATTTTGGTTACTTAAGTATAAAATATTCAATTATATATACAGAATAATGATTACAATGAAATGAAGAAATGATAAAGGAAAAAAAAAATTAAAATTTCATTAATTCAGGATTTTCCCAGATTTTGTTTCGTTTACAAAAAATAAAATACGTAGACCTAATCGCCATTTGAATTATTTTTCTTATTATATACATTTTCTGTTTTTTATCGAAATCAAGCTCTTCGAGCATTTTTAAAAGCGAAGAGCATTCATTAGAGAATACTCCAAGAGAACTAATCGAAAGGTTAATAAATTTGACGGTTTTGAAATTATTTTGTAATGTTTCAATCAGAATTTTGTACTTGTTGTATTTCCTTTTGACGTTATTCATTAAATTGGATTCAAATCCAACAGTAAGTTCCACAATGTACAGACAGTCAGATGTTTTTATGAGTAGGTCAGGTCGATAGTTGTCACCAGTGATAATTGAGGGATTTTTGTATCCATCTATGTCAGCGTAAAGTAATGTTCTGTCAATGTTTGATTGTAACGATGCAGCGATGAAGTTGATGATTGAATCATGTCTCCAAGTGAATCGGTCTAAATAATGTTGACATCCAGCAACAACGTGATTGAGAGATTCAGGGGAACAGCAAAAAGAGCACTCAGAGCTGCCTGATAATCCCCATTTTGCTAGATTTTTACGTGTAGGCAGCGAGTTATTAATATAGCGAATAGTGAAGTTGAATATGTTTTTAGGCAGATTAGCGTGTGCAGTAGACCAGATCGAATGAAGTGATGACAGGGAGTATTTCGTGATATTGGAGAAAAATGATCCTTGAGATAACAGATTAGTTTTCAGTTTATCCTCTTGAATTGATCTAAAGTCCTTGAGAACCTCTTTTGTTGACTTATAAACATCATACTGGACGTTAGAGTTATTGCTGGATGTTTTCCATAGATCCTTAATTGAATCACTTTTTGACGATTTAAGAGCTTTCCGGGTAACAGTTTGACATTGTATGAATTTGATTGATGGGGGAATGATATTTAGACCGAACTTTTTACGTTGGAGATATATGTTACTTAATGTTCCAGATATGGGAATTTCTAACCATTTTCGAAGATATTGATTTACTACAGGGTCAAGATTTTCAGTTATCCATGTTTTTCCGAGGTCAGCAACAGTTAAATGCCAAGATATTTTAGAAAGAACATAACGGCTGTATAACAAGAGTTTGTTTTTGGGATGAAGTGGTTGTATATCAATGTCAGACATCATAGCACGTACGGTGGATGTCAATTCAGATCGATGTTGATTATTAGACATGTTAAAATCAAAGAATCTTCCTAAATATCGAAAAGACATTCCAATTTTAACACAAGGGACAAGAGCTTTGTTTATAAGAAGTTTTGGGAGGTACTGGATTGATTTTGAGCAGCATTTCTTAATACCAAATGTACAGCATTTATCCACTCGTATTATCATACTTGCCCATTGGCACCAAATCGCAAATCGATTAAGTAGGTGTTGGTTTTCCGACTCTTGAGAGCTGATAACAGCAGCATCGTCTGCGAACTGAAACCAATGCAGTGGATTTAGGAGCTTGTATGAAAAACCAAATTGACGATACTTTTCAGATTTAATATGTTGTATAAATGTGTTGAAGCATAGATTGAAAAGAAGTGGACTCAAACAGTCACCTTGAAGGACACCACGACCAATAGATAATATAAAAATTAGGTAAACCTATTAGCGGAGCTCCAACAAAATGGCTAAAATCAATATAGTTATTCGGATAATTTTAATTGGTGCGAGCACAATGTTATATAATTTGATATGTTTTTATGGCAAAACAAAAATGCTTCCTTTGCAGCAACTTAATGTTAAGTGCTTTACAGAAATATGACCTGAACACCTAACCCTATTTCAGCTATTAACCACCCTCCCCCTTCCTTTCTGCACAAAAATGAATTAATGCACCCTCTCACTTTGATAGCCTTTGCCTATCAGAACACCAGCAAATATGGATGACATTTGTAGTCTTTATTGTCTACAACAATTAATACAGCTACAACAAATAAGTAAAGTAAAAATTATAATTAAATCTATGATTATAATTTAAATTATTTACAAGTGCCTGGCTGATATGAACAACCGGTTGATAAATAAATAGCATGGAAAAACAACAACTATGCTGAAACATAGTGCCCATCCATTGTAAACACATTTTACTCTGGGGTTGAGAGCAGTAAAAACACGTAACAACAAAACGCAAATTAGGTTGATCATATTATTATAGATATAGCTGTTCTTGATATGGTTGTCTTGTTGAAATACTGATTTAGTAAATAGCAAAGTCATTTGCATATTTCATGATTTTTATTTTTAAAGAAACAATGAGTCAAAATTTACAAAATAACTTCTTCACATAATTATAATAACTATGTAACTATATAATATGTGCTGCTTTGTATTAAAAACAAGAAAATTAAAAAAACTTGATATATGCAAATGATATTGTTATTTACTAAATCAGTATCAGTAACTCGACAACCTTTTTAAGAACAGCTGTATGTTGATGTTCAATAATATTTTAAATTAAGTTAAAATTGTACACTTTTTCAAACCTGTTTTGAGAGATCATTATTTCTTATATCTTTATAATACAATTGTATTATAAAGATATTAGAGATAAAAATATCAATTAGTATGTTTGAGGTCTTTAATAGTGAACAAATGCCAAGTGTGTCTTCAGGAAAATTGCCATTTCTACCTGTGAAGAATCAAACAAATAGAATGACTTAGAACACATTATTGACTTTGTGAAATGCAATGAAAATTGGAAGACCACTAAATTCACTTTGTGTCAGAATGCAAAATTTACAAATGAAATTCCACCATTTAACAAGAATTAATGAAACTTCCATGAACATATTTGACCATTTAGGGTTATTTCCTCTGCCTCTCTTATCAAATACAAGCAGCATTTTTTCATTTATTCTTCAATGTCAAATATAACTGTTACAGTCTCTGATAACAAAATACTAAACAAACACACATGTATAAGCTGCAAAACACTGATAAAGAGATTACAGCTAACAAATAAACAAACAAAAATCTAATTTAACATAAAAAAAACTGAGCAAATAAAAAAATGAGAAAACAGTTCAATGTTCAATTTAATGTCAAAAAGAGAAATGATTTTAAAACAATGCAGTAGTCAAGTGGGATTTGAGCCAAATTAGCCTCCACTGTCTAAAAACATTGGTTTTAAGCTTAAATATTGCCATATTGTATCTTTATTTTGTTGATATGCAAATCTAAAAGCTCAAAAAATTGCAAAATCTTAACTCGTAAGACTTGTAACTTGTAAAAAATCTGCTCATACAATGGGAAAATCACAAACCAAATATAGCTAGTAATTTTAGTTAAGATTGTTGCTGTAGTGGTTGGTTATGTCCATGAAATATGACAGAATTTGGATTTTTTTCATTCATTTGTTTAATTGGAATTGATGGAAATTATATTTATGTACTAAAGTTTAATTTTAGATAAAAATATGTTTATGTAAAAACAATAAATATGTCAAAGATTAGCAATGCTAAATAGTACAATTTTATGCTAACTGCATTGTTTTCCATTGTTGGATCAGCACTATAATATTGTTCTAGTAAATAGTATCTATCAATGTCACTTATCCATAAATGTAATTTGTTTACCCTCATACACATTATTACAGATGTAGTGAGAATGAAAACCAATGGTTTCAGTTGTACATATACTTTGCAATAACAGCTCATCACTATAAACTCATGTTCTAGAATATTATGACTCATCTCTTATCTGAGTGTCTCAAAATGAATTAAATGCTGCTTTAAGTTATTTTCTCAAATAAAAATGTCAAAACTTAAGTAGTGGCTTTTTTAACAAATTGCATAATATTTTCTTGGCCATATATATTTCAATGCAATTCTTAAACATAATTTCTCAACTACAGAAAAACTAGAAACGCGAGTGTTGAGTAATTTTGTTTTCAAAACTAATGAGGACATTTTGAGCATTTTAAACTGAAGATTTTGTACGTAATCAGCCGGCAAATAAATTTACATGATTTAAAAGACAGACATTTTACTCTGACTACAAGGTATTTAGGCTTATATACTGGCTTATATAATAAGGTAACTAAGTTTGTAAACGAAACTAGGCTAAAGAAAGACTTCACGAAGAGAATTTCAGAAATAAAAGTGTATTGTTGGAGAGAAAACACTAACCTGCACTTCTCCAGTGATAATGCTAATTTACAAAGGACAAAAGGTCATTGAAATAATTGTGCAAATCCATAAATTGCTTTTACAGCCAACGTTAACGACAGCCGACACTCCACACAAGTAGTCCGCCATTTTCTTCTACGAGAGATTTGCGGTTGCTATGTCAACGAATCGACCACTGTCGTTGCTTGAGAAATAAAATCGATTTATTTTTGTAAATTTTTCTTTCTTTCTTAGTGATTAAATTAAAGCAAAAATAATACTACGTTTTCGCTTCTTACCAGAGACAGATGACTCCTGATCTCTTGCTTTTTTCTTCTTCCGAAGCCATTTGACTCAGTTGAATGAATCCATGAGCGCCTTCAGTCATTTCGTATGTTGTCCTTTTCCTTTTGCTTTTTTTCTGAGGATTCCTCCTTATCTAAAATTGTCTTTTTATGATTCGGTAAAGTTTTCTATGATTGTCTTTGTTGACCATTTACTATCTGCTTAGGTAAAATTTCTTCTACACTTGTTAGTTGACGCTTTCTTTCTCGCTCAGCTCGCTTTGCTTTTCTTCGTTGAAAGTCCTTCGTGTTTCTTTTCCTAGTCTTTGTTGTTGTTGTTTTTTTTTTCTTACTCGGTCAAAACACTTTCACCAGCGGCTTAGCTTTACCAGTTTCTTTCTTCTTGTCCATTGTAGAAATATTTTTTTTAGTTTTAAACAGTGAAAACCAGTCTTTTTAAGGTTTTAGTAAACTGAACATAATTTGCTAAAGACTTTTTTTGTGTGCTCAGTGTGTCGAGGACAGCAAATTTCCTATGTTTGTCACGAGTCTAAAATTTGTCAAAGTTGTGGCGCGAAAACTTCGGCTCACTAACACTGGTCAGCAAGTTTGCGCGTGAGTGTACACGGACGGACGTATGTATGTATGTACGTATGTATGTATGTATGTATGTATGTACGGACGGACGTTGTACGTATTTTCGAATTTCGGGCTTCCTGTGGTCGATTTCAAATGAGCTCCATGGTTTACCATATTTTCTTAATTATGGTGCTCCGCTTGCGCGGGCCTTAGGCCCGCGCGGAGCTCCGCTATAAAAGGAGTACTAAAACCTTGAGTAATGATTGAAGTTTTGAACTCAGTATACAAGCTTTTAATCAAGAGTTTTATGTGATCTGGAATGTGATGGTATTCAAGAACGGATTGTATCAGATTATGGTGGACTTCTCCAAAAGCGTTTTTTAAATCCAAAAGAGTAATCACCAGTGAGCGTTGTTTAGTACGTGCTTTATTTATGATGTCAGCCATTTGTGAAGTGTGTTCTAGTGTTCCAGATAGACCAGGTGTAAATCCTTTTTGAATGTCATGTTCAATTAAATTATTAGTTACCAAAAACTTAAAAATAGAATTGCGTAGACATGAGGTAAAGACTTTCAATGGAATGGATTGTAATGTTATTGGACGAAAATTTGCTGGGTCGTTAGAATCTCCTTTTTTATGAATTAGAATGGTACAAGCTCTTTTCCATTGAGAAGGAACACAACCAGATGACCATACGACACGAATTATCTCAGCTAAATAGGTGCGAAGGTACGGACATCTTTTAAAGCAGATAACTGAGATTTGATCTAAGGGACATGGACTGCCAGAAGCTTTCATCATCCGAATGACATGAGTAATTTGTTCATATGTTGGGGGATCGAGATTAAAAGGAGTAACAGGAATATTTAAAGCTGGTATCCAATTCGGGAGGTGAAAAAGTTTTGTTGGATTAGCAGATGATAACGTTTTCTTGAAAAAGTCAACACATTCAGCCATAGTAAAAGAGGGAAGAATGGTTTCCTTTGTTTCAAAGATCTTTTTGACGTAGCTCCAGAAATTTTTGTTGATAAAACTATCGTGGTCGATGAGGTTGTTGGTGTCTTGTGTTACATTGTTCTTTTCTTGTAGACGGTCACGCAATAAGTGGGAAACGTATTTGATTTCAGTAAGGTCAGTTTGTGAACGTTTTAATATTTTCAAAGTTTTCTTTAAATCCTTTGTTGTTTTGTCTTTATACTTGTTAATCAAATGTTCATTAACAGTTTTCTTTACATGACCGAAATTTTCATAAAAATAGCTGTATATAGTGTCATTTAAAAGCTGGATGCATGAGTTCAAATCCTCAAATGTGATTGGTGAATTGAAGTGAAGGACAGTTTTGAAATATTCGTTGGCCGTTAACCATTGCTCATCTGATTTTGGAAGATTTATTCCCATTTTTATATTTGGAAAACTTTCCTCATCAGACTGAATAAACGATGTATCATGATCTTGTTCATCTTCATCATTTTCATGCTGTGCAGTGTTTATAAAATCAGTAAGTAGTTCATCATTTAATCCAGATATAATAATATAATATAATATAATAATAATAATAATGATAATAATAATAATAATGACGATGATGACAATGATGACGATGATGACGACGATGATGATGATGATAAAATAATCATGATAACATTTTATAAGCACAGATTTTATTTTTTATCATTTTATTTATTTCGTTCTACTGCTAAAACGGTCACAAACATCTAGCTTGGGCTTCCTGTGTCTGGTAGACTTACATTATGATACCCAAGGGATTTTTTCGATCAATACGCAGTCGTCATAAATCGTCGAACTCTTAATTGATCATCCTGGCAGGCAGAAGATGACATACAGTCCTATGATTGAAAGGTTCTAAATAGCAAACTTCAATCATCATGTTAGTTGAAAGTCTCTCAGTATTAATCCAGCATCTTCAGACATTAACATGGCAAAACGCGCTATCAGCTCTTGTCGTTGTGCTGCTCGCTTGGCTTGGATATAAGATCGTCGAAGAAAATCTTTCACCATTAAGAAAGATCCCGAGTCCACCTGGCCGACTGCCTTTGATTGGCCATCTATTTACCTTATTGAAATATGGTGGGCTTAATGCAGTCCTCGAAAAGTGGAGGAATAAATATGGTCCGATTATTACTTTTGGTACTGGATTTGGTATTGGTTTAGGTAAGAGGGACAAGAGTCCTATTTGTTTCATTAATATCATTTTTTATCATTTTGTCAATATCAATTTACTGTGATCAAAAGTACACTCATCTTTTAGAACTGTTTTGATTCTATTTATTTTGTAATATAATGAAAGTACATTTATAAACGCTGTAGTGTAGTGCCTGGTGAAGTATTGCTAACTACAAAATATATGAAGTTCCTAGAAAGCAAAGTAAAACAGGGCACGAAATACTCGTATTAACGGCAACTGAAATCTTTAATTTCGTATGATTCGATACACTAAATCAGTGCTCAATTCGATCGTTTGATGTTGGTCTTAGTGCTGCAAGCAACGTGTTACTGCAAAGAAGTTCATGACAAACAAAAATGGGCTATATTTTCTTTCTAAATTGATATTAAAGTCTACTTCTACATTTTTGATCTTCAGAAACGTCGAAGAAAAGAACTCGTTATTCTTCAATTTAAGCTTATAGTTATTTTCTAAGCGATTTGTCTATCACTGATTTGTTTTTATTAAAATAAAAGGTGCATTCGACCATAGTTAAATAGTGTTATATAACTCGACTGATAGTAGTGGCTATAAAACATAGTTAACATAAAACAATACAATAACTACCGAGGTAATGTATTTAAGGTATATTAGGGGTTTTATTTGTTTTGTATTGTTTTATTTCAGAAAAAAACGCAAAAATATAGAACTCGTTTGTTTTTGACATGGAATATTGTGCACTCGAGTGTAATATGCAAATTTTTTTTGAATCCTCTGTGCGTAAGTATTCGTATTGTTTTCGACAAAAAAATGTCTTTAGAACTATTAACGTAAATGTGTGTGAAATTAGTCCGAGGATTAGTGAGGGATTATTGCCGGTATTGTCTCGTGAGGGAACGAAGGGGGGGGGGGGGGGGGGGGAGGTTGTTATAAGGAAGGTCTAATCGCAATGCCAGATATTTCTTTCAGGATATAGTAATACATTGATTGGTTTCACATATCTACCTTGCTGACATTCATTTTCAGAGTAATAAATGCATAAATTGCTCGATTTTAATCTAGAGTATGGAAAAATATAAACCGAACGAATTTATAAATG
Source organism: Diadumene lineata (assembly GCA_918843875.1). Lineage (NCBI taxonomy): Eukaryota > Metazoa > Cnidaria > Anthozoa > Actiniaria > Diadumenidae > Diadumene > Diadumene lineata. Next base: position 7,574,678 of record OU974084.1, read on the forward strand.
AATAAATGGCATGAGTGAGTAAGCGGCAGAATGAGTGGTTGAGCAAATGAACTAATAAATGAATAAATGAATGAATGAATGAATGAAGTAAGGAATGAATGAATGAATGAATGAATGAATGAATGAATGAATGAATGAATGAATGAATGAATGAATGAATGAATGAATTGAATGAATGAGTGAATGAATGAATGAATGAATGAATGAATGAAGTAAGGAATGAATGAATGAATGATTGAATGAATGAATGAATGAATGAATGAATGAATGAAAGCATGAATGCATGAATGCATGAATGCATGAATGCATGAATGCATGAATGCATGAATGCATGAATGCATGAATGCATGAATGCATGAATGCATGAATGAATGAATGAATGAATCGCTAATCTTCTTAGAAAAAAAAAATATAAAGAAAGACAGATCAACAAGAGCTCTATCTCTCTATACTTTTCTGAACTATCGGTTTTTTATTATTATTTTTTTTTTATTAAAAGCAATACTAGAGTTATATAAATGTTATGCAGATTGTAATAGCTTTTGTGTCTCACTTTGGTTTCTATTTATACTTTCTAGCAAACGAGCGTGTTGTTGTGTACGAAAAAGATCTCATTAAGCAAGTATTGGTAACCGAATCGCATAAGTTTAATCGTCCAGCATTCGTTAAAGAACTCATTCCTGGTCTTGGAAATGGTTTGTTTGGATCTAGCGGAAAGCCACATGCACGACAACGCAAGATGATAAACCCTGCGTTTAATTTTACAAATATAAAGATATTTGTACCTGCTTTTGAAAGGTCAGCAAAGGAACTAGTTAAGGTAATCCACAAATGAATAAATACATAAAGTTATGAAGATTGGCTAAAAGAAAAAATGACAAATCGTTAATTAAAAACTAACATATAAATAATGTTTGAGTATGAAAGAGGTTTATTAATCCAGCAAACAAATAGACAAATAGACGGACGGACAGACGGACGGACGGACGGACAGACAGACAGAAACAAAGAATTTCATGTAACATGAAATCCTGAAACCCACCCGTATACATGAAATCAGGCTATCTTTTAAAGTTTTCAATTATGTTTTTACTTTTGGTTAAGAAGAGAAAGTACTCAATGAGCATTGGAGGACGTGTCATTTTATAATAAATAATCAGGACACAATGTTAGTTTATTTTATATAACAAATGTTTGATCTTCTATTTGTTATTTAAGATGAAGATTAACGCGAAAATTAGTTGTTTCTGAGTCATCTTTACTCCATTATCAAGGTTTATTACGATTAGACTAAAATATCCGAAAAACGGATATTCGCGTTAATTTTTATTCTAAATAAATTTTCAAAATGCGTATTTCTCCAAGTTTTGTATATTGCTTTGGAAATTTTAATGTAATTAATTCTTAAAAGAACCTACTTTGAAATTTTAAGCTGACATCTGCTTCAGCCTGACAGGTTCTTTTAAAACTGTTAGATTTTTGTACACCATACACTGTTTCGTTTTTTAGTTGTGGCGCAGTAAAATCAAAGAATCCCCAACTGTAGAAGTAGCCGATGATATCTGCCATCTAACTCTAGACATCATTGGCGAAACCTCATTTGGATATGGGTTTAACTCGGTACTTGGTAAAGGAACGGTTGTCTCGAACGCCTTCAACTCGCTGTTAGGAGGAACGGAGTTTGGATATGTGATCCGTTCTCAAGTCATACCATTCTATAAATACATGCCTTTTCCAGATAACTTTGCTATCCAAAAGTCGATCAAAATAGTAAATGACACTGTTAGAGAGGTGAGTTTTAGGCTGTACCTAAGCCTTGTTCATACTGCAACATGAACCATATCAATGCCATACGGATACAGCAGAAGTCAGCAGGAAAATGACATGTGAATATACCTTCAGACAAGCACAAACAAACACTAAAATGTGTGCATTAACTCTTAATATTTAGTGCTAAATGGCACTATTTGAACAAAAAAGCACAATAGAATTAAAATAAACTAGCACCTTTTAATAGTATTTGTGTTACACATTTTTAGTGTGTGCACTCTAAGCGCATGAGCAAGCACACGCATAGAAAAACACCTACCTTTTGGCTTGAAAAACCCTTCTTAAAACCTCGTAAATATTCTTTGTTTTTGCCACAATATGGTGATCTCGTACAGTGTAAAACAGACCGATACCGCGTGAGGGATTTACTAGTCTAAGACACAAGTGCTGTCTGTAGAATGAGCAAGACTGACTCAAATATCCAGTCAGGGCAAGAAGTACATCAACATTCAAAAGGTGTTAGGACATTCGTTGTTTTCAATCAAATGCTTGTGTCGAGTATTTTTCATGATCCTCCCTCCTCCCCTGTAACAATGTTGGTATAATCGGCAATGATTTTGTTATGAAATCAAACCTCATTCAATATTGTTTAGGGGGAGGGAGAACACTTTGGGCTTTGGGCCAATTGTGACCCGGCTCGATTCATGATCGTGATATATGTGAACTCAGTTTGTTTGCTGATGCCAGGAGGATTTTCCTCCGGGTCCTCCGCTTTTCCTCAGTCACAAATTATCATGCAATACTCTGAGTTGAGTGTAGAGAATAAAGCCTGTAAATAGAATAAATAGGAATGTAGTGCGAAGTTAGTGTGGAACGGGGGAGTGTGTATTAATAATGGGCTTCGCTTAAAATAAGTACATATAGCACAGCAGTGAAAAACAAAATGTTCCTGGAACAAAACAATTCTTGCTGGAACAGCCTCGATTTTTTAACATGCTTTTTTATACCTTTTTATCATTTAGGTTATAAACGAGCGGCGCATGCTCCGCCAAAGTGGCACCACTGACCACAAAGACCTTCTTAACCTTTTACTTAATGTTTATGACGAAGAAACTGGAAAAGGCTTTGACGACGAGGAACTGCAGGCTCAAGTTTTCACTTTCATGCTTGCCGGTCATGAAACGACGAGCACCTCATTGTCTTGGACATTGTATGAGCTAGCAAGGCATCCTGAAGTGCAAGACAAGATACGACAGGAGATAAAAGTAAAATGATTTTTATATATAAACAGGAGTGAAAGGGCTTTTGGGAGTTCCGCGGTGGTGCGCCTATAATTTAGTTCGTGAATCATAAAATAGGATATCATGCATATGAACGAACTTCGTATTTTCAGTTTAAAATTCGTAAATTTAAAATATACTTTCAATTGAATCTTGCCTCCAGTTTTCGAAGATCACCCGTGAACTTCCGAACAAACTTTGGAGGCCGTTCTAGAAAAGTTCACTGAAATTGACCGTAATAAGATCAGGGGGTGAATTTCACGAAGCTTGGATAAAGGTATCCACTGGATAAAACTTATCCACTCCATATATCATTTTAGAAATCATCCACTGGATAGGGATTTATCCGGTGGATAGCGCTACTGAGGCCTCGTAACACCGGCACATGGTAATATATGATGTGTTTTGATGTAATGTGGAGTGGTCATGATGTGATATGTGAAATGTAAAGATAACAAGCCATGTGGGTAAGGCTCACGAAAAATGTAGATTGAGCATGTCTAGTAGATCAGTTGTGATGTGTTTTGATGTAATGTGGAGTGGTCATGATGTGATGTGGTTTGATGTTTTTTATGTGATATGCTGAATAAAGATAAGTATATTATGCTGGAATTTCGTTCCTATAGTGGTGTAATGAAACATGTATTATTATATAACATACAGTGTTTCTCTCATGTGATAAAAATCGTATCAACACATGTGTTCAGTGTTGATATTCCTATTTATCAATTTGGATTTTTGTTCGGCCAATCACAAAGCGAGATTTACTTTTTAAGTTATATAATAAACAGAATAATACATGGTCGCTCATCTTATTTCTGAAAACAAAAAAATACACTTTTCTGCATTGCACGTAAACATTAGAAGTTTAAATCAAAATTATGCCAGACTAATCGATTTATTATCGAATATTAATCATAAGTTTATGGCAATTGGGATAAGTGAAACTTGGCTTAAGGAATCTAACCATCTTGTTCATATTGACAATTATAATTTTATCCATAATCATAGAAAAAATCAGCTTGGTGGTGGAGTCGGACTGTATCTGTTGGAAAATTTGAATTACAAAACTCGTATGGATTTACGCTTTGACACTTCAGATACAACCGACTCTTTGTTTGTTGAAGTTTTAGTCCCAAAAGGAAAAAACGTTATTATTGGCGTAATATATAGACCTCCGAATAGGAATTTACAATCTTTTGTGTCAAATTTTAATGAGGTCATTGATAAAATAGGCAAAGAAAACAAGCAATGCTATATAATGGGAGACTTCAATATTAACCTAATGAATTACCAATCAAATGATTTAACAGGCGAATTTTTGGACATAATATATTCAAATTCACTTTGTCCTCTTATAAATCGTCCTACCAGAATAACTTCTCATACAGCAACATTGATAGACAATATATTATCAAATGATTTTGACTCTGACACAGTCAACGGACTATTTTTTACAGATATTTCCGACCATCTTCCCATTTTCACAATTTCGTTTGATGATCGCAATCCATTGTTTGATAACAAAACATATACTTTTAGAGAGAAAAATCCAAAAAATATGCAAAAATTTAAAGAATTAATTTCTGATACTGATTGGTCTTCAATAGAAAAGTTAACTGATCCACAAGAATCTTACAATAGATTTAGTAATAAGTTCATATGTATATTTATTATATGACCGTGAATCTTGGAGTCTGGACACTAGCAAATGGAGCAATCTGATTGGTTATACGTGCTTCCCGACCGGTTAATATCCCCCTGTATTAAGACCGCGGACCGATCCACTGAGTAGCTGGCCTTTTCACGATTGAACAGCTGATTGTTTTTTTACATTTTCAAAACATTTTCATGGGAGAAGAGGTCGTTGATGAGAATAAAGACCACAGAAAATCCCAGTCGATGTGTATTTTATCGTTATTTTTATTTTTTACCGCAATTTTTTGTAGTTTTTCTTTACTAGTTTTTTGTTTACTGTCAAAAAAGTCCTGTTCAATACAATCTATCGTCCGAACTTCACAATAAATCACACAATTTGCACAGAAATATCCAGCTTAAGTCGAGAATGCCTATAACACAAAAAGATCCTTCGTTCTGTAAGCTCTCTTTCTTTCTTTGTCGAGAATTTGATGTTAGAGTGTAAAAAATAGATCCAAAGCCGCCACAAAACGACTGCAAGTAATCGCTAAATCCAAACTAGTAAAACTAGACCAAAACGATCTCATTTCGAAACAAACACAAGTTTAAATTATTACTGGTAATTGATAATCGAGAATAGATAGAAATGGCATTCATAAAGTTGATTTTTTTGGTTATTTATTGCGAGAAAACAACAAACAAACAAGTTTGCTTGATCAAAACTATGCCAAACTCAAGGTTTGGGCTTTTCCGACGAAAACGAACAAAAACTACCAACAGAAACGATTTGTCAAATCATGAAAACATTTATTGCATAAAGCTACTTACATTTTTTTAATTTCCATTGATAATTTGTCCATTAACACATTTTTTCTTGAGAAAAACGTCTTGCTAACTTTCGCACACGGTCCGGCTCCAGCATCGACTGACAGCATTTTCAAGGGTTTGTCAAGGTTTTCAACCAATCAGCGCACGAAAAATATCGTGATTGATTTATTTATTTTATTATTGTGAAAAAAAGACTTTTTGTTCTAGTTTTTTAATGAAAAAAGGTCATATAATAAATGTCTTATTAACCGAGCTTGGTCGGTCTGTACAGGAGAATCTTGACCTCGGTCGGGTACAGACCTCACTGCGTTCGGTCTGTACTTTTCGACCTTGGTCAAGATTCTCCTGTACAGACCTCCCGCTCGGTTAATAAGATCTAAATAATAATTGTTTTCCACTGAAAAAATGTTCTGGGCGGCAACGCAAATTAAAAAAACCATGGATTTCAAATAGTCTTTTAAAATCAATAAAAACAAAAAACAAACTATATAAACAATTTATTCGCGAACCAACTCATGTGAATGAGTTAAATTACAAAACATATAGGAACAAACTCACTTACTCTTTAAAAATTGCAAAACGTCTTTATTATGAGAAAAAAATTGAGGAAAATAAAAATAATATTAAACAAACTTGGAAATATTTAAACAAAATTATTAACAAAAAAAAGTGCAATAATGATCAGAATTGTATTTTTATTCAGAATAATAGTGAAATATCAGATCCAGTTGAGATTGCGAACAGATTTTGTCATTATTTCAGTAATATAGGGCCAAGCCTTGAGAAACAAATGTCTAATACAACGCCATCTGTTTCACCACTTTCATATTTAAATGAGAAAATCATGAATACTATGACTTTAGAACCGATTACCGAAAATGAAGTTATAAAAATTAGCAACGGTTTTCCAACTGGTAAAGCAGTTGGACATGATAATATTGCGATGGAAATGATTCAACAAACAGTCAATGTCATTTCTAAACCACTAGCTCATATTATCAACTCATCGTTTACTACTGGCAGTGTACCAGACCAACTTAAAATATCTCGTGTTATTCCGCTTTTCAAAACCGGCGACAAATCAAATTTCAGCAATTACAGACCAATTTCAATACTTCCTGCATTCTCTAAAATTTTGGAAAAAGCTTTCTACAATCGCCTTAGTAACTATTTACATGAATTGCATATTTTGTCAAATGATCAATATGGTTTCAGAAAAGGCCATTCAACTGCCCATGCTTTGATCGATTTGTATGATAAAATATCTACTGCAATTGACAACAAAGAAATTGCAATTGGATTATTTTTAGATTTATCTAAAGCTTTTGATACGGTGAATTATAATATACTATTTAAGAAATTAGAACATTACGGGATTAGTGGAATTTCACTTACATGGTTAAAAAATTATCTTTATAATAGGCAACAATTCGTTCAATTTCAAAATTCTGTATCGGAGCTAAGACCTATAACTTGTGGAGTCCCACAAGGCTCCATTCTCGGCCCCTTGTTATTTCTCATATATATTAACGATATCTGTAATGTTTCTGTATTAGCAAAACTTATATTATTTGCTGATGATACAAATATATTCTTTTCACATAAGAATCCTTCTTTTCTTAAGAATATTGTTAACCAAGAAATACTTAAGTTTTCGCAATGGTTTAGAGCAAACAAATTATCATTAAATATTGATAAAACAAAATTCATTATTTTCAAACCTCGACAAAAAAGGATTTCTGATCTTTTTCACGTAAAAATCAATAACAAGGAGATAAAACAAGAAAAAGAAACTGTATTCTTGGGAGTGATTATCGATGAACATCTTACTTGGAAATCCCACATATCTCACGTTGCAAATAAGGTGTCAAAATCTGTTGGAATCATTCGTAGATGTAGTTTTTATCTAAGCAAGTCCCCACTTCTTACTTTGTATTATTCTATGATCTACCCCTACTTACAATATTGTAATCTAGTTTGGGCAAGCACATACCCATCTAATCTTTCTAGGCTAGTTATTTTACAGAAAAAAATTGTTAGAATTATATGTAAAACTGAATACAATGCTCATACAAACCCTCTTTTTAAAGAGTTATTTCTTCTAAAATTTATTGATATTCAAAAATTACAAACATGTCAATTTATGTTTTCTCTCACTACAAATTTATTGCCAAAAAAATTTTCTGATTTTTGTATCTATAATAATCAATTACATGATTACAATACCAGATCAAAAAACCTATTTCGTCTACCTAAAACAAGAACCAAACTTCGACAATTTTCAATACGATACTTAGGTCCAACAATATATAACTCTCTTTCTGACAAAGTCAAAAATTCTACATCATATGTTACCTTTTCCAAAAATATCAGATTGTATTTTATTGGACAATATGAGGAAACTTCAGCTCAGTGAAAACCCATTTGTTGGGATAGTTTTCTTTTAATAACAAACTAAATCTGCTAAAAAATTATCTGTAAATATAATATAATATATATAATTATTATTATCGTTATTATACACATACACGTAATATTAATTAAGCATGTCATGCTTCATCAAATATATTGTAAATATGTCTAGGAGGAGTCTGATATTCTATTTATAAGCCATCGGCTTTCTATCAGACTTCCTCGCCAATACATATATATATATATTTTTTTCTTTTCTTTTCTTTCATTTTTTTCTGTAATTTAGTATGTTAGTATATATATAATTGTGTAAATATTGTAAATTTATTTATTGGCGAATAAATGAATACTGAATACTGAATACTGAATACTGAGATATGAAATTTATCTTCTTGTGTTCAACTCGTAGATAAATTTCATATCTCCGCGCGCCCATGTATTATTCTCTTGTTGTATGATTAGTTGTATGTTTTCGTATGAGTTGTAAACAGTACACTATATATCGTATCGTAACCGTAGTTTCTAATCATCTACCGTATCGTAGCGGTATCGTAATCGTACCGTTTCCCACTCATGGGAAAACGACTCTAACAAACAATGATCACGTTTCCGTATTTGCATTCCCCAGTCTCGGTGGCAAAGGAAGTGTATGAATGAAGTTGTATGATTAATCAATTAATGTCGTTATAAATTCACTTTCTTTAAGGATGTTTTTCAAGACAACGAAGATCTAACATGGGACAAACTAGAAAAGCTTGAATACCTGAACTGTGTCAGCAAAGAATCATTGCGGCTTCACTCTCCTGCAGCGTTGGTTGGTAGAGAAGCAAACCAGGCGGTTCGTCTGGGAGGCTATGAAATCCCTAAAGGAACAATAGTCTTGGTACCTATTGAAGCTACTCACTTTTCTCCGGAAAAATGGAAGAATCCCTTGGAATTTGACCCAGAGAGGTTTATGAAGAACGGTAATATTATTCGATCACGCGATGTACTGATTTTTCTTTTCTTTTTTTTTTCAATTCTTTGTTTATTTGGCTAGACATATCTTTTCATTTATTTCGTCCATTATTCATTCATTCATTCACTCACTCACTCACTCACTCACACTCGATTCGGTTACCAATACTTGCTTAATGAGATCTTTTTCGTACACAGCAACACGCTCGTTTGCTAGAAAGTATAAATAGAAACCAAAGTGAGACACAAAAACTATTACAATCTGCATAACATTTATATAACTATAGTATTGGCTTTTAATAAAAAATAATAATAATAAACGATACTTCAGAAAAGTATAGAGAGATAAAGCTCTTGTTGATCTGTCCTTTTTATATATTTTTTCTAAGAAGATTGGCGATTCATTCATTCATTCATTCATTCATTCATTCATTCATTCATTCATTCATTCATTCATTCATTCATTCATTCATTCATTCATTCATTCATTCATTCATTCATTCATTCATTCATTCACTCATTCATTCATTCAGCAGGCACTCCCCAGCAGGTACAACTTACAGGCTCATATTTACTTGATGTATGTAGTTGTACAGAAAGTGTTCCAATATCGTCCATAAGAGTCAAAACTTTGTTTCCTGACCCCCCTCCCTTTATTACTGATGGATGTTGTAATTTAGTTTTTTTTTTCCTCAATCATCAGATACTACTGACATTCAGTGCTCTTTTCTGCCATTCTCCATTGGTCCTCGTATTTGTATCGGCAACAAGTTTGCTATGACAGAGATGAAGACCATCCTGGTATCTTTATTAAAGAATTTCCAGATCAGCGCCGTACCTGGCTATAAAGCCAAAAGTGTCATGAAGTTAACAACCAAGGCGGATCCACCTGTTAAAGTTGTGCTGTCTTTGTTAAAAGAAAGTATTTAGCCGTTTAAGTTATAACTACTGTTATAAAACTAGCAACTAAGGCTGAAGATTCACCTATTAAGGGTCCTGATTACTTAAGCAAAAAGTCATCACGATTTTTTCTTAGAAAGATATTTTATAGAGAATTTATCAATTAATCGAAAAATGGATAGAAATCTATATGGTCCCGAGCCCGTTTTCGAGATAAAAATTTTTGAACGGAACCATGTTTTGACATTTTTGAAGAACAAATGACGAAAAATGCATTTTTCACAAAAAAATTTATTACTCAAAAACTAATAAAGCTATTGACGTAGTTTTTACAGGTAATCTCAACCAGACGGTATTTTACACAAATATGGGAAAATAAATTATATATGTGTTAAAATTTTGTCAAAATTTATAGTTTTGTTTTCGTCTTTGGGTTAAAATCGCTTTGAATAGTGAAACCCTAAACTACTTACCATCGCGTGTAATGTTGAAAAGTCATCAGGATTTTTTCAAATCTTGTCAAAAGAAAGATTTTTACAAAATCTTTCAGAAAAAATGAAGAAAAATATAGAGTCCCGCGCAAAAAATGAGGGTTTTGGCTGGTTGAAGTATAATTTTCGAAGGCTCCTTGTGTTATTCTTATGTTGTCTTTTGGCGGGATTTGGCGCGCGCGCGGCGTTCTCAGCGGTAAATTGCTCGCGGGCACAGGTTTCAGGCGTTGTTGTTGTTCTAAAGTAGTCAGGACCCTTAAAGTTAAGTGTATCGTCTTTCTCCGAGTGCAAATAATATATCCGTGAAATATAGCAAATAATATACCCGTGAAATATAGCAAATAATATACCCGTGAAATATAGCAAATAACATACCCGTGAAATATAGCAAATAACATACCCGTGAAATATAGCAAATAACATACCCGTGAAATATAGCAAATAATATACCCGTGAAATATAGCAAATAATATACCCGTGAAATATAGCAAATAATATGCCCGTGAAATGTAGCAAATAATATGCCCGTGAAATATAGCAAATTTAGGGAGAAGGGGAGATTTAGTATATGTTTTTATTTGTTGTTTCTCCTCTGTCTTTTGTCTGCGCTTATTGCAATGTTTATTCAGTCGTGTCTTATGAGACACGCTTGACTTGATTCCTTTAGCCTGGTTCACACTTTAATAAGCATAACCGTAAGCACAAGGATTAAAAACGCCAGTGTGCATATTGCTGATATAAGCACAAGCATAAGCACAAGAGAAAGGAACATTTTTTTCCTTCTTGTGACTTTGCTTATGCTTCTTTCATCATTTCCGTTATGCTTATTTCACAAGTGTGCATCGGTGTGAAATAAGCATAAGCACAATTAAGACATCAACCTACGTCTTGTGTGACACACATTTTTTTCCAAAATATCCCGTTTTTTAAGGGCGTGGCTTTACAAAAATTTTCACCTCTTAAAGATACCAAAATCATGCGTTTCCGTGCAGTGAATAAATGGGTTCAACCCCTTAAAAATACGAAATCCCCGATTGTTTACTTCCAGGTCCACCCACCCCCCTCCCCGCCCTCCGATGGTTTTATTTTCGCCTTTGCTTATTTGTTTGTCCATTTATATTTTCACAGCATTTTTGTTGAAGCTTTTTTATTGAGATATCAGGACACTGATAAGGTCACACTGGGTTTATATTTGAATATGTTTACATACTGCTTTGAAGCAAATTGTTAGAGTTTCTTAAAGAATTTCATACTTGTAACTGAAGTATAAGTGAAATCAGGAATATCGTTTATGGAAAAAATTGTTGAAGCTTCAATGTTTTTCAAATGCTTTACTCTCTTTTCTCTATTGACATGCATGAACTAGCAAAACCACACTAATACTTAATGATTTATGGATTCCGTTTTGTTTGCTGTGTTCTCAACGAATGACATGCATTGCTAAATATATTGCTTATTAAACACCAGCAAAAATGAATGTAGTGATGTTTTTGGTTAACTGAACTTTAATTTCTATTTTTCTTCTTTCCGTTTTCTTAATTCGCATGCATCGATGGCCATGGTCGGTGTCTTGATCAATTATTAGATCAGCATTGGAAATCCAGATTAGTCAAGGTAAATCCTCCAGGTCTGTCTGCATTCAAAGAAGTCTTGAGGAATAAACACATCTCATCAGAATTTACTAAACCATCAGTAAACTTGATACCATCCTTGAACTGAAGAATGATGGCAGTTGCTAACATCTTGGCGTCTAGTTGTCGAGGTCTATTTTCGAGTGCTGTAACTGCCAGGTATGGGGTATTTTCTTCACGAATTTGGTTGATCAGATCTTTGCTTGCTAAAAATACCCGCAGTTCACGAGTTCTTGAGCTGTGGTAGAGCTTGACAATTACCTTTGCCTTTGCAAACGGAAGAGTTAGCTTTCGTTTCTTTTCTCGGCCATAGCTAACGATGACAGGATCATATTTAAAGGAACTATCTTGAGAAAGTACGTATTCAGCACAATCCATGATAACCTGGGTCTGTTCATTCTTTTTGAAAGTCAGTGTTTTGCATTTTGAAAAGTTCCAGTCTTTAATACGATTATTGTTGTTGGAATCTTTCAGGCACTTTTGGGTTTGATCATAATCACATCTTGAGATTGTCACTTCGTTGTGAAGAGCTCCATTGACAATTACATGGTGGTTTTGTAATCGCAGAGATACTACTCCTCCTGAATTCACGCCAATGACAACCGTATTTACACCTCTTCCACCATATGGTATTGTCAAATCAACGTCACCTGATCCTCCGGTAAACGCATCGGCGATTATGATACTTCCATCGGAGTCTTTTCCGAGTTTGTAGGTTTTTCCTTTTGTTTTGGCTAGAACCACGTTTTGTCCATTTCCAACATTGATCTCGTTTCCAACATTTGGAGGTAAGGTAGATGAGTCTATGATGGTGTCGAAGTTCTGACCAAGTGTTGTCTCGAGGTGTTTTAGTTGATTCTGGAGAAACCTGGCGATGTCTTGTGCCGTAGCACGTTCATATTCTTGATCGTTTTTGCGGAATAGTATAATTGGGAATCGTTGAACAAAGTCGAAAATAAGATCAAGTAGATTGGTTATTTTTGATTCAAACTTATTTTTCCATCCTTCATCGATGAATACTATACGTGGTTGAGTTGCTTTATCTCTGAACACCAATCTTTGCTGTTCGATACTTGCTGTTAGATCGCTCAATTGTCTTATGGATTCAAATCGTATTTGGTTGTCGTAGTGAGATTCTATAATCGTAGCCATATTTCCTGTTGTCGTGTATTTCACTCTGATGACTTTGACTCGGTTTCTCTCTAAGTTATTAAAATGATTACCAGGCTCAAAAAACAGTTTTTTCTTGGTACCATCTATGGAAATCCTACCCAGATTTGCAATATTGTCACCTTCAGCTGGGACAATCACAGCACTTTTTAAGACAACATCTGCATGATCATCCTGTAAAATATCGATTGTAAGTTTTTTCTGTGCCTTTGCCCAGCTTCCATAAACTGTTGTTCTGCAGCTTATTGTCCTGGCGTCATCTCCCATTGAGATTGTAATTACCAGATGGTCATCTACTTCTGGACCATGAAGCACATAGGTATCTGAGCCCTCCTCGCCATGAAGTGTATGCTTGCCTCGAACACTTACAAGAGTATCATCTCCCTCTCTTGCATGGATAGTAGTTTCTCCTCCAACTGCAACAAGGAGATTGTCGTACATGCTGCCGGTAATATCTGCGCATGATGGCGATCCAACAACATTTGTTGCAAAGTATATACGTGGAAGCTGACGCCCTGTAGACCTAAAAAAATTGATTTGTCCGTTGTCATATTTGGATCGTTGGTCGATTGTGATCGATTTAATCTTGTATTCAGTGTCTTCATAATTTTTGAATGATATTGTGTTTTGGGAGTGTTCTCCGAATGCAATGCATTGTGTATTTACTATGGTTCTTGGAAGCAAGGTGACACTTTTATTACCCCTTTTGGAGCCTTTGAAGAATGTTGCACCATTTATGATAAATCTCGTTGTTCCATCATAGTCTTCAGCATCTATCAAAGTGCGGTCTCCTGGCTGAGCCATTATTTCTATTGTTGTTATATTTTTCATGTAAACAACATGAGTGTTATAAGGTAGAGGTGGTTCAAATGGACGATCAAGATCTCTTAAGTTCCACTGACCATAGAACTGTGTTGGCGAATCTTCGTTTAAATCTTTATCAAGAGGTTTCATGGACTGAATGATAACTGTGTTGTCTCCACTACCACCAACAATATATTTAGCCCAGTTATAATATCCAAACTTGTCTGGGAAGTTCCAGTTATAAGGCTCTTCAAAATAGTACTTGTTAAGGGTTGATCCTACAGAGACAACATTGTTTCCTTCGCCAGTATAGACTACGTCTTCATAACCAAAAGATAAATCTATCATGTTGTTGTTATTGTCTCCAATTACTGTGGTCGGTATGTATTTTGACAGTACTTGGAGATTATCTGGTGATGTGGCAGCAATTTTCTCAAAGTTATCAAACTCAAAACCTCTGTTAAATGCAAAAGTCAAAAGAGCCTCTAATTTTTTGTCATTTCTAGAGTATTTTAATCGGCCTTCATCATCATCCACTTTGGCAAAGCTTTGAGCTACGTTTTTAATTGCATCTTTTACAACTCGTGGTGAAGACTGTGTTGAGTCAGGAATAGCGTAAATTGATTCACCGTCACAAAAATACTTCACGTTGTTCGTGTTAGCTAGAAACCACAGAACTTTATCTTTTAATTTTAGTTTATCTTCGTCTTGTAGAGACTGAGGATTATTTTTTCTAAAAAAATTGACGAGGCTATCTTCGAGATCTCTTGTCGATGATGTAAATGCTGGTTTGTGAATAAAGTCATGAAATCCTTCAGGCCACCCTTTGAACGAGGAACCCAATGTAATCCCCGATCGTCCTTTTTTACCATTTCCGTCTTGGTACCCAATGTCAAGATAGATTCCTCTTACAGGTTGTTTCGTTTCTCTTGGATTGGATCAGTATTCCCATTGCCGTCCCATTGTAATACAATTAGTGCATCTATCATCCCTCTTCAAGGCTATGGCGTTACCTGTTAACTCTAAAATATCGCGTCCTGCTCCACCGATACATCTCTCATCAACAGCAGGCTCACAAACAATGATATCGTCACCTTCTCCACCTAAAAGAATATCCCTTCCGGTTCCACCGTTGAGGTAATCATTCCCTGGACCACCATATATGGTATCGTCTCCCCCTCGACCAAAAAGCATATCATCGCCTTCTTCGCCGTATAACCGATCTGAGCCAAAACCAGCCAAAATTTCGTCGTCATTCGCTCGGCCTCTTAGTTCCTTTCCAAGAGACGTTGCATCGACTAAGGCAAGTCGGAGGTTTCTGTCGTTGAAATCTTCCTTAGCTTTTTCGGTTAGACACCTAGTTATATCTTTTTTGTGCTTTTGCAATGTCTCCTTGTCGGCTGTTATTCCTGCTGCCTCAGCATCAACATAGTACTTAAAGACGTCAAATCCTCTCTCTTTGTATTTATTTGCCATGTTATCGACATAATCTTTAAATCCTTTTGAGTCAACGTATTCTTTGAATTCGTCTCGTACTCTTTCATCAGTTGTCCTCCAGTCAACCAGATCAGCTAAAAAGCCAAGAATTGTATTCAGAATTTGCAAACATACGCTTATAAGGTCAAGAATTGGTGATAAGGGAGGAAAGACAGCGTCAGTTACTAGACTGGCTACGTCCAGTACCAAAGTAACTCCGTCTATAGCTGCCATGATGCCATAGATGACTGTTTTACCAACGTATCCTTGTTTTCTTGCATCATCTGCGGCGATTGCATTCTTTGCCATAGATGTCGCACTTACACCAACGGAAATTGCACTGCCAAGGTACGGCGCAAACCTTACTAGCTGCTTTGTAAGTTTCGCTGATCTAGAACCCGTTTTTATGAACGATTTAACCTTTGTTTCGATCTTACCATAGACAAACTCAGTGGCCGACTTGATACCGTCGGCAACACCCCAGCCTCCCTGAGCTTTCCTAAGGTCGGAATTTCGTATCATAACATTGTATTCATCGGTGTCTATCTTTTTTTCAGCTAAAAGTTTCTTTGCCTTGTCAGACATATCAAAACCAGCATCAACGTCAACGCCCCCTTGACCTATTGTAAAAGCTGTTGAAGAAGTCTCTATAAAATCGCCCATGGCTCCTAGCGTCTTTTTTGCAAATTCCTTGCCTTTATTTCGCAATTTCTGATAACCAACTTTCTTTTGACTTTTAGAATTTAATTGGGAGAGTCGTGTCTCACTATCTATACCCTGAAGTGCTGTTATTCTATCAAACGATCCCGAGACAACCGACTCTTGTAGGTCTGGTACCCCAGTCCTTCTTGCGCGAATCTCCAGATCAGGATCTATGTTCTTGGTAAGCATTTCATTGTGAGCTTCTTGTCTTAGACCGTCAACGTCAACCTCGTCCAATCTGTTTACCAGCTTCTCATACGTGTGCGCTACGTCATCCCTTGCTGGATATTGCACATAGAAAATAAAACAAAGTTAAAGTGATTTTTGAATTGAATAAACAGGCCATGGGATATACCCATAGCCATAAATTGAAACCATGTGTGATATTTTATGCCCAGTAAACAAAGCTAAGGCCTACTTATAATTATATTCAACATGTGAACGAAATACATAAAAGAAATGTCAAAAACTCATTAATTATTCACGAGCATCTAGTCCAATCCGTGCATGGTGCAATTTTGGTTACATGCATGAGGTTTTATACCCATAAAATACTCTCATTTGTATTCAATGAATCTTTATTAGACTCTAGAGTCTTTATATATCTGATATATAGTTACATCGAATAGTAATGAGATCACTCTGCACGCTACGAAGCAACCTCAGTTTAATCATGTGACTAAAATGGTCCAAGGTTTTGAACCCATACTGTTTAGGAAGTTGGTTCCCCTTAAACTATCAAGGACCAGAGTCATATGTAGGACGCATATTCAACACACATCAGAAATTCTGAGCATGATCAGAATGACCACCAGTCAATTTAATAACTATTTTTCGATTATTTTTTTAAAATTGTGTGTAAAATATTTGATTTTATAAGTATTGGGGTTTTTGAAGTCATATAAAAACTTACAGACGTACGCTGCCCTCGAGGTTTTATACTTAAAAAATTCATTAATAATTCATGACCATTTTGTCCAATCCAATGCTCCTCTCTGCTCACGAGGAAAGCACTCTTTCCCACATACGCTTGAAACTATAAAGCCCGGGGAGGGTTTTGAATGTGGCCCAAGGAATAATGGGGTATAATAGAAAAACAATGGAATACAAATGAACATGAAGTTTTATATAATTAATTGCACATGTTGCATTAACTATGAATATTAATATATAATGATACGTGTGATGTTATATGATGCTTCAAGTTTGACGATAGCAGGAATAAAATATAAAAAGCATTAATTTCAATAATCCGAAAACTTATTTTGTGATAGCTAACAAACGAAAAGTACAATTATTGAATACTTAGCGCGATATTTCCAATGTCAGCTTCAAAAGAACGCTGCTCTTTCGAAGGATCTCTGTTGACTCGACCTATTTTCCGTTCGGAAAAAAAACTTTAAACGACAACTTTGTAGACGAGCGTGGACTTTGGGATGCACTGTTCCAATGCGTTTTTCTCTTCTTTTTTAGAGTTTGGTGACCTAAACGCTCGTTTCGCAAGCAGGTTTTCACCCATGCAAGCGAAGTATCAAAACCCCACAGTCGACTGAATAAGATACTGACAAAGTTTTGCATATTTAAATTTCACCTTTGCTATTGTTGTGCAATTCCCAAATGCAAACAACCTTCAATTCCATTTCGTTTCGTTTGGTTTTATCGATATTGGACAAAATAGTTATGAATTATTAATTCATTTTTTTAAGTCATTCAATAAACTCGCAGCACGTGATTTATCAGGTATAAAATCCCTAGGGGCTTCGCCCTCGGCTGATAAAACACTGCTGCTCGTTTATTAAATAGTACTTCAAAAACTCCAACACTTATAAACCAAAATATTTTAAATATAATTTTGAAAAAAGGCGGAAAAAGTTATAAAATTGACTGGTGGTCATTCTGATCATGCTCAGAATTTCTGATGTGTGTTGAATATGCGTCCTACATATGACTCTGGTCCTTGAGAGTTTAAGGGGAACCAACTTTCTTAAATAACAGGTTCAATTTGTTGGACCATTTTAGTCACATGATTGAACAGAGGTTGCTTGGTACCATGCAAAGTAATCTCATTACTACTCAATGAACCTTTATATAAAGACTCTAGAGTCTTTATATAAAGATTCATTGAATACAAATGAGAGTATTTATGGGTATAATATGGGTATAAAACCTCATCCATGTGACCACAATTGAACCACGGATTGGACTAGATGCTCATGAAGTATTAATGAGTTGTTGAAGACAAAATAATATATAAAAATATCTGTTTGAGTTAACGTTATTTACCGTCTATAAGGTCTGAGATATCACTTGGAAGGCCAGACATAAACCCACCAAATGTCGACCCAGATCCTGAGATGTAGTTACTGTATCGTATCAAGTCGTTTTCTTCATCAGTGTTTTCTCCAGTTAATACTTCGCCTCTAAGACCAACGTCTTTGATGGCTGGAGATCTTGCTTTTTGAAATTGAGGAATGCCTTCACCTTGAAATGACAAGAGTATGCAAGCATACATTTAGCTTCATTCAATTCAAAATTGCCTTTATATATTGATGGTGAATTAAGGCGAATAGAAGTAGTCATTTACAATTTTGCGAAACAGGCAACTCGTTGAAAATGGTTTCCTTTCAGATATCTCAAAAAATTGACCAAGACAAGTAACAAAGTGCATGAGAATCTTCCGCATAACCGCACAACCTTTAGCAGTAAATTCAAGAAAATCAACATGTTCTATCTGTTAAATTACAATTCGCAAAAATATCCAAACCGCTCATTCTCAGATAAAGGGCACAAAAAGAAATTATAAAAATCGAAAAAATGAAGTCAAATTGTATTTCCTGAAAGCTTTATATTCGAGGGATTATTTTCCAAAAATCTAAACGCAATCTGTTATATTCATAAAATGGGTGAAAGGCGAATTTCATTACTTAGAATGCTTATGATGGAGAAATTTTTGTGTCAGTATTTGTTCTAAACAGATAATTTTGGATTTTAATACGGAGAAACTCTATGTTTTTTACATTCAAAGTCTTGCAATACAATCAGAAGAGTGCAATGTTAGTCAGTGCACTCCGGTAAATTATGATTCGATGATCTTTTTGTGGACTTAAATCATAGACTTGCTATAGATAATACGCCAAAAATTCGTTTTTATTTTAGCTACTATATTATGTTTTCTCTATCATGTCCAGCCAAATCGTCAAGTAAAAAGTGTTGTACTTGGCCATCAAAATACTGCCAGTCTTTTGGGGTCAATGTCGATAAATGACATGATGGAAAGTCCTTTGGTGGTAACGTTTCGAATAACGGAGATTATTTTGCCAAAATAAATGACTATAATGCTCATTGTTATTTACATGTTTTTGAATATTTTGGCTTTCGAAAGCGTTTTTACTCAAGATAAGACCAATATGTCAGTATGTCGATACCGATTTTTGAAAAATATTTTTTTATGATTTTTTTCTGAATATTCTCTATATTTTTAGGCAATGAAAACACGTTTGCTTAAAAACAGTAGCACAAATATGCTGGAAATATGCATAATTATGCAACTAGCAGTATAAATAAGACCCTTTCTGACAAAGATGTTCACTGACTCTGATGATGACTACCGCACAGGCAGTTGAAACGTCAGTCGCACCAAACAGTCCTTCTAAGGACTACTTCCACCCGGAAGATCATGATAATTTTGTTACTTCGACAAATATTGATTTGTCTAACATTGATTTACCTGGGTTTAGACCTTTCAATTACAAAAAAACTACGGACTATATATTCTTGGGAGGCTCTTTAGTTCATTGCTTATTCTATAACCAACAACTGATACCTAAACGGCTAATACAAATGCCGGAGAAAAGAGTAATAATTATAAAAAAAAAAACATTTTCGAGGATTTCGCCTATTAATTGTGCATGTCTCACAACTGTGTCTCAAAATTAAATGTTAGTGAAAAAAATGATGATGATGGTCAATTACTAGCTATAGAGCCCATCTCAGTGTATTTTTTCTTGGTCGTCTCTTTCTTTGGTCATCTTGTAACTAAGTATATTTTTTCTCTCTTGAAGCATATACCTAGAATACTAATGATCTTAGCAAGATCTGACTGAAACCGAAAACCAAAACAAAATTCTATGCAACTATAACTTTTTCAATTTGTTGACACTTTCATTGACAACGCTACAGTACTGTAATACGTGAAATTGTTACCTATGGTCAGCACATTTCGTTTCCCTTGTAGAGCCTCGTCAAATTGACTCATAACTCTCAAGAACTCTTCATCAGTCTTCAACTCCTCTAAGCCTTGGTAAAACACCGGGTCCACTGCACTTTCCTTTTTCAACATGTCTATCATGCGTTGAACCACATTTTTTGGATCAAATGCTGTGACTGATCTCTTGTCTTTCACGTACGCCGAGATATCATTTACAAGACCATTGCTGAAAGTGCTCATCCATTTTGCTTGAAGTTCTGAAGTGCAAAGGTCTTCAACGTCATCATAGGAGTCATCTGTTGCATTTTGTAGATGCTTTGATTTACCAGCATGAGCGCACTTTAAAAAAGGCAAACCTGATTAGTTATTGAAATTACAAGTTGGATCATAGTCATACCTTACTGATTGTTAAAAAAGCTAAGTCTATCTGAAGTTAAACAGAAGCATCAGGGACACGCATATCAACTTCAAGTTTATCGGCTTAGACACAATTCAGTATTGGTCACTTATCAATTACAAGCAAGAGAGTATGAGATAAGAGAGCTTATCGCCGGACCCCATCAGGGTCTCTACTCGTCGTGCTATCTTTAGAAACTTGTTACCAACCTCTGCACTTTTGTCTTGAGATGTTTTGACGATGCGAACGCGCCTCCTGCAATCTGGACAATCACGTTCCGTTCCCGAAATAACTTAAGTTTAAAAATAGAATGAAAAGATCTCCTTATGAGTGTAAAGCCCAATACGGGGTATAAGCTCTCTTATCTCATACTCACTTGTTACAAGGCAGTCACTGTCACTCATCAGCTACTTATCAGTTTCCGTCAGTTTTCAACTCAACTTCAACTTATGTTTGTCAGTGTCGGTCACTTTTCAGTTTCAACTCAGTCTCAGTCTATAATACATCTACTTAGCAATTTTCTAGTTTATCCAATACTATTTTCCCCTCATTCAATCACCCATCCTTTCACTCCCTCGCTCAATGACTTACCAACCCAGAAGAACCGCTGTTAAGGATATACGACTAGTCTCACAAACCTGTTTTCCACAATATACTAACAGCTTACTTAGCCAGGCGTTTCAAGCGAAGCCGAGAGAGACAGGAAGAAAAAGAAAGGAAATGCCTGCCGCCAACGAAAGTGATTTGCGATAATAATTAAATTTGAGAATTTTATTCAATAATAAATAATTAAAATTATGGAAATACAATTTTCAAATTCATGTTAAATTTCAAGCGTTTTCTCTTCTTCATCATAAATCATTTTTCGATCAATCAAGGACAATTGAACAATTGAATATATTACAAACTTAGACTAACAATACCTATATATCGAACTATCCGAATAAACAATAAATCATGATAACCTTTTATTGAAGTTGGTGTCAAAGGAATTGATTGCCCATTCTCTCAAAATCAAAATTAAATGGAAAAGTCTTGCCGAAAATACGTCTCGTTATTTCTCCGTTATTTTTTTAGCAGTTTTAGTTTCTAAAGAAATGTAGGCAAGTATGTTTATAGTTGATAGCATTAATTAATGAAAAATAGATGATTTACACATTAGATTGTGCAAGAAAACAAAGAGCTTGTTTATGGTACCCGCATTGACACCCTGTTCATCTAACTCTACTCTCTTTTAGGCAGCGTTTACACGAAGCCGGCTATTTTCGTAAACGCACATTTTTTTATCCGTTTAGGCCTACCGTTTACACGAAAATGCTACTTAGCCGGCTATTTTCGAAAACGCCTCTCAGAGTGGATATTTTCGAAAACGACGGCTATGCGTTTTCGTGTAAACGCTTTAGCCGGCTATTTTCGAAAACGCTGAAGTCATCACTTTGGTTCAGTCAGAATGAGAGAGAGTAATTCCAACATTTAGTCACCAAAATGCTTACAGACGCTCTTCAAGCTACCGAAAACGATGCGAAAACGATAAGCGTTTACACGAAAACGCTATGTAAACGGGTATTTTTTTAGCCGGCTTCGTGTAAACGCTGCCTTAATATCGTTAACACTTTTTTGGGGAGAGGAGCGTTTTTCATCCTCAAATAAAGGCACATAAGGATAACTTAGGGATCCTGACCACTGTAGAACAACAACAACGCCTGAAACCTGTTCTCGCGTCCAAATTACTGCTAAAAAAGCCGCGTGCGCGAAAACCCGCCAAAAGGCAGCACAAGATTTAGAATAACACAAAGAGTCCTCGAAAACTATATGCTTCAGCCAGCCAAAATGACCCTCATTTGTTTTGCGCGTGGGACTCTAAATTTTTCTTCATTTTGTCTGACAGATCTTGTAACTGAAAATATTAATTCTTTTGGCTAGGTTTGAGAAAATCCTGATGACCTTTCAACATAAAAAGAACCGATGGTATTTGATTGAGGGTTTCACTTTTTGAAGGGATTTTGAGTCAAAAACGGAAACAAAACTGTACATTTTTACAAATTTTGGAAAATGCATTTTTCGCAATTTGTTCTTCAAAAATGTCAAAACATGGTTCCGTTCAAAACGTTTTTTATCTCGAAAACGGGCACGGGACCATGCAGCTTCCAATTTATTTTTCGATTAATCGATAAATTCTCTATAAATTATCTTTCTAAGAAAGAATCGTGATGACGTTTTGCTTATGTAACCAGTACGTAGGTAAAAAAAACGAACAACTACTTTTCTTACATGTGGGGGCAATCCTTTAGTTAGAATTGTCAAGGCTAAACTTTAGAATGCCCCGTCACTTATTACCATAACAATAGAATCTATTGTTAATATTCGTCGTTTTCAAACAGTGAAGCTACTGGAATTGTTAAGCTAAAGTGACGGGGTATTTCTAAAATTGTTCCAAATTATTTCGAGTATCTATTTTCCGCCGGTTGAAAAAAAATATATATATATGCAAATTGCAATCCTGTGCGAAAAAAAAAACGTAAAGAATTTCATAAACGTACATACACAATTGATCTTTTTGGCATATGCGCGCGAGAATGTTTGTTTTAAATGTAAAATTAAGCTTTTAAAAAACGGTTTATTTTTAATATTATAATTTTTGTTTGAATTATTTTTCCAAATCTCGATTTGTGTCTTTTTTTTATTTGTTTATGTTTACTTTAAATCAAACAGAGTGGCGTGCAAGTAATGAATCAAATTAGCGGTAAATTAACTTAAATACTTACGACCAGAATACCAATTAGAATTAGTCGTAGCGTCTTCCACGGTGGAGCAGGACTCGACATCATCCGTAGAGTGTTCACAAAGAACTAACGATTCATCACAAAAAGACAATTGATATAGCTTATTTTAACTTACGCCCAATTGAGCGGATGCGCCCATTAGAGCAGATAATGTATTTCAAGCAGGTATTACATTGTTTTATGAATGCGTAAGATTTTCTCAGTTTTTTATTTCAATATGAACGATGAATAGCTAGCTCCAAAAGTTCAGGGAATGATTCCATTGAGCCGACGTCAGCATTATTTAGCAAAACCTCAAACAAATGTCTCTATAACTTTAACATATTTGTTGACCAAAAATTTTTCTTGTTGGGCTTCCTTACTAAGGCTATTGTATGTTATTATTTCGGTCCGTCTCAAATAGGCGTGGCCTTTTTTGTGGGTACCTGAAGTTGACTATATGGCTTTTGTCATGCTTTTAGCTTTCTGGTTCATGTGAAATTTTAATATATCAATGTGTAAGAAGATATAAAAACTTTTGTGATTTTATTTTTATTTTCTCGAATATAAAAGCATGGTGCGATTGTAGAATAAATACTACGTTTTTGCTCTGTTCTATAGACAGGCAAATGGGGTTTGTTTTGTGAATAGCTTTTTTTGACTTGATTCAATTTGCTTGCATATCTTAAAAACAATGTCTGAATTTTTAGTAAATGGATAGTTTTGGCAGAATCTATTCTATCAAAAAATAATTGGTGTTTCAGTTAACTGAATAATATTTTCTTAATAAATTAATTTTGCTTTCTAAACGTTCTAAAGACAATAGATAGCATTGGACTTTGAAAAAGTCTGGGTCCGGTTGCACGCAACCCAAATAAAGTTATCCACGAGATAAAAGTTATTCTTTCTATAAAATTTCTTTTGAATTTAGTGGATAGCGCTATTCAGGCTTCGTGCAACCGGCCTCTGTTTTATATATAGACTGTATTATAAACAGACAGTGTTGAGTGAGTAGTTTTTTTTTTTTTGTGACATTAGCTTAATATAAAACGCACAGCAGATCACGATTATGCAGAAACTGAATGGAAACTCCTGAACCTTGAAAGAGCCTTCTATTTGGTCAGGCAATTGTTGTTTATTGGTTATTTACCTGCACAGGAAAAATTTTGTGTTTCCCACTACGGGTTTATCTTGGATTATCGTTTGGATTACCAAAGCCAACATTGGGCTCAAATTTACACATGTTTTCCCCATTAAATGGGAACATTTCCCATTCAGTTCCTATCTTTGAAGAATTTGGAATTCAGTTTTTTTCCTGTGCTGTACTTTTATTAGTTAATCATTTAATCTTTTATTTTTTATTAGTACCTGAAAATGACTGCATCTATTTTACCATGCACTGTATCGATTTTCAGTTTGAGAGAAATGGATACATCCTTTATCAAATCCTGAATATTGTTTTTTTTATAATAAGATTTATTTAAATTCTATTAATTCTTCAGATTCTTGGCTGTCTCTCCTAGCTCTATTGTCAAATATTAATCAAGTGAATCGAGTTGGGCATGTAGAGTGTAGTGTAGATGACGTCTCGTCAAAAGTCTATGCTGGGCAAGTTTGAAAAAAAAATGGTGCTAACTTAAAAAAACTAATCTTCGTAGTTACTCGTTATTAATGCAAGACATTGTATGTAGTTAGCTAAAGGTGATGTTACGTGAAGCAACTTTCAACGCCAATTTTTTGCGCAACGATGTTGCGCCATTTGTATTCGATTTTTGTTTTTCGCTCACCAATCACTGATTTTAGTACTCAGTTCACGCGTTGCCAACTCACTCTTAGCTGCCTAGTTTTCTTCTTCATCAACATTTTCTATTTTATCAACTTAAAAAAAAGCTTTATCTTGTCTGTTTTATCAACTTAAGACATTTATTTTGTGTGTTAGACCCAAATATAATCAATTGTACAATATATAGCGAACTGCTTCTATCAGTTAAACTCCTGCCTTATTATAGTTTCTTTATCTTATATTAGTCGTCTGAATTTTGTTAATACTGGCACTAAAATAAAGATTGATTGATTGATTATTGCAGTTGATGTACCCCGTCTTGTACATCCGCCGTCATATTGTTGCGCGTCAAATCGCCAGTGGTCATGGTACACACATCGATTTGCTGAAAAATTCGTCATCTTGCGTTGCAAGTTTTTGTATGAAGAGTGAGGTCTAAAACTTGCAACGTGTTGTTAACGTCGTTTACGAATGCGTGGGAAACGGTACGGTTACGATACCGCTATGATACGTCAGAAAATTCACATGTTTTCTTAGAAACTATGGCTACGATACGATACAGTACTGTTTCTCTCTAATACGAAAACGACTGCTTAGCAGGCTCGCCCGTGTAACACAACCTTGAGAAAAGTCGCGTTTTCTAATTTATCCTGTATGCATGAATACAGACACGTCTCAAGCCCGTCTCTGACTCAAAACCGAGAAATGACAACAACAGCAACATCAACAGAGATACATGTAAGATTCACTGAACCTCAAGTACCACCGGTATCTATTTTTTAATTGATGTCCTTTTAATGGCATAAAAGAAAAGGATATTTTCTGCAATGCCAGGGTTGCAATAATATAATCAATTATAACATGCACGCAATTAGACTCATAACGCTTTTATGGGATAATGTACTTGCTTTGATAAGTAAAACTAGCAGCAGACACTAGTTTTATTATAGAGTGCAAACAATTAATCCGTCAAAGTTTAGCAATACTAAATAGTGCAGTTTTATGGTAATTCTATTGTCTTCTTTTGTTTAATTAGCACTATTTTGTACTATTTAGTAATTTGTGTTTCACGGATTTATTGTTTGCACCCTATTTTTGAATGTTTAAATAATGAAGCCTTTATTTTTGATCTTTTCATAACAGTTTTTGATAAACAACTTTGGCTCGTTTTTAGAAAATTATGAGAAATATTTGATCATCGACTGCATTTTTGCATCTCCAGCTAATGAATTGGTTGTAGTTGTTTTCTGATTAATAATGATGATCTTGATGTAGTTCGAATTGCGAAAGAAGTTACGACGTTTCGAGGCGTCTTCCACCATCATCAGGTTCGAGTGAATATCATAATGTAAATGATTGTTTTTAAGTTTAATTTATCTATTCGATTTGTAGCAAGGGCACTAATAGCTTGGCAGGTACATATATTAAACTGCCTCGTGGTACAGGTAAACAATTTTAAAGGAGCCGTATATATATACTAATGAGCTTCGTGTAGAGTGCAAACACTAAATGTGTGCCACAGTTCTCACTATTTATTGGTAAATAGCACACAAGTAGAAAAACTGAGTGATTTTTTCTTCTTCTTTTTTTTTTTTTTTTTTTTTTTTTTTTTTTTTTTTTTTGACACGGAGTTTGTTTCCTCAAGGTATGGAGTCAGCTAGAGAGTTCGCCGAAAAATTACGCAAAGAATTCATTTTCGACATTAAAAGGTTGTCGAGTACCCCGAGCTACTCAATGTGGACTCGCTTTTATTTGACATTTTGATCTTTTTGGGTCATATAAATTTTATGGGCCTTTTTTAATGCCACATGGTTTGTAATTTGCTTTGGGTCTTCGGGTAAATTGCTTCAAATGAATCGTTACTAATCTGAATAAAGGTTTGACCAATTGTAAGTCAGCACTTGAGAAGTTGCAGGTCTTCCCTGCCAGCAGAGCCTCTCTCGTTAAGATTGCTCGTCTGGAAACTCTGCTATCAGAGAATTGTGGTCTTAAGTTCATGCTTTGTATATAGCCAACTGTTTGTCTCGTAGTCAGTTGGGATTCTTAACAATTTTATATATTTGCTATTGCCACTTGGAGTACCAACAGTTGGATGAAGTTAAATGCAAAAAAGTGCAAAGAGATGAGAATTAGCTTTCTGAAACAAAATACTACACTCTCCCCATTGACCGTTGATGATCAACAGCTTGAACTCGTTACTTCGCATTATAGCGGAGCTCCGCGCGGGCCGAAGGCCCGCGCAAGCGGAGCACCATAATTTAGAAAATATGGTAAACCATCGAGCTCATTTGAAATCGACCACAGGAAGCCCGGATTTCGAAAATACGTACGCCGTACGTCCGTGTACTACAGGGCAAGGTCGCTGACCAGTTTTTTTTAGTGAACACAAAAACAAATTCACAATAAATTTTTTTCAGTTTATATTTACGGAAAAGTTTGTAGAAAAAGTATTTTCACAATGGGCAACGAGGAAGAAAATGGTTAAGCTAGGCTGCGGCTCAAAGAGTTTAGACTGAGAAAGAGAAACAAAGAGGTCGACTTGAAAAAGGGGGGAAAAAGCTATTTACCGAAGAAAAACTTCAAAATATTTTCACTGAGAAAGCGGGAAAAGTCTCGTGCCGATGTTTTTAACTATTCAAATGTGAAGTCATGATGAGCTGATAAAATTTTCTTTGGTACTTAAAAGTCATTCAAAGATGGAGATTTTACATTTTATATTTTCTGGAAGAGTTTATTTGACAAGTCAGTGCAAGATGGTAAAGAAGGGCTTCGAGTTCGTGGATTCTTCGTGGCCTTTTTCAATTATTACTTATCGACTAATCTACTCTTAAAAGTAAAATCAACGGTGACCAAAAATTCATAAAAACAAAAACAAAACAATTGTGCATTTGCAGCAATTCAAAAGAGGTGAAATGCAAGAAGAAAACGCGATCACGAAGATGCCAGTTCAATCTGTTCATTCATCAATTCTTACGGGTAATTCATAACACGGAGACCTTTAGGATCAATGCAGATTTATCAGCTATTCACAACAAAAAATAACTTTTCACACAAGATGTTTGTCAACTAAGTAGGACTGCCAGTTCAGGGAGTGGATCGAAATGCATGCAAATTTGGCACAATGGTGGGTGATCGAGCAACACAAGCTAGCCATACTACTCCGTTCTGTTTAACTGTGTGAACTTTTTAGAGGCGGTGAAAATGTTTTTTCACTTTTAAAATTCTAAAAACGTGAACAAGCCATTATGCAATCAGAACTGAGGAAGAAAATTTCAGACTGGAAAAGTGACAGTTCAGGACTAGAAACGTGACGCCGGTTGATTCTCGGATTTGAGGAAAAGTTTATTGAAAGTCACTTTTTTATCCTCCTCAACATACGGCTAAGGTATGTTAACATTTTTTGCCGATCTTCCTTTAATTTTTTTTTTAATATCCATATGAAATCAAGCTATTTCTCCATCGGCATCGATGATTCTTGTAATTCTTTGATTTGTTATGTTTTTGTTTTGAAAAGTTAATCTTGAAATAAAAGTTCATAAGTAAGCAAATAGGATAAATATAGGATATTAGTTGTCTAACTATTTTTAAAAAAATGCACAGATAGATTACCAATAATTTGTTCATCATACCTTTCATGAGAAAATTCAAGTTTTTTCGATTTTTATTACATTTTGTTAACCTAAAAGAGAGCGTGATAAAGCGAACAGTATGCGGGAATTTGTTTACAACTCAAAAAGCCATGTTAATGCTCTTCTAACTTCTCATTGGATAATCAATTTTAATTGACAAGTGCTATTTTTACCATGGATAACAACAAAAAGCTAGGGAAGCCACTGTCAAAAATACGGTCGGATATTTTTCGAGTTTTTGTGCACATTTCTTGCATAAAGCTTTGAAGACTTCAATCGATCTTCTTAATCACTCACTCATTCATTTAACCATTTGAATTGCACATTTTTTATTATATTATTTTCTTTTGATGGTTGTTTGAATAGATTAATCAATTAATTCATTTATTTGTTTGCTATTTCTATAGTCATTTTTGATTAATTCTGCATTGATCAACAATTTTAATAAAAGATAGTCAATGAATGAATGAATGAATGAGCATTCCATTGTCTATAACAATCCTATTTATAAATCGGAGCTCCGCTGTTAGGTTTACCTAATTTTTATATTAGTACTGGGCTTAATAATCCAGAATAACCTTAAATGGAATGAACACATTGACGCTACTGTCTTGAAAGCTTCTAAACGTCTTCACATTCTCAGAGTTCTACGTAGAGGTGGCGTTGATAGTAAAGATTTAGTTACAATCTACATATCTCTAATAAGATCTGTTCTGGAGTACTGTTGTGCAGTTTGGCACCATGCTATCCCAGCGTACCTTTCTGAGGATTTGGGAAAGTGTGCAAAAACGTGCCTTGAGAATTATCGCACCTAGTTTATCATATAGCGAGGCACTAAACGTTTTACAACTACCTAGATTGGATACTAGACGCAGTGATCTCTGTTTAAAGACAATCAAAAACATCTCACGGGGAGGAGTACTTTCCAAACATCTACCCAGTAAAAGAGAGGACATACACAGCTACCAAACGAGAGGTGCTAAGAACTTTACACTCTTTAAGTGCAGAACTCAGAGATTGCGCAGGAGCTTTTTTCCTAGCACAATTGTAGCTGCTAACAATAATAGCCGTTGAACTTTTATAATTACATGAACAATTAGCAATGTTTTGTAATCAATATACATATACTATACATAGATATATATTATACATTTACATCCTGTATATTTTCAATTCATAGTGTAAATTTCTCAATTTTACTGATTGTAACCACTTTGGTATTTCATTTTATTTGCGATTTAACTGGATATTATACTCATTATTATTATTATTAGTAGTACCAATACTGAAAAACCCTATCAAGGGATGTGTTGCAGTCTATTTGAATGTAAATTTAAGGAACTAGTGGAACGGCTGTTTCTGATACTGCGTCACACGTTAAATTTATTTTCTTTATTATATAAACTCCAGTGAAATATCAGGTGATCTCTCGCGCGAAAAATTGATATTTTCACACGTGAAAATAACACGTTACCAAACGCCAATAAAAAATGTTGTTTTAAATTGAATATTTCTATTTCACTGGAGTTTTTATAATAAACAGAATATTACATGGGCGCTTGGAGATACGAATTTTATCTTGTCGTGTTGAAAATATCTAACTCGTTCACTTCGTTCACTCGTCAGATATTTTCAACACTCGAAGATAAAATTCGTATCTCCGCGCGCCCATGTAATATCCTCTATATACATTGTGGAGCTTTTCACGGGATCGACGGTAAAAATTGAGCTGGAATTGATCTGAAACCACTTGTTAGCTAGGGACGCAAAAATCAGTGGTTAACATAGTGATTCTTCTAGTCTACAATTCACCGATTCCTTCATGATGAAAGTCTAAGCCTGTTTTAAACGCAAGGATGGGTTCGAAATGTTTCATTTAGGCAAAACTCTCTTTTTGGTATTTCATTGAATTTTGAACAGTTTATCAAATATCAAAACTCTGACATATTTATTGCAGGAAAGTCACGCCATCGATTTAAACAGAAAAGTCTAAATACTCTATTTTAACAATTACTCATTCAAAAGAGTTGAGCAGGAATGAAGCATGTCAAAACAATATTTTTCAATATTTTATTTCACAGTTCATAATTAAATATGATTATACACATACAGTGCCAACACTAAATGTGTGCAACAGTTGTAACTATTTAGTGGTAAATAGCACTAATTAAACAAAAGAAAACGATAAAATTAGCATGAAATAGCACTATTTAGTGGTATTTATGTTGCACACTTTTAGTGGGTGCACTCTAGCTATACAATGTTATAAATAGTTAAATAAAAAGAAATATATAACAGAAGAATGAAGAACCTGCAGAGCAGGCAGCTCATGTAATGTAATAAAAAAAACTTGTCTGCCTCACTAGTTGCTACTGCATTGTGTGTTTTGTATTGATGTTTTATAAACGTACTACAACTACTGCTATGTATGATCTTCCAGCACACGAAACGAAATAAAACAATTATACTAGTACTATGTGCAAAAGATTAGTGCGTGGATTGTAATCTTTGATTGATTTAAAAAAGTTGTTGATGAAGTCGATACAGTAAACTTCCAGTTGTAAGAACATAGGGCTGGTTGCAGGAAGCCTGAATTGCGCTATACACCGGATAAATCCCTATCCATCGGATAAACTCTAAAGAAATTCTATGCAATGGAAAACTTTAATCCATTGGATAACTTTATCCAGTCTTATTACAACGGGCTCCTGGACTTTCAAAGTTAGGCTAAACAGGTTGTTGAACATGTAAAGTATAATTTGTTTTAACTTTAGTCTACTACAGCAATATGCAGAAATCATGATTCGGAAGTATATAAGTATATCAGAATAATGGATAAATTATGGGATATGCTCCCTGATATTTTCGGAAAACAATAATTCTAACTATAGGGACGGAAAACAACATATATTCGACAGTATTCCATAATTCCAGATGTCTTTTTGATATAAGCATTGTACGTGTAGTCAATGACTCATAATTTCTGCATAATGTTCTTTAAAAAACATTAGTATGTGATGCAAATCATTTATACCATTTCATTAAAATCGTGTGTAGATGGAGCTTAAACTGAAATTTTTTTAACAATTTTAAACACATAATACAAAGTTCTTAAAACCCAGGTTCTTGGGTGTACTGTATTGTTAATCTAATACAAACGTATGTCTGTGACGACGGTAGATCAGACCCTAACTGGTTCTAACTGGTTCTCGGATATATTATTTTGAATGAATGCCATATAAACAAGAAAAAAAATGAATGTATGAACAATGAGTAAAATATAACAATCTGAAGAAATAATGATTAATTCAAAACAAAGATTAAAACGTTTTATCCTAAAAAATAGCAAACAAAAGGACTATTTACAATACATATTGTAATCTAAATATAATGGATAAATTGATTGTAAGGAAAAGACATTTTCCCCGGTCTTGGAGTGAGGCATTTTTTGTATATAGCTATTTCAAATAACGTTGTCATCAGCAAAGGCAATAGGTCATTCCAAGACCACTAAGAATGATGGGTAAACGTCATAACAGAATGTAGAATGGCAACTTCGACAGTCAAAAAAGATGAACATTGACCTTTTCATCTATGGAACAATCAGACAAAAAACTAAATGGCGTTGTTTTCTTATCAACTGGTGCCATAATTATGACATTAATATTTATACCCATAGTTCCTAGCAGGCTTGGAATGACCTATTATTGCCTTTCGGTAAAGACGTTATTTGAAATAGCTATATAACTATTTTTAAACACTTTGTTGGAAAATAAAAAAAAACGCCGAATGCCAACAGCATGCTCGAACGGAATTGTACAGAACAACCTCTAGACATTCTAGATGGTTTTTTTGGATAGATGGCAGAGCAAACTAAACATATACAATCTTAATATGGTCTTCACTTTAAGTAGTCGACCTATGATGTTACTTATCTATTGTTATGTAGATACAGCATTCATCGGTATAATCTCCAACAACATTTTAAATGGTCGGTTTAAAAGTTCCATAACTGTATGGCATCGCTCAATTTCATTGAAATTAGGAGACATTAACGACGATTGAGTAATGAATAAAAACAGTAAAAATGAATGAGCCTAATCATCTTGTTTATAAAGGTTGTTGGTCGATGCTGTTTTCGCTATTGGTGTTTGAGACACTCACGAATAGTGGCTGAACGTTTTCCCTAGTTTCGACATCCTTGAAGGCCTTAGGGTCTGGGGTGAGTAAGATGCTCATTTTCTGAAGAAAAGAAAACATAATTTTTAATTTGTCAAGCTGTCCTTGCGCAATCATCAGCATCATCATTATTACACTAACATCACAGTCGTCATTTGACTATATTATCCCGTTATAACATTATCAAAAAATTGTGTCTTTCCTTTGTTTATCAGTATCTGACTCGCATAATGCATTTAGACCATATACAAGATGGCGGCCTGTTAAGAAGTGTTTTCACTACAATTCCTGTACGTTTTGAACGATTTTAGGCTTTAAATACCAAGAAAAACACCAAAAAGAGTTCAAACGTACTATACTTCGACCACCACCACCACCATCACCATCACCACCACCATCACCATCACCATCACCACCACCATCACCATCACCACCACCATCACCACCACCATCACCATCATCATCATCATCATTATCATTATTCTCATTATGATCATCATTAACTATTGTCACCATCTATTATGATCACTTCAGCTAATTTGCCAGCCTTAATTTTGCCCGTATATTTTTGTCCTCTTTCCCACGTACCTCTCTAAACGTTTTTCCTTCAGCATAATAATACTGTATTCCAGCAAATACCGGTATTTGAATCATAGAAGAGAAAGCTATAAACCAACCAATGACTTCGGCCCAGCCTGGATATGGCTTTTTGTTGTAACTTACGCCCTCCCACATGCCAAGCTGAGCAATGATGATAGCCTGCAATGGAATCGAGATTAAAAATTGAGATTCGATCAGACACCCATTTCAGAATACGTCGGCGAGAATGTCGAGTGTTCACATTTGAAACAAAAGATAAGACACTACAACGCTGTAACTAAACTATTATCAAACGTCGGACCAGAATAGACGTGGGTTCAAATCCTGTCAAGGGCATTTGATATTTTTCCCTTGACTGATTTCTTTCATTACTACACACCGAACGCGTTCTTTATGATAAAATCATGATAGTTCAAAAAAGTGTGTTAACGTTTGAATTTTCAAAGACATTTTAGTAGAGCAATGTACAGTTGGCATCCGGCATTTTCTCGGACAACATATTTTGAAATTAGTGTATATTCATACAGCTATTCTTGAAAAGGTTGTCTAGTTGAAATACTGATTTAGCGAATAACAATGTCATTTGCATATATCAAGTTTTCAGTTTTCTTGTTTTAAATACAAAGCAGCACATATAATATAGTTATATTGTTTATTATAATTATGCGATAAAGTTATTTTGTACATTTTGACTCATCATTTCTTTAAAAAAATCATGAGATATGCCAATGACTTTGTTATTCTCTAAATCAGTATTTCAACATGACAACCATTTCAGAAATAGCTGTATAACATAACAAAATAGGCAACATCTGATAGCAGAGCTCCAATAATCGATAACGAGTTGGAAGCGGTTCAAATATTGTTTTATGGCGAATCGTGTTTCAAAAATACCCGGGGGGGGGACTCCAATGGTAAACGAGCGGGGATGCTCGTCGTATCTTTTAGGGGTATAAATCAGCGATTTGGTATCTTTTAGGGTTTAAAATATGAAATTTCTCACAGTTTTGGTATCTTTTAGGGGTTGAATAGCATTGAAAATTCTGATTTTGGTATCTTTTAGAGATGAAAAATTTGCAAAGCCACGCCCTTTTGAAAAATGTCAGGTATCTTTTAGGGGTATTTTTGAAAAATTCCGACGAGCATCCCCGATCGTTTATCCCCGGATCCCCCCCCCCCCACCCCCGGGCAAAAATATAACCCGTAGCGGATCATCTTAAGCATAATTGTTTGACCTACCAGTGTGAAGACGGGTGAAATGTATTTCCAGCAAATCATAAAGAATATGTTTGGCTTTTTTCCAGTCATGGTTTGAATCATCTTCGACAAAGTGTCAGTTCCTGAAATGTAAAGATTGTGTAAGTACGTTAACTTTCTATATTATAGTGGAACCCTTCTATTCCGGACAGTACTGGGACCAAAGAAAATGTCCGGTTTGGAGGGGGTTCCGGTTTACTGAGGTTAATTTTGCAAGAGATATATTGGAAAAAGTTTAATTCTGGACCAAAAAAGGTGTTCGGTTTAGAGAGAATTTCGGTTAAATGAGGGTCCGGTATAGAGGGGTTCCACTGTACCAATGTTACAAGAAACGTCCTTTATGTAGGATATTATCTTTTCTGATTTCTTCTTAGACTTCTTCTTTAGTATTCTCTTTTCTTTTCTTTTCTTTGTCTGGCTGTTTGTCTCTCCCTCCTCTCTTTTCCTCTTTTCCACAATCTTGGACAAAACACTTGTCACTTTTTGTATTGTTTAAACAGCTAACTGGTTTGTCAGTTTCTAAATGTTATATCGCTCACATATTGGAACTTACCTAGCCCCCATCCTACTACCAGAGCCTCAAAGAAACCAATTACAAGTAACGATATTCCACCAGTTTGATAGTCAAAAAGATTAAAAACGTACATACCACCCTATAACAAAGACAAAGCAACGTTTCAGTTTTCAGAGCAAATGGCACGTGCGAGTCAATACGTCAGCCAAAGTGTTGCTATGGTGCATTTAAATTTTCGACAAGACGTTCCTATCGCATGCTGTTCACGTGGAGTGTTTGTCAATTATGGTCGAGATTAAAAACATTCTGAGTCATACGCCCAACATGTATTGTCACGCAATCTTACCTCAGCACACATCGGTAACGCCATAAGAAACATTAGGAAGACAGTCAGGATTAGAAGCACCCATTTATATTTTCGGAGATACTTCGGGTACTCGTCGGAAAGTGATGTCACTACAACTTCTACCATGGCAAACTGATGAATGAATATAGAATAGAATGCAATAGAATTAGAATATGTCTCCCAAACATGGAATCTCTGTGCAGTTTCAATTCAATTTTCATATTAATCCTTGTAGGGTTTTTTGCTGATGTAGCTAGTAGTAAACAAAACTACTTGGTACATTGAAGTCAGAAAACTCAAGCTTTTTTATTAGCATTAGGAAAAAATCACTTCATATATGTTTTTAATAATGTACACTGCTAAAATAAGGGAAATGCTCTAAGTGTTTTATTGAATATTGTTAGAATAGTTTCTTTTGACTCTGCCTTACGACAAAAATGAGATAAAAACTAGCAAATTACTAGAGTGGGCTACGTCGGTGTTTTTATAGAAACAGCGGTGATTCAGAATATCACTCCTACGACGGACTAACGTCCCAAACGTCAGTTTCTCTACATACCTTTATGCTGTTTTAAAAATTACTCACTTTTTATACAACAAGTCAAAAATGTCTAAAAAAGAGCATATAGAGAATTTGTCTGCGCATGTCAGATAATTTTAGCTCGAGGTCATGTTTACATTTTTTTCTACGACCGGGGAACTTTTGAGTTCCAATCGCAATCTTAGTGATCTTCAATTTAGGAAAATATAAATGGATATATCACTTTGTAAGGTGCTGTGACTAAGTCAAGTAAATGTGGAGGTTTTCGATCTCAAAATATTTTTGACCAAAAGTCCGCAAAACGAAGAAGAAAAACACAAACCTACTGCATTCGTGTGAGGACTGCTGCCATAATAAAAGAAATAGCAGAAAACTTTTTCCACAGATTAAGACTCAAAGGTCATGAGAATTGTGTGGTACAGAATGATTTCTTATTGAGGATCGATTTTGTAGGGTGATGAGCAGATTATTTGCGCATTTTGCAAGTTTTGGTCAACTTTCCTTCTTGATAAGCGGTATGTTTGAGGGGCTGCGCCGAAGCTAAATATAACTGATGCGAGTCGTCAAACCACATTCTACATCACAGCATTGTTATTTTTTTAAGAAAGATTGGCCAAAACGTGATATTGCGATATTTGTTGACGCCATGGTTGTTTTTCTCCTCTCAAGCAATTTCGACTGATTTGAATACCGAACCTGAAATTAGGTTAGAATGATCTTGATTAATCCAAATGATTGTGAAAACACAGATGAACCACCAAATTTTGTAATTTTCTGGTCGGGCTTTTGTTGATATACTTCTATCTTCACTAAATATAAACTTTAACTCAAGCACGGAGAAGATTTGTCAGTCTTACTCTTTGGTCAATTTTTTCGCATAAATTTGAAGAAAAGTCGAGCTTAAATGTATGCGCCGCTAAGCCTTCCTTGGTATGCTTTCTTTAATAATCTTAGATTAGTATTATACTTTTGGTTTTCAATAGAGTTTTGGCCAAAATCTTTGATCGGCAGTCAAAGATGACCAGGTCTCGTTGTGAAAGCGGCCATATTGCAGAATCTTGCAGATACTTCATGGTTATAAACAAACAAATTGTTATGCTAATGTCCAACAAGAACTATAATAAGCCGTACGGAAATAACGACCAATCACTGTATGGTTGGAACAGAGACTTTCGTCACCTGAAGTATCGCTTTTGTGAATTGGGATTAAAAGGGATTTAGAAGGTATTTTTCTTTCGCGTGATTATTGCGGCTTCTACCATTAACTTACGACATGCGCAGACAAATTCTCTATATGCTCTAAAAAAGAATTTCCCACTTCTCAAACTCATTAATAATTCATAGCTTTTTTAACCAGTAGCATCTGCATATTTGAGTCACGTGCAAAGTCTGGATACCGCGATCCAACATCGTCATGCAAATTAGATCCAACGTCCTAGGATTTGGATATTTGATCCAAGCCCTAGGACCTTGGATCTTCTTTGCATATATTAAAAAAATTCATATTTATTCTATTCAACTTTTTTTTTTCTTTCAATTCTTTCGTTAATTATATCTATTTCTCTAGAATCAATTTTTTTATATATGTGAAACATATTGTTTATGACCTACCCGGGGCTCGAACCCGAAACCTCTCGCATGCGAATCCATCTATATAACCACTGAGCTAACTATGATTTATTTGACGAACTAAGCAAACAACTTACGTTATAATCAAGCAATTCATATTTAATAAAGCAATTCAGTCATCATTTAGCAATTCCAATTCAGTTGCAATCAAACAATTCAGTTACAATCAAACAATTATATATGTTCTAATTAAACAATTCAGTTATAATGATGCAATTCAGTTAGTCAAACAATTCAATAGTCATTCACTCGATACAACTTGGTATTGTAAAACACTTTAATTTTATTACAATTTGTAAACATGGCTCTTGAGTTTTCGGATTGCGAAAGCGAAGAGACGAATTGTTACCTGTCATTTCAAATACTATTTCGCAAGTGAATTGATAAAACACCTTCAATCTTTTATAGCTGCTTAAGCAAATTTAACTATACCCAAAAGGCTAACAAAGTATAGCAAAGTGTTTTATACTGCATTCCAGCTGGCATACCACTACAAAGGAACTCCTTTGTTCAAATCAATTTAGGTTCTAACACTGCTTTAAAGTTATGAATTTTAAATGATAGTTTGAGCAGTTAGATCAAAAACTCGTGCTTCGTGTTTCATCACGGGACCCAAACACCTCAAAGGTGCTAAAAGCACTCGGCCTACGGCCTCGTGCTTTCATCACCTTCTCGGTATTTGGATCCCGTGATGAAACACTCGCACTCGTATTTGATCTATTACATACCTGACTATCAAGTCCTAGTGTTATCAACATGAAGAAGAACAAGATAGCCCATAATGTCGATACAGGCATCTGGGCAATTGCTTCTGGGTACGCTACAAACGCCAGTCCAGGACCTACAAAATAAAACAGTCAAAGTCCTATACCTATGTAAAAACACCGGTTATTGGAGAGAAATAAAAAATGGTGATTGTCCAATGTAGATGGTAAGGCCGAAACGAACTATGGGTCTTTACGGTGATGACGAGAAATAAACGACCAACTCCATTAGTATAAATTACTGGCATCAACGACATCTGCTTATAGTGAAGATTTTTGATGGTCATTTATATAATATACATATATCTTAAAGCTATTTCCCATAGACCTTTGTAGTCGTGCAATTGACTGACGGCAACTTGCACGCGGCACTCTCTCCAATAATGTTTTCTGAAAAACATTTTTTTTAAGAAATCCTGGTCATTAGGCAGTACTGATATCGCAGTATCAAGGTTTCACTTGGAAATCATTTATTGATGATGTTTAATTTATTAGATTGATATTGTGTTGTCTAATGTTTACTCTCGAAAGCGATGTTGATTTTAAAATATATCATAGTTAATAGAGCAAAATGGTTTGGAAACTCTTTTGTTGTATAGGTTATTGTACACTTTTTTTCAAGCGCACGTGACCGTACATGATCTTCTGTTTCATCATTGTTTTGCACTTGTTGGGTAAGGCTGATTGAACAGACTGGAATTGTTCTTTTAGCTACTGACTCAAAATGCTTAATGATTTATACAAACAAACTTGACAATCCTTACCATAATACTATATCAAAGACTAGTTTCATGTCTAGTTATTTTAAAAAATTTGAATAACCATTAATAAAAACCTGTGCACAGTCGAGACCGGCTCAACCCTCAAAAACCAAACAAAGACATATATTTGCTAACCATTCTTTTGAGTAACTATGAATATAGCAGCTAGAAAAACAAATTGTATTATGCTTCTGCACATTAATAGTAACAAATCTCACTTACCATTGTCAGCTACTTTATCAACAGTCGTCTCCAAAACAAAAGCCATGTAGCCCATGACACTGAATATGACAAAACCAGCAAAGAAACTTGTACTGCAATTAATGATGCACACGATAACCGCATCCCTGAAGCACAAACATTTCTAATTAGTTCAAATACTTGTGTGTTTAGAAATGCCGGTAACTACATTCCCGCGTGCAAGTTAGTCCGACAATACGCAATTTGCATTAAGGTCGGTACAAACTAGGGGACTAGTCGCAGCGACTTGTCCTTACGACAGGTCACAGAGGCAATTTGAGTTCACACGGGGGAAAATTTCCCAAGTATTTTTGACGAAAATTGTTGTCGCTGCGACTTGCCGCATGAAATCCAACCGGTTGTGTAGATTTCAACGGTTGCCTAGCAACAAGTTTATATATAAGTCGACCGCATGTAGAAACGTGCCAGACAGCGCACGCTTTTTGAACCAACAACAACAATCTCAACAACACTGAACATCAACAATTTCTACAACTGAAACCATCGAAATCTTCTACGAAAACAACAACAATAGTTAGCTACAACCTGTCATATGAATCTGATTAAAAGTTGTGTTTAAAACAGTGCTGTCTCAGTCATCGATCGAAATCTAAACCTACATTAAAGTTCAAAAAGCGCTGAACATCCACGATCGGTGACAATTTCTACAAAATATGGATCTCCGAAGCGGGAAAGTCTACCAATCGGATGTCAAACAACAAATGAAGATTAAAAGGTCGAAGCTAAAGGGAGTGATTACAAGAATAATTCACGAAATTCAAGAAATCATGGAAAAGGAAGGATTTCAGTTTATATCAGAAGTAAGCGCTAAATATCACGAACTAAACATTGTTATGAACTCGTTTAAAGACGTCCATTCAATTTACCACAGAAGTTTGACAAATGAATACGACAAGGAAGAATCCCAAGAATTTTACAAGGCTGTCGAATCGTGTGTTCGTAGATGTATTGAACATATCACTAGGTGGACTGATGAACAAAGACATGCAGTTGAAGTAACTATCGCCGATCAACAAGAAGAGATGTCTGTTTTTTCTAATAACATTACACCTCAAGATTCGATAAGTAACGCAGGTCTGAATTCGGAACACTCTAAATCTACCTCTACGACCAGTCTTTCAAAACTTATGCTAAAAACATCTGCAAAAAGAGCTGCTTTGATCGCGGAATCGACTACTATCCAAACTCGCCAAGCATTAGAAATGAGAGAACGCTTAATTGACCAAGAATTCGTGAAAATGGACTTAGAACGTCAAAGAGCTAAACTACAGTTAAAGCAGGAAAAACAAAGGTTAGAACTAGAAGTACAGATGCGTAAATTAGAGGCACAAGAAAGTGTTTATTGTAAAGTTGCTAGTCGAGTATCTGTTTCCAGTGAAACTTTCAAAGAAAACCCTTGTCGCGACAATGGAATGATCGGAATGTTGAAGACAGACGATGGAATGTACGAAACGAAAAAGACAGACAGTGCGCCCAAACACGCCCAAAAGATGACATCAACGCCGAGAGAAAATGACCGAATGATTTCTGAATCACCCAGTGATCATGTGAACGACGAAAATTTCATTCAAAATGACTCTGCGTGGGCCTCGCAGCAAGAACAAAGCGCACAACTGATGAATTATTTTCTCCAGCAGCAAAGGGAGCAGACCATGGCTTTGTCTCTGCCTCGCATTGAAATGACTGCATTTTCTGGTGATCCTGCTGATTACAATGAATTCGTGGCAGCCTTTGAAAACATTGTTGAGTCTAAGACTACAAGTTCTAGTGCAAGACTTTATTATCTAGTCCAATATACAATCGGTGATGTACAGGAATTGATGAGAAGTTGTCTTACGATGAAACCCGACGAAGGCTACTATAAAGCTCGCCAGCTCTTGAAGAATAAATACGGTCAAACTCACAAGATTAGCGCCGCCTATACTGAGCGAATAAAGGCATTCCCATCAATCAAAGCTGAAGATAATCAAGCCCTACAGCGTTACGCCATTCTTTTGGAGAATTGTAAGAATGCACTGACAAACTCGGACTCTACTAACAATCCTGACATGCTTAAAACCATCACAGAAAAGTTGCCCTTCAGCCTAAGATTAAAATGGCGTGAAATTGCCGATAACATTACTGAAGAGCAGAAGAGAGAAATTACCATCGATGACGTCACGAGCTTTGTCGACAAAAGAGCGAGAGCAGCCAACCATCCGATATTCGGAAATCTATCCAGTCAAAGTCAAGAATCTAAAATGCGAACAAAGATCAGCGAAAGAGCCAAGCCGAAACCATCGTTGACGTCAACTAAAGCATCATTCGCTGTACAAGGTAAATCGATCGACTCAAACCCAGTCGAAGAAGGCTACAAAACACTCACGTGTCTCATGTGTCAAGATCCGCATTATCTATCTCGTTGCGATGAATTCAAAAGAAAGACTGTGGATGAACGTCTTAAATTCGTAAGATCGAAGGGACTGTGTGACAACTGCTTACAAGCCGGGCACGTGGCAGCGTCCTGCCCTAAAAACAGCTTCTGCAAGGTCGACAATTGTAATATCGCACGTAAACACTCTACATTTCTACACCCAAAGAACACAAACACTTGCAAAGTTGAAACTGAAAGCAAGCCTATTGACACAAGAACAAAGGCTCAACCTAATTGTATCAACTCTCAAGCGGCATGCAACAGCACTGGGGCCGGTACATCCGTAACTGGCTTGTCTATCGTTCCTGTGAAAGTAAAGTGTAAAGAGAACAGTCATTGTGTCGAAACATATGCGTTTCTTGATTCTGGTTCGAATACTACGTTCTGCACAGAGAAGCTGATAAACCTTCTAGAATTACGCGGTAAGCCGACGGAGTTGTCTTTAACCACTATGAACTGTGAGAATGTCATGAAGAAATGTCAGTTAGTCACCCTCGATGTTTACGATCTCGATGAAAGGAACTGTGTTGAATTGACGACAGTATTTTCGTGCCCTAAGCTTCCAGTGTCAGTAGAAGACATTCCTCTACAAAGTGACGTTGACAGATGGCCGCACCTCAGTGGTATCCAACTACCTGCTGTTGACGCTGAAATAGACCTTCTAATTGGTAATGACGTAGTAAAGGCCTTAGAACCCAAAGAAGTGAGAGAGAGTCAGAATGGAGGTCCTTATGCTGTAAGAACAACGCTTGGATGGACAATCAACGGACCCCTCGGAAGAGAACTTAAACACCCACGTACTACCAACCGAATACACTCTGATGTTCGACTCAACGAACAATTTGAACGATTCTGTGATATCGAGTTCAACGACTTGAATCATCATGATGACACCCTAGCTATGTCACAAGAGGACAAACGTGCTCTTGACATTATGAACAGAACCGCTACCCTGAAAAATGGGCACTACGAAATCGCTCTACCGTGGCGTACTTTTCCTCCTGATCTACCGAATAACAGAATTGCAGCCGAACGTCGCCTGGAGTCACTGAAAACACGACTTACAAAGAATCCACAACTTCACGAGAAGTACACTACCTTTATGACCGATCTCGAACGGAAGGGATATTCTCAGAAAGTGCCTAATGAAAAGAAGAGTGAAAGTTCTCCAGCCTGGTACCTACCTCACCACTCAGTTACTCACCCACAGAAGCCAGAGAAGGTACGCAGTGTATTCGATTGCGCAGCCAAGTACGCTGGAACTAGCCTAAATGACCAACTGTTGCAAGGACCAGATATGACTAATAATCTCGTGGGCGTATTGACGAGATTTCGACAAGAGCCAATCGCAGTAATGGCGGATATAGAGGCCATGTTTTACCAGGTGTGTGTGCGATCTGAAGATAGCGATTATCTACGTTATCTGTGGTGGCCTAACGGTGACTTGCTACAGGATCCGCAGGAATACCAGATGACGGTCCACTTATTTGGAGCGGTCTCATCACCGAGTTGCTCAAGCTATGGTCTTCGCAAAACAGCAGATGACAACAAAGAAGACTTCGCTGAAGAAACTATAGAGACGATAAAACGTAACTTCTATGTGGACGACTGTCTAAAGTCCACCATCAATGAACAACAAGCAATCAAGCTGGTTGACGAACTCCGAAGTCTCCTCGCCAGAGGTGGCTTCAGGTTGACAAAATGGCTATCAAACTCGAAAGAAGTTCTCAAGTCGGTCCCAGAATCTGAAAGAGCCTGAAGTGTCAAGAATCTCGACCTCGACCATCTACCTATTGAAAGGGCGCTCGGCATCCACTGGGACGTACAATCTGATACTCTGGGATTCAGGATAACAGTGAAGGACAGACCAGCAACCAGACGCGGGATACTGTCAGTCGTAAGTTCAGTGTACGACCCTTTGGGTTTCGCCTCCCCGTTTGTACTACAAGCAAAGGCTATTCTACAAGATTTATGCAGAAAGAAGCTAGGTTGGGACGAAGTCATCCCTAAAGAACACCTAAGCCGATGGCAGACTTGGCTGGAAGAGCTACAGTGTCTTGATCGTTTGAAAGTT
This sequence comes from Diadumene lineata, assembly GCA_918843875.1. Taxonomy (NCBI): domain Eukaryota; kingdom Metazoa; phylum Cnidaria; class Anthozoa; order Actiniaria; family Diadumenidae; genus Diadumene; species Diadumene lineata. The sequence continues at coordinate 7,618,854 of OU974084.1, forward strand.
GATCGTTGTTTCAGACCTAAGGACTTCGGTGAGGTTGTGTGTCGTCAGCTGCACAACTTTGCCGATGCATCTCAGCAAGGCTACGGTGCAGTCTCTTATTTGAGATCTGAAAATCGTAATGGTGACATCCATTGTGCGTTTGTTCAAGGAAAGTCACGCCTCACTCCCATGAAGACTACTGTTTCAATTCCAAGACTTGAACTATCTGCTGCAGTTACAGCCACAAAGTTGAGTAACATGATCCTTCGCGAGTTGGATCTACCAATAGATGACGTACTCTTTTGGACTGACAGTACATGTACCTTGGGGTACATTGCAAATCAAGATAAGAGGTTCAAAGTTTTTGTTGCAAATAAGCTCGCTGCTATTCACGAAGCCACCCAAGTCGGCCAGTGGCACTACGTTAACACGAAGTTAAATCCAGCGGATGACGCATCACGCGGTTTGTCTGCTCAAGAGCTCATTAGTAACAAACGATGGCTACAGGGACCAGAATTCTTGTGGTCAACCAAAGATGACTGGCCTCAACCACCTCAATCGACTATCTCTGTTTCCGAAGACGATCCAGAAGTCAAAGAAGAAATCAAATCAGTATCATTCTCCACGATCACAGAAGTAGATCCAATCGATCGAATGATTCACTATTACTCATCGTGGCACAGACTAAAGAAACACTTTGCATTGATCCTACGTTATCGTGATAACCTGTTGCGTGTTAGTCGTTTACGCAAAGAACATGGAGATTTCAAACTCGTCAAAGGGACATTTCCTCCCATTACAATTGAAGAAATGCAAAGAGCAGAAACAGAAATTCTAAAGCACGTTCAGAAACACAGCTTTCCTCAAGAAATGAAACTCATCAAAGAATCAACATCTACCAACGATGATCTCTCAACTAAAGCACAATCTACTTACAGTCTGACGAAATCTAGTCAAATTGCTGACCTAGACCCTATTATGGTGTCTGGACTGTTACGCGTAGGCGGTCGTCTACGACGTTCATCTATCGAATACGAATGTAAACATCCTGTGATCTTACCAAAGTGTCATCATGTCGTTGATTTAATTGTTACAGAAGCACACGTTCAGTCAGGACACTCTGGGCAAGAACATGTTTTTTCTTTGATCAGAAGTGCGTTTTGGATAATAAAGGCACGAACCACAGTAAGAAAAATAACTAGTCGTTGTATTGCGTGCAAGAGAAGACAAGCCAAACCGTCTAATCAAAAGATGGCAGATTTACCATCAGAGAGAGTCACCCCAGATAAACCACCCTTCAGTTTTGTGGGTGTGGACTGTTTCGGACCTTTCTTAGTGAAAAGAGGAAGATGTCAAGTTAAGCGGTATGGCGTCTTGTTTACTTGCCTTGCCTTACGAGCTATTCATGTAGAAGTTCTGCATAGTATGGACACCGACTCATTTATAAACTCACTAAGACGCTTCATAGCAAGGCGAGGAAGACCCGAAGTCATAAGATCAGACAACGGTACCAATTTTGTCGCCGGAAATAAAGAACTGAGTCAAGCCATTGACAAATGGAACAGTCAGAAGATTCATGAATTTCTACTACAACGTCAAGTGAAATGGGTATTCAACCCACCTGCTGCATCTCACCAGGGCGGATGCTGGGAGAGGTGTATACGAACAGTGCGAAAGATATTGCATGCTATCACAACAGAGCAAGTACTGGACGATGAAGGTCTAACAACTTTATTCTGCGAAGTGGAGTACATCGTTAACAGTAGACCAATTACAAAGGTATCGGATGATCCGAACGATCTGGAACCTCTATCTCCAAACCAACTCTTGTTGATGAGAACAGAACCAAGCCTACCTCCTGGTATCTTCAACGATGATGACATTTATGCAAAGCGAAAATGGAATCAGGTTCAATATCTTGCTGATGTCTTCTGGCGTCGTTGGGTCAAAGAATACTTACCCATGCTTCAACAACGTCAGAAATGGCATAAACCTTCAAGAAACTATGCAGTTAACGATATTGTCTTGGTGGTTGACGATAAACTACCCCGATGTTCATGGCCGTTAGGTCGTGTTACTGAAGTCTACAAGAGCTCACGCGATGAATGTGTCAGAAGTGTCACAGTAAAGACAAAGACATCTGTACTTGATCGACCAGTTACCAAGTTAATTCTACTAGAAGCAGTAGAAGTCTATGAAGTTGACAAGAGGAAAGAATGAGCAAACACTAACAATAGTGAACTTTTAAAGAAACTGTTTCTATTTCATGTTAATTGTTAATTTAGCGTTAAAATCTACATAATTATTAGTCTATGTTTGTAAAATGTTCCATTTTAGGGGCCGGAATGTAGATTTCAACGGTTGCCTAGCAACAAGTTTATATATAAGTCGACCGCATGTAGAAACGTGCCAGACAGCGCACGCTTTTTGAACCAACAACAACAATCTCAACAACACTGAACATCAACAATTTCTACAACTGAAACCATCGAAATCTTCTACGAAAACAACAACAATAGTTAGCTACAACCTGTCATATGAATCTGATTAAAAGTTGTGTTTAAAACAGTGCTGTCTCAGTCATCGATCGAAATCTAAACCTACAGGTTGGATTGTTGAATCAGTGCACACTGAGGCGCTCTGTCGCGAAGAAGTCGATGCGACTTGTCGCCTAGTGTGTACTGACCTTTACGGCTTCATTTAACTACAACTACCAGCATTCTTTTCGACTTCGCTTTCATATTCAAATTTTTAGAGTGACAAAAATTAATCCGTGAAACTTTAATAATACTAAATAGTGCAATTTTATTGTAATTCTTTTGTTTTCGTTTTCTTAAATTAGCACTGTTTTGTACCATTTAGAAAGTAGTGTTTCACGGATTTATTGTTTGCACTCTGTTTTGTACTACTTAGTAATTAGTGTTTCACGGATTTATTGTTTGCACTCTATTTTGTATCATTTAGTAATTAGTGTTTCACGGATTTATTGTTTGCTTTCTAGTCCCTCTAAAGACTAATAGAACAATCTTCACTACTATAGTATGAGCAACAAAGTTTGGTCTTACAGATCCACTGAAACAGGTTCGTAGAACACATGATTATGAACAAATCGACTTACCTACATCATCTTCATAGCAGATTTATAATAATGGTGAATTTATTTCAAGGGAATTACATAAAATCTCAATGCTCTTAGGCACCCCGTTCATTAGTCGAATCTCACATGCGTCCAATTGCATGCAATTCAAACAATCGATAATTAGAAATAAACCTTTAAAGAAAAAACATTAACTTTACGTCGTATCGACATAATAGGCGATCTGCATTATGGCGTCATTTAACTAAGACTACCAGCATTCTTTTCAAATTTTCAAATTTTCATATTCAAACTCTCCCATTGGAGATTAAGAGAAAGGTTTGTGCTAATTGCACTACACATTCTGGTAGTTGTAGTATATGACGTAATAATGCAAATCCCCTGTTCACTCAAAGTAATAAAGTAACTACCCAATAAAATACATATAACATATGATATACACATGATTATATCGCTTACTTTTCGCAGTTATTGTGGAACTTGTTATAGCTTCCAAACGTTAGCAATGACCCAAAGCCAATACCAAGCGAGTAAAATATCTGAGTAGCTGCGCGAACCCATACCTTGAAAACAAAAATAGGATCAACACAAAACACTGTCGATGTGCGGCGACCGGACTAGCCTCGTTTCTGTGATCTCGCTCCAGTACATAACCGCGCCGTCCGCCATATTTCGAATAGATTTATACTGCAGTTGCCCACGCTTGCGATGCGCCCATTGCAAAAAAAAACAACACACACTCACACACACTAACAGGAGCGCAGCGTCCTATACGCAAATACGCACGTGCGTACTTGAAGTTTCCAAAACTTTTTCTACCAATTGTTTCTATTTTTAAAATATTATTTGTACGCAACCAGGATTTTGTGATGAAAAAAAACAACACTTTGATTAAATTGTAAAATTGAATCTAAACACGAAAACAAGAAGGCAGTATTTTTTGTTCAGTTTACTTAAGTTTTTTTACATCATAAGTACTTGTGTGTACGTGAAAAAGGACCACGCTGCGCACCTGACTAATAGTCGCTTTATAAAGTTATGTATTCATATTATCATGCAAACGATTACCTTAGGATCAGCAAGTTTAGACCAGTCGGGGTTAATGTAAAACAACACTCCTTCTCCTGCACCGTCCAGAGTGACTCCACGGAAAAACAGGATAACGAGAACAAGGTACGGGAATGTCGCAGTAAAATACACAACCTTTGGAAATGAACAGAATAATGTAAGAGGACAAAACAAATGCTTTTTCATTTCTTGGGAGCTGAAATTTATTGTTTTGTCCCACTCGATAGTGACAACTGTTGCACACTTTTAGTGCTTGCACTCTAATAAAATGACGCCATAATGTAGATCGCCTTTTCAAAACACATCTGCACTGATGAGTTGTCAATACCTTCCCTGCAGATTTGACTCCTTTCATTAGACATAGATAGACTAGAATCCAGGAACCCAGTAGACTAACGGTCACCTCCCAGCCCATTGAACCAATAGTATCGATGCTGTCGCTGATGTTTAATATTCGATGACTAGTGAAAGAAAGAAAAAGAGAGAGAATAAATGAAATATAGAAAGGAAAAAGCGAGAGTGAATGAATAAATAGATGGATACTGTGTGCGCGAAAAAATGATTGAGTAAATAAATAAATAAATAAATAATAAAATAAATGAAAAAAAAATGAATGAAAAATAAAAAAATGAATGAATCATACAATCAATCAATCAATCAATCAGTGGATGAATGAATAAAAAAATGAAGGAATGCAAAATGAATGGATGAACGAATTAATGAATTAATTAATAAATTAATTAATTAATTAATGAAAACAGTTAATAGTGAACCACTAAAGTAATGTAACAGTTCAATTACTTGAAGAATTCTTCAGCTGGCGATTTCCATTCTGGTATACTACAGTTCTGTGGAAGTTCATAAGCTGTGCAGTTAAAAGTGGCATTACTAGCTGCCACATATCGTTGTGTCCTGTCAAAAAGAAAGGCAATAAATATATTTTACGTGACTGACTGACCGACCGACCGACCGACCGACCGACTGACTGACTGACTGACCGACCGACCGACCGACCGACCGACCGACCGACCGACCGACCGACTGACTGACCGACTGACCGACTGAGCGACTGACTGACCGACAGACTGACCGACTGACTGACCGACTGACTGACTGACTGACTGACTGACCGACCGACCGACTGAATGACCGACCGACTGACTGACCGACTCACTGACCGACTGACTGACTGACCTGCAAATGTTAGTGTTCCAGTCATTTCCACAGTTCTTCCATGGAACTTCAGCACGAAAAGATTGAAACAAAAACATCATTACCCAAGCAATGATGATGTTGTAGTAGACCGACACTAAGAACGACACTGTGATCATTGCAAAGCCAACACCTAGAGAGAAAACACTATGTGTGATATTACTGTATAAATAATGAAGCTTAGACCGTCACGAGCAAGAATGATATAGAAGGTACTTTGAATGCATTCATAAAAACCACAGCCGTCGACTCACAATTCACTATCTTTACATATCAAGGAATTGTTGTCTTATGCGCAGGAGTCCTGTGTTTTTCAGTATCTGGCTCCCGCGTATAATGCATGAAGACCATATACAAGATGGCGGCTTATTAAGTAGTGTTTCACTTTACTTTCTGTAAATTTTGGATAATTCAAGAGTTACAAACGTAGCTCAAATAAGGTATATTTTAGTTATTCAAAATATGGATATGCGACGATGAATGTGCAAACGATAACTTTTGTACAGCAATAGACCTTTTTGGCTTCGTATGCAAATTGCCCATTTCAGACCACGTGACACTCTTTAGGGAATGGTTCTTTTATGAACAATGTGTTGAAATATTTACACCTGAAAGAATCATTTCACAAGAGTGACATCACATGGTCTGAAATGAGAAAATAACATGGAAGCGAATAACGTCTATTCTTCGATATGTTATCATCAAACATAACATTATTTTGATTAAAGATAAAGATTAAAACATTGCCATCGTCATCTTCAATTCACCACATTCACTGTTTTGTAATTTGTTGTTATAAAGGTGATACAGGACTCAAGCCATGGCCTGTCAACGCTCGGGGTTTTGAAAATTGCTACCCTTTCAATTACATTTGCAAGTTATTAAAATTTCGCATTTCCTAAGATAAGGAGGTTAGAGTCACCTCTCTGATGCCACGCCTAAAATGGGTCTATTTTAATACATACAAACAATCTCCATCTTTGTTAAAATGTCAAATTGCCAAAACCCAAACACAAAAACCATCATCAGAGCAAGCAGGTACAACCGACCCGACATTGAAGTATCTAATGTAATTCTTCGTATACCTCTTGCAAGGGGACAAAGAGCTGTCCAAGCCCCAATTGTACCAAGACTAAGATACTGGCCGACTGCTAGTTCCATGTAAAACAACGGTATACCATTGAACAGCAACATAAGAAAGTACGGGATAAGGAACGACGCTGAAAAAAAGACGAATATTGTCATTAGGTATATGTGATGAGTAATCTTGTTGCACATATCTTCGGCATGCATAGTTCAATAGTTGTATTGTCGCATTGTGTTGCACTTTCAGCAACACAAACCCAACCATTCTGTTGCTGTATGCAACATAGAAAGTTCTCTGAAACGTTTAACAGCCTTTCAGGCTACGTCCATACTAACCCGGATAAATTTTAAAACGCAACTTTATTTATCCGGTTTGATCTTCTGTCATCTAATTCTCTTGTTTGATTAGACATTTTTGTCATGATCCAGGAACAAAAGTTGCGTTTTGAAATTTATCCGGCATAGTGTAGCCACGGCGTCAATGAAAACTATTCTGCTCTGCGTAGAAATATTATTATTCATGCCATGTGTTATTCGACGCACGAGCTGTTGGAAAACAAGCTGCCTGGCGCAAATCATTGCATCTATAGAAATATCAAAACAAGAAAGAATAAAAGGGTTATAAATAGTGACGAAGAAATAAAGCAACCAATGAGAGTAAAGAACACATCGAAACAAAGTTAAACAAAACAATTGGAAAAGAGCCTACTACGGGAACTCAGTCTTGGAGTGATTCCAGGAGCAATCTACCTCGTGCGTAACCGGCGCCTTCAGTTTTGATCGCAAATAAGAACAACTTCAAAAGTAGAGTTTGCAAACGATAATTAAGCTTTTCAATGATAGAATATAGAATCTGAAGATCTTAAATAGTACATAGAAAAGAACCTAATGTGAATCCTTTTTCTTTTAATTATAATTAATCCGCTGTTGAATTTAGCATGTAGATGTGACAAGATTGAGCGTTTTGCATGAATATTCAAAAACAATTTAGACGCGTTTAACGTTTGGTCTATAATAAAAAACAGTTACGCGGAGCATCTCAGCAGCGTCCCTTGAAAACAACCCGTAAGAACTCAACAGAAACAGCACAGATAACAGTCATTGTTTTGAACAAGCTTTGAATTGACTCAAAATACTTGAGTTTTAGAACTCGTGCTAGCGTAACTAAAGGCCGGTACACACTAGGCGACAAGTCGCAGCGACTTGTCGTCACGACATGTCGCCTCAGTGTGCATTGGTTCAATATTTGTCGCCAAGACATCTGATTTTGTCGCTGCGACAATTTCCGCCAAAAATACCTAGTACACACGGGGGGAAATTGTCGCTACGACCTATCGCGGGAACAAGTCGCTGCGACTTGTCGCCTAGTGTGTACCGGCCTTAACAGTTTGACTTGAATTATAAACAGGTCTTTGAAAAGAGCCTTTTAAGCCTATAAGTAATCAATGAAATAGCAATATGTTAATTGCTAAAACTACTTGTTTATCAAAAGCTTTTCATTGTCATTTTGTTGAGACTCTTAGCTTTTCGGTATTAAAAACCAACCCATTATTGCATGACGAAAACCGCTTTAAGGCCGGTACACACTAGGCGACAAGTCGCAGCGATTTGTTCCCGCGATAGGTCGTAGCGACAATTTCCCCCCGTGTGTACTAGGTATTTTTGGCGGAAATTGTCGCAGCGACAAAATCAGATGTATTGGCGACAAATATTGAACCAATGCACACTGAGGCGACATGTCGTGAGGACAAGTCGCTGCGACTTGTCGCCTAGTGTGTTCCGGCCTTTAGGCTTTGGCTGTTTTTTTACAATCAGAAAAGAAAATGTATTTTGCATATATTTATTGATTACAATAATATTGACTGTAAAAAACGATTGTTCATTTTTTTTATTGTAAAAGACTCTATAAATTTAATCAAATGCTCTGTTGCTATTTTTACTTGTAACGTTTAGTTTTAGTTGCATAACAACATGTTGTAACGAATCAACTATATTGCCCTAGTTTTTGATGCGAGTCATTTTTTTTTTCAACTTAATTTTACTTATTTGTTTATACTATATACAACACTGAATTTCTTGAAACTTAATTTGTTGTTTTTATATTTGAAGGTGTTCTTGTAAGGACAAGGTGTCTGAATATCTAGAGTGGATAGTGGAGGTTTAACTCAATAATAATCAATGATTTGTGCGTTCTTCACGGACCTTTTATTTACGATTTAATGCAAACAAAAAAATGATAGTACAAAATAGGAAAGTAGATTATTGACTGAGAGAACAAGGTACAAATAAAAATATAAACAAAACTTTATGACTTGTTCCGTTTTCCCGCGGTATCACCGTTTTATCCTTTCGCGTTGATTTGCATTTTAGATTAATTATAGTTTCTGTTTTTCATACTGCACGGTGTAAATCATTTTATCCATTCGCACTGATTTGCATTATAAATGAACAACACATTTTTCGAGAATAACTTTTGTGTAATTCAAAATAAAACAAAATAAATTATTCCAATGTTTTCTCAAGCTATGGCTCAATACGCATTTGTTTTGAAATCCATTTTCTTGCATATATTTGTTGATCTTTATGCGAAGTGTCAATTTTTTTGCATAAATGTTTTCGTTAAACTTCCAAATAAGAATATTCATTGGAAATATTCGTAAAAGTAGTAGAATTACTGCAAACTATGATTCTCAATAGGACACGCTTACTATACCATTGCATTCGGTTCTTTTATTATGGAACTCTCTGCTCACATGTTGTCGACACCTCTTGAACGCAATATAATATTTACATAACAGAATTCTCAGCACACATTATACAATTGTAGCACGTGATTTCAATATAAAAAAAGAAGAAATCTTTTCAGTATTGCTTTAATTAACAATAGCTATTCTTCGTGTTTCGTTAAAACACAAACATTTTGAGAGTGCCGTTTGGCGTTGTTATGAATCGGAAAGTCCGGACACAATCATTTTCGCATCCACTTCACACAGAATATTTACACTCTCCAAAACCCTAACTCGCCAAGTCGAGTTTTGGAGTTTGTAACGCAAATACTGCAAAAAAACTTCCAGATGTAAACTAATATTGATAATAATGCAAAGTCTATAAACATTGACATAATCCTTGAATCCGATTGAATCTTCACACTATAACGCAATCAATGGTCGGTCAGTTACAACTTTAGACTCTGAACCGTCCCATTGTAAAATAAGTTACATTGTTTACGCAATAGATGCTTTTTGTAAGTTTTTTTTTTAAATTGTCTAACTTGCATACTTCGTATTTTAAGACACAAGCACGGAATCCACTATAAAATATGATCGTATGAATCGGACATTGCAGCTTAAATAGAGCATTTGACACAATTGGTTTGCGAATTTTCGTAGTCTCCCTTACATGCGACCCAATCAAAGAAACTCCAAAGCATAATCACGTTTAATAGAACTAAAAACATATGACTCAACGATTATAATTATAACTCTAGCGAACAGAGCGTGCTCGCATTATGATTTTTTTTTTATAATATTGATTGTTTTTGACCTACCTCCTCCATTGTTATAACATAAATATGGAAAACGCCAAACATTTCCTAAGCCAACGGCATAGCCAACACACGATAACATAAAGTCGATCTTATTGCCCCACTTCTCTCGATCATCATCACCGACTTCAACTTCAACGTGCGATTGTTGTTTACCAACACTAAGATCTCCCAACAAACCAATGCTGCCCGTTTCTGGATCAAGAAGTTTTGCAGTGCTTGTAATCCCACGAGTGTCGAAATTTTGAGGATCGTAGTCCTCTCGTTCGTTGTTTTCAGTGTTGTAATATTTTGCAGACATGTTGAGTTTTGATTTTTGCTTCAATTCCACGTGGAGCTGGACTACATCGAGCGTAAATTTACCGTGACATCAACAATATGATTCAAAGATAACAAAAGAAGAGCTAATGTGGATGTATTAAATTAAACAATGATAAACCAATCAGCAAGACTCAGTTAATCCAACTTCTATGACGTTATGAATCAATTGGTTTTGCTAATTGGAGCAAAATGGTAATGTATACTTTATAGGCGCATCTTGAAAGTGCATCTTTTAATGAAAAATGAAACCACGTAGACATATTTTGTATCTTCGAGTGTTTCTGATAATTGAGGTCCTGATGGCTCTTATATGGTCAAAAAACGAATCCAAAAATAAGACTTTTTACATTCTTTATGAAAGTATCTTTTAAAATAAAAACTGAAACCACGTTGACGTATTTTGTCTCTTACTTGTTTCTTATAATTGAAAACTTGCTTTCATATTGGCAGAAAAATAAAAAAGGTACAAAAAGGAAACGCTAAAAATAGATTTTCATCATGGTTCCGTTATTCGCTGTTCACAAAACTGAATGTTCTCAGTCGAAATCCTTTGTGAAACATTTGCAAATTAAAAAGGATCCCTGTGGACGTTACCACAGGATCCATAAATTCTTTTCAGTTATTGATTCTCATTCACGTGTTGTCGATCAGTACAAATTGCAATTTTTATTTATGAGTTTCATAAACGGTTCGCCGGCTTACCAAGACAGGTTCTCCCTTGTGAAGTAATTGCAAGCATAAGAATGAATCATTTTCTCTTTGCGCACAAGAATACAGAAAGAACAACGGTAAAAATCTGATCCTCAACCTCAAGTTTGTTTACATGCTTGTGCTTATCGGCGAAATGAAATAGCACATATCCGACATGAATCGTGAACTTTTGAATAACACTTAGAAATAAGACGAATATATGGAAATAAATATCAATGAACTTGAGTACATAAAAAGATCATCCATGACAGATGGTTATGGTTCGTACATGATCAGCAGCAATCTATCTTCAGAAATAAGAGATGGCAAATATATTTTTAAGTTGCAGGGAGAAACAACGTTGAAATTCTTAATTGACTTTCTATGGAAAATAGGTTGTAATAAAACCTTACAAACAACACAAAATATCTATGCTAGCAATTATTAAAGCCTGTTAAAAGAACGTGGTTTTGTAAGATGTTAATATCAAGACATAACATCACGATTGAACTGACTTTGCCGATACAGTAAATCCGCCTGTGGTCTTTTAAAATCAAATGACTGTTGATCTAAACCAAGCAATTGAAAAACAATTAACGAAAGAAGTCATTCCCGGGGGCATTCTTTTAACGACCGCAGCCTTCCTGAGATTAAATTTATGTTATTTATCACAGTTTCACTTTGATGTTTTAGAGCAATAAATGAAATAATAAACTCCACGCCTTATTATTGTTGTAAACTGCTGTTTTTGTTGTTGTTGTTGTTGCAATTGCTGTTGCAACTGCTGTTTTTTTTTGTTGTTGTTGTTGTTGTCATTGTAGTTGTTTTGTTGCCGCTGCTGTTGCTGTTGTTGTTGCTGTTGTTGTCATTATTATTGTAGTTGTTGCTGTTGTTGTTGATGTAGTTGTTGTTATTGTTGCTGTTGTTGTTGTTGTGGAGTCAAGACAGTTGAACAGATGTTTACGTAATTTGTTATCGTCATTTTGAGGAGGATGGTAAACTGTTCCTAAAATAATTCAATTTATCTCTCTTGGAAAATGATTTGATCGTGAACCATAAACTACTGAAAGTGTTTGCCAAATCAATCATGGTAAATTTGCTGTTCAACATTGTATGCGGGTGGGGTGGAAAGAGGACGTTTAGTGAGCGGAAAAATTTGGTTTAAATAAGCGCTTGGGGTCTAATTCTAGTAAGAGAATTAGTTATAGTTAAGTTAACAGTTTATTTTTATTTTTGTGAAGTTGATATGGCTTAGTTTTTGTTTAGTGTAATTTCTAGTTTGGCTAATTGAATGTTTTAATTTGCTACTTTTTTGGCAGCACTTTTTCGAAAGTGCTAGTCTGTTAGTTTTTTTGCCCGCGTGCATTTTTTAAGGGTTTTGATTTTTGGTTGCTTGGTTTAGTTGTTGTCTTTTTACAAATGGCACGTGCAAAACATTCAGTTTGCTGAAGAAGACTGAATAGCCGCTTTTATTCTTCGTTTGCAACCACGTGATAATTCAGGCAAAATGTTTTATTTTAAATCTTACAGAAAAACTACATTTATATCCTTTGAGAGCATTCAAAACAATGTAATTCTGCCAAATTTGAAGCTTCTAGAGCAAAAAAAATACCGAACTATTGACGATCAAAGATTATTATTATTTGGTAACAATGTATGGCGTCGCCATGTTGGATGATGACTTATATCATCCAACATGGCGGATAGAACTTTAGTGGTCTAATAATAAGGCAAATTTAGTATTTTAGAACAGGTTTTTGGATTGTGTACTTGAATTGAATCCACTGGAGTCTATTTGAGACAAAGTCTCATAACAGAGATGAATTTATCGCGATATTTATCTTTCGATTCGAATTACGCGATAGCATTGCGTGACACAATTTAGACCTAAATATCTCGCAAATGAACAACATTTTTGGACCCATATTTCTACAAAAATTGTTTTTAATAATCGTTAGCTATAACATATAGCGGGTATGTTTCAATTTGATTAAAAATGAATTTGTCATACTTTTGAAGACGTCACTTGAAAACGAAGAATAGTTACAAGTTGTGTGGCCTTGATTCATTTTATTCTACTTGTATATATATATATATATATATATATTATACATATCAAACAGTTTAATATGGTGTATAACAATACATATGAAATAGATTGTTTATATTACAAGTTTCTTGGGTTCTAAGTTATGTTTTTCTGCGACTATTCTGAACATTCCAGGATCAGGATTGAGTATATTACGTAATTTCTGAAGGAAAAAAAAAGAATTTAATTAAGTTAAGTTAAAAATATCCGCGAAAAAAACAACAACAAATGTTCAAATCTGTGCCAATGTCATTTTCATATATCAAGTTTTTAATATTATGTCGTTTACACAGTTTATTACAATTATGTGATGAATAAAATAAAAGCTATACATGAGATATGCAAATGACTTTGCTATTCGCTAAATCAGTATTTCAACTGGACAACCATTCAAGAATAGCTGTATATCTGTAATCAACTTAGAACCTCCCCCGGGATTAACTTCATCTCGGAGAATATAAATACAAAATACCCATTGCAGTTCTTGAAAATGACAATTGAATTCTCACCTCAACAGCAGTGTTTCCCTCAGCATAGTAGTATTGAGAGCAAGCAAATATAGGAATTAACAACATTGAAGTGAATGCCAGAAGCCAACCAACGAACTCTGCCCAACCTGGGTAGAACTCCTTGTTATAGCTGACACCTTGCCACATAGCTAACTGAGCAATAATGATGCACTGCAAACATAAAGAATACAAGATAATAAATGAAGGAATGAATGAATGAATGAATGAATGAATGAATGAATGAATGAATGAATGAATGAATGAATGAATGAATGAATGAATGAAGCTAATTATATTACATTTTTTTCTTAATTTGGTATTTTCTACTAAATAGTGACAACTTTTGCACACAGTTAGTGTTTGCACTCTTCCCTGTTAATTTGTGCTAGATAACTTGGTCACGCCTTTTACTCCCATGCAAAAACATGTTTGTGTTTTAAGTTTGGTTTCGATGTAATCAAAAACGATCGCAAACGATTACGAAAAAAATTCGATTATATGGAAATCAAAGTTTTTCGATCCTAGGAACCGTTTCAATCCATTTCGATCGTCTACGATTATATGTTAACGTTTTTTTTTCAATCGTACGATCGGAATGTTGCGATAGTTCTCGACCGTTCTCGATTATATGGAAACCAGTCTTTAGGGACTCACCATTGTGAAGAGTGGTGTTACGTATTTCCAGCATATAAGATAGAATTTACCAGGCCTTTGGCCGGTCATCGTCTCTATCATATCACTAAACCGTTCACTACCTAAAATAAAAACACCCCCAAAAATGTATTATATCAATGCCCCAGTTTCAAATTGTACAGAGGCTGGTTGTACAAAGCCCGTGCTATTCACCGGATAAATCCCTACCCAGCGGATAAATTCTAAAGAAATCCTATGGAGTGGATGACTTTATCCAGTGGATAACTTTATTCATGTTTCATACAACCATGCCCGGGTGCTATAATGTATCTACAGGCTTTACACGTGGAAAAACCGTCAATGTTTTCTGGACATTGTTTATTACTCAGTACACTCTGAACAAGAAGAATAAACAGATGCTCAGTGAATGGATTCAGGCAACGGCTATCAATACAAAGTCAGATACTCTTCTATGGCGTTAACCCCCCTGAGACACATAAAAGAAAATCTAAAACGCAAAAAACCGTTTGTTTCAAGAGCCGGCTAGATTGAACGATCAGTAATGTTGCATATGTGAACAGTTATGTTTCAACTCTTTTTTTATGAAATAAAATTAAATTGATATTTACCTATTCCCCATCCAAGACAGACAGCCTCAAAGAAGACAAGTACTAATAGAGATATTCCTCCAGTTTGATAGTCAAATAGATTGAAAACATACATGCCACCCTGGAAAACATACAAATAATACATTTTATCAAAGGATTTAATTTCAAACGCACGTTGATCTAAAGAAGCAAAGTACAGGCTATCCACCAGGGGTCGGTTGCACGAAGCCTGAGTAGCGCTATCCACCGGATAAATCGCTACCCACCGGATAAATTCTAAAGAAATCCTTTGGAGTGGATAACTTCATTCATGCTTCGTTCAACTGGCCCCAGGGCGGAAGAGAGAGGCTCTCTGACACCCTGGTATCTACACACCTCAGTGCACATCGGTAAGGCAAGTAATATATAAACTACGACGTTTGCAACCAAGAACAACGCTTTGTACTTGCGTAGATACTTAGGATATTCATCAGAGAGTGCAGTAACTACACATTCTACACCAGCAAACTGAAAATAAAACCATGAAACAGAACAGGTTAAAAATGTACCTCTGCGGCGTGTGCTGGATGATGAAAGGATGCTGATAAATGCGGTTATGATGGGGATGTTGATGATAATGGTGATGGTGATGGAGAATGTTGATTGCAATGAGGATTATTTTGATCAGTTGGTTATAAGTGCAATAGTAGTGCCGGTGATAATGAATGCAGCAATGATGGCAGTTGCGATCGTTATCAGGTCCATGATACATAATTTGATAATGATGACGATACATTTATGATCATTATGTAATCATAATGATGATGATCTTGATATTTGCGAAGACGATTACAATAACGATTAATGATGAAGATTTAATCATAAGGATGATGATCTGATGTCTACGATGATGACGACAATAATCTTACCTGACTATCAAGTCCTAGTGTTATCAACATGAAGAAGAACAAGATAGCCCATAATGTCGATACAGGCATCTGTGATATGGCCTCTGGGTATACAACAAAAGCCAGCCCTGGGCCTGAAACAAGAAAACTGAACATGATCACATGCACATGGAAAAAAAAGATAAAATCGTTAAGCATACAAACTAGAACTGTCAATATAGCCCGTGCTTTTTACTTGTAATTTTGTGAATTGATAGCAAATAAAAGGTTTTTGATAAAAATTCATAAAAATTAAGAAATTGAGTCACCGTAGCATGTTGTTTTTTGCTGAAATATTGTTGCGTATAAAGAATTCCCCCTCTCAGATTCCCCCTTCTTCCCAAGTACCGTGATGGTATGCTTACCACTATCGGCTACTTTGTCCACCGATGTTTGCAGGAAGAAAGCCATGTATCCGACAACACTGAAGATCACAAAACCAGCAAAGAAACTCGTACCACAGTTGATTAACGAAACTATCAACGCATCTCTGTGGAAAGACAAAATTATGTACTGTTAATAAGCCTGAAGTGAAACACTCTTTAAACTATGCATCCAACAACACTGAATATCACAAGACCAGCAAAGAAACTAGTACCACAGTTGATTAACGAAACTATCAACGCATCTCTGTGGAACGACAAAATTATGTGCTGTTAATAAGCCTGAAGTGAAACACACTTTAAACTATTTGGTTTAAATGTTGTTGCTAACCATGCGTATAAGTATGAGTGTTACATGCAGTGTTGATAATTCTCGAGTTTCGTGTTCTCGTTTACACTGTATTAGCCTCGTTTACAGGAAAAATACCAAAATTAAAACAAAGCCTCCAGTATTTCTATTGTTTGTAGACAATGTGTGCATTTTCATGGGATGTTCTAAATACAAAAGAATATGTCTTGCTATCGAGGCTAATACAGCGTAAAGAAAAATATGAAACTGGCTTATTCAACCGGGACCACGTCTTGTTTATCAGCCAACTGACAACTTTGTTATTTGATTGGCTAGTAAGGACAGAAAGTACATGTCTTTTGGTCTAAAGCACAATCCTGATTGGCTCATAAACACGATGTAACCCCGATTGAATGTGCCTGAAGCGTGATGACGTTTTACCCCCGTCTCTAGACCAGAATCCTTTTCATTGCTTTTGTTCACTAATTATGACTATTGTTTCTGTATTCTCGAGGGAATACAAAATTTGAATATGAAAGGATTTAAAAAAACTATTATGGTATAGAGACGGGGGTAAAACGCCATCACGCTTCAGAGCTATTAGCAGCACTGTAAATGGAATAGTTTGTACCTTTTACAGTTGTTATGGAATGGTAGATAGCTGCCAAATGTAAGTAGAGTACCAAACCCAATGCCTAGCGAATAGTAGATTTGAGTAGCAGCTTTAACCCACACCTTAACAGACAAACACATAAATAATCAATCATAATCTCCAATAGTAATCGCAATGCAAGAACGACACCAATCGTGTCAGGGAGAGACTCAAAAGAAGTCAGCTCAACTACGCCGGCAAAACAGATGGAGGGAGGGGCTCCTTGTCGTGGATTTTGATGGCGGTATTCCGCGCAAGACTCTATCAAATCCTGGCCCTGACTAAGATACTAAAAACATGAAAAACTATTTCCTATCTAGGGCAACAAGGGTAAAAAGGTACCCTATTCAATATGAAAACACTCTTTTTATCATCTAACTATACAAGTAATCAAATTGCATCTAAACAGCATATTTTCACAATTTCCTTTCGGTGAAAATTGATTTAATACCCTTTTTAAGACTAGAAAAACGTTTAATTGTAGTCAACCAATTTGAGACAAATAGGCTGAAAATCATACTCTATCCCGTGGTACATTCCCGTATAGCACATGCAGCAAGCATTGCTGAAATATTTACCTCACTTTATCTCTCACATTAAATGTTTGCTTAGCAAGGGGAATAGTGCCCTATGCCTGATTCTTCTGTAGGGCTTTAATACTTACCTCAGCGTTTAAGAGTTTGTCGAATTCTGGTTTGATATAGAATAGAACGCCTTGGCCAGCTCCATCTAGGGTCACGCCACGAAAGAACAGAATGATGAGAACCAGGAACGGAAACGTAGCAGTGAAATACACGACCTAGCGGATAGAAACGTAAACGTATATGATTGAACTGAAAAGGGGTTTATATTTACGTAAGGAAGAGTACGAACGCAAAAATGAAATAAACTGAGGCGCAATACATTTGGTATAGCTACAGATGAAACGTAAACGTAGATAATCGAACTGAAACGCAATATATTTATGTATGCAAGGCAGATATGATGAACGGGGCAAGTTAACAAGATTCAAGAGAAAATATCCTTTATCCTAGGCGGACTCGAACCCCCACGTCTTCGGTATTCTAGTCCGACGTGTTAACCACTACACCACAAGGACAACCACGCTGGAAACGCAGCTGAATTGTGAAGTGTACGGCAACCGTGAGCATCCCAGAGCGATATTTTTTCTCTATAGATAAGTTGAACACCGTAAATATTTATGCATAGAATGAACGTAGTAAAGTAGGAATTTAAGAATGCGTTCGGTGTGTTGAGACGTAGTTTACTCTTACGCAAGCTATTCATGCCTTTCGGTTCTGCTTTTCGTAGAGCGTTACGTACCTTTCCGGATGATTTGACTCCTTTTACGCAACACAAATAAACCAATAGCCAAGCACCTAGTAAGCTTACGGTGACTTGCCAGTTAAAACTACCAAGATTTTCTATGCTGTCGCTGATCTGAAGAATGGCGTTACTGTTGGGATTTAAAAAGATTGCTTATTTATATTATTATTTTCATTATAATATTTGTTATTCAATACGACACTCCTAGTATATTTCTTATAAAATATAATACAATATTTTATTTAGACACGCATCGCATGAGAGCTTACACTGGTTCAACATACGAACGTGTATAACTAACAATTAATGTATATTTGTACAAAAATTAATAAGAAAGAATTATAGTTGAAAAAGAATTTGAAAATACTTTTAAGTCAAAAAAAACTTTTAAAAAAATGATAAAATTACATGTTTATTTAAAAAAGTACTTTTTAAGTTTGTTTTTAAACTGACTGCTTCAAAGACATCATTGGGATGGCTATTCCAGTGTTGTGCAGACTGATGAATTTATAATAAGTTTCTTACTTGAAGAATTCTTCTGATGGTGATTTCCAATCAGGATTGCAGTTCGCTGACAAACCTAAGGCTGTGCAATTAATCGTCTCATTTACTCCTAGAAATCGCTTTTTCCTGTATAAAAAATTGGAGGATTTATGCAATCAGAAACAAACCACACGTCCACATTTCAGTCTAATTGGCAATGAATGATACTGTGATCGATCAAAACACTCGGAACGCTGAAAGAGCACGAGAGAAGTTAAGAAATTAAAACCAACACTTGCAGTGTCTACAAAAAAGCTGTTTCTAAAGCAGATTTTTACAGCCAAATTCGTTGTATTGCGACCCGCCGTTTCAAAACTTTGATTTAATTTTGGTCTTTTCTGAACCGTCAATCAATTTCATAGGGCGGAGCTTGACCTAATATCATTGGTTAATTTGAAATAAACTCCTCCCCTGCAAATGATTGACGGTTCAGAAAAGACCAAATCAAAACGTTTTGAAACGGCGGGTCGTGATACAAAGAATTTGGCTGTATAATCTGCCATTACAGTGAATGAAACATTATATACATTTTTTTATTATTGTTTCTGGTTTGTTTTATAAAATAACAAACGCGCAAAAAAAATTAATAAATAAGAGCGAAATCTGGTAGCTGCAATGCTCGAGCGCGCGCTGAATTGATGATAGAGGGAAGTTCTTCCTGGAAAGTTCTATCTACAAACACATAAATTAATCATATTTTTGTTTGGGCTATTTACCTGCAAAAATCTGTATTCCAGGAATTTCCACATGTTTTCCAGGGAACATCAGCTCTCATGGATCGAAACAAGAACAGTATACACCAAGCGATAATAACATTATAGTAAATACCAACTAAAAAGGTGACCATTATCTGCGCAAATCCAATACCTGAGGGCAAAAAAAAGGAAAAATATTACGTTTTCAAATTGATATGAAGTATATAGAATTATAGCAACTAAACTTAATTTCCAGTCAAAGAGATAGCGTAAAACAATTGTTATCCTGATGACTCTGTTATTAGAACTATAGTTAATGTCTGACATGCGATATGCGTATGCTTGGTGCCATTTTCCATTCTCTTGGAGAATTGGACAGGGTACAGACCGGTTTCAAGTTCTTTATCGCTCAGGGTAAAGAGTCAAGACAAAACCATTGGTATTTATATTGTTTTCGGATTGGTGCATTCCCATGGGATGTACTTCGTACAAAACAATGTATCACATGCAAGTGAAGCTTAGCCTGAGCAATGAAGAACATGAAACTGGACTATATATCAGACAAGGTTCTGGCAATGGTATGGTTACCTCTTGCAATAGGACATATAGCAGTCCAGCTTCCAATAGTTCCAAGGCTGAAATATTGTCCCAAAGCCAACTCTGCATAGAATAATGGTATTCCATTCACAGCCAAGGCCAGGAAATAGGGTATTAGAAACGATGCTAAGAAAAAATAAATAAAGACAGGTTAGTAATTACATCATTAGGCATCCTGCTCTCCAACAACGTATTTTGAAATGAGTTAATGAAAGCAAGGTTTGCAAGGTGCATAAACCTTTATTTATTATTTTTGGGCTGCAGCCACATGACCAAGAATCCCTTGAGGTTCTTGAGGAATAAAGAACAAAGCTGTTGCCGCCATGTTGGATGAACAAACAAGAGAAACTAATGAGGAATGCTTTGTTATCGTCATCCAACATGGCGGCTATGACGTAACGTGTAAACTGAAAGAGTATTATTTGAAAGACAGCAAGACGTACAGTTGTCTCTTCTCCTCTATGAGGTACTATCATTTAACAATACTCCATACTTTCTTTCTAGTACGGTAAGATGATGATTAGACATATAGGTATTTTCATATGACCATGAAAGAAAATAGACCATTCTATTCGCCGGTTTCATATTGAAAAAGGGACTGGGTTCTAGTTGAGAAAAATGCAAATTATTGAAATCATTCCTTATATTTTTAAGTCATCAAAAATTTGAGAGCATATTTCAAGAGAACATTTTAAAATGAATAAATGATGAAAGTTCTGTTAAGATCGGATAAACACAGACAAATTTATTGGGACTTGAGTATTACAAGAAATGTATGTAATGGAAGGACAGTGTCCTTCCAAAATATTTTTCCTTCATGAATTCAATATAATTAAAAAATATCTAGCAAATGAACTAAAGTAGCATAGTAATGATGTGTATCTTTGTGTTTTTGTTATTTGAAGATGTTTTTTAATGAATTATGCTTTGTTTTTGAAGACTAGAATCCAGTCCCTTTTTCAATATGAAACCGGCTAATAGTTTCAAGTGAGCTGATAAAGAACACAAGAGAACAATGGGTTTGGTGTTTACTACTATTAGTTTGTCTATTCATCACTCTAGAATGTTTGGAATTGACTATTTGCATAGCTCTTACGTTTAATGAGTCTGATTTTGTATACATTGGCCGTCGCTGTTTATTTTCGGCCAAGTTTAAAGCCAGTTTTTTTTATACTATATAAGAACCGCTCAACCTGTAATGACATTCACAATTTATAGTCTTATCAAATGTTTTCAACACAAAAATATTAGTAATTTGGACAAACTTCGTAGTCACAAAATCCGAGATGTTCTACGATTGTTCCTTTCGGTATGTTGTGTTAAACTGACTCATTCATTGCCTGACAACATCACAGTGTTCGATCAACTAAAATGTTGTTTGTGTGTGTGTGTTTTGTTGTTCTTTTTTAATGTCAGAAAATCAGTCTGTTTGTTTATTTGTTTTTTTCAAATCATTTGGAAATGAAACAATGTAATAAAAATATTTTGTAGTTCGTTCATGCACTACTACTAAGCAAAATTGATTTATAGCCAGCTTTGCTACAACGATCGTACGGTTCAAAATGGCGGGAAACATATCTATTTTATTATCTTAGTTTTTGTAAAATATTCGATTCCACAATATCACTCTAAAAGTGAAATTTCTTATTTTAAGAAAAAAAACTTATTTTAAGTTCCTCAGATAAGAACTTTTGGTTTCTTGTTTTAGTTTTTTTCTGAATTTGAGATGAAAAACCTCTTCTTAAAGTAAGAGTTGACTGAAAATAAGAAACAAAACGTTCTTATCTGAGGAAATCAAACTAAGTATTGTTTCTTAAAATGAAAAATTTCACTTTTAGTATTAATATACAATGGTTTCCGTGTTGTTAGTACATGTGTGAACTTGGACAATATATTTTTAATACACATAATTCACCATAGAAAATTATTTTTCTTACCTCAAGAGAAACACATAAGCTATATTGGTATTGTTTTATTACTGTATTCAAATAATTTTTGTCAAAATAATTTAAGCATATATAATTACGGCTTTTTCGAGCTCCATCAAATTACCATTTTAAACTAGAAAAGTACGGTCTTACCTCCACCATTTGAGTAGCATAAGTACGGAAAACGCCATACATTTCCTAAACCAACAGCATACCCAACACAAGAGAGCATAAAGTCCATCTTGCTACCCCATTGTACTCGCTCGTCAGAAACTTCGACTTTTTCCGATTTACCTATCGTTGCTACTTCGATACATTCAATATCCTCGGAGTTTTCGCAAAGTGGCAATGTGCTACGAGTCTCTCTTTTAAACGACTCCATTTTGACGGAGTTTCGAGCAAGTTTTGGTGTTTTAGTTTTTGTTACTTGTGGTGAACTTTATATCAGTGAATATATGCGTAATAGCAGTGAAGTGAATCGAAGCAAAATGAAAGGACTGTGTGTTGATGATTTATGAATAATGATCGACGCTCAAGTCACGGACCAATGACGTTGAACTTATTGTACAACCCCCAGAAAAACAAAGTTAAATAAAGTTTTCGGGAAAAAAAAATCTCTAATTGAGCTGATTACCAATCAAAAATTAAAAGAATTATCCATAAAAACAAATCAAGGGGGGATCGGTCCCCCATGCCCTCCCCCCCCATCAGCCTCTGAACTCAGCTATTAAAAATAGGCAGTCAAAGACTGCATGTGGCTACTCTCACGTTGAAGATGAACAGGTTATACGAGGAAGTCGTTTTTCATTTTATAATTATAATTGTTGTTGTGCATAGGGGAAAGACAAGATATTAAATGCAAGTTATCGGATGATATTGGACATCAGTAGGTTATTGGAAAATTTCCTCATTCTAGAAAAAGTGGAAACATGGATTTTGCATATTTTTTACAATACTTTTTAATACTTTGTGAACAGTGTTACAAAGAATATTTTAAAAACATTAGTGCAGTCAATAACTCAATAACTTTACATGGAATCCCACATTTTAATCGAAAATCGCGCGCTGATTGGCTATCGAGAAGATGAATTTAGCGTGGAATTCAACGTTACACAGATAGCCCGTACGCTTTTCATTTCACACCTAGAAAAAAACCCTATTTCGATTGAGATATGGGATTCAAGAAAAATTCAATTCCTGACTCGTAAATTCCACATTGAATTTCACTCGAAAAAGCAGTATCGCACTCATCGCTTCGCGATTCCTATAGAATTCATGATTGGATGTTGAAGGCAACACCAATTGTACAGTGACAATCAATGTTTTAACAACAGAAGAAATTAGAATGATACAAGAACATGAATTTATGTCTACAGGTAGTATGGTGTGGTGCATATTCAATGGATGACGAGGGAATTCCACATTGAATTTCACGAGAAAAACGATATCGTTTTTTCGAGTGAAATTCAATGTGGAATTCACGAGTCAGGAATTGAATTTTTCTTGAATCCCATATCTCAATCGAAAGTTTTTTTTTCTAGGTGTGAAATGAAAAGCGTACGGGCTACCTGTGTAACGGTGAATTCCACGCTGATTCATCTCCTCGATAGCCAATAAGCGCGCGATTTTCGATTGAGATGTGGGATTCTAAGTTTTACATATCAATATGATTATTATTCGTTCAAGGTAGACATAGAAGTATGCGAATACATTGAGTGGCTGGATAACTGCAAGTTATGAAACTACAACAATATATGAATTTTGAATGATTTAAAAGGAAAAATATAAGCATAATTCTATAAAACTCTACTGGCTACTAAAATTTTAATGACTACTATTACTACTAACAGTGAAATTAGACAAAAGAAAAATTATAAAATTAATACTAGTAAAACTTTGAAAAATACCAGTGTCATACTTTGTTATAACCATCAACTGACTGTTGAAGACTTTTTTGGCGTTGATAGGAGTTGATATTTTGGTCCTTTCTACATATTCTGTTTTTACTATATTTCAGTATTGTTTGACTTAGGTACCTACATAAAGAACCGACATTTTAGTATATCACGGGACAATATTTACACTCGGGGGAGGATGTTTTCGCTCTCGCGAACAAGAATATTTTGCTCTCTCTCGGAAGAGCATTTTGTAGCTCCGAATGGAGATTATAACTATTACCAGAATATAGTTTGAAGTCCAAATAATGTCCAAAGTCACAGTGATCGAAGACGAATAGTTATATGTTTTGTACGAGCTTCGAACGAGCTGGTCGAGCGCCAAACCAATTCATCTTTACAAAAATGATATTAAAATCCGTAATTTATCCAAAAAACGTTTTCAAAGTAAACTCTCCACTCGAGCTATAAAAAAGTGCTTAAAAATGACGTGAAAAGCTATAAAATGGTGGAAAATTCCTCCAACTTACCTCAAAATATAGCCACATATAGTCCCCAGGCGTTCCTTTATGACGGGCAGGAAACCCGGTTGTAAAGTCTCTGATAAGGATTGCGGAAAACATTTTCTCTACTTCTCTATTTATATTATCTTCTTTCTGTCTATTTGATCTTCTTTTTTTTCGCAAGGACTTTTTACAGATATTACTGTATCAAAATTGATAAAAATACACAGCGAACTTATAGCAAATCTCAAGGTAAAAATATGAAATGTTTTCGATGTAGATCAATCTTCGTTTTATTCGGTATTTCTGTAAAACTCTACCGCAAAGAACTACTGTAAGGACCAATTAAACCAGTTTAAGGATAATTCACAAATCTATTTGAATAATTTTCTTGAATTTGGGTAGGGTTTTTTACGTTAAACAATGAAAGATATACTACGGCGCGTTCGCATAATTTAAAGAAACAACTTTCGGAAATGCTTTTTTTACTCAAACAAAAAACCTGAAAACACAAAATTCGTGCAAAAGGTACTTATTACAAGGTAAAGCTGTCAATTTCTTTCATAATAAATAGTTTTTAGTAAATTTTGTGAAATAGTACTGAAATGACATATCCCACGTTTGAGAGTTCAAAAAACACTCGTATGATAAATAGCAATTGAATATATATTATGTACCAACAGTAGGGGATTTTTATCATGAGGGGGAGAGGGGACAAAAGCTAGCACTCACTCACTCACTCAAACCGACAGCATAGTGGCTACGCAGTTATACTGCAGTAGCCACAAAAAAAATGAGACAACCGTTGCAAGACAACCGTCAATGTTAAAAAAAAACACTGTAAACACACACTGTCTACAATAAATACTCACAAAGTTGTGAATATTGTGTATGATGTAGTTTATTAAAAACGAATCAAACTTTTACTGATTCACATTAATTTTCTTATAACATTTACATTATCGTTAGCTTGGGCTCCCTGTGGCTAATGATGAGAGTGAATGTTCATTAGCCGATTTCATATTGCTCAGTGGACTGAGTCTAAGTGGAGCCAAATACGTTTTATTGAAATTATTCCTCGGCTATAACTATCATTAATAGTCTGAGACCATATTTCACAAGCAAAATGTCACAATGAATTAATTATAAAAATAAATAACATCGAAAGAAAATAGGTAAATCTTTAAACGTTTTAGTATTACAAGAAATGTATGTAGAGGACGGACAGTGTCCTTCCAAATTTTTTCTTCTTCGTAAAATCATTATTGAAAGGAAACATCCAATAAACTAACTAAAATAGCATAGTGATATTTGTAATACTGTGTTTCCTTTCCATAAATATGCTTTATTTGATGATGATGATGATGATCTTTATTTATACACGGTTATATCCATCAGGATTTTACAACACAATAATAACAGAGTACTTATAATAAAATTTCAACTATATAAGGTAAAAATAATAACAATAATTAAAAACTTACATACACATGAAAAAACCTGCTTTCCAAGAATGCCGTGTCTAGCTAGTTGTATAGTTTGTCCAAACCCTTTCGAAATTTTTTTAGTGATTAAGTTTGTTTTAGTTCGTTAGGTAAGCCATTCCATAGTTCCGCCGCACTATAGCGAAATGTGTTTTTGAGAAAATTTGTGCGGGGAATTGGAATAACCAGTTTCTTTGAAGAGTCTCGAAGGCAGTAACCGGTGTCACTCCTGAAATTAAGGTTTTCGCTTATATAGTCCGGAGCGAGACCGTTTAATGCCTTGAAAATTAGGATGGACTTTTGTTTCTGTATTTGCACATTAATTGTAGACCACCCTAGTTCTTTTATTAGTACCTCTGCATCTGTATCATAATTTGAAAAGGTCAACACCCTAGCTGCCCGATTTTGCAGCTTTTGCATCTTCTCTAAAAGAGTTTTACCACAACTACCCCATACTACGCTACAGTAGTCGAAATGAGGCCTAATCAACGCATTGTAGATAAGGAGAAGTGTGGATTTGGGAACAAAAGATCTTATTCTTTTTATGGCTGCGATACCTGATGCCATCTTTTTTGACAGCGTTTCGATGTGATTATTCCAATTAAGAATATTATCTATAGTTACACCAAGAGATGTTGTTGAGTTTACTTGTTTAACAGGTACTCCGTATGATTCAAGAACGGGATCGGCAGCCAGGGTGTTCAGTCTTTGTCGTGAGCCAATCATCATAAATTCTGTTTTTGTCATATTTAAAGTGAGTTTGTTATTAGATAGCCAGCGATTAATGCTTCTAATATCTGCATTTAGGCATGCTTGAATTTCCTTTGGATCGTTATGAGAATAGGTGAGATGGGTGTCGTCGGCATACATCCTGGTTTTCGAGTTCAGAATGCAATTTGGGATATCATTTATGTACAAGAGAAACAAAAGGGGTCCTAATATTGTTCCCTGTGGGACACCACATTGTAAGGTGAAAGGTTCCGAAAGCACACCGTTGACAAAACATTGTTGACTACGGCTAGTAAGGTAAGATTCGAACCAAGCTAAAGTTTTCCCTCGTAATCCATATGTACATAGTTTGTCTAAAAGAATAATGTGGTCAACTGTATCAAATGCCTTTTTTAGATCTAGAAACACTATCGCGTTAACATTACCACGATCAATCTCGTATGACCAACTATCGGTTGGCTCTACAAGTGCTGTAAGTGTAGAGTGCAGGGTTCGGAAACCTGATTGATGTTTACAGATAATGTTATTTTGTGATAGAAAAGAGTATAGTTGGTCGTAAACAATTCTTTCAAACACTTTAGCTATGATGGAAATAACCGATATTGGTCTATAATTACTGACGTCATTTCTTTGCCCTTTTTTGAAAAGGGGAGTAATCGGAGGGAAAAACGCCCTGTAAAAGAGAAGCATTAAAGATGCTACAGATAGAAGGTGCTATGATATCTGCGCATTCTTTAATGATTTTGGCTGGTATCATATCTAGTCCAGTGGCTTTAGATATGTTAAGCTGCTTCATGTGATGAAGAACATTACTTACAGTGGTAGGACTGAAATGAAAGCTGTTGTCAGAAATAGTAAGATGTTGAAGATAACTGGGTATATCACCGACGTTATTATTGTCTGATGGTGGAATTTCATCCGCGAGTTTTGGTCCTATTGTTGCAAAGTATTGATTGATCATTGAAATTTCCCACGACCAGATTCCAGTTAACATTGGAAACATCATCTCTAAAGCAGTCACGATCAAAGTTTTTGTAATTACGATATGTAATTGTTTTATGGCCATTAAAGTTAGATTTAGTAGTAAATGATTTTATTTATTTTTTTTAAATGATTTTTACTAAATTTCAAAGACTTTGAGTCTTAAGATTCAGTTTTTGCACAAATGATCACGTGACCGTTCAACATAGCAACGCTATGGCTATCATAATAAAGCTCATTTTTAACGTAGAAAAAAAACTCTAGTTTTAAGAGGTAATTTTTTTATTGAAAACATCGTATATGGATTTCAGTACGATGTCCTAGCATATATTACCGTGAGAAAATAATCCCAACTGTAGAACCTCAGAAATAACGTAATAATGGTTTTTGCTAAATTAAAACAATTCTGTAGTTGGAAAATCGTTGAAAACTTGCAAACTCTTCTATTATACCACTAAAATAATATTCTTAAAATTTCAATAAAATTTACCGCTCAGTTTTCGAGGTTTTATTTATTGTTTTAATAGCGCGCGTTGCATATTTTCATGACGCCATCAAAATAAGAATTCTTCAAGTTTTAAGTGTGCGCATGTGCGTGGTAATGCACGAAACTGAAACTATATGGAGCCACCTTAATTTATGTAATTGGTGGTTCTGATCAGCTAATAAAACAGCGGCTGCTTTGTCTTTTCTGTTTGTTTGTCTTGTCTGAGCGGTGATAATTAAATATCAGTTGAGCCTGCAGATTGAACAATTCAGCGGTATCACTGCTGCATACACCAAGTACTTACCAATATAATAGAGTAAGAGCGAGGCAATACTTGAGTCTCGTGTTCTCCTTTACTCTGTATTAGCCTCGATTGCAGGAAAAATAACAAGAACCAAGACAAAGCCTCTAGTATTTCTATTGTTTGTGGACAATGCGTGCATTTTCACGGGATGTTCTAAATGCTATCGAGGCTAATACAGCGTAAAAAAAAACGTGAAACTGGCTTATTGAGTAAATACTGAATGATTTACTTTAGACTACATCCCACTAACCCGGATAAACTCAACGTTATTTATCCGGTTAGACCTCTGTCCACTTTAAAACTTATCGATTTATAACAATTTATGCAAGTTCTATTGTTTCATTTGAATCATTTGACTTTTTCGCTGTAAATATTGCGTTTTCAGTTGTGGCTTTCAGATACAGGAAATTACAGTAAATAAACTTGCCGTATTGGGCTTTTTTCCAATATATATTCAAAGGCATCGTCATGTTGGTACATTGTCAAGTCTAGATTTATGACGTCATGCTCAACCGTGAACCGAAATATAAAGATTGATGTCATTGTTCACACAACGCTGGACTGGAAATTTGAACATGTTTGAACGCACCTTTTAAGTGAACAATACATTTGCATTAACTGGTCGTTTCGGATTCAATTTGTGCGGATTAGTGTGGACAGGAGACTGGGATAGAGAAAGTTGCGCTTTCAAAATTGATCGGATTAGACTACGTCCGCACTAACCCGGATAAATTTGAAAACACTGCATTATTTTATCCGGCCAGGATTTCTGAGAACGAATGAAAGTTAGCTGAGCAAGAAAACAAACAAGCGAATGTAATGTAGTGCTTATGTTATGTTACGCTTACAAAAGCACAAGAAACAAAATTAAACAAACAAACTTGATATGGACATTTGCTAGTCACTAACAAAATTAGCCACAATCTCAGCAAATACAAGACAAACAACGTTGATTTGTTTTTAATATTTTTGATTTGTCAGTTGAAAATAATGTTGTTGGTTTTTCAGTAAAATAAACGTTTGCAGTTGCTGGGCCAATGCACTGCAGTTTCCAATAATTATAGTGTGTTTTCACGAGCTAGAATTGGACATGACAGTTTTTTGATCCTTCATATCTCCACCAGAAAATAACTCGTGATCACGTGGTCTTAGATTCTTCGCACGACATAAACACAAACCAACCAACTGTCTGAAGGCCCTACGGAACTCTGGGATTTTTACAGCATATATAATGGGATTTACCGCTGAATTGGAATAATGCATAAACTTTATAAGCAGCAATGGTTCTTTATAAATTGGCATAACACATGGCAAGCAGTATGCTGCAACGAGGTTGACAATGAAAAACGGCATCCATGAGATAACAAAAAACAGAACTACCAATGCTATAGTGACTATAACACGCATGTCACGTTTAAGTGACCGCTTTCCACTACTATTTGCTTGCGGCATGACACGACTGCGAACGGTCTTCCATATACCACCATACGCCAGCAGTATCACGATCAGCGGTAACACAAAAAATGCTACAAAAATTATAAGCATATTCAATTGCTTATTGTACTTGCGGAGAAGCACGGTTAATCCACACATAACAGCAGGCCACAGCCACACGAAAACGAGGCCCGCGTAGTATACCACAGCATTTGTGTTTCGATGTCGCACAGGGAACATTATCGCGTAAACTCTCTCTAAGCTTATAACCATGAGGTGCATAATCGACGTGGTACCAGCAAACATGTCGAGAGTTTGATACACTATACTAAATGTTGCATCAGTGGTAGCACCAAGGAGTGACGTCATCCACATAGGAATCGATATCAGTCCAACAAGCATGTCGGCAACAGCGAGTGAAACCACGAAATAGTTCGTGAACGTTCGTAAGTTACGATGGCGAATGAACGAGCCGACGACAAGTCCGTTTCCAAATATGGCGAACACGGCTATGATGACGTAGAAAATACATGATATGATCACGGGAACAAGACCAAAATAGTCGAGCATACTGAATGGTTGTGCCTTGCTTGACTGCGTAGTGTTTGACGATGTATTGCTATAGTTTGTTGAATAGTTGACATCCATTTTGCTAACCTAAGACGAAAATAAAAATAACGTGAGAAGTAATCGTTACATGCGTTGCCAGTAAGATAATGATCAGATCAGTTTCTAACATTTTGAAACACTACAGTCAGAAGGAATTGTAACTGTAGCTAACTGACACTCTCCCATCCCCAATCCAAAATGTTTCCCGAGAATATACTTTTATTATCAAAGGTCTCTTTATTGGGAAATAGGCGGAGTGCTTTATGAAAAATATGTCCACTAGCTGGAGTTGGAAATATCACTGACTTCACTTCCAGGTTGGCAAGTATGTCTTGAACGGATGAATTAACGTGAACTGGTAAATTACGGGTAAAAATTGTCATTATTTCATTAATTACCAAAGAAACCGAAACGAAAACTCTATACAACTTGGGAACGTTTAACCAAATACTGACATAGGGTTAGGGTTAGTTTGTTAGCGAGATTGTCATTGACGACGAAAAGGAAAGAATTTCAGTGAAATGACAAGTATTTGCTTAGCCAGAAAGATAGCTCTAAACTTGTTATTACTTTGTTTATATCACTTGGATCATTTGCTTTATGTATGCGTTGGCGGGAAGAAAAGTTTATCTTCTCGAGACAAGTAAATGTTTTGCCACTCGAAGGTAAACTTCTTATATATCTTTACACCACTGTATAACTTCCTGTATATAGTACAAAATATAGTACTGAAATGATATAACGTCCAATTTACGAGCGCCCAAGCGCGCTGCTAAATAAACCAAAAATTTGGATACAGCACATTCAAGGTGATAGGCGAGTGCTGTACCAAAACGTTTGAGTTCATTCTATAGCCAACACGTACATTGCATGACAGTGAAACGGAACAACAAATGTAAATGTACCAACAAAACAACTGCAAAAAATAAAAAATATATAGATTTAATGGACAAAGATCGAAGTCATGGAATTCTAAAAGCAAGTATAAAAAAAATAAAGTGCCTTTATTTTGAAAAATAAAAAAGTAACAATACGAATCCGGTAGCCCGTAGCCGGACCAACACACAGGGTCTTAAAATGATTAAGGAGAAATTGCTACCTTTGTAATTAAATCTGCAAAAGGTCAGAAATTCATGTCTTTTTAGATAAGGACGTTAAGCTGGACGTCCACGGTGTGCTAGCCTCGTAGGGAACAGAATGTTCTACCGTTAGTTCACCAGTGCCTAGAGCATAACTCCTTAAAACAAACAAATAAAACACTCGTGCCTTCCTACAGAAGCCCGAGTAAAAAAAACAGTACAGATCATGTCAGACTTTTGGTCATAACACACTTTTCATGAGTTGTTCTTCGATACAGCACTGACACTGATAAGATAACAGGGTTTTGCCCAAAGCACGAATTTAATTTTGAATATCACATCGATGAATGTGATCATTACCTAGTGGCAAAATACACATTTTAGTGAGAGATTTTACTATTTAGTAATAAGAAAGTTTCATGAGACAACTAATCAAATGAAGCACCTGACAGATGAATGGGGGTATTTTGTTCTGTATTTAAACTTAATAGGTCTTTTCCAAACACTGGAACAATTAAATAAACTTTACGTGGGTTACTTTTAGTAATGTAAATTTAGATTGTAATGACAGTATCAAAATAGAGAATAGAGTACACTTCGACAAAGTCATTAACAAAAAAAAGATAATTTGATGAACATATCTGAATGTACTCCGTTGTGATACTTATATAAAATCCCACATTTTTTTCTTTTTTTTCTTTTTACCTTTATCCCACAATTTCTCTGGGCCCACGCAAAAACCTACACATCTTGATACTATCTAGGATGGGATTTGTAGCGTTAGAAGTACTCAGTTTTTATTGGCGGTGTGGGTACGATCATTTTAAAATGTCAAATAATACCAGGAGCTCGAACAACTTAATTGAAACAATTCCGGCAATAGCTCAACTCCAAACAGTAGATCTCAAAATAAACAATGGACAGAAATAGTGCGTTTACATACTATATCGGAAAATTGTTCTGCAATTAAACGAAGATATATTCAGTACAACAAAGCTATAATGAGCTTGTATCAAACTAAATCTTTAATCGATGTTTCCCAACAGTATTATACTACATCAAAACAAACATATACTTGCGATAGTATATTAGTCCAAATAAAGCTTACTGCATTCATAAATTTTACTTAACATCTACATTAAAAACATTTTTATCGATCTATGATGTCCATGATGCATTCAAAAGAGTCAGACAAAACATCTTTTTCAAAGTGAAGACATTCATTTTTTTGTTTCACTCTTTCGTCTCCTGATGCAGCGCAATTCAATCATGAACTGAAAGAACAAATCAATATATACAAGCTATGCACATTAAGATGTTCTACTTGATCAAGACTGAGCATAAGTACATACTATTAAAGCTCGATATCTTGTATATGTTTCTTGTTTATTTTATAAACAATAATTCGAGGCGGAGAAAAGCTAGCGCAGCTCTTACAAACCGTATGATCGTATGGTCGTAATGTTTTTTTCATGCTGATTGAAATGCCATCAGTTTCCAAGAATCCATCATATGGTGCTACTTTTTTCGCAGTACAAGCTCATATTATCACAATGTTTATAAAAAGAAAAAGTGATTAGGTGCATATCTTCAAATCGAAAAATCCTAGCATCAAAAATGGGAGAAAACGCTCACATAGAGTAAAACAGTGTTACTTACCAAGAAAGACTATCTTCAGTGCTTCTGTTCCCGTTCTTTACATTTTGACTGCAGTCTTACAAGGTTTTGCATAATTTATTACAAAGGGACTACTACTGTAATCAATTGTATAAATTTCCAGCTTTGTCGAAAAGTTTTGTTTTGAATATAACTTCGCAAATTACCAAGTATGTGTAACATTTTTGAACGTCATGCAGTGTTCTAATTGCGTTTCCGATGCCTGAAATTAATTTAGTGTATATTCTATTTTTTCATCGTACAATAAAAGCTCATTACTGAACTACATTGAGACGTATTGAAATAAGTACTTGTTAATTTATTCAAACAAAAGTAGCACTGCATATCTCGTAATCTTAAATTATTGGTATTATGGCTTCATCAATTATAGCTACGCCATAGTAGTAGGAGTGTTAATTCTGAATTACTGGCTTCGTAATTTCATCGATAAAACATTACCCCAAAGAGACTTTTTAGCTTAATTAAGTTGAATTATATTCTTATCAGTGTGAAGTTGTCTAACTAGTAACTAACAATGAATATTCCATTTCATTTTGGAATGAGCTCAACGTATAATTTCGCATACTTTTGACGATGTGTATTGGGCTAGTTTCGATTGAAAGTTTCATGCATTTTAATTTAGTGTAGTACAGTATAGCATAATAAATACCAACATATTGTTTTCAAATCTACACACCTTAAAATCATGAAGTAATTTAATTCAATTTAATTTGAAAATGAAGAGAGAAATATAAGCGTGATTTCTAACGATGAGTGTGCTTCCTATGATACGCCGTTTAGACGAATATCACAAATGAAGAAAACATTCGATAAATTCCTTAGAATCAACATATTAAAACGTCCCAATGTAGTATGGTAATTTGATTGGTTTCTTCCTTTAAAAAAAACATTTATTAAGAGGCTGTTTCGAATTCCTCAGATGGAAACTTGAACATGTGTTCCATTCTTGAATAGATGAAACATTAAATTTCGGTGATAATTTGCAATTGCTTTCGATAATAAAAACGCCACGATCAAGTCCTCGAGTTCCCAGATGCAACGTTTAATTGCATTTATTAAGGTTGTATGGGATCCTTTTTTTTAGTAATGATAGAGTTCATTTTCATCAATATACAACTTATACTCATTCAGTAAATATAGTCGTTCGGGTTTCTGTCAGGTTCTTTTAATCAACAAAGTCAAATTGCCACGCAATTGGTACATAAGTTATGTTTTAAAACAGGAAAAAAGGTATACTCTACGACATTTCAAAATACGTGAACTTTAGCATCATTACTGGCGTAAAATCGAAATGAACAAAATGATTACCATCCGATCTAATATAAACTTTGATTGAGCTATTTACAAAGTGTTTATAAAATGTAGCTCTCACTTGAAAGCAGAATTTGCTTTGGGGACACTTAACGTCTTTACAGAATCTTGTCAAAACTCTACTCACTTGGAATCTAAACTTTAGTTAATATCCCTAGGAAAACCTAACTTATTTTTAGTAATGATAGAGTTCATTTTCATCAATATACAACTCATAATCATTCAGTAAATATAGTCGTTCGGGTTTCTGTCAGGTTCTTTTAATCAACAAAGTCAAATTGCCACGCAATTGGTACATAAGTTATGTTTTAAAACAGGAAAAAAGGTATACTCTACGACATTTCAAAATACGTGAACTTTAGCATCATTACTGGCGTAAAATCGAAATGAACAAAATGATTACCATCCGATTTAATATAAACTTTGATTGAGCTATTTACAAAGTGTTTATAAAATGTAGCTCTCACTTGAAAACAGAATTTGCTTTGGGGACACTTAACGTCTTTACAGAATATTGTCAAAACTCTACTCACTTGGAATCTAAACTTTAGTTTCAGTATCCCTAGCCGGAAAACCTAACTTATTTGTGAATGAAACTCATATAACATGTAAACAAACCCATAGTAGAATAAACTTTTATGATATTTGTATAAACCAGCTAATAATGTACACTGAGTGTACATTTGAAGAAAGAGTAATTATCTAATATCCATTTTCTTAAATATAATTTTAGTTTGCGATTTCGGAAAAAAGGACGTTTTGTTTTATCACTAACAAGAGATACTCCGCTAGATGGAACATTAATAGGTCTTACCTACACGCAATAGAAATTAAATTAAAGTGTGTCTCGGTAAATGTTTTACCTCATTAAAACCATAAAACAGTCTGGGGAAGGGGTTTCCCGTGATCCGTGATCCGTAATTCGACCCATAATTATGCCGTGATTCACGTAAAAAGGAGAAAAAAATATGTCGTGATTATAAGTGTGAAAGTTTGTGATTTTCTTTGTGATTTTCTTTAATGCTGTGATCCGTGAAATTAACAAAAAATCAGCCGTGATCCGTGATCGGTACCCCTCCCCCCCCCCCCCCCCCCTCTCCAGCATGATAAAGCAGCTTCCCTTCTAGCAGATTGTGAGACGCTTTGAGAAATTCTTCCGTGCAGGATGTTTGTGATATAGTAGGTTTTGTATACGCATATCTAGTATAAATGGTTATCCTCAGTGTTGATCACTTTTAGCAATTTAATTCAAAACTGTAAATAAACTAATAAAGTGCCCAAGTGTAGGTCACTTTGCTTTTTAAAGCGATGTCATACAAAAACACTTTGAGATTTTGTATAAGCTAAACTTCAAGATGAAGTCGTCGAAGTTGCAAAAGTTCTAGTTCACCTTTTTGTCCATCTTTTGAGATTCCTTCCAGAAGCAAAACAAAATCGTAATCATCAAGTCGTGTTTGGGCAACTTAATGCTTCATGCGTTGAAAACGTTCTCTTTTCGTGACTTTAGAAATAATTAATAAATGAAAAATGGTTTCTGGTTTTTGTTCATCACCTTTTCTCGTCGTCTCTTTAGCAAACATATATAGTTGCGCAATCAACAACAAAATGCAAATTGATCAAAACTAGCCCGTACATAGTAATCCAAAGCTTCTAACCATACTTATTTCCTCCAAGGAAAAGACTATAACCTACCTTCTGAAACGTTGATTTTTGAAAACAAGTGAAGCTTGCCAACCTCTCTGAGTTCTTTCAGCTCACTGAGACTTAATACTGATCTGGTTTTAGACAATCATATGCAGATATAGGTTATAACATACTTTCATCTGGTTATTCAGCAAACTACAGAGCAATTTCCGGGACATATGACATTAAGAAATCAGCCAAATCAAAGATCTCTTTAGTAGTAATTTGAAGTGTGCTATCATGTGCTTCGATATCGCTGAATAATAAGATGCGTTTGTATTCACTTCCCGGGAGAACTACAAGTCATTAGCAAAGTTTTACGAAACATATTTGGTTGCTAAGTGCCGTAGGATCTTTGTTGATATATATCAGGTAAACTCCAATACAAAGGATACTAGTGACAGGCCTTAGAAGAACAAACATTATCAAATAAAGTCGAAAGTATTAAGGAATGCCTTTATGGTGCTTAAGTCGAGACAGTCTGTCAAGGGAGTTTTGTAGCTAATGATTTCTAATGTCAACCCAAAGTCAACAAAAGTGATATGGATTTTAGAAAGTGGTTAATTGAAACTGTGCGTGTGTGTTCAAAGTAGTTTCTTGATTGGTTTCATTATCACTGATATAATTCCACGTTTATAATTCATTAATTATTTAATAACTGGCATTTCCTTGATTAGATTGTTGATGGAATTACATGCTATGATGGTTCAGGGAAAGTAGTCGATCTGAATACAGTGAATAGAACTAATAGATAGATGGCAGGTTTATTATCGTACGGACATATGTTGATCTTTCTTTTTACGTCTCTTTTTTCGACTCACTCATTCTCTTTATGAATATAAAATTGAAATGTGTGTTCTACTCTAGGGCTCAGCACTTTGGGAAAACTGAAAACCATCTTCAATAGACAAGATTAGCTGTCATGTGATACTAAAGGCGAGAAGACCAACACTGCTAGATGAATGGCCGAGATAGTTTGCCTGAATTTATGTGTTGTTCTCTCTCATGGCACAAGGAGTTCCCCTGTTTTTAATTTTAAAGTAATTGAAAGTTGAGTGGGACATTCTTCTCTGCAAGAATAACCATTATTTGGATGACATATGTAAAATATCTATTGATTTTTTATCATATTTAGGATTCACTGCTTGTAGAGTCTCTCTCGTTTGTTATTCCTGACTAAATTTTCACGTCGGGAATCACAACCGCCGAGTAGACTGCTAGCAAGGAATATTTAGAACGTCATGATCACCATTCTGTATTTAAACTCTTAAAGCTTCCCTTCTTTTATATGATGTGACGTCATAGCGTAATAAGGTCATTGCTCAGTCCAATATTTGATATCTAACAATTTCAGAAAGAATCCATCATCTTGATAAAAAGCAAAATTAAAAATGTATCATATTACTAAACATTTTAGTTCAATCGGTAAAACAATCTGGCGCCTACGTTGTAAACTCTAATCGTTACTCCAAACTCTGACTTTAATTAACATTTTAATAAATTTGATAACCCGCGGATGTTTTCATGCTGACTGTAAGTCTTTGTCTGGGGATTCAAAGATTATAGTTATGAATCAGTAAACTGTGTGTCGTCACGAATCACAAATGAGAGAGGCACTACTAGCAGGGAATAGAATTCAAAAAGTAATTAGTTCAAATCTTTGATTACCTGGACATACATACATATACAAGACATGCAACATTCAACTTCACTGACGGAAGGATCCAGTGAAGAGGTATGACTTTTTAATCCTTTTTAAGCGCATCAGAGTATTTTTGAGATCCCATGAAATTTGTTTACTTTCGAAAGCAAAATGAAAATTGAGGATCCACCCAAAAACTTATAGCATTTCAACTTTGTCACATGAAGAGATCTGCTTTCAAATGCTAAAATTATTTGAGTCGTTCTTTAATTTTGGGATCATAATATTGAAAATATTATTATTACTATTTGAAAATATTGTCGTATAGAATAGATGGCATTTTCCGGGAGGGACTCCGAAGATAAACAATCGGGGATGCTCGTCGTATCTTTTAGGGGTAAAATTCGACGATTTTGTATCTTTTAGGGTGTAAAAATATGAAATTTGCCAAATTCCCAATTTTTGGTATCTTTTAGGGGTTGAAAGCCACTGAAACTCATGATTTTGGTATATTTTAGGGATGAAAAACTTGTGAAGCCACGCCCTTTTGAAAAACGTTTATCTTTTAGGGGTATTGTTGAAAAATTCCGACGAGCATCCCCGATCGTTTATCCCCGAAGTATTCGGCAATGTGTTTAAAGTTAGTACAACAGGACAATCAGCCGATTTCATATTGCGTAGGGGACTGGATCCAGCTGGAGCCAAATACGTTTTTATGAAGTTATTCTTCAGCTATAAGTATCATCAATAGTTTGAGACCATATTTTACAAGAAAATATCACAATGAATGGTTTTTGAATGCTAGTGCCCATTCCACTTTTCAATATGATCGCCGACGAATAGACCAGTTTCAAGTTCTCCATTTCTCAGGCTAAGCCTCAATTTTAGGTAAATTAACAAAAGAGTCAAGACAAAACCATTGCTATTTATATTGTTTTTGGATTCCACGGGATGTACCTCGTACAAAAGAATATATCACATACTATCGAGGCTTAGCCTGAGCAATGAAGAACATGAAACTGGACTATTAAATGTCTGTTGTCAGTTTAGGCCATTCGTCAGTTGTCATTAATTCCATACAGACCCTCCGTACTGTTTGCTAACTTTGTGCAATTCTATTATTCAATAGTAGTAGGTGTTATGGAATTTTTCCCAGGTGCCGATCGAAAAAATACACTGCAGGCAACCCTTTTAATTACTACAGCGGAAATATTGCTGATATACTTTCACTAGTTCTCTCAGTCTCTCAGCAGCATATATCACTTAAACTTTGCTAAATTTTTAATGAGGAATCTAGTTTTGAGTTAATGCGATTGAAGAGGGAGATAAAATGGCCTTGCCTCAGGCCTATATTACTTTACAACGGACATTTGAAAATTACATTTCTATGAGATGGCTTTCTAATGCAACCATATTTGACAAACAACAATAATAGCAGCCATGATGGATGAGATTATATGGGCATGAGTATATTAGTACTTTTGCAGCACTCTTTCTCTTTCTCCTTCTCATTTTTCTTCTTGTTATTATTGTTCCACGTTTTGTCGTTCTTGTTGTTCTTGTTGTTCTTGTTGTCCTTGTTGTTCTTGTTGTTCTTGTTGTTCTTGTTGTTCTTGTTGTTCTTGTTGTTCTTGTTGTTCTTGTTGTTCTTGGTGTCCTTGTCGTTCTTGTCGTTCTTGTCGTTCTTGTTGTTCTTGTTGTTCTTGTTGTTCTTGTTGTTCTTGTTGTTCTTGTTGTTCTTGTTGTTCTTGTTGTTCTTGTTGTTCTTGTTGTTCTTGTTGTCCTTGTTGTCCTTGTTGTCCTTGTTGTTCTTGTTGTTCTTGTTGTTCTTGTTGTTCTTGTTGTTCTTGTTGTTCTTGTTGTTCTTGTTGTTCTTGGTGCTCTTGTTGTCCTTGTTGTTCTTGTCGTTCTTGTTGTTCTTGTTGTTCTTGTTGTTCTTGTTGTACTTGTTGTTCTTGTTGTTCTTGTTGTTCTTGTTGTTCTTGTTGTTCTTGTTGTTCTTGTTGTTCTTGTTGTTCTTGTTGTTCTTGTTGTTCTTGTTGTTCTTGTTGTTCTTGTCGTTCTTGTCGTTCTTGTCGTTCTTGTCGTTCTTGTCGTTCTTGTCGTTCTTGTTGTTCTTGTTGTTCTTGTTGTTCTTGTCGTTCTTGTTGTTCTTGTCGTTCTTGTCGTTCTTGTCGTTCTTGTCGTTCTTGTCGTTCTTGTTGTTCTTGTTGTTCTTGTTGTTCTTGTTGTTCTTGTTGTTCTTGTTGTTCTTGTTCTCGTT
This sequence comes from Diadumene lineata, assembly GCA_918843875.1. Taxonomy (NCBI): domain Eukaryota; kingdom Metazoa; phylum Cnidaria; class Anthozoa; order Actiniaria; family Diadumenidae; genus Diadumene; species Diadumene lineata. The sequence goes on from OU974084.1 coordinate 7,659,110, forward strand.
GTTCTTGTTGTTCTTGTTGTTCTTGTCGTTCTTGTTGTTCTTGTTGTTCTTGTTGTTCTTGTTGTTCTTGTTGTTCTTGTTGTTCTTGTTGTTCTTGTTGTTCTTGTTGTTCTTGTTGTTCTTGTTGTTCTTGTTGTTCTTGTTGTTCTTGTTGTTCTTGTTGTTCTTGTTGTTCTTGTTGTTCTTGTTGTTCTTGTTGTTCTTGTTGTTCTTGTTGTTCTTGTTGTTCTTGTTGTTCTTGTTGTTCTTGTTGTTCTTGTTGTTCTTGTTGTTCTTGTTGTTCTTGTTGTTCTTGTTGTTCTTGTTGTTCTTGTTGTTCTTGTTGTTCTTGTTGTTCTTGTTGTTCTTGTTGTTCTTGTTGTTCTTGTTGTTCTTGTTGTTCTTGTTGTTCTTGTTGTTCTTGTTGTTCTTGTTGTTCTTGTTGTTCTTGTTGTTCTTGTTGTTCTTGTTGTTCTTGATACTCCAGTTGTTATGTGCCCATTATAGCACAGGAAAAAATGTAAAAAACATTAATGTATTGGTATAAACCATTATATTTTTCTTTTAAAAAAACATTAATGTTCAAAACCATTGACTATGCATTAAATATTAATGGTTAGTGCCGGAGAGAATAACCATGGATGTTGTTTAAATGGTTTAAAATATTACTTTTTAATTATTGCTTTTTTTCCTGTGATAATTTCAATAATGAAGCTAAATTGATTAAATATATTTTTTTTTCTGGTTTTCGCCACTACTGCAATTATATCTGATTTGCTGTTGTTGATGTTCATTTTGTACTTTCTCTCTTTTTCTTTTCTTTACTTTCTATTCATATTCCATTCTCTTTATTTTACATCTTTTATTTTATTTCCATTTTTCCGAGTTCCTCATTCAAATGAGTTTTATCTTTTTGTAGCTCTTGAATGTTTTTTCCCCGATCTGACATAACTATTAACCAAAGTGGTCTTATCCGAGTGATACCAAAGACAGTGTCATTCAGACCTCACATTTTATTAAACAACACTTTATCTCAGTACCTTCTTGACCGTTTTGTTTATTGAACGCATGGTTTTCTACACAACCGTTTACCCACTTACAGTCCATAAATTATCAAGATGTACACTTGACTATTCATCAAAATCACTTAAAAACTCTCTGCTTGTTTTGCAAACTTGTCAAGCAATCAAGTTATTATCTTGGATGAAATCCAAATCAATCTTCTCTACTTTCTAGAACTCATCTAGAAATTCATGTTCAGTTTAGAGTTGTCTATTGCGTCTCCGCAAGACATATCTGTTTACATTGGCCAGAAATCAAGATCATTCTCACGTTCTTTTTTTGCTATTTTATTGTTGTCAAAAAATCTTAATTTCGGTTTCAAGTCCTCGAATTGAAAAGGATTTTCATATTGTTCATAATGGTGCAGGACTGACGGTGTTTTGTTTGCTAAAATTGTTCTACATTAATGTGTATATATTTTGTCGATTCAAATGATCAAGCCAAAAAACAAACAAAGCAACCTGTCGTGACGTCACCATACCTTGCGGTATATCAAGTTACTAAAATATTTCTATGAAATATTTTCATTCTTAACCAGAAAAATCCACAGGGAAAAATTAATCACAGTATCGACTAAATTGTGGAATCGACAGCAGCACAAGCAGCTTGACAAGGTAGGAACATTCTCACTTTTCCTTTGTTTATTCATTTGTTTGTTTATTCTGTAGTTTGTTTATTCAAATGTTTAGTTGGGAAATTGTTTCCGTTTTTCTGGCTGTTTATTTATTTATTCAGTCGTTTTGTTAGTTGCAATTTTATTGGTTCCTTGGTTGGTGGTTGGCTGTTCAGTTTGTTTGTTTGTTTGTTTGTTTCTTGTTTGTTTGTTTGTTGGTTATTGGGCTGATTGGTTAGTTGGTTGGTTGGTTGGTAGGTTGGTTGGTTGACGGGTTGGTTAGTTAGCTGGGTAGTTGGTTGGTAGGTTGGTTGGTTAGTGGATTGGTTGGTTGATTAATTGGTTGGTTGTTGGTTGACGGGTTGGTTGGTTGGTTGGTTGACGGGTTGGTTGGTAGGTTGGTTGGTTGGTGGATTGGTTGGTTGATTAATTGGTTGGTTAGTTGGTTTGCTGGTTGATGGGTTAGTTAGTTGCTTGGTTGGTTCTAGCATTTAATTGTTTAATTTTCAGATGTGATGTAGATGTTAATCGTGTTTTTTGATAGACATTCTTGCAAGTAATCGCCATGCTTACTTACTAAATCACTTAAACACTTCTCAAAATTCATCAATATATAGCTTATTACGGTAGATCAATATCACCGTTCAGACAGATGTAATGGCTAATTTTCGCCGACATTTATTTTAATTTTCGAATTCATTTCGATTTTGTATCTATTTTCTTCATCAGTTTTTCTTTGTTTTAAAAAAAAGTTTTATAATTACACATTATCGTTAAATAATAAACAAATCCTCCTTGAGTAATAATGCACGTAAGAACTAGTGAGGTTTCTATTGTTCTGCGGAAATTGCAACTTCCCCACGAAGAAATTCTTTAATTTTCACGATGTTGATGTATCAAGCTAAGGGTCACACATTTCTTTAGTAAAATCTACAAAATGCTGTTTTCAAGACAGTGTTTCTTTTGTCTTTAATGGTTTTGTCCAATCATAATTGCTCAAAACAATGGCTACTAGGAGACGCTTGCTTTTCATAGTGAGCCCCACAGTGAAATTTTCTCATAGAAAAAAATAAGATCGCTTTAATAAAACTGAAATGAGATTTTGAATAAAATATAGGAAAAATATCCCAAAAGTTTGAAAAAAGGCCAATTTTCTTGTTTTAGCCAATCAGATCAAGCATTTAAACAATACACAATAAATACCTTTATGCATTCCATTGCCATTTGCTACACCAGTTCTTACTCGGAACGTTTCGTAAACAATTGAAGACGGAACTGCACTATCTTCAGAAGATATCAGTGTAGTCCAAACCAAAATGTCCGGGTTATCTTAATGCGCAAGCTCCGTGTATGGAGTGATTCACTTCCGCGCAGTCCAAAAACGCTCGGACAGTCTTCTTCAAAACGTTAAAATTCCTACCTTTTGCGTTAAATGACTTGTCGCATTTCTTTGTTTTTATAACACCCCTATGATATTCGAAAGCTGAGAATTAATAAAATTCACTCAAAAAATATCCCTAAAGGCTATAACCATGCACTTTTAGCGAGTAACTTTTACCTAAAATTTATGAATGTGCGGTTCACGAGGACCTGAAAAAGTGACTGCGCAAACGATAGGCATGTCACTTTGGCGTCAGCATACACTGGCCTCCACTGCATAAGAAATTAAAAGAAAATCTTGGGGTGCACAGATCCTGCATTTCATAGCTGTATCTCCCAAACGACTGATCATCACCATCTGGACCAGAGAAGGATACAAACTAGTAAAGTAATAGTATTATCATTTTCTCATTTTGTTGAATTTCCATAATAATCTCCATCACTCCATGTATTTGATAATTTTCATTTTTATATAGTAAAATTTTACATAAATAGTTTTTGAAATAATTTTAACTAGTTTTTTGATTATTTGATAATTTTCCTTCTGAATAAATTTGATATGTAAAGCGTTGTTGAACTCTACAGGATATTGACGCTATATAAAATATTATATTATTATAAAATATTATATTATTATTATTATTATTATTATTATTATTATTATTATTATTATTATTATTATTATTATTATTATTATTATTATTATTATTATTATTATTATTATTATTATTATTATTATTATTATTATTATTATTATTATTATTATAGAAGTGTGGGCTGTGTCAGAACGATCAGGATAACTTGGATTGGCATGCCTTTCATTTGCATTTGTAAACAATCAAATCGTAAGAAATTGCGTGAATATTTAGGCTTATTTTTTCTACATTAACTCTCTGTAAAATTATCGTTACCCTAAGTTTACACTTTTTCAATTCTGCTTACATTTTGAGAAAAAAATGGTGAAAGTTTTCTCTTTCTTTATAGCTTTCTTTAGAAACCCCTACGCAAAAAGCACTGGGTACGAGATCGTTACGTTTGATCGGAATTTCTTATATTTTTTCGGGTATGCGCAGACGTTTGACCGCAGTGTTTCCTCGCACTCATTTGCGGTTCATTTGCGAGGGAATGAATGGACTGTAGGGAAATAGGCCCGAAACTAAATACGAGTACGAGCGAGACTTCTATTAGTCAATGGTTTCATTTCTATGATTTGACAAAACTCATTCACTTTTTCGTCGCAATGAAAATTAAACTACAATAAAACTTGACCAAGATGTAATTGAGAATCTATAGTACCAGTGTAAATACTATAGACACTTAGCTCGAGCGGTAATGAATACAAATCCTCTTTCGGTAATAAAAGCAGCGGTGAACGAGATCGTTACGTTTGATCGGAATTTCTTATATTTTTTCGGGTATGCGCAGACGTTTGACCGCAGTGTTTCCTCGCACTCATTTTTAATTTCGGGCCCATACCCCTGCGGTTCATTTGCGAGGGAATGAATGGACTGTAGGGAAATAGGCCCGAAACTAAATACGAGTACGAGCGAGACTTCTATTAGTCAATGGTTTCATTTCTATGATTTGACAAAACTCATTCACTTTTTCGTCGCAATGAAAATTAAACTACAATAAAACTTGACCAAGATGTAATTGAGAATCTATAGTACCAGTGTAAATACTATAGACACTTAGCTCGAGCGGTAATGAATACAAATCCTCTTTCGGTAATAAAAGCAGCGGTGAATGCTGGTAAAACCTATAATCCCAGATTAGCTGTAATCAAAGTTTTGAATAACCAAGATGTCATATATGACGATTATTGTCTATTAATCACTTCATAAAGCCTATAGACTTTGAAATAGGCATTACCACTGATCACGAACCACTGAATGGTTTTTAATTTTTTAAATTTGTACTGATCACTGGATTTTATATCAAATCACGATTTTTTTTCACTGTGTTATATAGGTTTGCATACACATTTTGGCTGGTTAAAAGCTCTATCTTAGACGATCTCATTCTTTCCTGAACAAAAACGACATCGCATCTCGAAGATTTTCACGGCTTGTAATTCTAAATATTAATATTGTTGAACCTAACTGATCACGGCATTGAAAATTAACAAATCACCGGTCACGGAGAGGTTAGTTTGCATTTTAAGAATGTTTATGCTTTTTCACGAATCACAGTCCTAATTTAGGCCGATTCACAGTCCTAATTTAGGCCGATTCACAAAACATCAAGGTAATATATGAGATAAGAGAGCTAATCCCCCGTATTGGGCTTTTCACTTATCAGGGGATCTTTTCATTCTAGTTTTAAACAGAAGTTATTTCGAGAACGGAACGTGATTGGCCAGATTGCAGAAGCCGCGGTCGCATCGTCAAAACATCTCAAGACAAATTAAGTAGGGAGATTGGTAACAAGTTTCTAAAAATAGCACGACGAGAAGAGACCCTGGTGGGATACGGGGATGAGCTCTCTTATCTCATACTCTGTTGCCTTGGGCGTGCAATACCCCTCCTTAAATTCGTTGAACAATGCCAATAACTAATTTTACTACCAAGACCAGAATGCTTTGAGAATTACCTTTCACATTCAGAGTTCCTTTTTCTCTTATTTTTACAAACGAATAAAGGTGGCAAAGCATTCTGGAACTGGTGTGATGAGATGCTATGATGCATAGTAGTATAGCCTATATTGTATTACAAAACAAAACAAACCATTTTGGTAGCTACATTAAATGACGTCATTACTGAATGACGTCGTTGTTGATGACGTAGAGATGTGGGAATTGACTGATGGTGGTGAGGGTGATTTTGACGTCAACAGATGGTGATAGCAACAATCGAGGTGATGGCGATAATGATGAGGATAATTTAATAATTATATTTTTTCTTTTAAAACGATTTTTGATTACAGCAGAGTTAATGTAGTAGTGCAATGGTGATGATACGATAGTAATAATCATAGTTATCACGATTCCAAGCAATTAATAATGATTATGATGATAATGATGATGATGATGATTGTGATGATGACTGTAATGATGTTGATGATGATGAAAATGATGATGATGTGGCATGATTAAAAACTCAACGACTGTTACTCTCAAATCGTTATAGTGATCATTATTGCATTGGCATAAACACTGCTCTCATGATTCCAAACAAGTCTATTAAAATGTAATTTTAATTAACCAACTCTTTTTATACTTCTAAACGATTACCACTTTTTGCTTTAACAACTAGCTAGTCGTTCATTGGTTAATTCTCCGTGACGTCAAATATTTCAACACTGCTAATTCGCTACTCCTGTAAATCGAATACTTCCGAAACAAACTTCCTTTTGTCTCACATAAATTCTTTTTGTCATTGTATTCACTTATGTACATAAACATCGACATAACTATTCGATTGCAACAACTCCAGCCTGCAAGCTCCTTTCTCGTCAGATCAAACGTTCTCGAAGGCTTAATCGTAATCTATTAATCACCTAGCCACAGTTTTATCATCGAGTCGATTTCCATTAGTTCGGTTAGTACTATACTATCAAGGCTGTTGCTTTTTGATGGTCTGTGGGTTTTTCTGTGTTCACTGCGTGTTTTATTCGATCTGCCATGATTATTTACATAAGTGTATTCTTAATTAGAATCCCTGACAGGTCTTACTTAGAGTATGGTAAAAAATCATATCCGACTTTAACATACAAGTGTATTGTATAGCCAAAGGACTCTCTATATCTTGGTGTATCTTTATAGGTCTTGTTAACGTGACAAGGAGCTCAGAAAAAGCGACAATTGGTAAGTAAAGTACGCAAACAAGGCTTATTCTAAACTATGATACATATTTAAAAATTCAGTATCCCTAGTTTTTTGTAACGTGAAAGAGAAATATCGTCCTGCCCTATCAAGTTTTTCTTGAGTTGTTATAAAATTGTGAACATGATGAAGAGCTATGTTCTTACGATAGAAAAGTGCAGGATTAGTGTCAAAACAGTTGTTGTTTTTAGTAGTTAAGTTTACCTAGCTACAATTCCATGCTGGCATGTAAATAACATCAGTTAAAAATACTGCTCAGATAAATTTTCGATCTCTCCTAGCTTTGATTTCTAGCCAAGAAATCAAGAAATTGCTTATAGAACTTCTAGCTTTTTCAGATCAGAGTATGCACTTAAAAATCGTCATATATAAACCCATGTGAATTTTGATAGACATTTCTTGACTGATTGGTTGTGATACGAGGTTTTATAATAAACACAAGAGTATTCGCAAAGTTTTACTTTTTGTGATTTTAGTTCCCTTGCGGTTAAAAGCATTTGTATTCTTTTAAATGAACAATCGCATCTGTTTAGGATTTGTACGTAGTTGTCGTCCAATTAAATCTAAATTTGCCACCATCTTACAATTTACTTTACAGTAATTGTAAAAACGAAGGTTTGTTGATGTAGCCCCATGGGTTTGAACTACACAATAAAAAAACTATTTCATCTCTTTTATACAAAAAAAAACATCATTACGTTTTTTTTTTCCGGTTAAAATCGCAGTTTATTGCTCATCTCCTGGGCAACGATTTTCCATAACTCGTTGTTGTGATTTTGTTGTTTAGTGCTTATAATACGTTTATTGCAGAAAATTAGCGATGGTTTTAATTCATTGACAGAGCTGTACCAGGTTTTTCCCTTTCATGGTCACTTTAAATTGTACACTTTCAGTGCCGATATAAAAACTGTATTTCCTATTGTGAAAATAATTCTTCATCAACACAATTAGACAGGTTTTCTTCAGTACAAATTTGTTGTATTGTAATGGTAATTTGTTATTCAAGTCAACGTAGCTATTTTTCTGTAATCTTTCGTACTTTATAATCTAGTTTGTTACATGGTGTTAATCCATACGATTTTAAAATATTCAATCAAAAGAAATTGAGCAACGCTAGATTACTAACCCACTTAAAGATAAAGATAAATTATCTTTACAGTTCTAATATATCACAATTTCTACTTGTAAATGTAAACGAGATTATATTCGTTTTGTGTCGTCCTTTTTCCAGCATCACTGATCGATAAGGCAAACTTAAAAATGTCAGAAAAAAAGTAAAAATTAAAACTGCTTTTGTAAATTTAAAATATGTAAAAAGTGATTTTGAATCAATCTTTCCTTTACGTATTCTGTAAACATTCCTCTATCACGTCGTAACGCGTAACCACGATATTAACATTTACGCGCCAAAAACCGCTGTCAGATTTGTCGAAACGCAATGGAAAACCTCTAAGGGGCGAGTTAGATGAATATGAATAAATACACGAAACCTTGAGACTCGCAGCTTGATATACGTTTGGACTTTTCACCAAAAATCGAAACAGTAATCGATGATTTACCAATAAGTACACTTCAGTTGATTCATCGAGTCGGTAGTACTCTATCTTCGACCAAATGTAAACTTTCCCAATAATGTTGACAGAAGTCCTGACAGCGGCTTTGGTGAAATACAGAGTTAGTTCGTGGCTAAACCATTAAAGGCTTATAAATAGACTACAATACTCAATCGTATTTAAAAACTCTTTGTCTTTCGTTTGGTGAAGGGCGGGAGCTCCAGGCTTATTTTGGGAGTAGGCACGTTTTTCCAATGTCGATTTCAAATTAGAACGTTTGATCCAAATCGAACTTTTTTTAATTACAATTTCCATAATCCATTGTTTTTGGGTGTTAAAATTTAAGAGAAATTGCTTAAAATTTGTCATATGATCATTTGTTATTTATCGTATTTGCATTTTATTCATATTATCAGAAATTAAGTTATTATGTGCTCGATCATTTTCTTCAAATTTGTATTATTGCGTTTTCGTTTCTTTGGAACACAAACATTCAGACTCATTGCCATTTGTTGTTTTTGCTCTAGTCAATCGAAACTCCGAATTTCGCCGAATTGCTTTCAAACTTCGTCTATACCGCCTACTCACCATACCGATGTCTACCGAACTTGATGAAGATGAATTGTGATTTGTTAGATTTCATTAATCATGTGGTATAATCGGAGTTTTGACTGACGTAAGCAAAAAAAATTAAATGGCGTTTATTGTGTGCGAGTTCGCAAAGAACTGAATACCGCAATAATGCTTCAGTCTTAGGTTTTATTTTTTAATCATAAATCAGATGGCAACAAAAACATTCATGTAAAATTGAAATCAATCTCAAACGTTAATTAAGTCGAGTTGTTGCTTGCTTGCTTGTTTGCTTGATTGCTGGCATAACGCAAGTGAAGTAAGCAGAAGTACAGTTGCAAGAGGAAGGAACATGTTCCATTTTTTGTGCTTATTTCAGCACGATGCACACTAGCGTTTGTGCTTGTGCTTATTTCAGCTCGGTGCACACTAGTGTTTTCTTGTGCTTATTTCAGCTCGGTGCATACTAGTGTTTTCTTGTGCTTGTGTTTGTGCTTTCGCCATGCTTATCTCAGCAGTGTGAACCTTGCAAAAAACGTCGTTACGACGACATAGTGATACTCACTTATTACAAAATCTGCATGCCTTCCCTGCTAGCAGAATCTGTCTCTCGTTTGTGGTTCCAGACGAGAAAAAAACAGAGAAATTAAATCACAAACTAGAGAGACTCTGATAGCAGGTAACCGCATGCCTGTATATAAGTAATCATTTTATTGAATCTTACTATTTCCCTTTAGGACACTTTGATGTCATATATAATTTGTCAGACTTTGACATACGTAATTATGTGTTATATTATTTGTTCATATAATTCAAATTTGTCATATCTCTTTTTCCAAACATTGTTTTTTTTACTGTCAATTCTCAAATTAACCAATTAGGGGCTAACCTGAACTATTACAAAAGCGAGAGCTGGAAGGATACAGAACAACTGATCGCGAAAAAGGAAAAACAGAGAAAAACATGGGGGGGGGGGGGGGGACGGTGCCCCCTTCTGATTTGTTTTTATAGATTTCTTTTAATTTTTGATTGATAATCAGTAAGGTTTTGATTTGTGTCACCCCCCCCCCCCTTTCAAAATTTCCGGATCATTTTTTATTAGTACCCTCCCCCCCCCCCCCCACCCCCACCCCTTCAAGATGTATAGATACTTCCCTGAAACAGAATCCTTGTAAGAAAAACGAAAAGCCAAACAAAAATCAGTCCATTTGGACTACGTTGCGAAATATCCTAAAGCGAAAATCTTGCCCCATCACACCACACCCCCCTTCACTTATCTAATGGTCGATCTTTGAGCAAAAAAAATCATTTGCTTTGTTTACAAAAATTTCTCACTTTTGTTTTCACCATGCGATTAGACTTCATTTCCTCGTTGTATGGCTCCAATGAATTTTACCGGCACATTTCCCATGCCCGCTGTTAACGCTTGAACCTATGACACTTTAGTAAAACATGAATCCTAACCGTAGGGCTATGCGTTTCATTCAGTAAACAAAGACGTCTAAGCGTGGTTTAATTTGAAAACCATGGGTTTCTGGTATCTTTTTGTGTGTGCTTCACGATTTGTTTTTGTCTTGTTTTATTCTTTTTTTGATGTTTTTCTTATTTATTTACAAATAAAATGAGAATACATGCCAGTGGCCTTTCATTCAGGAAACAAAGCAATCTCTCTCTAAGTATGGTTTAATTTGAAAACCATAGGTATCTGGAACCTTTTTAAGTTTAATCAATGATCGGAATGCTCACTGTTGTACTAATGACTGAAAAAAAAACATTTCCAGGTCTCTCAGTGCGTTTTTTGTTTCCAAAACACATTCACAGTGGACCACACAGACAATTTCACTCTTTTGGGGTTTGTTTTTCAAATAAATTATCGGCAATTTCTCTTCTTATTTTTATTGTTTATTAAGTACAACTGAAATTTTGAAAAAAAAAAAAAAAAATGAATCACATACCATACTTTTTATGCATGTGAAGTTCACAGCAAACCAGTTGAAGTATGCTATAAGCGTGGTTTGATTTGAAAACAACAGGCTTTCCTTTGCATTTTGAATGAGCAAAACTTTCTCTTCAATATATTTTACACTATTCAATAAAATGAATAGTAAAAAGAGAAATATTTAAAATTGGTTTTCGATTACATTCGTGCGGATTGCGGAATTTTTACTTAAGCGCAAGGCACTTAAAGAATGATTTCATTCGGAAAATTAAAACTGTTAACTTATAATGTTAGCTTTTTTTATTACTTGTTATATTATCAGTTGAACAAATTGATATGGATATGAAAATATGCTGCGAATTCTCGCATTCAAAGCAAGTGTTTTTTTTTTAATTTCTGTAAATAAAAAAGGGTGTGCTATGTTGTGGTTTATTTCAATTTCAAAATGTTTTTTATATGATTTTCTTCCTTATAGTCTGTTTACTAAATATAAAAGATGTTAAAAACTTTCTCACAAAAGGAAGATTGTCCAAAACGCATAAAAAGTATTTTGTATTTTGTAGAGCATTGTTTCACTTTCAACTTTCTTTGTTGTTCAAACGAATTACTTTTTTATTTTGATTACAGAAGAAAACTATAAAGACTATTTCATTATTTGCTTTTAATATAGCCTTGATGTAACATAAACAATTCTTTCATTTTTAATGCCCAGCGCAAAATCTTCCTTCTAAAATCTCGTCGCTCTTGATTCTTTAAATACTTTTAAGTATTTGAATTTGAAAATTCATTCCAATGTTAATTTCACAATTTCACGATGTGATGTTTGATTTGCTCGATTACAGAATGAAACTATTGTACTGATTTCAGTGTTTACCTTGCATCTGTCTCAACGATTAGCTGAGTCAATAAATACTCGTACAAAAATACACTATCAATCAAAGATATGGCAAACGCGTAGGTAATCGTAAGAAAGACAATTATACGTAGTGACAGAAGTATTTGACTGACTTGGTTAAAAGGAAATATGCCGAGAACGGCATGGGAAACAAATGTAAATGAGAAAAAAAATTACGATTTAAAAACTATCGATAATTGCTATAAAAACTATTGGTAAAAAGACGAGTGTATTTGACTGAATTCGTTTAAAAAATTTGCGAATATACGAAATGTGGACCAGAAGTGAAAAAAAAAAGAACAATGCAAAATATATTAATTAATTGGAAACCAGTTTCTACTTGTCGCCGAAAACTCCTAGAAATACAAGGAGTGAAAATGTGATGGACGAGGGAGAATGAGGAGAGTGTTTAAAATGTCGAAGGGGAGTGAGGAAGATTTGGAGAGACGCGTGTTTTTCCATTTTGCAACCTCTTGTACAGGTGTCAGTTGTACAAAGCACATGGTAGTAGGGGAACTACATCCTCCCCCCCCCCCCTCCGTCCTTCCTCCTCAAAAATATCATGCAGTTATTCTATAGATAGTATGCACAGTATATCTGTTGAAAATGTTTTCTTTCCGTTTTATATACCAGTCAATGGGCACCAATATTTGTACGGCTGTTACGGGTCGTTGTACGTAGTTGTTGATCTACAACAAATCAGTAATCTTCTTTATTTGCACTCCTACTACACATTTTTTTACAATATTTATAAATATATAACAATAAGTGAAAAAAAGATAAAAATGTAGAGAGAGGAGAAAAAAATCATGAGCCAGCTCCCTATCGTATAAATAACTATATCAAAATATGATATACAGAAAAAAAAACGCGCGGTTATTAAAAAAGTTCTAACTGTGATAAAAAAAATTACAAGAATAAACACTTGAATACGATAACCGTACTGATAACAGTAGTGTGGTTCTGAAATACAGCGCTATAAAACAAGGTCTAGGACGGATTAACACTTACAGTAAGGACACTCGAACCGTGAACACTTTTTTAACACTTCTTTTAACATGCGCCTTTTGTGTGAATCGATTTGAAAACATTTTCAGTTTGATAACTCAGTGCATTTGAGTTCCGAGTCCTGCTTTTTTAGAGGATTTGAAGGAGTAGAAAGCTCAGAAAATAAAAAGCTTACTAAAGACAAGTGTTCATGCTTCGAGTGTAAATGAATGAAGCAGATGCATTTCAAATATAAGAGAGCTGAAGTCAAGTTAGAAGTAGTTTCAGCCGGATTGATAAATACGATACTTTCGTCTCTGACGAACCTCTGACTCAGTAGCGATAAAAAAGATGCGGAAGAAAAAACACTTGAACTTTATCAGTTGAACCAATATGCGAAACGCGTAGCATAATAACCAACTAGATATTATATTAATAACGACTTCTCGAAGAATCTTGTGATAAAAAAACTACATGAACGGATAAACACTTGAACGAATTTAGTCGAGGAAAAGATACAAGTGGACAGCTAGCGTTGACTGTGTTGGTATTTTTAATGAACCGAGTTGAAAGAGTTTGTAAATTGATACACCGTAAAGGCTAGGAAGAAACTGACGTTTCGGACGTTAGTCCTTCGTCGTAAGCTATATGCAGCGCGTATAGTTTTTTTTTTCTTTTTTTTTCTAGTCACAAATTTGTGCAAGTTCAGACATGTAAAATAAACTACGAAATCCTGTATAATAATGTATCATAAGCTGAAAATATTGCACTGACTCACTATTTATACCTCTACGAGTTTTTTCGCCTATGCTTGTGGGACAGGATCGGTTGTATTTCTGCATTGATGCGCGTGCGCTGTTGTTAGCAATCGTTCTTGCTCGCTTGTGGTTGACAGTGAATCTCATGGTAAAAAAACTGAAATGGTACTCGAAGTGAGCTATGTTCGGACAAAATTCCTATAGCCTATAAAACAGTTTCGAATTCTCTTTTAAACACCTTTGGCCTTAATTGTGTGTAAAAATCTTTGGAATTTCAATTGTCTTTTCCAGTTTTCATATATTTCCGCGGGCTGTTGCTAAATAAAAAAATACATATTACATACACGCCGCCAAAGTCATCGAGGCTGGGTCTGTGTAACGCTTTGCATTTCGTTTCATAGGCATTTTCGTTTTCATAAAAAATAATGAACTTTTTTATAGTCTCTAAGTTATTTAGCATTTCGGCTACTAATTGCAGAGACTTTCTTTCACACTCACTACCCCTACATTCACTATTTTGCACACATCTTTGCACACAGTTGATTTTTTTAATGGTAAAATTCATTGTTATTTCAGATATCTTTTTACTGTTTTGATTAATGGTCTTCCTATCAAGCTATTATTTACATTTACTAGGTGTGATAGAGTAATTTATCGATCGGAAATTAAAGGCGGAAGACGATTACAAGAAACAATTTTCTTTTTATAGAAACAACGAAATATTCATTCATTCATGTATTCATTTCTTCATCCATTTACTCATTTATTAATTATTTTCAAATGCAAAAGATTATAAGATTGGTTGGATAAGATTAATAGTTGAAGCGTTGGTTGGTTGGTTGGTTGGTTGGTTGGTTGGTTGGTTGGTTGGTTGGTTGGATGGTTGGTTGGATGGTTGGATGGTTGGTTGGTTGGTTGGTTGGTTGGTAGGTTGGTTGGTTGGTTGGTTGGTTGGTTGGTTGGTTGGTTGGTAGGTTGGGTGGTTGGTTGGTTGGTTGGTTGGTTGGTTGGTTGGTTGGTTGGTTGGTTGGTTGGTTGGTTGGTTGGTTGGTTGGATGGTTGGTTGGTTGGTTGGTTGGATGGTTGGTTGGATGGTTGCATGGATGGTTGGATGGTTGGTTGGTTGGTTGGTCAGTTGGTTAGTTGGTTAGGTGGTTAGTTGTTGTTGGTTGGTTGGCTGGTTTGTTTTTGTTGTTGTTCTTTTGTTTTTGTTTTTTACTTGTGTTTTTGCGTTGTACTTTTAATATAGAACAAATTAATTTCACATCTACAAGATCGTTATCAATCGCTAAATGAAAAACAACTTAACTCATGAAATGCGAAGCCTATTAATCACTCTTCATTCAAACCAACTATAAAAAATACGGTCCTCTAATGTAATGACACCTAACACTTTGATTTTATCTTGCATGATTACGGCGTCTCAACTGGTCTTCTAAACAACGCCATCTGATACTGATGTGAAGTCTCTTTCGACAGTATTTCCTAAAATATATTTTTAGGAAGTCAAAGCATGCTGATCTTTTAGTAGACACTAAGGAATTTAAACTATGGAATAAGTAGTAGGATATGTCAAGATTAATTGTCGAGTATTCCAGTGTTTTGCTACATACTAGATGTGAATTAATTTGGTTTATTTTTGGATTTCTAATTTGCACAGTCGAAAATATACGGCATAATATCGTACGTATAATTGCCTGAGGAAGAATCGAGAAGAAAGTTTGTCTTTTGCAAGAAAACTTCAAAATCAACAGTGGTAAGTTGTTTGTATCAGTTTATAAGTTATTGTCGTATTTGTGATTTTGCGTACATTAGACTTTAGCATTTTCATTGCGGATTTTTAGGTTAAAATTTGCGTGCGGAGTTTTGTTTGTTCACTTACTATTTTTTCAAGTTTCCTATACATTCAAATATTGGTGTAAACAAAATGTATGGCCAACATTTCATCAAGTTTATATCAAGGAACTTCCTTGATTTTCCTTGACATTGCGTCGTGTTGTATCATGGTGTCTCGCTTCTCTGTTACAGCTGTAAAATATTAATTTCAAGATAAGGAATTTTGTGGTTCTCAAAGTTTTTGTATATTTTAGTCCTGGTGACCTGCGACATCAGTGGAGAGCAGTAATTGGATTTTATAAAGTAAGGCAAAAACGCGGATATTTTTTTTCAGTTTTGAATAGTATATGTTTTCATAATCAATTTGCATTAGTTGCAAGTGCTTTTTTTCTTTAATTATTTGAATTGGAATTTATTATCACTTTATAATCACAGAATTATTGATGATCTTGAGTAAGGATATTGCAAAATGCGAGTTACGGTATTATATTTTTTCGTTTTTTTTTTCCTTTTTGTTTGTTTTTTTGCTTATTGTGTTATTTTCTATTTCAACTTGATTTTGGTATGTTATTACATCAGAATTGAATGTATTTGGATTCTCATTGTAGTTCTGTATTTTTTATCAAACTCTGAAATTGAATTTTATGTTATTTCGCATTAGATTAAATGTACTAAAAAACTACAGTGCAAAAAAAAGCAAAAAAGCTTGTTGTCATTGAATTATTTTGGTTAAGATTTTAAAAAAGTTTGTAGCTGAAAGTGAGCAAATGAGGCAATGTTTCCATAAAGCTAAAGGTATAAGTTTCATTAATCGGTATATAATGCCATCTACTGTGTTTTAGTTTACGTGACTTTTTCGTAGATCAAGATGCATAAAAGCGCAGATTTTAACTCTTCAGTAATTTATACGGTCTTGAAGAACAGTAAATTACTACATTTTGTCTCAATTTACGTTAAAAAATGAAAATGATTCAAGAGTTATGACAGAAGGAAATGTCCATATTTTGATGCAAAAGTATGGGCGGCCATGTTTGTCAGTTCAGAAATTGAATCACCGAAATACGAAATAGTGCATAATTTTTACCATTAATGGCCTAAATACTAGTGCTAAATCGATTAGGAAACATCTTACAGCAAACGGTTAAAACAATTCTTTAAACATTTTTTTGTCCTATCGTGAAAAAAGAGCACAAGAAATACGAAGTAGAAACGTCTACCGAACAAATCCTTGTGCTCAGATTTTAATTGAGTTGCTTCGTGCTTTAATAAATTTATGGCAACTTCTACACATTTGCGAGATGAGCTGCAAAATATGCATAGTGCATTTTGGGCAAAAGCTCTCTCGCAATTTTCAAATATTGTGACTTACACGTTGATCGCCCTCATCTCCAAGTACATTAGTAAAACGGGAAATGAAAATCGTAGGCAAATACTTACACTAATTCGTGTAGTTGTCAAAGTAACATGTAAACGATACTTATGTCATTTTAGACCGTTAATTACAAAACTGATTATTCATGTCAGAGAAAAGGAATCTTAATGGATTAATTAACATATGGTTTTTGTTTTTCTTAGTTTTAGCGTCCGAAAATCTTTTAGCTTGTTTGTTCACGATCTGCAGAAATTGTGTGCTGTGTGGACCAGCATTTTTCAAATGTTTTAATTATTTTGTTGTTACAGCCAAATTCGTAGTATCGCAAGCCACCTTTTCCAACTTGCTTTGTTTTGATTTTGGTCCTTTCTGAACCGTCAATCAATTTCATAGGGCGGAGCTTGGTCTAACAGGTTCTGTCATTAGTTAATCTAAAATAAGCTCCACCCTTTAAATTAACGGTCGTTATGTATCCCCAAATAAAACATACTTCTCCTTAAAAATGCTTGTTTTGTTTGAAAAACAAAATAATTTTTGTGTATTTTTATTTATTTATTTATTTATTTATTTATTTTTTTTTTGGTTAAAACGAATGGGATCAAAATTTATGCAATTTGGGCTAAAGGGGAGGGTCACATTAATTTCATGTCAATCAAAATGTAAAGGAGAAGATTTTAAAATTTCATCTCTACTCGCTAGAGAGGGGAGTGTCATTTCAAACACAAAGCTTGAAATTCCCACCCCTCCCCCTGATGATTTATGACAAGTACCTTAAAACCAATTAAGCAAATAATTTCTTCTAAGATTTAATGAAAAGGTCCAATATTTTATACGATTGTTAATGTTTGCATAAAAATAAGATAATTTCAAATACGTAGACAAGTGTCGCGTTTTTTTTTTTCAATATATGTAACACCTTACGGAACAAAACATTTTACGTAACGTAACACCTCAAACGGTTACGATTCTGTTACGCAAAAATGAAAATCAATAATACTGAGTTTTGATGTTACAAGAGCTTACAAACATCTAAATTTGAGTTTATCAGTAGTGTTCGAGTTATTGCAAATATTAGCTTTTAGTGATAAGATCTCTAGTTCTTCTGGTTGTTGAGAGAAAAGAGATAAAACATTTTAATTAAAATTGACCAGACGTGTGTCTTTTACACAGACAAAAGAAATAGGACATAAAGATATAATATGCTACGCCTTGAAAGCACTTTTAGCATTTTTGAGATAGTTTGGTATTTTGTAAAGCATACAACATTTGCCATAACGAGCTCTTTTCAATTTTGTTGTAATCCTAGTGATTTGTGTGTTCGGTAATTAATTGTTGAAATCTGGTATTTTAAGGATTACTTACAGTCAAATCACATAATGCAAGAACAAATAGATTCATTCATGATTTTATTATTGGAAAATGTATTTCATTGTTCAATTTGAATATTCATTTTTGACATGGACATCTAAAATTTTCAAAATATAAAGCTTAGTCACCGAAGCAGTAAAAAAAGTTTGAAAAACTGAAATAAAAAGCTTAAACTGTTTACGAAACTTTCACTGAAGCATTTCTCGAGAAAACAGAGATGTACTTTTGTTTAATTTGAATTATTCTTAGAAATACGCAATTTTAAAGTTTGTATAGAATTGTTTTCAATTTGAGTATTGAAATCCAATAATGAAATTAATTTTCAATTAATAGAATCATCAGTGATTTCTGTGCGCATCTTTCAGGTATTTTGACTGTAAATGAAAATAACAAATATGTAGTTATTGTTTTGCATGCCATCTTTCGGTGTTACTATAGGCAACCTCTTATTCATAGTGACGCTTTTTGTCTCGTCACGTGATATATTCACATACCATTTAAAAAATCAAATTACGAAGCACTTTGATTTTAAAGATGTTAAAAAATCCTTATTATTCAATAAGTCTTTGATTACCGTTTTAACAAAGCATCAACAATTATATCGAAAAGAAGAGAAGAAATGAGAAGAGAAGAGAAGAGAAGAGAAGAGAAGAGAAGAGAAGAGAAGAGAAGAGAAGAGAAGAGAAGAGAAGAGAAGAGAAGAGAAGAGAAGAGAAGAGAAGAGAAGAGAAGAGAAGAGAAGAGAAGAGAAGAGAAGAGAAGAGAAGAGAAGAGACACACATATATATATATTATTTATAATATATATAGTTTAGTGCTTTTGATTATCACAATATACTCTGAACTGGAAAGAGTACACTCTTCAACCTTAATAATTGAAAGTACTTTTTTTTCTCATTTTATCGAATTGTCTAATTTCCGGCTGTTCTCTTCTAATCAGCTTTCAAATTGCCGAGTTCGTGTGCAACTTTCAGACTGACAATAATGAAACAATAATTTCACGACTATGGATAAAATGATTAGCAAAGTCGTAATTACAGTTTGTTATTTTTAGCCTCCAATGTTTTATAATAAAATTAGTCGTGGTGATTGAACACGAAAGAGCATCGTTTTCTGCTTTCCATCTTTGATTTGTGCCGCTACATAGGCGATGGACCGATTTAAACAAAACTAAAAAAATTAAAGTTGTTCGGTGCTAACATGTCTTGTGAATTGGTAAATGACTT
Source organism: Diadumene lineata (assembly GCA_918843875.1). Taxonomy (NCBI): domain Eukaryota; kingdom Metazoa; phylum Cnidaria; class Anthozoa; order Actiniaria; family Diadumenidae; genus Diadumene; species Diadumene lineata. Next base: position 7,678,471 of record OU974084.1, read on the forward strand.
TTCTAACGTTTATACTCTGATGATATTTCTTATGTATGAAAAGAAACAAACATAGAGCTAGGATTTATTTTTCTTTGTCTGTTCAATCATCCAAACTTTTTCCTAAAAACGTGCATGTGAGGGTTGATAAACACCCCCTCACACGCCCCCCCCCCCCCATAATTCTACACCCCCACTCCTCCTCGCAGCTCGCTCTATTTCGCGAATGAAACACCAATTTTTTTATTTTTATTTTTGTGATACCTGATTCTATCTTGCATTGTGGAAGTTTTCGACTACTCTTCACTGTAGATATTCTAAAACACAGCTTGACCCAAATACACATTGAATTCACAAGTGTATATACAAAGCAAACGCTCAAGATTTATCATTAATTAACTTTGTCGCCAATCACGTTTTGCGTTTGGTATGTAAATCACTTTATATATTAATTGAACAAATGGTCGGCTTTAATTTTATTAAATTACCACCAAAATATATTACTGGATAGAGCAGCACTAAAGGGCCATATGTTTATGGTGATTTTTTTCGTGGATGGATGGATGGATGGATGGATAGATGGATGGATAGATGGATGGATGGATGGATGGATGGATGGATGGATGGATGGATGGATGGATGGATGGATGGATGGATGGATGGATGGATGGATGGATGGATGGATGGATGGATGGATGGATGGATGGATGGATGGATGGATGGATATGTGGATGGATATGTGGATGGATGGATGGATGGATCGTATGATTAATCAATCGACGAATGAATGGGCAAATGAGCTAACATAAAATCAAACGAAAGAGTGAATGAATGATAAAATGCATGCATGAATCGGATAGAATAATTATTATAATCACGACTTACTCAATCTCAACATTGCATGTATATTAGCCTTATCATATCTTCATAAATTCAAAAATCAATGATTTTATTTTTCGGAGACTTTATCAGTGAAATCATGATGACGTCATAATTTATTAACCAATTATAAGCAGCAAATATAGTTAAGTACCGTTGGATGTATTGGTCGGCAATTTGTTGTAAAATCTTTGACAGCCAAAAGCAATCAAAAGGGATAATGATATTAGAGACAACACATACGATTATTCTACGCAATTGATAAGCATTTCTTTCTAAATGTTCATTGCTGAGGATATAGTATAGTGAATCAGTTCCGGCGTCGCAACAGAGAGGGAAAAGGCGTTCCCTTCAAGGTAAAAGTTTATATTTTTCTGCATAGAACAAATTCAGCTACTTGAGTTGTTCATTTTCCATCTACCGTAAGAAAAATACTCTACGAGTCATGAGTAGATATTTTGATTTATATTGTGTAATAAGATAGGTATTTTGGTTTGTTACTCAATTTCCTTTCAGAGCAATATTATGCAGCCTGCTACCACCATTCTTTTTGAGAGTTGTTTTATTATAAATCATTTCCAAATAGTGATACTAGAGAAATTGGAAAGATCACTGTCGCCAGTGTCAGCTTTTGTGATGAATACTTGCACTGGCCGGGGCAAATTGATAAAATGAAATGTCTTATGAAATAATTTTTTTGAATGAAATTGCACTGAAAAGGACTGTAATTTTTTAATATTTTAACTAATTTCTAATATACTATTTCTCTTGTTGTTTGTAGTGCCTCGTACTATGCGTATTTTTGTACAAATTATCATTGTGAATGTAGTTAAAATTGCTCAAGTAAATTTATTGTTATTTGAGTAAGTAAATCAATTTGAATTGTTTGCTTTTCATTATACAAAATGCCAACGTATTTGTCATTAGACATTTCGAACAATCCAAACTAATTTACTTGGACATTTCACAAGACAATTGTTCATTTGCTATCTTTGCCTTAACCTCTTTTTGGTTTTTGTTGTATTTTTCATTTATTTGTTTGTTTAGTTCATCTGAAATTTGCATAGCTACTTTGCATGAAAAAGCTTCGAGGATGTCCATGCTCTAATTTGATTGGATATTTTATTTCGACGTTTTCTGATTGGATTTATTTCAGTTGTACAGCTTCTTAAAGATGTATAGGCGTTCTCGGAGTGACTCTTGGAAAAGTGTGACTCGATGAAAACGAAATTCACATGTTTGGTTGGCCATCAAATTTTTATGACGTCATGCACACAATTCAAACTCTTTGTCCATGGCTTTTGAACTCAAAATACTTCCCACAGTTTTCAGCATATCAGTGCGTGATTTCAAATGGTGATTATATGATCAAAAAGAATTGTGGGGTTTGAATTAGGCTGAATATCAATACAGGAAAAAATCCATTGTTTCTACAATAGGTCCTTTTAATCCAGCTTTTGTTTATTGTCGATCTGTACCCACATGAATTTGTCAATTTACCAAATTATTTGTACATCAATATATCTCAGTTTTCCTAGTTATTTGTTTGTTCGTTCATCATTTTTTAATTCATTTATTCATCCATTCATTAATTAGTTCCTTCATTCATTTATCCATCCTTCAAACCATCCACTCATTATTTCACTCATCAATTCATTTATCCATCAATTCATTCATTCATTCATTCATTCATTCATTCATTCATTCATTCATTCATTCATTCATTCATTCATTCATTCATTCATTCATCAATTCATTCATTCATTTATTCATTCATTCATTCATTCATTCATTCATTCATTCATTCATTCATTCATTCATAAAAAATAAAAAAATAAAATCAAACAATATTCCGAATCTATTTTACAAAATGGATTTAAATTTACTTGTACAATGTTTTGATTGGAAAAAGAAACTCAGCTTATTACATATCGCAGATATCATAACATGACCATTTATGATGTCTACCAATTTTCCAACGAACTAAGGGTTCTTTGTATTTCGATTCTACATTATCTCCACAATCTCTCCAGTGATAATACTATGGGATATTTCGTGCAGATTTTGTGTACATTAGAATTAAGCGTAATAAAGACCAGTGAAGAGAAATCCTTAAAGTGATGAAAATGAACCGTAATCCGTTTAATGTATTCTTTTCATTAGGTCATTATCTCTCGCCTCGTCGAGTACCACCCTTATTGTACTACTTTTTTCCAATTTGTGTTCTACTGTTTTGTTTACTGTTCGTACGTCTTTTTTGTTTGTTTGTTGTTATTTGTGTTTTTTTTGTGTGTGTTTGTTTTACTAACTCGCGTGTCCATTTTGTTTGTTTGAACAGCTCCGGCTTTCTCACATCTGTTCGTGTTTTCCTTTTCTTTATGATCGTTTTGTTTGTTTTATTGTTTGTCTGTTTTTTATTGTTGTTTTTATTGTTTTTGCTCTTTTTTCCCATTTCGTGGTAAGTCGTTTTTGCTTGTTTGTTCGTGCATTGATTGTTCATGCATTAGTTTCCTTATCATGTTCGTTTGTTCGTCTGTCAATTCGTTTTGATGGTTACGTTTCGTTCAATTCTCCTTGTACTTCTTCAAAATGTTGTACTTGAACAATTTGAGTTCAATTCGTGCATTTTGCTAGTTCTGTGACAGCCCCATGTGGGACGATTCCGTGTCTTGTAATTATACATGATCGGTGCTTTTTCTACCGCTCGCTCTTTAGCAAATGGACATTTTTCTTTGTGCTTATATCAGCTCAAGTATGTTCTGAAGAATCAATATTGTAAAGTATTTAGTGTATTTAATAGAAACGCACACGGAATTTCATTTACTATGCTTGCTTGTGTTTGATAGAGGTTGTATGGTGTTTGAATACATGGTCTATATGAGATTATTTGGATGTGAAGTGCTCCATGCTGGCTAGCTAGTGAAATATAGGTTGGTAAGTCTTTTTAAGAGATAAGGAAAGTGGAAAGGAAGTAGAGATAAGGAAAGGGGAGATTGTACCGGATGAATGAATGGATTGATGGATAGATGGATTGATGAATGCCGAAACAAACGAGCGAATGAATGAATGAATGGATGGATGATTGAATGAATGAATGAATGAATGAATGAATGAATGAATGAATGAATGAATGAATGAATAAATGATTGAATGAATGAATGAATGAATGAATGAATGAATGAATGAATGAATGAATGAATGAATGAATGAATGAATGAATGAATGAATGAATGAACGGACGAACGAATAATGTATTTTAATTGAATGAACAAACGAATAAGTATGGAAGAATGGAATGGAATATAGATGGGCCGCGTAAAAATATTAACAGCTACGAAAGTCCTATCAAAGATTATTTCATCGTATAGATATGATTACGGCATATACGACGAGCCTCGCGCCATAGCTTTTTAAAGCTGGATTATTTTATGAATTAAAAGTTACCAGAATCCTTCAATGCAATTCAACTCGTTCTCGATAAAAGTTCTACAGCGAGGTGTATAACTGATCTATTTTTTTTGTCTTTTTTGGGGTACGTGTCTCAACTTGCATGTAATACTGAAGATTTCCTCATCTCTGCAGATTATTTATATTGTAGGTATTGTAGGTACAAATACGCTCTCATGGATTAAAATGATTAGCCTGAGATATTTACAGTAATATGTCACTTTTATTCGTAGCGATATTAATTACTTACACAAAATGGTAATTGTATATACAGCAATTCTTGAAATGGTTGTCAAGTTGAAAGACAATTTAGTCAATAGCAAAGTCATTTGCATACCTCACGTTTTTATTTCATTATTTTTTTCAAGAAATGATGACTCAAAATGTACAAAATAACTTCATCACATAATTATAATAGACTACGTAACTATACAATGTTTGCAGCTTTGCATCGTTTTTTAATAATTCTAACATTAGAAAAAGAAAGCTGAAAACTTGAGATATGCAAATGGCATTGTTTTTCGCTATAAATTAGTATTTCAACTGGACAACCTTTTCAAGAATAGCTCAGTATGCTCTGCGATTAAACAATTTAGTACACAGTAAATTAATTTAAGCGCATTAGAGTACATATATCTTATTTGTCCAGGAATCTACTTAAAGTAATCTATAAAATTATGAGCAGTTGATCTTTATATTATGAGGATTTAAAACGGCGAGCCGCAGGCGAGCCGTTTTAAACCTCATAAAGATCAGTTGCGAATATTTTACATTGCTTGAAAAAAATCATTTCCTAAATCACATTTAGCTGAAATATTCAACAACAAACAACAACAAATATATATATTTTTATATAAATATATATATATATTTTCAAGTTAAAGTTGTATGCAAATTAGGACGAATCTCTTGCTGATTTAAAAACTCGGTCATGGCTATGATTTTGTATTGTTCTCTCCCTCATTATTTATTCGTGCTTTTTGAACTCGTTGTATAGTTGAAATATATTTTTCTGATAAAATATTCTTATTGAATAAAATAAAAAATGAATTTGTTTTCTTTTTAATACGAACGAATATGTTTATTAACGAATATGACTATTTTTCGAGCGAAGTCGAGGTTGGCGCGCTACTTCACTAACTAAACTAAAAAAAAAGCCTAAATACTCTCCAATAAAATAACTTCAAATTAATAATGTTTTTAAGTCTAAAGGGCATGTTATAGTTGAAATGTTAAGGTAACTTGCTAGAATGGTTTTCAAAAACTCGTAGAATAGACTTTAGTGTTTTACACCCTTTTACACTTTATTGTATACATCCTATTTAAAAAAAAGCATTGTCGGGAAAAAATAGGAGAAAGTACGGCTGAAAGGTATTGTGGGTAAAAATGATGAATGTCTTGCTGAATTTCATGTACAACACAACCGTCTGGCATAGATTGGACTTTTTGTGAATTTATTGATTTGCTTTTATTGCTGCTATATCAAACTTTTGTTGTCGATTTTGGGCTTCCTGTGGTGAAATACACAGGGGTCCTGTTTTAGATTTAACAGTCTCTTTTCGGACAGAAATGAAAATGGTTCAGACTTGTTGTGTATGATTTCACTAAAAAAACTATTTTGCGCGAAAAATTGCTGATTTACTCCAATGCCCAAATGTGGTAGGTACAATCCTTATAAGGGAATATGTGAGTCTTAATAGAAAATGACAACACTCTTAAGGGAAAAGCTTGATGTGTTTATTTCTCAATGTTGTTAAAATCACTTATGCCAGATTCCTTTCGGTTGTGCTATCGTCTTTCTCTCTTTTAAAATAAGTGTACATTTGGTTCTTTCTGTGTGTTATGTACTTTAAACCTGATAAAACACGATCTGCGAGTTTATTAAACTGCTTCAAAAACGCCAATACTTATATTAAGTAATATCAAATGCGAAAATGCTTAAAAAGTAAAAAAAATGTAAGTTTGGTCAGAAAACATGTATTGAGCATGAGCTGTTGAGTAAAAATGTACATATTTTTGATCCCACATTGAAAGACCACTGAACAATAGTCTAGTAGACGACTGCTAGCTTCTAAATCATCTTCAAAAGCTAGTGAAGGTCTATGATGACAATGCAACTGAGACCTTTTCTAGAGGCATCCGATATGGGTTTTCTCACTAGTATGCTTTATATAAAATTTTACGTTCATTAGTATTCTTTATGTAAAGTATACTAATGAGAGTGTTTTATCGGTTTTAAAAGCTCATGCACGTGATCAAACTGGCTATTCCAATTGGCCTAAGAGCTTATTAATTATTCATGAGTTTTTGAAGCTTCATTACTGCACTTGAGCAATTACGCTATGTTTTACAGGTTTTGAAAACGACTCCAGAATTGTTGATATTGACATTGATTTCAAATAAGGTTAATGTCCAACACACTACACCTACTTTCAATTGAATTGCAGATTGACTGTCTACATTTTTGCGCAATTTCCTTGCATAAATCGTTATCCAAGGTCAATATCGATATATTCATCGCTTTCTGAAACTTCTTAGTACGATTGTGTATATTAGTACGATTGTGTATATTTTCCAGTCTTGCGAAAAATCCACTTAACTTTTGCATTGCGCAAAGTCACGGTTTTAGACACTAGAAAGTCAATATAAATTGTCCATCAGATTGCGTAAATCTGGTATTATAATAATAATGCACTGTATTTGTAAATACGTCTAAATTTTTAGAAATTTTTTTATGCAGCTATTTAAAAAACTATTGCGAAAATGAACACCTAATCAGAGGACATTGGAGTCGATTTTGCTCAACTGCAGTTACGTGCTGCTAAATTATGACATATGTTCTGATTGCTTTTGTTAAATTGCACTATAAAGCTAGAGGTCTCGTGACCGTATCTTCCTTATATCTTGAAACATTTTAAAAATGAAAAACTCATACTAGAATATTAATTAGCAAAAGCACAAGGTTTTTAAAATCTCGTCATGCTCAACGATAGAGAAATAGCAGTGTTAAAAACCTCGTTAGGTGGCTAGTGCCACCACTCCACCAAACGAATTTACAACTTTCAAAATATTGTCGATCATTTTGATTGTATAATATATTGTTTCACAATTTCATTAATTATGGTATGTCTTTTTTTTAATATGGGCCTCATTTGCACAAAGCTGCTAAATTGGGTCACGTGGCCTCTTTTTTTTTTTTTTTAAGTCGAGTCTAAAACATCAATATCATAAAGCGTCTAAGTCCAAACACCACAATACGTGAACATTTCGCACGTCATGATATCAATTGATCAATCTTTGTTTTATTATCTTTCAGTATATAAGAAAGTATTGAATTGTTTCTGTGGTTTTAAATTGACCTTGGTTAACTTGAGACAGCAAGTCGTTGCTTTCTCTAGCTATAGGAAAGTTCAAGGTATGTGCAGTTACGATTGCTACTTTTTTATCAACATGTATCAATGCATTCTACGGAATATGTTTATGTGTAGTTCTGACAACAAATATGAGTACAAATACGGACACACCTCATAAAGAAATGAATATAAAGCAAGGCTTGAATTGAAGATATACAGCCAATTTTACAGAGTAGAGTGCAAACGCTAAAAGTGTGCAACATTGATTGCTGTTTTATGCTATTCTATTGTTTTATTTTGTTTAATTAGTGCTATTTACTGCTAAATAGTGACAACTGTTGCACACATTTAGTGTTTGTTCTCTAGTAGTTTTCACACACATACATAAACTCACATATGTGGTAATGCGTGTGACATTTAACCACCTTTTAATGTAAAAAATTTAACTAAACAACTGGTAATATAGGTACTTTGTGTCTAAATGAACATCTTGTATACCATTGAATGTGTTGATCAAGGATAAAATGGAGAGCTCCTTCGACCTATCGTAACGCGCGTGTGCATATCTTAAGATTTTTTAAGGTATGTTTTTATTTCCGAGGAATTTTAAAAGCTCAAAACATTTTATTGGTAGTTTTGGCTGTTTTTTTTATTTATTTTTTTCGCTTTTGTGAAAATCGTTTGGATCACTTGGGCACCCCTCCAATCCTCAAACCAACAAATTAAGTTACTTTGAAAAACAGAAGTAAATTATTCTAATTACAGGATCCGTAGTCCATTATTAGGAAATGTTTTCAGTTCCACCAAGGAAATGCAATTTGGTAAAAAGCATCAGTATAATTATTATAATTACAGCGCTACACAGCTTGCATGTATGAGTCACAAAATTTCAAAGCCGTCAAGTGCATCACTTTTTATATTAATCGCTACGATCACTGAAATCGCTACGATCGCCGGAAAACAACACCAGCGATCGCAACGATTATATGGAAACCACCAGTTCAGCGATCCTGACGGTTCCAGCTATGTCGATCGCTGGAATCGCTCAATTTCTATCTCATAGATCGAGCGATCTAGTTGAATGATCGTAGCAATAGAACGCCACTGAAAAATGAGCAATTTTTCAAAAAAAAGGTGCAAAAAACAGCAAGTCGCGGAAACTTCCTTGAAACAATCAAAACTGTGTCTGCTTTTTAAGTTCTACAAAAACTGTAAAATAAGTTAAGAAAGTAAGCTGTTGAAGTCAAATGTAGGGTTTATTTTGTCGTGCCGCTCGAAAAGCCGAAGTAAAGCTTTGCCAAGAACTTGTGGAGCGAATACATACATCCTTTGAATAAAGATAATAAGTTCCCATTAGAATCAAGTGGAATCGGATAGTTTTGTCGTCAAACCCAGGCCTTCTCGAATAAATCGATGCTTTCTAAGCGTTCGTAGCCATTATATTAAATCTAAATCTATCGCTATGGTTGTTTGAATTGTTGAAATCGCTGAATTTTCGGCAATGTTAGCAATTTCGGCAATCTAAAGGCTATAGTTTTGCTAACGATCGCCGGATCGCTGAAATTACTGATGTATACTTGTGTATACATTTAGTCGCAAAAGTTATGTTTCCATATAATCGCTAACGATCGCTGACATTAATTTCAGTGATCCAGCGATCGCGAGCGATTATATGCAAACCATGCAGGCTTTAGCGATCATATGGATTGAGTTTTGCTTTTAGTTAATCGATTGAGTATGGTTTTGCTAAATGACTTCGCCAAGAGTTCATTAACAATCAATTCCCTTTTGAAACGTCAACATGTAAGTAAGTATTGATCCACTCAATCTATTTAAAATGTTGATATACAAAAGAAAAAGGAATCTTGACTATTAAGTACATTGCATTCATTAAAAGGACGTATTCACGATGTCTTCAAAACAAAATTCCATTTTGAACAATCAAACATTTTCTGCCATTGTAAGTCTGAAAAAACAAAGCTAACCGCCACTAAGCTTGAAGCGTATTGAGTAGTTAGTGCAATGCACTTCATACTTTATACATGAGACTAACGGCAATGAAAGCCCAGCTTTATGCACATTACAAACTTTTCAAAAATCTACAAAAATGATTTCCTAAATCTTGTCACTTAAAAATTTTGTAAGATCTTAGTCTGTAATAAACGTCAAAACTTGATAGATTTTTCAATTGAAGATACACTTTCTAAAAAGCCGCAAAATTGAAAGATGTTCTACATGTATATCACTCAGAAATGTAAGATTTAGTCAGCTGAAAGTGACAAAAAATGATAGATTTTAGAGATACATTTTCCAAAAAAGCCGAACAAACTGGATTCCCATTTAAAAAATTGTCAATCAAAAAATCGTAAATGATAGTAGTTGAAAAGCGGCATCATAGTTAGGTAGATTTTCAAGTTAGATTATGGCATTTCTCAAACGCGCCAAAATGTTCTTTCTAATCCACATCAAAAGCAAGTACAGTACACACACTTTTTTCAAAACATTTTGTCGGAAAGAATGTCGGATGCAAATGCTCTACAAGGCTGAAATTTATTGGTAAATATGTTAAAACATATAAAATTCAATTGTCTAAACACTTTTCATCAACTATCTTCTTTTTAGATAGTGGAATTACCGCGTTTTTATGTCTTACGTTTTCTTTCATCTGCAAATAATACGTCAGAAAGAAAAAAAAAAAAGAGATTTTCCAAATCTCAATCACAAAGCTAAATTGGATAATAGGAATAATTTCCGCTGATAAATCAGTCGTTCTTAATGTAAAAAGGCTTTAACTAATTTACAACGAACAAAGTTGAAACGACCCGGCAAGCACGACAGGTTTTTTCGTATCACTTTTTGGTTTTATCTCTTCTGGGTTTCCGCTGTGATGCGACATGGCGGATTCCAAGAAAAGGACACCGAAAAAAAAAATTCAAAAACAACTCAAAAAGCAATCTGGCCGGCGTACTCTCTTGAAATATTTTGTAACTTGCTTGCAGCTTTTTTTCACACATTAGATCACAATTATGATTGCAAAGTGACTTTGTTTTTGATCCGGTGGCGCTGGTACATATGCTTTTTATCTTATTGCTTTTGTTTTTCCGACATATCTACTCCTTGTGGACAATTTGGCGTATTGCACCATAGTTATTCAAGTTATTCCCTTGAATAACCATGATTGGACTAAATCAAAATCAGTAGTCGAACTCAATCGAAGGGAGCGATTCGACTCTGTCCAGTCAGATATGTCAGATATTTCTGCAGCGTACATGCAGATAAAATGTTTCATTTCTCTACGAAAACATCCTCCTTTTATAGCTTGCTAGTTCGGTCAGTGCGAATGGTAATATTCAACTTTTTTGTGTTTTTTTTTTTCTGATTCTTTCTAGAAGAACAAAATATATAGGATCATGATTTGTTGTCCAGATTAAAGTCATTTCAAAGTAATTTGTCTGATATAAAGAATTCATTTCAACCAATGAGTTACTATACTCAGATTGTGGGAGATTTGCTAGGAAATGATTAAACTTAATATTGTAACTGGAAAATGTAGTCTTCTAATTGTTGTTTGTAAGTGTGGTTACAGTTTTTATTGCGAAATAAACACGTTTGATTTTCATGTGTGAAGGAATAACTATGAAATAACATGTCGGCCGTTTTGAAGAAATAATAAAATAAAATGGGCGTTTTGCGACGCTCGCCATATGATTGAAATGCCAATTCTTCATCAACACTTAGTAAGTATATATATGAAGTACTAATTCTGAAAGCCTGATGAAAACATGTCGTAATATGGAGGACTTTTTTGGAAATGATTGTCAATGGAATAATGTTATGTCGCTCTAAAAGATAATTTACACAATAAAATATGATGTTATTCTAAAGTCGGCTTTTTTTACCAAAAAGTTAAGGGAGAGTGCTCCTCTTACTGAGAGCGACTCCTCTATAACGCAAGAATAAAGACTTGTAGTCGATCTCTGATAAGTTAATTTTCACTAATCTCAAGACTTCTATGTTAATATTCAATATAACTGATCCCGTTTTTGCGTAGTCTGTGATACTAATCCCACGCGTAACGTGTCAACAACGTTTTTTATTTGCCGTCTCTTTTGTCATTATCTTCGTTCACATCTCGATCGTCGTGTCTTAGCCATTATTTTTATAATATTTTTAAATGTAATCGTAACTATTATTTTTATGTTAAAATGAAATCGTGTCCATTATTTTCTATGATTTTAAATGTCGTTACCTTAAAACTGCTTTTTATAGGTCAATTTCTTGATAACTGTACTCCATTTTAAGTGCTCGCTTACCTTGTTAAATCAAAAGAAGCAGCGTAACCTAAGATTTCCTAATCAACAGCAAATCAACAGCTTTAATTGCATTTAACAACCGTAAATTCAGTATAATAGGATCGGGTCGTTTTTTATCTTTAAATTACCAGAAAAACTAGCGGCATTTTCTGATGTTTGTACGATATCAGAAAAATTCTTCGTCTTTCTGAAGACACGCTGTCTGATGAACAGAATAAGAATCAGATATTTTAGATATTATATTTCAGTTGTAGATGTGTGTGTATTTGTAGTTGGCTACCTGTTTTGACTTGAGCGGTAATTTATCATTCGATTACGCAATGATCGTGAACGAAAGTAAGTAAATAGAGAATTTAGTAATCGATGGAGATAATACTAGAGTCAAAAGTTGGATGAAAAAACACTGATTCGTAAATGAATGAATGAATGAATGAATGAATGAATGAATGAATGAATGAATGAATGAATGAATGAATGAATGAATGAATGAATGAATGAATGAATGAATGAATGGATGGATGGATGAATGAATGAATGAATGAATGAATGAGTGAGTGAGTGAGTGAGTGAGTGAGTGAGTGAGTGAGTGAGTGAGTGAGTGAGTGAGTGAGTGAATGAATGAATGAATGAAATGAATGAATGAATGGATGGATGGATGGATGGATGGATGGATGGATGGATGAATGAATGAATGGAAGAATGATTAATGGATAAATTAGTGAGTGGATGAATGAATGAATGGATGGATAAGTAAATGAATGAGGAAATGTAGTAGTAAACGACTCCAGTGAATTGATGAATAAACGAACGAGTGAACGAAAAAATGAAGTAACAAAATGAGAAAACAATTAATTGAGCGAACGGAAAGAGAACAAACAAATGCAGCCCATGAAAAATAAATGCAAATCAGAAGTAAGAATATACCGAAAGAAAACCATCTACTACCACAAGGGCAAGGAAGTGATATTATTGAACATTTGCGTCATAGACAAAATGATTTTCAATAGTTGTCTATTAGGACCGAAACCAAGATCATTTGCTTGTAATCAAAACAAAATAAGCAAGCCCTCAACACCTTCAAAACTTAATTTCGTGCTGTTTCGAAATAACGATTTTCTGCAGTATATATAGCCATTTTCCTCCCTGTTCACTAGTGTTTGTATGATTCAACTTGGTGGAGATCCAGCCAGAGTGAATTAACAGGTCAGTCATATACAGAATGAAAGGCTAATGTGTAGCTTTATTTCTTAAAACATAACGACACAAAACTTTAACAGTGTTCCTTTTTTCAAAAGAACATGTATTAAATACTGGAATGAATATGAAAGAATTTTTCGGATAGAAAAGCAGAGCGCCTGTATAATAACACTGTAATTTGTTTTTAGTACGCGCAATGTCTTCGATTTTATATCCACCTTCTTAAAACAAAACAAAACTTTAAAACAGTGTTCCTTCAAAATGACATTTTTATATCCGAGATATTAATAAAAAAATTGACGGAATGAAAAACATAGTGCCTAGTTATCGTAGAAAGAATTCAGTTTTCAGCAACAACGCTTTTATTCTCTTTAAAGAAAGGGGTAAAACTCAATAGTTTCGAGTTCCTATTATTTCAGCCGGACATCCAAACAAATAAAATTTTCCACATTTTTTTAGTAATGAACATGTTTGAGTGCCATATATTACAGTGCTTGTTCCGATTCGAAAAAAAAAAATACTTATGAAAATCAGTCGCATTTTTTTCAAAAAGACATCTTTTTGACGGTATTCGGTCGTCTCTGCTGTTTTAAGTGAAAGGATCTGAAGACGGAAGTGTTTAGATGCTCTTTTTCAGTCAGTTTTAGTTATTGCTTGAGGAAAGCAACGTCCATTTGCTATATTTCGGGTATGTAAATATGTTCTCATCAGCTTATTATAACACATTGCCTTCTGATTTTCAACTCGTCTCGTTTGACACAATTTTAAGTGCGCACGGTCTGCTGTTTTACTTGGCATTTGTCCATTTAAAGAAATAGTAAACGATTAGCCTTTGCCCAATGCTTCCATGCTTACATATTCCTTTCGTTTAAGCTCTACTAGAAATAGTAACTGGCTCTCTTCTCTTCTCTTCTCTTCTCTTCTCTTCTCTTCTCTTCTCTTCTCTTCTCTTCTCTTCTCTTCTCTTCTCTTCTCTTCTCTTCTCTTCTCTTCTCTTCTCTTCTCTTCTCTTCTCTTCTCTTCTCTTCTCTTCTCACCTACCATACTAACATTCCCCTTTCATTTCAGCTCTACTATGGACACTCTAACAAACGCTTCAAACAATCATACGACACAGGCACCACGGGCGCCTGTTTTGCCACCCTACCTCTCTAGCGAAGGCGTCTTGGTATTCATGTGTCTATTGTATGGAATAATCATTGGATTTTCAGTACTTGGCAACCTGCTCGTGGTGATTTCGTTCTTCATCAACGACAAACTTCGTACAGTAACAAACTACCTCGTTGTCGGACTTGCTGCCGCCGATATATTAGTCGGCGCAACTTCAATGCCGCTCTACTTACATTTCATCAACCATCCTCACACCACGCCAAAGACTGTATTGAGCGTCTTTCAATTCTTCGACATGTTTAGTGGCATCGCGTCTATCCTCCATCTAATGGCGATCAGTATGGAGCGATACTTCTGTGTTGGTTGGGCGATAAAACATCGTAATGCCCCTAAGTACATCTACTATATAGTCGTTGCTGTTATATGGCTTATATCATTGCTCGTTGCTTCCATAAAGCCCATCGATCCTTCCTTCCCATCGACAGACCTCACGCTCCTCGTCGTGATCATCTTCTTCTTGCTTCCTTTAGTAGTAATCGTACTAAGCTATGCCGCTATTTGGAAGATAGCCGTTACTCGTATGGGCAACATGCCAACGAAGCGATCCATGAAACGGGAAATCCGAACAGCCAGTACAATAGCGTTTGTTATTGGCTTCTTCTTTGTAACGTGGAGTCCCTTCTTCATGTTGCAGACTGTGGTGATATTCTGTGGAGTGGGTTGTATTTTTAAAAATTTTAACTACGCCGTAGTTTCTTTGAAATTGCTACACTATTCTAACTCGGCTATGAATCCTGTTGTTTATGGGGTCAGGATTCCAGAGTTTAGAAAGACTTTCAAGTTTATCTTGAAAAAGTTTTACGGTCCGATATTGTCGATCGCAAGGCGTTAGGAAACGATCACGATGTGTATGTAATACTGTTCCGAAACGTTGCGATAGTATAGAAGACGAATACAACTTGGTTTTGGGATCATCATGAAGACGCTGGCGTTATTGTTCGTTGTCATTGTTAGGGTTGGTTCAGCATGGCCCTAAAACTGTATCGTCATTGACAACGTACTTCACGCTTGACACAGCAGTAGCATCTTGAATTTTCGACATTTGTGCCACCATGTATAATTGCTACCATCTTTATTGTCATCATCATCATCACACCACCATCATTACTCTTATCACTGTCATCATCATCATCACTGTTATCATCATTGTCATCACCATCATCACTGTCATCATCATCACCAACACCATCACTACTATTATCACTGTCATCATCATCATCACTGTCGTCATCATCACTATTATCACTGTCATCATCATCATCACCATCACTACTGTTATCACTGTCATCATCATCATCATCAATGAACAACATCATGCTATCATCCCTTCTCGCTACAACTATTACCGTACATCGTTGTTACCAATACTGTGACTTCGTTTTGTTCACTACGGCAATCATCGCTATCATCAATAACCACTTTATGACCATTAACGCCAAGTGCAGTACAAGACTAGTGAAGCAGGAGAACTTTTAAAGCTTTCAAAGTTCCAATCCATAAGTTGCAACATACGTCAATCTTTCCAAAACCTCATTAGGACAATGAAGTACCTGAATGAAGTGCAAATTACTTCTAAGAGCTACAAGAACTTCTAAATGAACTATGAAATGCCTAAATGGACACTTAAGAGTGTGAATTACTTTTGGCAATGGTAATAACTCTAGTGATTTATTTTTCAAATTATCTATGACATTTGTGACTCATGAACGACTTTCAAGTCAAAACATAGGGATTATCGTTTTTTTATATATATAAACTCATTAACAATAGTTTATTTTATTTCATCAGTAAGCAGAAATAGGGCAGGGCCCGGTTAGTCTAGATATATACGTTATAC
This sequence comes from Diadumene lineata, assembly GCA_918843875.1. NCBI lineage: Eukaryota > Metazoa > Cnidaria > Anthozoa > Actiniaria > Diadumenidae > Diadumene > Diadumene lineata. Next base: position 7,694,646 of record OU974084.1, read on the forward strand.
ACCAGGGACCGGTTGTACGAAGCCTGAATAGCGCTATCCAACGAATAAATCGCTATCCAGTGGATAAATTCTAAAGAAATTTTATACAATGTGTAACGCTTATCAAGCGTTCTTACAACTGGACCCTGAAGTATGGCTTATTTATTGAGCGTTCCTACTAAATGAAATTGATAGTTTAGCACAAAACCGCACGAACCTGATGGTTACCTTTTTCTCATAGTACACATGCGAAGAATGACGAGAGTACAACGATCACTGGAAATCATGGGACTCGTAGAATATGAAGAATCCTTCTCGTGTGCCTTTGCGCGCCTTGACTTTCTTTCCAATCTCATTTGCGGTACAAAAGTAGCCCGGCTTGGTGCGAGTCAGCGTTTTTAAGCAGCCATATATAATGGATGATGAAGTATGTGATGTGACGATGATAATGGGATTCTTGCACTAAGAGATCAAGTGACCAAATCAAGCAGCTCGGTAAAAATGAATCCCAGAAATGTAAAGAGCATATCAAAAGTAGTAACACTGCAAAATTTCAGCTTCTAATGCACAACACAAGAAAAATCATAAAATTTGAAGGTTCGTTCGTTGGGTGGTAAATAGAACCACCCGACGCGTTTTCTCGAACGATTCTTAAAAACAAATGAGATTTTAAAAAGACTACTATTTCTGTTTACTTGTGTATGGGGAGTTGAAACTTAGTTTTTTTTTACTAAATAAAATATGTTCTTTTCATTGATGCCCCTAATTTTTACGACACTTGAAGATTTAGGGGAGATAAGGTCACGTGCCCTCTTAGTGCCAAACCTCTTAGTCCATTGTGGCAATTAGTGGTAACGGGGAAGATAGTGATTATGAAAATGACATTCCTATCACTAATATCATCATCTTCATCATCATCATCATTTTAATCATTGTTTTACTTATAATACGCAATATAATTCATTATTAAAGTGTATGATTTTTTAATCAGTGATGTATAATTCTCTGTCTAAATGTCTATACAATTAAATAGTGTCTTATCCAAATCAGTGCATGAGTATCATGATAGATTAAGTCTGACGCATGATGGATTCAAACCCAACCCTTTTGTCCTCTCAACAAAACCCAATTGTCCTCTCGAAATCCATCAAAATTACTGAAAATGCGCGCTTTTGACCAAAATGCATGAACTATAGCGCATCAAAATGAGTAAAAATACACACATTTTGACCAAAATGCATTAATTATAGTCCATCAAAATGAGTGAAAATGCTCGGATTTTATCGAAAATACATGGACTTTAGCCCATCAAAATTATTGAAAATGTGCGCTTTTGACCAAAATGCATCAACTATAGCCTATCAAAATGGGTGAAGATACACAGATTTTGACCAAAATGCATTAACTATAGCTCATCAAAATGAATGAAAATGCACAGATTTTGACCAAAATGCATGGACTATAGACCATCAAAATATGTGAAAATTGTCGGATTTTTACCAAAATGTAGGGACTATAGCGCACTAAAATGAGTGAAAATGCTTGGATTTTAAGGTAAATGCCTGGACTAATGCCCATAAATATTTGAGAACATGCGCCACTTTACCAAAATGAGTAGACTATAGCACATCAAATGAGGGAAAACGCTGTTTCTTTAAAAAGTGCATGGCCTATATTACATCAAAATGTTTTAAAATGCTTGATTTTTGATTAATTTTGGACTATATCCTTTCAAATTGAGGGAAAAGCCCGTTTTTGACCAAAATACACTATGGGCAATTACGGCCAATGTCCCAAACGATGTGTGGACTAGAATCCTTTAGAAAGAATTTGAGATATATGACTCGCTCTTAGCTGTGAAAGCACTGTGCACACGGGCACACATTTTTTGCCGCAAATAATCCAGAAAATGTGCCTAAAACCGTGATTGTATTTTATACAAGAAATAGAAAGCTCGGCAGCAATGCTCTATGATGTTTTAACTAGAGCAGTTTGGAATTTTAAGACAACTCGATAAGCGCGGAGAAGTACTCCGCCTCGCGTTTTTGCTTCTCGTAATGCTTCTCTCGCCCTCATTGATCAAAATGACTGTAACATTCAATTTAAAATGCATGCTTAATGATTTAATACTACAATGAATGGGCTTCTTTATTTATTTTAAATTTCAATTTTTTCAAAAAAATTGCAATACTCAGATATACAATTCCAAACTAAACTACGTATCTATTTGAATCCGCTTCCTCTACAATCCGCTCTTTTCTTTCTTCTTTAGCTTGCAATTGAACATGTTTTTTGATTTTATCATTTAATCTAACAACAGCTCCAATAGCTTTCATAATTCTAGCTTCTTCTCCTTTGTGGGAGAGAAATTCTCCCTTTCTGAACTTGTTGATCCATCGTTTCTTCAATTGCTTCATTAGTGAAGACGGTAAAATATTAATCCCATCATTGTTACGTACATCAACCCAACAGAGGAATGGAAAATTGTAACGATCTTTTAAGATATCGGTCAACGTCGTGATGAAATCTCTCGTTAGATTGTTACCTTTAAGTCCTTAAAAAAAGAAAGCTTTCAGTGAGATATATATGCTTTAATTGTGTTGATCAGAGGCGGATCTAGGGGAGGTGACAGGGGAGGGGGGGTCGGTGCACTCTTTTTATCGATAATACTTTAAATTTATGATTGATAATCAGTATATTTTTTATTAGTGCATTCCCGTTTCAGAAATTCTTGATCATTTTTTACCAGGGCACCCCCTTTCAAAATGTCTTGTTTTATGATTGCCTGGGTGATTGTAGACTGTTGGGGTAAGTTTTTAATTTATTTAGATAGTTTGACCCCAGTTGTCAATGACGTTCATACGTTGATCAAAATTGTGAGGGTATAGTCTTGAGAAACACTGTTGTTGTTCTTGTTCGACTGCTGTCTACCCTGCTTTGCAGCGATTTCTTGAAAGAAACCTCTACAAGGACGTGTTTCTCGGCAGTCAAAAGTTTGGACGAAAGCAATTAACTTCCGTACCGGTTATTAACCAGTTTTAAACCGTTATGTGGGTTAATATATTCAATTATTTGGCGACAACGCATGCGTGCGCAAAATGTTCTTCCGCCAATGTCATTTCCGAAGTGACGTTATGTGATGCTTGCTGGTGTCAGCTCCCGCATGCTCGAGAGAAAGATAAACTCGCCCTCGCAGAGTTTTCTTTTGAGAAATCTCTGCCAAGCAGGGTAACAATGTTTGAATAGTTCAGTCATTGTAAATGATGTTGATGTGCTATGTCGATCATTTGGGTATTAGTATGAAATGTATGCACATGTGTAAATGATGTTCGCGTTATAAAACTAAATGTGCGGCGTGTCTACGATCACCGCTACTCCCGTCGGCTGTCGACTTTTGTTTGCCGCATTCAAATATTTTGAGCTTCGTTTAAAACTGTGCGCTTTTCATTTCTCTTGTAGCAAATCAAGAGAATCTTCTCTTGAGCAAATGTGGTTCTACAAAAAAAAAATTCAAAAAGAAAAATACGCAAAACTATAATGAGACACTTACCGAGATAGTACAGTTTGGTATTGAACCTTAATAGAGTATACAATAACACTTCTCCTTGAAAGTCACTCATACCACTGAAACTTAACGTCAATTTTCGCAAGTCGTTGTTCTTCGACAACATGTATTTGATTTGAAGGAATGTAGGCCTGTGGTTAAGGCTCCATCCAATCATTTTGATTTCCTTTAAGTTAACTTGACCAAAGAACTTCCGATGTAATTTTGGTGGCGTGATGTGCCCCTCCTTGTCACGGTTGAAATGAGCGATAAGATCCTTGCACACATTTGCTGCCTGACGAAATTGTTTGGTAATCATTGCTTCGTGTAATCTGTAGAGAACACGCGTGTAAGTAAAATGCCTCGACGTAAATCTATTATTTAGTAGCCAGTCAAGCGAATGCGGGGAAGGTTTATTGTTTTGATATTGATTGTTTCAATTAGTCGATAGTGTTTGGAATAGTACATTAGTTGGTCAATTATCGATTATCGATCGGTAAGTGGGCGATTATTGGTCGTTAAGGTGGTCGGTTATTGGTCGTTAAGGTGGTCGGTTATTGATCGTTAAGGTGGTCGGTTATTGGTCGTTAAGGTGGTCGGTTATTGGTCGTTAAGGTGGTCGGTTATTGGTCGTTAAGGTGGTTGGTTATTGGTCGTTTAGATAAAAACTATTTCGTTGGTGGGTAAAGTTATCGGTTCCAGTACGTACCTGCGAATGCTATCATGTGCTTTGCTATCAACAAGAAAGTGTCTTAGTTGTAAAAGATCCACGATACCTAAATTAGATGCTAGCAAAGTATCTCTGCAAACTTCCAGATCACGACAGAGCTAAATAATAATAAAATAAATAATTAATAACTAAATATTAAGAACTGATTCGCACTTATGTTGCGCGCACTCTACATTACATAGGTTCTTTGATTGTTCTTTGTTTTAATAATAGAATTAAGTGGTTATAATCAGATTGTACAAAATGCTGTTTGTTTTTTTAACTGATATGATGTTCACAAGCCCAGTTGCAGACATTCTTTCTCTTATCTTGTACTCTCTTGAATGCACTTATAAATAACTAAAATCACAACAAGCTGTTTTTGTTCACTTACCAGTACAAACGTTCTCAATGCTTCAGGTAGATTTTCTGCCTTTTCCATATATTGTTCGATCGTCATCAAATTCATTATCCTTACATGATGAGGCATTATGCTACGATCGGTTTTCCCGGGTTCCACACGTGAACACAATTGTCCCATATTTATAAAAACACTCGCAAACTTACAACTGTACAACAGGAATGCTCAATACCGTCAATTAATTCGTTAGTTCAAATGCTAGTAGTTCGAATTGATTGTTTCAATTCATGACATCATCATTAAGAAAATTGCGCGCGCATGCTCAATAATATCATTGATCGGAAAATTGGTCAGTTCAAATGTCAACCTCGTCCCCAGGGCCACTCTGTTCGCTCTTTTTTCAAAATGGCGGTCGCTCACACACTGACCCTGGCACCGGCTAGTTTGACACGTGATCAAAATCTCCAAAAATCTTGGAGATTTTGATCACGTGACCAATACAATCAATATGGCCGACAGTCACGTGTCAAACCAGCCTGTACCAGGGTCAATGTGTGAGCGACCGCCATTTTGAAAAAAAGAGCGAACAGAGTGGCCCTGGGGACGAGGTTGTTCAAATGTGACGTCGTAAATACAATACACTATAGTAGTATTTATAAAATGAGAATGAGTGTTTAATCAGAAGATATTTTCCAACTTTTTCGGGAGCAAATAAGTGTACAAATAGTTTTAAGTTTATGCAAATTAGGATAATTCAATATCTGAAAAACTAATTTTTAGTAGTTCTGGTTATCACATTATTTTGAACGTATACATGTGCTCAGAAAAAAAATCGGATCACGTGCAAATTGTTCACAAGTGAAGAGATTCTTAGGATCCTTAAAATGGAAAATAAAACACAATGCGAGTGTTCCTGTGTAAAAACGTGACGTCATTTTTATCTAGTGTTTCTATGGCAACTGTAGTTTTGTTTATATACATCTTTTTAATTGTGTGTTTTTTTTTTGTGTGCTTTTTTTCCTGTGAGTTGATTTTATTTGATATGTAATAAATATGGAATCAAATAAAACATTTCACTTTTCACTCTGATTAACATTAGTTTGTTGATCAGTTGAAAAAATACCATTTTACATTTTTAAACCGCTCGAATATTCCGAACTTAAGCATTAAGTACAAACCAAACTTTTCGAAAACATTTATTTATATGTTAAGCAATATATACAATCATATTTTTCTCACTGAATTGAATTTCGCTCGGATAAAAGAACAATGCATTTTCCATTCTTCCCCAGCTGGTAAAGTTGCCATAGCAACACCTGTTCCAACTAATCAAAAATTGATTTATGAAATCCTTTGTCAAATAAACTACGTCTTGACGAATGAACAATCAGTTAAATTCACAGTAAAAATCTTTAACAATCTTGTAGATTTTCTTGAAAAAATTACAAATTTTATTACATGTAAAAGGTTTTAGTGGTTTTGGAAGTGTCACTATATGATTGGTTTATCTATTTCGGGTTATTACAGCTGTAACCAACTGGTTAAATATATATTTTTAAACCAAAACAATCAAGAGTTGGGGGTATAGCTCAGTGGTAGAGCATTCGACTGCAGATCGAGAGGTCACCGGTTCAATCCCGGTTGCCCCCTTCCTTTTCACATATCATTTTGAACTCTTTTTTTCTGAAAAGAAAATATTCAAAAATTAAAATTTGCTGAACGTCTTTATTGAGTTTAGAAATCAATACACCATTATATTAAGTTTAGTTTTGACTTTTTTCCTTTTCATCTTCTCTGATACACTTACAAAATTTGAACAAAGAGTGTATTAAACGATAGTATTTATCCAAACTAAATCTCCCAAACGTTGAAAATGTATTGATTGACAACATAAACGACCATGCAAGTATTTGTAGCTAGTTGTAGTTGAAGTCATGATGACTTAGCGAATTCAACTTTTAAACAGTGACGGATGCAGGATTTTTTTAAGGAGTGGGAACGATGGGAATTTGCCAACTATTTTCATTAATACATCCCTTTTTGGATTCTCATTAGCATTTTCTAGTACGTCATTCATTGCAGTTCATTTATGAGAATAAAACACTCAAAATGTATTCGGTTGATATCATTTATTTTATTTCAGTAAATGAAATGAAAAAATTAAAGTTGCTTTTAAATTATAAAAGAAGTAAAAATATCATTACATGTTTTTTTTTTGGGGGGGAGGGGGACAAGTCACCCCAGTCCCCTCCGTGGATCCGCCCCTGTATACAATTACTAAGTCTATATAAGGGACACTTGGTATCAATTAGGTTTTCCCGCCATAAATGCGCTCATTATTTTTACTGTCGAGAGATACAGTACTACTGCCTGAATTCAAGCTGTCACTTCTTTTCTGTTTTGTGCAGGAAGGTCTACTGTTCATTTCATTTTTATTATTCTGCACTCTCAATCTAGAGCCTCGACTTGAACTTGAACCAGTGCGGGAGATTGAACCTTGTGATCCCGAATAATTGCGGGACGACCCACGATTAAATCCCAAATTGCTGGACCCCAAGGAGTTACGAGATTCTACGCGATTTACTTCAAAATTGCGGGACTCGATACGATGTGAGTCCGAATTGCGAGAGGGTGGGCTGTGTGCGAGTCCTGAGTTTTGGGACGCTATGGAGTTTTGTCCCGAACTGCGGGATTTAGATCGAGTTGAACCCGTAAAATGTTCATTTGTGCTTGCGCTCTTTTCTCTTTGTTTATCACTGTCGTCATCATTGTTTACCAAATCTCTGATTGGCTCATTTGAGTCTGTTACGTCTCTGATTGGTTCATTTAAGTCTGTTGCGTCATGAGTTCTTAGCCAATCTTTGTCATGTTCGATAATTTTCTCATTGTAATTTTCATCGAAGTTCTCAGGATTTTTCTTAGTGACTTCTTCGTTGCTGTAGCAACTGACTTGGTGACCAGGCTCGTTTCTTTCTATGCCAATATTCTCTTGTGTTGTGTTGGTGACCTCATCAGTTTTTGACCAATCACGTTCATTCTGTTTATAACCATCTAGCTGTTCCTGAGACTCTTTGGTGATGTCAGAGCTACCTGACCAACCATCGCCCTCGATTTCCTTTCCTTCAATTCCTAAGGTGTCTGTATTTTTATGTATGACGTCATCTTCGTTTAACGAATCATCATTGTCATCATTTTGAATACAGCCCTTGCTATTACTTGTGACATCATCATCTTCAGACCAATCATCTTCGTCGTATTGATCATTGACGCCATCAATGACGTCAGACCTTAAAGAAGAGTGGCTATCGCTTGCGCACGACTTTGAAAATAAAGATGCTGACTTTCTCTCTGATGTCAGACTGCTGTCTTCATCTTCAGAATTCTCTTCTTCTATGTGCAATGTTATGTTTTGTATCTGTGTCTCGATGTTTTCACCCGTAATATTTTTTGTTTGTCCAGAATATAGCTCCTCTCCTTGTGTAGATTCTAGCGTAGTAGAATTTGAACGTTTTCTTGTTCTTGCTTCAGCTGTTCTCTCGTGAGATCTGAAGATGTCTCCATCTGCTTCATCTTCCTCGATTGGTGTTTCTGAAAGGACAATAAATTAGCGATCAACAAACAACAAAGGCTCATGGTTTTCTCGTTCGCGGAGAGAGAAACATTAAGACGACTAGCATAAGCAGGTTACAACAACATACTTTCTGGTGTATTTGATTTGGAGGACAACAAATCAGTACTAAATGTGGGCCAATTGCATGCGGTGTGAATTAGGATGTCGTCAAGTATGATATCGTCCCGGAGCGTGTACACTGGAGTGACACATACTCGTGTGTCAAATATAGACTCCATCAGAGAAAAACGTTTTGAACTTGTGTTTCATTTGGTCAATGGATTTTGTTTTCGTTCTGATGCAAAAATTATGCAAGGTGGTTTTTCCAAACCGAAATTATTCTAAAGATGCATGGAAAGAAAGTCAAACATAAAAATCGGCCGCCATCGTGAATTTCTCTTAGAATAAAAAACAAAAACAAAAAACTGACGCGCGCAGGAGCGGTTCCATAAATTTTGAAAGGGGGGGGGGGCACTAATCAAAAAATTATCCGGAAATGTTGAAAGACGGGCACTAATAATAAAATTACTGATTATCAATCAAAACTAAATAAAACTATCTGTAAAGATAAATCTAAAGGGGGGCACCGGCCCCCCATGCCCCCTCCCCCTCCCGTTTGATCCGCCTCTGCGACGTACAGTTTTTAGAAAAGATAGTTACCTTGAATCGATCTCTGTTGCACCATATTTGATACTGTGTGCCTCCGTACCAATGGACGTGGTGGACCTGATCGACTCTCTTTCAACTGACGGACGTTTCGTACTAATTTATCAGCTGTTTCCTTCAAAACAAGTTTGGGAAGCTGAAATAAATGGCATAACCTAGAATAAGTAAATAGTTCATTCATTCATTCATTCATTCATTCATTGCACGACACTAATTTAATTTATGATGCTGTGAAAACTTTCATTCGTTTAGCACATCTGATCATTACCGAATTCACTCATTAATGAACAATTGTCCAGGATCAAGATTGCATTCTAATTCTAAAGAAGAATTACATGCTGTCAAAGCTGAGGTTGTTGTACAGCATCTGCGGAAAGGTCAATTGCCTCTACTTTGTTTGAACTGCACCGTTTTACAACCATAACCATGTGAGAACGACACTTATGTGAACAACTTTGAGAATGGAATCCTTACCGGTACAGGTCTTTGTAGATTGACCACATACTGAAAGTCTGTCGATGAATGGACAGTAACCTTCCCGATATGCTCCGGGAGCTTGCTTGGGTCACTAAGTCTGAGTTTCAAGTTAAAGTCAACAAATGCCGTCTTCCCTGTGAATACAACAGTTCTCTCCTCCGAGTGGTCAGCGGCGTCCCTATCGGGCTCAAAACGCCCGCGAACAAGAAAGCGAACTTTTCCCAACGGTACCGTGAGGGATTGAGAGCAAACTTCGTACACGAAGCAGTTGTCTGGGTTCCTTGGCTGTGACGGGTCTAATAGGCAAATCCGCAGGACAAACTGTTTGCCAGGCTCAGCTATTTCGGTGATGTGTCCTTTCAGTGTTAGCGTTACCATGACATCAGGTGATGTGTCGTGGCATAGCTCACGTGAGATACGTGACGATACCTTCTCTATGAAGCGCATGTGTTTGTTTGGGAATCGTCTGACCACTTTGTACATGCCACCGCTGGTCACTAGGAACGTGGCTACTTTCTTGTTGTCCGAAGTCGTTCCGACCTGGATCGAAAAGATAATGATTAAAATGAATCAAGAGAGTATAAGATAAGAGAGCTTATCCCCGAACCCCATCAGGAGCTTTAATCGTCGTGCTATTCTTAGAAACTTGTAATAATCTCCGCACTTTTGTCTTGAGATGTTTTGACGATGCGACCGCGCCTCCTGCAATCTGGCCAATCACGTTCTGTTCACGAAATAAACGAACAGTTTAAAAATAGTATGAAAAGATCCCCTGCGGAGTGTAAAACCCAATACGGAGGATAAGCTCTCGTATCTCATAATCTTTTGAATAAATACAAATTTGGACCGGACAGTTCATAGTTTGTGGTAATACAAATTCCGGGATTCAAATATCGGGCTGAAGTAAAAACAGACAAGTACAACATGGTACAAATATCGTATTGGTCATAGGTTATATTTCCTTGTCTCCGGCATACCACAATGATAAATACAGAATAGGTGCGATTCAGTACCAAGCTGGTTCCATTATCGGGTAGTACAAATCCCGGATTAGTTTTAAAATCGGCTAGTTCAAAAAACGGAAAAGTACAAATACCGATTAGTTAATTAGCCTTACCTCTGGCGTGCTGTAATGATGATACCATACAATCGAGTCATCGTCCAATTCACGACTTCTTAACACGACAAGTCGACTACTCTCCTTGTCAAAGAACCCGTCAAACTCATGACCTAATAAGGGCAACGATAACTTAACAGGTTTACTGAACCGCGTCCTGATTGGTCGAATCAAAACCACTGGACTTCCGGTAACGTCTATCATCCCATCGTTGGTTTCACTTCGGTATTCAATCGGAAATCTTCGGCGATGAGTCATTGATGTCGGACTAGCCGAAGGAGAGTTGTATAAGTCTTCCAAGCAGACGACTTTAACTGTAATTTTGGACTCTTTTTCAACAGTATTTTCGTCGTATTGGACTTTAATACCCGGCATTTCATGTAGGTGGACTGTTAATCCTCTTTCGGGAGAAATTTTAGCAGTTACTTCAGGGCATTGAGTCAAGACTAACGTATAAAACCCAGTGAGTTTACAAATCACTCTAGCTTCTGTTCTTTGGTTATTCACTATGAATAAATCAGAGCTCATTCTTCCCCATTTCAAAAACCGCTGATCACCCTTAACACCGTATGCATTCCCAAACATGCAGATGACTTGTCCAGCGGATGCCTTACGAACACAGCTTGGTAACCGTAACGTCATCTCTGCGGGGGGTGAGAAGGTTAATTCTTTGGGACATACTTGGATGACGTCATAGATTCTATGATCGTTGCCTTCTAAAGAGGGTTCATACAATGGTTTGTTGTTGATGCGAAATTTGATGGCAGTAGGTTTGATCTCGTCGAGGGATTCTCGCGGGACCCGTAGACGTATCCCCAGGAATTGATGATTGAGATCTAGGTCTCCGATTGGCGGATCTTTGTTGATTGTCCAGGCCGATGTCGTTGTACTGAAGAATGAAAAATAAGGAATACGATTACAATGGTTATGTAACATCCTTTACATGCATCTCCTTTGGGTTCCCTGTACCAAGCAAAATTGACTGAGGCATACTGGAAACTGGTCTAAGAAAGACGATTCCAGTCTCTCTCCATTGCATCCACAGCAAACCCAAATAGCACAAATACGCCATAGGAAGCCCAAATAAAGAAAAGTGGGTAGCCTGCAGAAGAGGCTGAGTATTAGTACGGATTGAGTAGGATGGTTGTGGTCTTCAGAAAGACTATTTATGCGGTTTGTATCATAGTCTTTTTTGACTAAATACATAAGCACTTCAATAAAATTAGATCATATCATATAATTTTCAAGACTATGCTCGTACAGACGTTCACAGCTCATTAACAACATTTTTCACAAAAATAGAGTACAAACACTGAATGTGTGCACTATTTAGTAGTAATTAGCAATAATTAAACAAAACAAAACAATAGAATTAGCATAAGATAACAATATTTAGTGGTATATATGCTGCACACAGTGTGTGCACTCTACTACTAACGCAAACGCAGGAAAATCATATAACAAAAACAAACTAAATACTAACAAATAGTAGCTATTTAGTGACTATTTGTCACTATCACTCAACCAAAACACAATACCCAACAAAAGATGTAGCTAGCAATTTTTTTTTCGAGTGATAGTGACAAATAGTTACTAAATAGCTACTGTTTGTTAGTATTTAGTTTGTTTTTTACTTCATAGTTTTCCTGCGTTTGCTCTACTATACCGATACTAAAATTACGCTTCTTGACTAATTTGTCGCACATTTGTCACAAACGACAAGCTTCATGCGAATTCTGTCCGTTCGAATACTTTTACATTTTGCCCCATCCCAAGCAATTCGCTTGTCTCTTTTTCAACATGCGCGGGTTCGAGACCTATGTCGGGCGACTGAAAAATTATTTATTTCCTTATAGCTTAGTTCCTTTGATTGTTTTTGTTTGATAGATGAAGAGCCATTTGTAACTGGAAAACTAACAATGAAATCTCTGTTTTTGTGATGTTGATTTTGTGTAAATTTGACTCACTGCAGAAAAACCGACACTTAACCAAAATACAAGAAAAGAAATACCAGCATTTTTTGCAGGGTTGAGAGCTTGAATTACAGTTCTTTACTTTGACAATTATTATGAAACTTAAAAAGCAAAAACTTGCCTTTAAAATACGATTTCCAGTATCACATGGAGCTTGCAGTCAACAAAATGTCATGAACCAAACACAAAATATCTTTGTAACTAGACGCATATCTGCGTGAACTCGGGGTGATCTTTGAAAGAAATGTGTGACATATGTAAGGTAGATATGACCTGGGAATATTTCGGCGAATTTGATGATAAATAAACCATCTTAACCTTCTATTCTTCGTTTTTAAGCGGCTTAAAATTCGTGTTGCTATTCGACTAGGCTCACGAGAACGTGGAGAGCGGCGAATACGGTTATAATTATAATAAACAAAGTAACCATGTATAACGAGATCTTGTAATACTTGTACTGTTTATTGTGATTTCTGCATCAATACATAACCTTGGATGTACAATTAAATAACTAGTTTTATCTAAGATATCACAATCTCTAAACAATGAAAAACAAACAACAGTGGGATTGTAGTTATCGAAAAATTTGATTGTTTTGTACCCAGTTATAATAAGTACAGTTAACAATAATATCAAAACATTAAAGCAAGAAATATTTTCTTGAAAAAAAAAGCAATGAAAGAAGCAATATACTTAGCATAAATATGGAGGATGAGGCGACCAACTTCGGCCAAGCTGCTCCGCTTTGACAGTCAGATGGATTGTAAACACGGTGATCGGTAAACTAAGTTCTTCGCTTCGAGAACTTCTAATCTTCGCTTTTTGGTCGAAAGTACTGTGTTGATATTCACACTGAGTCGCTCATCGTTTCAGAGCCTGTATAAGTGGTTAGTATATAATTCGCTTTTGATAAGATTGGTAACATTGAAAGATAGTTCACGATAATTTCGCGGTATCTCTAAATGCCCTTTCCGAAAACGTTCGACATCTTTTAGTACGTGGCTATACCGCCAAGGGTGTGTGGATTTGTATGTGATTTGAGCGTATTTGAAGAAAAAGTTGATTCCATACTAATTTCCATGACTGTAGACGTCGCCATTGTGAACTTGCCAAGCACATGATAAAATTGGTCATACTGCGCATGCGTGGCAATTTGACGATACTGCGCATGCGGGGCAATTCTGCGACAACGACGACGACGAACAAAGCTAAAACCTCTACTCGCGGTTTCACCCCGAGTAATAATTATAAACAGCGTGTGATTTTGTCTTTTTCCTTTCAACACTTTCATTGTTGTTCACCATGAATCGAACATGCTAATTGCTTTTTATCTTTTTGATTAAAATTTCTTGAATTTGATTTAGTGAAAACGCACAGACATAGCTAACTGCAAATACAGGAAATTTATTTCAAATTATTGAATGGATATGCGCATTATGGCACTGGTCTCGAGTTCTTCAAGCTAGTCATTCAAATTAGTTAGGGGTGTAGACTAGGGAGGGAGGACTAAGAAGTTAAGCTAATTAAGTCCCCCAAACTGTTCCGCAGTCTCTGATAAAGATTTATATTACAAAAACAAGTGAAATAAAACTGTCTCCAGACAAAAATGTAATAAGAGCACTCTTTTTACTAAAATTAATTAACGCAGTATCTAGATTGCAAATATAACAAGTTGCATGTACAAAGCGATTACATTTAGCATACATCATTAGTTTCATTGTTTACTACTGGCAAACATTTCACCTTATTGCTAATCAAAATTGTTTGCAAATACTTGAAATGACCCTTTCTAAAATGCTCTTAAATTTTTTGTCACTTTGGAGAACATTTTGATTTGTTTTTGAGTTGCTTTTTTGTTGTCAAGGCGCGTCAATTGTCGTGAACAATAACAAACTGCTGTTCGCATTTCAATGAACTTAAAACAAAAGTAATGAATTTGTAATTCTTTGCTGTAATGTAATGTTTTTTTGATAAATGCTAGCTTATAAACTTTGATTAAAAATATGTAATGTTCTTAACTTTGTTTTGCAGAGAGAAAAGAAAATTGTGAGTCAAAACACGTTTTTGATCTAGAATTTGGGTGATGCTTTTCGGTGAACAAGAAAAAACTAAATGTCTATATTTGCAGTCGTTTTCTGAAATTCGTAAGCTTTAGATTCATTTAAAAAGCATTTCCTTCTGAAAAGTTTAAAACAGAATTTAATGTTGAAAGAGTTTTTAAAATTTCAAAACAAGATCCTTAAATAGTTTCAGTGAACTTCAAAATATGAAACTTGTTTTCGCTCTTATAACCATCATTTAATTTCAAAAGTATTTAAGTCGAGTTTTGTGTTTTTATAAAATGTTATTTTTCAGAGAAATAATTATTTCTAAAGGAAGTTTGTTACTAGCATCGTTAACGCCGAGAACAAACAAATCCAAACAGTCGTTAATTATGCGAATAGTCATCACTCATAGTATATTTAGCAAACGATACTTCAAGAGAGTGAAAGTCACACTTTTTGTTTAGCAATTTATCACCATCTCAACAACAAAACACAGCTTTGCGAGCTCAAAAACGACCCCAAACTTACCAAAATTTTGGTTTTCTTTTAGAATCATCTTCGCCTTCCATAATGATGGTTCTTAATCGGGCCCATTGTGCTTTATGGCGGCGTTTTTTGTGCATGACAGCGAAGTATATCTTTATTTGCAAAACAAGTTCTCACTTTCGACAGATAATTGAACTTAATTAAAGCGAACAGTTATTGATTGGTCGACAAAAGGGATTCCAAGGCGATATGTTCATAGAGTTTGTGTTCCTTGGGGAATTCTGGAGTTGATCCTTGATGGATTAGGTTGTATTGTTTGTGCTTTTGAAGGATTTACAGTGAATATAGCTTTTGTTATTTTTTGTGTGTGTAAGTGGGTAATATTAAGTAGTGGGGTTTGAGTTGTTTTTATAGATTTTTGATACTTTATGGACGTTTGGATGTAAATTTTAAAAACTCATTCCTCCAATCCAATGTGTTCGTAGAGCTTATTTTATATATATTTTTTATTTTTACAAGTTTATCAATAACTTCATCAGTCATTCATTCACTCATTTGTTGTTTTGTTCGTGATCGTCACAGTAATTTAGGCTTTTGTTGGCGGATATGTTCGTTCGCTTGCTCGCTCATTCATTCACTCATTCACTCAATTATTCACTCATTAATCAATCATCTAATTCATCGACTCATCCAAGCACTTATCCATTACTTCATCGGGACTTGTGAAATGTTGAGGGCTCGTTGACAACAATTGATTGTTGGTTTTAAATCCGGTACCATTCAAAACGCAATCTGTTCTGAACACTAAGATCCCATGAACAAAAATTATATAGAACAAACAATACAACGTTTTGCAGGTTACAACATAACGCCTAATTACGCAAATAAAATTTCAAAAAGCACCGTTTCAAAGCGCCCTGATTGTTGAAAAATAAGTAGCTTTCAATCAATGCAATGCAACGCGACCTGAATTCACACAAAGAAAAAAAAATCACATTAGCTTCGCCGACCGTATAGCTCAATTGGTAGAGCATCGAACTTTAGTGCGGAGGTCACGGGTTCGAGCCCTGGCCGGACCAACACTCAGGGTCTTAAAATAATTGAGGAGAAGTTGCTGCCTTTGTTTCTCTGTCTACAAAAGGTAAGATCTTCACGTCCTCTCGGTTAACGACGTTAAATCGGAGGTCCCGTCTACTCTATACTCTAATGCAGTTGTGGACGTTAAAGAACAAACTGAAGACGCAGGTACGACCATCCTCAGTGTCTGTACTTACTAACATCGGGGGCACTAATCACTAACACACACTCATGTTTGTAAACTGCATAATAGCAGTCCGTAAAAGTCTCCCAAAGGGCCAGATTGGAAAAAAAGCAATATGCTTTATCTGTCACCCACAAAGATACATACATACATTAATTTGAAAACGTAACTTTTGTTCCGATACCGTGACAAAAATTGCTCGTTAAACAATAGAATTTGCATAAAACTCTTTCGGGTTCATGCGTTTTAGTGTTCGAAGGCCTAACCGGATAAATAAAGTTGCGTTTTTCAAATTTATCCGGGTTAGTGTGGACGTAGCCTTAGTGAGTCCTCCAGGACGTGATCAACCAACACCATCAATTAAAAAAACGTGATCATCTTATATTCCAATTGTCAAATTGCCTTTTTCAAATAATAAGGCTACTTGAGGTTTTCCTTTAGACTCTTCAAAAACTGATGTTGAAGCATGCACTTATCGAAATCTGTTAAGAGCCACTCGTTTAATATGAAGCACTTCTATTATGCCCAAACCCGAGACAATTTGCATTTATGTTTGATTTGCAACATTGAATCGTTTTGATTGATATATTGGAGCATGGGACGTCAATGAGTTCTATTCACAAGAAACCGATAAATCTCTATCCAGCGGATTAATTCTAAAAAAAAATTATATGCCATGGATAAATTTTAATATGCAAGCTTCGTATAACCAGTCCCAGAGAATTGTTTCAAATTGCGACTGTGGAATAGAGGAGAGGGACATTGGGGAGTCTCCTACACCGCAAAAAATCGATGGTGAAAACCGCAACAGCGCAAAAAATTCAACAAAACACCGTCACCGCATTTTGTCATGAGTCACGTGAAAAAAATCATTTTGGTTGGATTAAAATCGCAACTCCGAAAAAACTTTTCATTTCACCGTGCACCTCACGTAAATTAACTTAAATATCGCACATCGCGAGGTTTTGCATCACCGCAATACCGCAATTTTTCAGCCTCGTTTACCGTAACACCGCACTAAAATAAGGATAACACCGCAACACTACAAACCCCAATGTCCCCCTCATAGAGTGCAAACACAAACGAAACAAGATTGCATTATAAAATAGAAAGCAAATACGATATACTAGTCGAATTGCTGCTGCATAAAAGAGTGCAAACACTATATCCATGAAATCAAATCAAATTGCTGCTGTAGAAAAGAGTGCAAACACTATATCCATGAAATCAAATCAAATTGCTGCTGTAGAATAGAGCGCAAACACTATATCCATGAAATCAAATCAAATTGCTGCTGTGCAATAGAGCGCAAACACTTTTTCCATAAAAAATAAAATAAAATTGCTAATATGAAACAGAGCGCAAACACTATATCCACGTAATAGATGGTTTACATGTGACGTCACGACCGCCATCTTGGATAAAGTCGAACAAAAGATTTAAAATCAACGACTATTGTTTTTTTCATCCATCCAAAATTACTATTTTGGAATAGAGCACAATCACCACATCTATGAAATACAATCATAACCACTGGCTAAACGAAATTAAGCCAACAGCTTTTCCCTTTGGCACGTAGCAGGTCTTATCATGTCTTTTTAAGAGCACATAATGACATTTTAAGTGTTACAGATAAACAACGATCTGTTATACTAGTTCTATTAGATCTCAACGTCAATCATGACATTGTCTTACAGCAAATGAATTTGATGTCAGTGGATGTTACTTGAGTGATAGACGTTTTAATGTGAGTGAACAATACAATTATCGGTTTTTTTAATTTTGTAAAGCGTTGTTGAAAGCTGCTGAGTGATATTGACGTTATAAAAAACACATTTTTATCATTTTTTGTCAACTTTCAAACGATCAGATCTACGACTGATAGCAAATCAAGAGAATAAGCTTTAATTGTGTAGTTGATGTTTTTTAAAACCTTAATAGTTTTTCTATATATTTCAGCAATCCAACCAGACTTTTTTTGCCAATTATGATTATTTTGTAAACACATAATATGCGACTGTTTAATCAAAAATTAAACTATCAAAAAGGTTACCGATGAAGGAATGATGAATGAATAAATGGATGAATGAACGAATAAATAAATGAATGGAAGAGTGAATGAGTGAATGAATGAATTAGCGAGTGCACGTGAATTTGAAAGCGTTTGCGCACGTTGCTTATTCCATATAATGGCTTCCCATCCAAAGACAGGTTTTTCTAAAGTAGTTTCCGCTCATCCTAGCTATTTAATTGCTTTTACCAGCCCTTCAATTAAGTCATTCTATTACGTTAGATAAGCAATTGGCAATCAAGAACAGTTCTCTTTGGAATAAAAACGTGTTTTAACATCATTAAAGTGATGGCTACCTAGCTGTAAACCTCCTGACTGACCAGTGCATGACATGTGCACATGACGCACGTGTAGGCTGAGCGCGTCGACAAGACGATAATAAGGACCTTAAGCATGATGATAACAGGCGATGACGGCGACGAGTTGCTATATATATATTTTTTGTGGGGGTGGAAGGAGGGGGGGGGGGGGGTTAGAAGAAAGCTGCATTTTCAGTAGTTGTTGTCAACATTGAAAACGTTTTGACTGAATATGACTCATTACAAGTAATAGCAAAGTCCAAACTCGTCGTCGTCTCTGTCGTTCTCATTCTTAAGGCCCTGAATAAAGCCGTGTGACCGCGAGAGTAAAGCTTTGGTCCACAGAATCATGAACCAATGTGTGCTTGATTTAATACTTTCATTGAATCAAATATGGTTTTTTTTTCGAAGATCCAAATCGAATGGTTTATTTGAAGTGCTTTTTTTGTATCAAAAGTATTAAATAAAATTCTCTTTCCGATAGCTTCGCTTCTCAGTGGAATTGTGGACTGAACCGTGCATGCTGAAACGAGGGAGCTATTGATTCTATTACAATGGGGCTCGTGGAGCACGCGTTCAAAACTCAGTTTAACCCTATGTCTTGGTTATATAGCTATTTCACGCAAACTCGCCGCGCAACTTTTATAAATGTAGAATATATCAAATTCATCCAAATTTCAAGCAATTCTAAAAGTATTTTATTGTACGTCTTCATTTAATCTATGTTTATGATTACCGAGAAAACACAATTTTAATTAGAGATTTATAACAATGTCCTAATTCTGATTCTTGAGTTACTGAGAGCGCGCGTCCGTCATTTTGGTTTCGAAAGGTGCTACACATACAAAATTGCGGCTCCGCCTTACCTTAGCAAAAAAAGATCCGAACTGAATTGAATCGTTAATGCCTTGTTGCCAAACAGTTACTAAGGTTGGTTTGACGTCACATTTTGCAGAATAGCAAAATTGCGTATATCCAAATAAAAGGTTATTCTAGCTAACATCTTTTTTTTTGTTGAAAAACCAAGGTACTCAATATAGTACTCGACATAAAATGATAGATTGGAGCATTGTGAAAGTTATGATACAAAACTATGTCAATTGACGCAGGTGGTAGCATTGTTGTATCTATATACATTGGTTGAGTCATTGAATCTGCCAAGCATCACTTATGGTGTAACATTCAAATCATTGTGATTCATTCATTTTAGTAAGTAAGTAAGTAAGTAAGTAAGTAAGTAAGTAAGTAAGTAAGTAAGTAAGTAAGTGAGTGAGTGAGTGAGTGAGTGAGTGAGTGAGTTTGTGAGTGAGTGAGTGAGTGAGTGAGTAAGTGAGTGAGTGAGTGAATGAGTGAGTGAGTGAGTGAGTGAGTGAGTGAGTAAGTAAGTAAGTGAGTAAGTAAACACTTTAAAGAGGATAGCATAAAATGGTCTAGTGAAATGAAACCTATGGCCGTCAGTATATACATCAATAAAATCAAGCAAATCATATACAAAAACGAATGAAAGACCATACAATCATTCAAACGCTTATCTCCTGTGAATTGAATTCAGCATTAACATTTCATTCACTCATCCCCATGCAATCGGTCGGACCCAGTCGTTTATTCTTTAATCCAGTTAAATGGTCAGTGAATCAATTTTGATTAATAGATTTACGTTTAATTAATCATTTTAATATCCACGCAACTACTAATTTACTTGTTTTCTTCCGTCCATTTCATTTATTGATTCAACATTTCATTGCTTGACTCATTAATTTGCTTATCTATATTTTTTGTCATTATTAAATGAGCAATCTTTGCTCTTGTTTTATTGTTGGCGTGCAGGCTTGCTGGTATTTTGCTTGATTGTTATCTTGTTCGCTTGTTTGTTGGCTTGCTCGCTTGTTTGTTAGTTTGTTTTCTTGTCTGTTGCGTTATTCGACTGTCTGCCTGCCTGTCGGTCTGATTGTTTGTTTGTTTTTGCTTCAAGCTTGATGCATTTTTGTTGGTCTGTAGGTTTGTTTACAAGTTTATAGTATGTATTGAATGCTCCTACAAACTCTACGTTTAGAGTGCATTGTTAACGCAATCTACGTGTATCAGTAAAC
Organism: Diadumene lineata; assembly: GCA_918843875.1. Lineage (NCBI taxonomy): Eukaryota > Metazoa > Cnidaria > Anthozoa > Actiniaria > Diadumenidae > Diadumene > Diadumene lineata. The sequence continues at coordinate 7,715,334 of OU974084.1, forward strand.
ACTAGGAAAACACTGCGAAATCATTACGAAAACAGAGGGACGGAGGAGCCGGGGGGACTAGGGGGCTAGAACTCCCCCCAATTTTTCTAAATGATAGGGGTGGAGAGGGTGGATGGGAAATTGCGTTAAGTAATTGGTTTAAGTAACCCACGCACTGCATTTATTTTCATACGTTTTCCAAAGCTTTTAAAAAATTATACATCACCATACCAGGATAGTAACGAAGTATACGTGATTTTCGGGCTCAGGGATCAGTTTTTGAATATTTTTTGCGTGCGAAGGGATCAAATTTTGAAGCTTGGGTTCGGGATCACTGTCTTTGGTCTCTTTGGGATTGGGATCACTGCCTTTGGTCTCTTTGGGATCGAGATCACTGTCTTTGGTCTATTTGGGATCGGAATCACGTTTTACAGACGGGTTCAGGGATAAACATTGTTTTAAATTCTAGAAATCAGGATTTTGTTATTTGACTATATGAAATGATTTCATAAGTAATTTTATGCTAATTTCATACATCGAATCGAAACATGCGGACGACGCGGTTATGTACTGGAGCGAGATCACAGAAACGAGGTTTTGTGTTGATTCTTATATTGTAGTTTAACTTCAAATAGAGTAATTTCCATGAGTTTTGTACCATTTTTTCAACAACAACAACAACAAAGCCCGAAAATGCCCTGCTCAACTAGACTACTGACTAGCCCCGTTCTTGAGATCGTCCGCCATTTTCCGATTCGACGTATAGGTGAAATCAAGAGAACGAAAATGAGCTAAGAGAACCTATCCTCCACATTGGGCCGGCTTTGCACACATCATAAACCCGTTTAAAAAAAGAGCTATCTTCAATTTTTTTTTAAACTTAGCAATGCTGGATATATCAACATGTTCTCCAGTCGTCTTTCTCTTAAGAATAAGGTTTTAGCAGGATTGGAAAAGACTAAAAATAGCACTAGCGGGGTTGCTGATGGGGTCCGGGAATAGGTTCTCTTAGCTTATTTTCTCTTGGTAAAATTCCTAAAAACCATATACCAAATACCTGTGAAATAGTATCCCGGTTTTCATAGTGTTTACATAAGTATTGCAGTAATAGTACGTGAAAAGAAGTCGAAAATAAGGATATCAAGCCAGTGGGAAGTTAATTCACCTCCCACATGGCATAGTCAGAGGCCTCACACAATACCAAATCAAACTTGTTCCTTAGCAACGCCTGACGCAGTTTTTCAGACTTTGAGGTTATCTATTAGTCTATGTTCTATTTTCGGAGTATCAATAGATAATATTAACGTCGTTTTTTCAAAAGCAAAAAAAAATGGAGTATATTTCCACGTTAATTAATATTAGTTCAGGTTCTCATTGCACTTTTTTTATTGCTCATTTTTTCATTGCTCATTTTTTATTCACGTCATTTTTCATCGCTCATTTTATCTTGGTATTATTTCATTTAGCAATAACCGGGACAAAATCAATCAAATCAAAATAAAATATCTAAAACCAAATAAAACAACGTCGCATGCTAAAACCAGTTTTTTTAGTACAAAAAAACTAAAAATAGTGTAAAAAGTGTAAAAAAGGGTAAAAAAGGGTAAAAATGTGTAAAGAAAAGTGTAAAAAAGTGTAAAGAAAAGTGTAAAAACCACTTTGAAAAACAATGTTATTAAACTAATTAATAAATTTAGTGAAAAAGAATACAAATACGCAATCTAAAAACTGTTTGCGAGTGCACCTTATGCACAAAAAACTCGCTTGAATCACATTAAATTAGGATAAGAACATTGAAAAACAAAAATACAAAAAAACTCTCACAGCTTGAGAAATCTCCTTTTGTCTTTTCACTTAATACTTCCTTTTTAAATTGCGAATTTTTTTTCAAACACTCAAACATTTTTAGGTTAGAGTGAATGCATAAAGGATAGGGTTTTTTAACTGAATCTAATTTGAATTAACTTTTAATTTTTTCACGCGGAACATATTATACGACTTCATTTACTAGGTAAGGATTACTTAAACTCCGTTTTTCAAACAAATCCCTAAAAACGCTTTTTATTTATTCAGTATTCTATTGTAAAGTTTTCGATGTTTGTTTGTGTTGTGAGGAAATTTTTAGTTTCTTTAGTTTCTTTTGCCTACTCTTCATATCAATGCAATTAGTAACTATCTTATCTATAAAAATAAAACATGACCAATTCACTCACAATTTTATTACAAAACATAACAATGGCAAAATATAAATAATTGTCAGATTTCTCATTAAGTACTATATACAAATTCTTTTAAATTACACGATTAATTGCCCTAAATGAACTATGATGTCACATCAAAACAATCTTCAACAATCTATTGGAGGGGTTCAAATCAGCGCAAATTTACAACAACAAAAAATTGTTCTAGAACAAGTATTAATCAAGGAAGACAAATTGATAGCTCCTAAGCGCCCTAAATATTATCAAGCACATATTCATATATACATCATATCCTATCTGAGAACCAGGAAATTTTAGATTAAACTGTTTTGCTAGGAGCAAATTTTGTCGAATTTTCACGGCAATTGGGTTTAGCGATGCTATACATCCCCACATATAAACGCAGTGACGCCATAGAAAAATTAGGGCAATTGCTTTGATAATAGAGTTTATTTAAAAAAACCCACGAAATCAAACAAATCGTGAAAACTAATGAAATGAAAACTAATGAAAACACAGAAGATATCAAAAGAAAATAAAGACTATCATGTAAAGTGTATTTTAAGGATTCTTGAAATCAACTCTAATTACCTTTTTCCAGTTTGTCAATTTTCTTTTAATTTACAATATGTTTCAATCAGGGTCTCAAAGGATGCCGGCTTTGTGAAGAACAGTTCAGTTACACTCAGTCTTTTTTGAAATATGTTCAATTTGACAAGTGCACTGAATATTTTGTAATGAGATCTCCCCACTATTACCATGCAAGTTTGGTAAATTCCATATGGTCGAGAACGGTCGCAATCGATCGAAAAAAATTCGATTATTGGGAAACAACGATAGCTGATTGAAGCCATGCAAAGTCAGCACCCAGAGGAGACTCACTTGAAAAATTTGTTTGGGTGTGCTCGAGAGACTTTTTAGGGTCGAAAATGAAACCTTGCGTTCCTTTTGGGGTCTAGGGAGTGACTTTCTAGCAGTCCAGTTTTTTTTAAAATAGACCTCATAGAACTTTTATATAATTATTAAAATTGTCCACAAAAAGACATATTTGATACAGCTATTTATATTTATCAATTTTAAATGAATGCCGCGGATTGAATGTGGCCGAAATCACCATCTCAGTTGACGCGTAGCATTTTCAAAACCGACTGCAGAGACTGCGTCGAGAAGCTTTTTGGCTTTTTTGACAGTAATAAGTATATTTTATGTATGTTTTTTTATGTTTATTCTATCAAAAATCTTGATATATCCAAAACCACATTATTCATCTTTCGTATCAGTTTGTTTCATTTTTTTAAGACGTCCTCCTCTCAAAGATTTGCTGTGATAACATTCGCATCTCGATCAGTTTCTTCTTTCATTTGCAACATCCGTGACCAAGTGAAAAAACAATCAGCTATATGTTATAGGTTTTTTCGCTCAGAGAAACATATCAAGTTCTTTATGTTGAAGTATTGGTTGATTTTCTTTATCATTTTTTACAAAATTTTCCTGTTGCATTTATGATAGTTTGATATGATACCGGCGTCGATTATGAATCACAATTGTATTGATGTAGAAAAGTTAGTAGCTTAAAGCAAGAGTATTCTAGTTTCTTTGTCGTCATTTCATAATTTGATAACATCCTTGTTTTTGTCAACAAAGAGTTACGAAGTTAAAACCCTCCAAGGCCCCAAGTGCAGACCGTTTCACGAGGAATATGAACAGCAAAAAATGTGGGATAGATGATAAGTACGCCATGATTTTATACAGCAAGGTTATGTATGTAGACTGAAGATAGTTTATTATGGAAAAAATTAACCTTGTTTTAGTTTTTCATGAAATCAGTTTCTGGATAATCAACAATTTTTTGTCATCTATGAATACTTCACACAAAAGTACAATATTGTCCATGGAGCTAGGTAATTTACTAAGAAAAAAGTGAAACTTTTTTATTTTCGCCGCATTTTTTTGTCACAAGAAGATTTCGTAAACATTTCATACTCTTTTATAACAATCGGTCGTAATTTTTCTGTGATAAAAAGTTGCAAAGTGCGGAACTTACAAAACCCAACTGTCCAACACATCCTGGAGTCGTAAGTGCTCCCTTAAACCAGTTAAACTGGTTTTTCCATCACCACTAATATTCTTTTCTAGTTCCTCGCAAATGGCCATTCTTCTTCCCAACTTCATGTTTACAAATTCATTAAAGAAGTGCATATCAAGAGCTTTTAGGAACCGTTTGCGCAATTCCGTCGATCGCGAAGGCTTCTTTGTGCTGGAGTCGTCTTCGGAATCTTTCTCGGAATCTTTCGTGGTTTTATGTTCACTTTTTTCATCTTCGTCTATCATTGTTATCAAAGACGAAACACCTTCGTTGTAAACATCTCCAGAGTGTATCAGTCTTCCTTTCATATCTTTGACAGATGCAGTAGTAGAAGTCGAAATGGCGTCAAATCCAACACGTTGCTCTAGTTGTGATATTTCATCGTCAATGACTGTATTTGGCGAGCATTTGTAACTCAAAAGTCGATCTTTCCTTTTGCGTCTCATTCCAAGAATCGTACTTGAGATTGATGTATCTTGTTTGGAGATAAAGTTAAAGTTTGAATCACTCGCAAGAATTGGTTTTCGTTCAATAGTGTCTGCATATCTGGGGCTTAAATCGGTTAGCAATGATTTAGACCCATCTTTTTTCGCAGTCTTATAAAAAACGGAATTTGCTTCAAAATTTGAGCGTTCTAGCTTCGGTAACAAAGTACTTTTAGGTTGGCTGCTGTCGATATCAAAATCCCTTGCAGCTCTACCTATTTGTTTACGTTTTTGAAGAATCGGTGAAGAATTACATGAGGTTGGAATATCATTTTGGAAAATCGGCGGCAAACGAGGGATTGAGCTTGAATTGGAATAGTGAAGACCTTTTCGTTGATGTAAGCTGTTGACATTGACTCCATTTTGGTATTTGTTCTCCATTTTGCTTCGACGATGTAAATTGAAGCGGGAATCGGAAATATATTGCAGTTTATCAGAAATAGTAATATAAAGTTAGTATACAACACAAGAACAAAAGTCTAATGTTGGAGTTGGCCAACGAGCAGCTGTCTTCAGACTGAATATTCATGAAACCCCAACATGTATATACAGCGTATGAAAAATCGTTTAGGAGCAATCCAAAGTCCGATTTTACAGTGTAGATCGACTGTTCAAACGTGTATATCAGATGCGTTCGTGCGACGAGCTGAGTGAACATTAAAACACTTTAAATTTTTTGCTTCCTTTTAATTTGTTCTTACGGTAAGATTCTGTGATTTTAAAAGCTGCGATACGATTGGTTCATCGGCATAGCTCATTTTCATATCAACGTTAATAGCCCTTTCATTTTTTTCTGGAAAATAAATGGCCATGTCAAAAGAAGAAAGGATGATTTTAGAAGATATAATAGTAGCTTTCATGTTGCGTGCAAGAATTGCAAAATATAAAAATAGTACTTATATTGTGTATCTATTCGTCCATTTACTAATTCATTTTCTCATTTGTTGATTCATTCATTCATTCATTCATTCATTCATTCATTCGTTCGTTCGTTCTTTCATTCATTTATTCATTCGTTCTTTCGTTCTTTCGTTCATTCATTCATTCATTCATTCAGTTATTCAGGATCAGCATTTCATTCTACAATTTAACTATTCATTCATTTGATCATTTCTTCATTCATTCGTTCATTCAGTCGTTATTAGCATTTCATTTTATTATTTGACTATTCTTTCATTTACTTATTATTTATTCGCTCATTCAGTTTTTCTTCGTACGTTCATTCGTTTGGTTTGCTTATATTTATTTATTTTGTTTATTTTTCTTTCACTGTTTTTCTATCAATAAACTTTCAAATAAAGATAATATATAGTTATTTGTTTTTTTCTAGTATATGAGGCTATAATTAAAATTGAAGAAAATATCTCTCACGTGTAGCGAATATGTATTTTCACGTTGCAAGTTAAAATACTGCATACACAAAAATATAGAATGTTGACTCTTACAATCACGTTTTTAGGAAACGAAAAAAACACAAAACATTAACCCTTCATTTTGCACTTGACAAATTTTATCATTGCTTTGAAGAGTGCTAGCTTTAACTGATAACTGACTTTTTTGGCAAGATTGCTCGGTTTTTCGAATTTGTTTGTACATTTTGTTGTTTATGTGTGTATGTTCGTTTGTTCGACTCACTTTTGTGTTTTTCCAGTTTTGATATTTTTTAGTTTTTATTTTGTTTGTTTATTTCTTTGACTGTATGTTTTCGTTTTTGAGAAGTAATATCTTATTTATTTGTATTTATTCTTTTTGTTTTATTGCTTGTTTGTTTGCCTGTTTGTTTGTTCGTTTTGATATTCTTTCACTTTAGTTTATACAGAACACAACTTCACAAGATTAGGCAAATCTACAGACACATAAAACTTGTTTGCTCTTTAGTGTTTTATGTGTTTTACTTTTTTTGTCCGTTCTTTTGACGTGAAAATATCCATAGCAATAACAATTCTATTGGTGATTCAAAAACCTAAATCAAAATCGGATGGATGAAAGATAAATTTCTGTTTCCTCAACATTAAAAAATATGTCAACTTAATACGGCTATTTGAAGTAACATCTGCGTCCATCGATATTGCTGAGTTTTGGTTCGATTTCTTTCTTTTTTCCTGTTTTTTGTTTATATAAACTATTTGTTTAACATATTAATGTCATCCATCTAGTTTTAAATTGCAAGATATTTTGAAAGTATTATTAAGCAGCTGCTCTTGTTTTAACTCAATCGGATGGCATTAACTTCGCACAAAAACGAACTTCGGAACAATTAATTGAAATGAGTTTTTAAAAAATGCTTTTAAAAAACGTAAATGGAGGGATTAAAAATGAATTTGCGGATCAAAAAAAGCTAAATTGAGTGATTTGAATTCAGAATAAAAAATACATATCCCAAATATATAGAGATGTATGAATGGCGTATTTTTCGATAAAATATTGTTGAAGACAGGTTGTAGAGGAAAAATGTGTTACTAACATTCACAAATGTATACTAATGGAAATTTTTTAACTACAACAACAACAACAAAATAAATAAATAAATAAAAGAATATGTGATCTATAATTATTTTTTTCAAGCTACATATGCATTGAAAAAAAGTAAAATGCTGGGACAAAATAAAAGTTTAAATTTTATTTAGTTATTTAGCGATTTTATTTAGCCATTTTTTTCTCGATGAATAATGATAACAATATTTATTGATTTATATTGTACCGATCTCAGTATGCATTTTTATCATTGCAGAGAAGTATATCTTATTCCGGCACTTTTTAAGAAAATAAGTTGGGACACCAGGTGAAAGGTGAATTCAGTGTTGTCATGGCCATCCATTAATACTTGATTTGAGTGGACTGAATATTAATTTTAAAAAATCGAGCTAGAGTTTGATGTGCAAGAAACTCGTGATGAAAAAAAAGCATGAGTAAAATCTGTAAAAATAAGTGTCCTACTGCATTTGAAAAAAAATATTAGTCGGAAGAATATCGATCAAAAGCCTAGATCAGAAAAGATATTTATCGGAATAATTGTATTTAATTTAATCAATTTGCCTTTGAGGAGGTGTTGCACGTCTCCAAATGTCACCTAGTAAGGCGTAAAACATCGACCAGAAAATATATCGACCGGAAAAAAAATTTCAACCGAAAAAAATATTGATCGGAGAAATATAATTAAAATCAGTAAAGAAGGGGGGTCTAAAGTTTAAGTAAAGTGTGGGATGGGAGGGGAAATCTGGAAGCTACAATCTTGATGGACAGAACACTTGAGACAAAATACAAATTTTTGCGCACGCAGTCTCAAGTCATGTTGTCCAAGATTGTAGTGTCTAAACTCCTTCCCACTTACACTCACCAGGGCATTATGACTAGACTCCCTTGCAGTCGTTTTTAGGGTTTGTCACGCAGAGCGCTTCACTGACTGCGAGGGAGTCTAGAATTTGACTGACTTTCAGAAAAAAAACGTCAAATTCCCCGCTATGCGATCAAAATAGATGGTCAAATGCTTCACTTTCATTGGGCAGATTAAAAATTGTATACTTCCCACTCTGTTTTCTTGTTTTATAAGTTCGAGGAACAAAACTAATTGTCCGCCATTTTGGATAAATTGCTTCACCGCGCGGACTATATTTTTGGTCAATATATACCAGGTGTTAGCCGAGGGAGATGTGAAATCATGGAATGGACTTAGAACATTATAGAACTAAATTACGCTGAGACAAAAACTTAAAATAAGGGGAAAAAAGGGTTCTGATGATTAATAGCTCCGAGGGTTCTTATAAAATATCGATTTTTTTTACCATTGGTTAGTAAAAAATGTCGAGAAATTGTTAGATTGCAAAATTCTCATAGTATATAATGGAGAATGAGTACTTTATTTAATTTAACCATTGACAGACTGTGCATTGAACTGCCCATAGCATATTAAAAAAATCAGCAATTCAGAAAAACTATTAAATGAAAAAGCGACCTTAATTTTGCAGAAAATTCACGGTGCAATTGCACTGGGGAAGCTATCAGCTAGATATAATGTTAAAGATAATATAATATAACATATAAATTTCATAATTTCACACATATAATCCATCCATTACAAGATTTCTCAGTGCAACCTATTCACTGGGTGAATTCTAAAGAAATTGTGTGCAGTGCCAGTGAACAACTTTATCCAACCTTCGTATAACCGGCCTCTGGTCATGGCGATTAACTTATATTGAGGAAAGAATAGATCATTTTCAAGAAAGTTGTCCCGTGAGAAAGGACACGAGCAAGTTATAGGTGAAGTCTACACTTTGAATAAATTTGAAAGGCGATTTTATTTATCCGGTTCAGGCCTTCTGTTCACACTAAAACGCATGAATCCAAAACCATTATATGCCATTAGGCAAATTGTCGCGTTTTAGGTGTAAATGTCACGTTTTCAAGAATCGTTATACCAAAAAATTAAAACAATATCCTGTGGAAACATACTCTTCATTCAGTGCTATAAATCATACATTGAAAAGAATTTCAAATCACAAGAAAAAAGACCAAACTGAACTATTGTTAAAATCGTGAAAAATTGTATTTGACATTTTTTTCTTTTCATTATATACTTTACAAACGGTATGTTTCATAGTTATTAATTATACTTTAATTCAACCAATTCTGACAAAAAACTGTTGGTTACAATGAGGACACTCGAACCGTGAACACTTTGCGCCTTTTTGATAATTTTTTTAAATACTTCGATGGACTGATTCCATAAAAGTCGTTTCCAGTCCCTTATGGAATCAGTCTAATCCTTTGAGTGAATCGATTTGAAAACTTTTTCATTTCGATAACCGAATTTATTTGAATTCAGTCCTGCTATTTTTGAGGATTTGAAGCAGTAGAGATTTGTAGAGGCGTTCTCTGCATGCGAACTATTATATTCTACAGGCTAAATACCTCCGACAGTATCCTTATATTTAGATCCTTGATTTATTCGGTACGTGCTCAATGTTTCTCTCATCTATACGATTATCAGCATTACTCTCAAAATGAATCCCCATTGATATTTAGATTAAAAAATTATCACAAAGTTCACCTCAAGTGAAGCTATTCTTGAAAAAAAAGATGTTCAGTTGAAATATTCATTTATTTGATTACAAAGACGTTTGCATCTTAAGGTTTTAATTTTGTTTGAGGAGACTTTTAAGTTTAGCCATAAAACTAGCTACATGATTTAAATTGATTAAGTCCCTGCGTGGGGGATAGTTTGATCTCTTCATAACACATATATTACACATAGTTTGCAATGCTATTTAGTGTATCAACCGTTTATATCTAATCGATCAATCGACTGATCGAGAGAGAGACGTGGTGACAGCGGTTAAGTCATCGGACCTTACGTCCACTGGCCTGGGTTCGACCCAGACCGGGCGACCGCCTTTAGTCCTTAGGCAAAAATACTGAAGGGACTTTGGGCGTTAAACATAGACATTTACTTTACTTTCAATTTTTTTTATTTGCTTTACTTGATCCGTGCGCGTGGACGTGCTAAATGTTTGTCATAGCACTCATATTTTTAGGAAGTACAGACCTTTTTCGTGCTACCTCACAAAATATATTAGTTATGCCACTATTAAACATCTACTGTGCTTGATAAAAATTTCTTAAAAGAAAGGTTTTGCGACGTCAAAAAGGTTCCCTGCTAACAGAGTTTTTCACGCACAAACGTTGGAAGAAGGTTGTACGAAGAAATTAACTCGGATACCGGTTATTAACCCGTTTCAAACCGGTTTGTGAGTACATACGCATGCGTTCGCCAAACATTTTCGCGCCAAAACCATTTTGAAAATGACGTAATGTGATGGTCGCTGGCATCAGCTCGCGTATGCTCGACAGAAAGATAAACACGTCCTTGCAGAGGTTTCTTTTGAGAAATCTCATCCAAGAAGGGTACTAAACATCCTTCCGTAATCGATGATATGTCATATAGTGTATACGACATCAGAGAGAATTATCAAATGCCCGCTGCCGATGTCAATTGCACGAACGACAAGATCAGTTCTACGTGATATAAACATACTTTATCAAATTCATTAAAAATCCACCATCTTAGAACAATACGGGACAATGCAAAATCACTACCGTAAAGACATCTGTAGGTATAAAATACAAAATGCGCCGCCGACATTGTATATCTCATACAGATCGGATGCGAACATTGTATATTACTTATGAAACTCCCACCACAGTACAAGTGTTTTGTGAAAGAAAATTGAAAATATCTTGATTTGATTTTGAGAAAATAAAGGTATAACTTTATGCAAATCAGGACAATTCTGTATCCAATTTACAGTTGCGATTTTGTTTTGTTTTTTGTTATGAATTATTATAACGAGTCTTATAAATACTGATACAGAACCAATCATAATTTGCATAGGTTTAGCTCAAAATATCTCGACCAAATTACAGTCTAAATTTCAAAATTTTAAATCTAAAAGAGCAGCATTAATATAAAAATTTGAGTAAGTAATATACAACTTTCGCGTCCGATCTGTTTGAGGTTTCAATCCTCACACACTGTCAGATCTCTCGTTATATTGTATGCAATTTTATAAAATTCACTACCGTGACGGCATCTGTATATTTGATACAGAAATCGTCCTGATTTGCATAAGGTTTATTTTGAAATATCTCGGCCAAATTAAATATAATTTCGAAAACATTAATCTAGAACAGCAGCATTAATCTAGACATTTCATAAGTAATATACAATATTCGCGTCCGATCTGTATGGAATATAAAATGTCTCGACTTCGGCTCGACATTGTATATTCCATACAGATCGGCCGCTCATATTGTATATATTACATACCGACCATTTTAAATTCCAATTTACATAAAGAGAATGTATAAAGAATTTATGCTTCATAGCGGAGATTTGACAAATGAAACTCAATTGCAAAATGAAAGATCTAACGCCTACGAATAGTAATTACCGTCTTGTCCAAAAATCGCACCATTTTAAAGGTATAAGCCATTCTATTCACATCGTCTCCTCCCCTACAACGGACGGACCATTAGAAAAGTGAAGGTGGGGATGGGGAGCGTTCGACCTTGCATGCTTTTTATGCGGCTTGCCTATTATGCAAGTTTTTTTTTCTCCTGGGTCAAGGCCTTTTTTAATTTTTTGGTTCGGATGGTTGGACTTGAATGTTTTTTTTCTAACGAGTCTTGGTTATTTTTTATTTTATTATTATTACTATTATTATTATTTTTTGTTTGTAAAATCTCGATGATGGAGTATAATATGCATACATTCTATATACATTCTTCATTTATTATATTTTATGGTAAAGATGACAAACATACATTCAGTCTGAGTTACCAACGTTTTGAAATAGTTGGATAAAAGCCCAAAGGCCATAGTTCTGCTCCATTTCCCGTTTTGTAATAACTTTTACAAATCCGATATTAAAACGATACAGCGTATGTTGTCTCTTTCTTAATGTCTTAAATATAAAAGCTCATCTATCAAATTTATTGCATACCCTGAGTCATGCATGTGAAGTGTTGTTTGGAATGGGTCTGGATGGGTTTTAAATTTGACGTCGGGATTCTTAAGGGTAGACGTAATGAGAGGCGAACGTCTCTTTTTTTTTTTTTTTTTTTTTTTTTTTTTTGCTCTTTTAATATAACAGACTAACTATTCGACATTAGACTGATTCGTACTTTTTGTTCTTGCTTGCTTGAAATGTTCTTTTGATGGATGATTTAAATTGATTAAGTCCCTGCGTGGGGGATAGTTTGATCTCTTCATAACACATATATTACAGATAGTTTGCAATGCTATTTAGTGTATCAACCGTTTATAACTAATCGATCAAATCAATCGATGGGATGAACGACCGATCGACTGATCGAGAGAGAGACGTGGTGGCATAGCGGTTAAGTCATCGGACCTTACATCCACTGGCCTGGGTTCGACCCAGACCGGGCGACCGCCTTTAGTCCTTAGGCAAAAATACTGAAGGGACTTTGGGCGTTAAACATAGACATTTACTTTACTTTCAATTTTTTTTTATTTGCTTTACTTGATCCGTGCGCGTGGACGTGCTAAATGTTTGTCATAGCACTCATATTTTTAGGAAGTACAGACCTTTTTCGTGCTACCTCACAAAATATATTAGTTATGCCACTATTAAACATCTACTGTGCTTGATAAACATTTCTTAAAAGAAAGGTTTTGCGACGTCAAAAAGGTTCCCCGCTAGCAGAGTTTTTCACGCACAAACGTTGGAAGAAGGTTGTACGAAGAAATTATCTCGGATACCGGTTATTAACCCGTTTCAAACCGGTTTGTGAGTACATACGCATGCGTTCGCCAAACATTTTCCCGCCAAAACCATTTTGAAAGTGACGTAATGTGATGGTCGCTGGCATCAGCTCGCGTATGCTCGACAGAAAGATAAACACGTCCTTGCAGAGGTTTCTTTTGAGAAATCTCATCCAAGAAGGGTACTAAACATCCTTCCGTAATCGATGATATGTCATATAGTGTATACGACATCAGAGAGAATTATCAAATGCCCGCTGCCGATGTCGATTGCACGACCGACAAGATCAGTTCTACGTGATATAAACATACTTTATCAAATTCATTAAAAATCCACCATCTTAGAACAATACGGGACAATGCAAAATCACTACCGTAAAGACATCTGTAGGTATAAAATACAAAATGCGCCGCCGACATTGTATATCTCATACAGATCGGATGCGAACATTGTATATTACTTATGAAACTCCCACCACAGTACAAGTGTTTTGTGAAAGAAAATTGAAAATATCTTGATTTGATTTTGAGAAAATAAAGGTATAACTTTATGCAAATCAGGACAATTCTGTATCCAATTTACAGTTGCAATTTTGTTTTGTTTTTTGTTATGAATTATTATAACGAGTCTTATAAATACTGATACAGAACCAATCATAATTTGCATAAGGTTTAGCTTGAAATATCTCGACCAAATTACAGTCTAAATTTCAAAATTTTGAATCTAAAAGAACAACCTTCGCGTCCGATCTGTTTGAGTATGAGAATCCTCATACAGATTTCTCGTTATATTGTATACAGTTATACCGACCATTTTAAATTCCAATTTACATAAAGAGAATGTATAAAGAATTTATGCTTCATAGCGGAGATTTGACAAATGAAACTCAATTGCAAAATGAAAGATCTAACGCCTACGTATAGTAATTACCATCTTGTCCAAAAATCGCACCATTTTAAAGGAATAAGCCATTCTATTCACATCGTCTCCTCCCCTACAACGGACGGACCATTACAAAAGTGAAGGGGGATGGGGAGCGTTCGACCTTGCATGTTTTTTTTCGGCTTGCCTATTATGCAAGTTTTTTTTCTCCTGGGTCAAGGCCTTTTTTAATTTTTTGGTTCGGATGGATGGACTTGAATGTTTTTTTTTCTAACGAGTCTTAGTTATTTTTTATTTTATTATTATTACTATTATTATTATTTTTTGTGTGTAAAATCTTGACAATGGAGTATAATATGCATATACATTCTATATAGATTCTTCATTTATTATATTTTATGTAAAGTTGACAAACATACATTCAGTCTGAGTTACCCATGTTTTTACCAACGTTTTGAAATAGTTGGTTAAAAGCCCAAAGGCCATAGTTCTGCTCCATTTCCCGTTTTGTAATAACTTTTACAAATCTGATATTAAAACGATACAGCGTCTGTTGTCTACTTTCTTAATGTCTTAAATATAAAAGCTCATCTATCAAATTTATTGCATACCCTGAGTCATGCATGTGAAGTGTTGTTTGGAATGGGTCTGGATGGGTTTTAAATTTGACGTCGGGATTCTTAAGGGTAGACGTAATGAGAGGCGAACGTCTCTTTTTTTTTTTTTTTTTTTTTTTTTTGCTCTTTTAATATAACAGACTTACTATTCGACATTAGACTGATTCGTAGTTTTTGTTCTTGCTTGCTTGAAATGTTCTTTTGATGGATCTTATCAAACAATCAAACAATGTAGTGATCATTTCTAAAAATTGAGATCCACTGTAATTTGTGATAGAAGGGATCCTTAGAGGAAAAAGACGCGGCACCTAAAGATGACTCAAATTCAAATTATACACTCGATCCAGGGTTGGGTTATTCTAAGCCCGATTATCTAAATCCTGAGTCAATTCTTAAGAAAACCTCGAGAGTTAGCCCCGGATCAGCACTAATCGAGTTTTGATCAACCGGCCCAGTATTCTTCTTACATTCTCCCGTCCCTCCCAACCCCTCCCCAATTTCAAATTTTTCATCAATACGATTGGCTAAGAATGCCTCATGAAATATTGTTTTCGTGGGAAAATCCACCAGGAAAGTCATTAGATTACTTGTTTATATAAGTGTTCATTTATCACGTACCTTGAAGGACCACTAAATATAACGAATAATATTGAACCACTAAAGAGTTAACTCCCAAGACTTATCATTTATCTTTCAGCCATAAAACGAAGATAACGCACAATCTTACTGATCTCAAAAAAGGTTAAATTCCTAGCAAGACTTCTTCAAAGGCTTTTTATCAACCACGATTTCGAAAATAGAAAGTTAACATGTAAATTTATATATTTCCCTCCAATATAATCTCTGAAGCAGATCTTTCCTCCTACACGTTCACGTTTGGCGGTTCAGAAGGCTCTAGCTAGATTATTTCTTGTGCTTTTCGAACTCTGTTCTCTCCTACCTGTGCCTCCAACGAAGACGACTGTTTCTCAGGCGCTCCAACTGTGAGCTCATCCATTTTATGCGCTTTGCGAGAGAGACCGCTGATGCCAAATCCTGCTGGGCAGGGTCTAGTTAAATCAGTCAATAAAAATGTAATGATCACAAGGAATTTCATTTCGCCTTATGGTAACGATCGATCTTATTACAATATATGAATTTGCTTACAAGCTGTGTTACCTTGACTGTTGAAGCGTACTATACAAATCTAGTTACACGCTACCAAAAGCTAGGACAAATTATGGAAAATTTAACATTAAATACATAGGTGCAAAGATTTGGAACTCTATTAATGAAGAATAAAAGTCTAAGCAAGCCTTTATCCAAAAAAAAAAACTTTACACAGATATCCTCAATTCTTGTCAATTCTTATCTTTATACTTAACATTCCTATTCTATACTAACACTAACATTACTAATCTACTTACACGTTTTTTAGTTACTACTGAACTTATATTTTGTTGTTGTATTTTTAATACCTTTTCCTTTTTTTCTTGACCATAAATTATTTATTAAATCGTAAATACTAGCTCTCTACCTTTGATTAGCCCTTTATGGTTATTGTAGAAAGCTTGTACCAAATATATATGTTTTAAATACAACATCTTCATTGTAAATAGGATTTATAAAGGTACTAATAAAATATTTGTATTTGTATTTGTATATTTGCTTCATCTCTGTCTAGGGAACTAGAACCTATAACTACATCAACAGCAAACAATACTGGTACTGAACGGTTTAGCCACGCGGAAAATTTCATATCTGTTAAAGAAAAGATTGAATATCCACAGAATTAATTGGAGGTATCCAACTTTTCATTTGTGCCAAGTCAAACCTGAATAATTGATATTACTAACATATGGAACGTAATTATTTTAATCAGAAAATTCATGAATAAGGTAATTTGAACAATAGCATCCGTGATTTTTAACACGTAACCAGGTTTTTATATCTTGCTAAAAAATCAGAATTTTTCAAAAGTTGGGGGCAGCTTGAATTTCCCAGGGGGGTGTGCGGCTTATTATGGATACACCGTGCATAAAACATTAAGGCCGGTACACACGTGCAAGCTTGCTCCGGCCTGCAACACGCTCCATCAACATGCTCCCAGAGCAAAGCTCCCTCGTCTGTACCAACGAAAAATATGTTGCGCAACAAAACGTTTGTTCCCGGGTTTTGCTCCCTTTGTTGCGCAACATATTTTCCGCGTGAAATCGTTATTTTGAAATATTAGCATGAGAAAATAGGACTGTTTTATAAAGTGGCATTCATAAACAATAGAAAACCCCAATTGGATTAGATTATTATCAAGAATCGACTACGATCTTGTGTTTAACCCTATTCCCAGCTGACTATCCTCTGGGACCGGTCTGCAAAACTTACAGTGCTTTACTGCAAGTTTTGTAACTATAGATGTTATGTTATGGCTGCTTGCTAATGCAAAAACGAAGAGACCTACAATCTTGGACATAAATAGTCGAGACTCTCAAAATTTGCAGTTTCACGACTGTGCACAGCATTATTTGACCCTAACTCCCCCACCCTCGATGGGAGAGAAACACTTTCAAAGAACAAAACATTCCTTTTGCTCATTGAAAGACCGTCAAAGTCATGTATTGTACGAAACCTACTCGAGAAATTTATAAGTGTTCTAAGAGAATGAACACCCTCGCTGTAGTCCTTGCCTTTTATAAACCCTTTACACTTGTTTTTTCTTAAGGACGTATGCGCTAGTTGCTCGCGCGCATCTTTCCTGCGCACATCATATGCATCACACGCCGTTTTTCAGTTGCTTTATTAAACAATGAAAATATATCTAACTAAACAAAACAAGTGTACCTTTTGTTGCCTGAAAATTGCGAAAAGAAATTAGTTTATGTCGAAAAAAGACCAAAAGCAGTTGAACCGTTGAAGTACATACGTCATTTGTCAGCGCATTCTCAAGTTATCAACAATCACCAACTTTGTCGTTTATAACTCGCCAAATCGAATGGATACCCCTATTTTTTAATTCACAGATGGAAAGAGGGCCAAAAATTCTATATTCATTCAGTTAAAAAAAAAAGACATTTATTTTTCGTACGAAAACTTGATGTTTTCTGCTAAGCTTCGATCCGCGAAAGCTACGGCGAAGCAACATAGTTGCGAGCGGTGCGCCTGGTATTTCTGTCTTCATCATCTTTCTGTTTTACCTCATGGTGACTTGTCACGCTGCTCACGGAAAGTGCCGAAATGGCCGACTTCAAAAAATTGTAGCTCCGAGGATCGAATGGAAACCCCCGATTTTTTTTCGCTTTTAACATGTGTTTCATGCTGTTTTATTAACTGGCGAAGTTTCAAAAAAAAAAAAAAAAAAAAAAAAAGACAAATACTTCGCTACCAGCGCATACGTCGTTAAGGAGAATTGTCATTTTTTTCAATTGCCAGCAGGTAGGGTATAAGTTTTAAGTTTTTTATACCTGTTATAGATGGATATAAGAAACTTCTTATCATTTTGAGAGGGCTGGCCAAGGTCGTTGTTCACATACCATGAAACTAAATATACAGCTATTCTTGAAATGGTTGTCCAGTTGAAATACTGATTTAGCGAATAGCAAAGCCATTTGCATATCTCATGATTTTTTTTGATGAGTCAAAATGTACAAAATAACGTCATCGCATAATTATGACAAACTATGTAACTATATAATATGTGCAGCTTTGTGTTTAACACAAGAAAACTGAAAACTTGATATATATGCAAATGACATCGTTTTTCCCTGAATCAGTATTTCAACTGGACAACCTTTTATCTCTAAAATTCGAAATACGCGCAGAACTGTGCGCAGTGCAAAACTACGCAATTACCTTAATTGGTGGATGTCATTTTTCAAAACGGTCTAAAGTTAGCAAACTTCCAACTTAGCTAACATAGCGTTCAAGTCTACTCAGCTCATTACTAATAACCACATTTTTAATAATATTTTTAAGCATTTATTTAGTAGACCAAAGAAAAAACGAACTGGTTACACAATAGACACCACATTACACTCATTATCCATAATCTGGCACAGTGTGGTCCCACTATGCTGTATTTTAACATTCATATTAACAGGCCTCATGTGACATTGGAAAATTCAAAAGCTTTTTCTAGCCTAAAGAGTTAATGATTAATGACAACGGTGTCATTCTGACACTCGTTGCTCTCATGTAAAAAACCAAATGTCATATATCTAAGCCTCCATGTCAACTCCAAGACCAAGTTTGTGGCCACCACTGTTGAGGTTTTTGGTGTCAACGTGAGCAGACAAAGTTGCCTTTATGCCTGGACGCAGCCTCTGTGTGTAAGCTAATCCTAGATGACTGCTATTATTCACCTTAGCCTACAAAGACAATTAAATAAGGTTAGATTCTACCATTTTCACTACAATGTGTGCATAAACCATTATCTATGTAGCGACATGTTTGAAGGCCAACGCACACAGAGGAAATCTGCTGTAGTGTTTGATGTCTAGTCTATAATAACACCTGCAGAGCTCAAGGGCAAAATTTTCAATTTTCAAGAACTTTTGCTGCAAACTTGAGGACTTTTCAAGGAAAATTCGTAATCAAAGATTATTCAAGACAGTACAAACCCCGACCTGGTTAATTTGACTTGTTGACTAGAGGACTTACCCTAATAGTCGTGTCCTTGTCCATATCATATTTACAGCCAAGCTGGAATGAGGTGTTGCTATTGCCACTTGTCCAGTTCAATTGTGCAGCAGCCTCAAGATTCTTACTTATCTAAGAACACAAAGAAAACATTCACAATTCTGTACATCGACCCTTGTACAAGAAAACATTCACAATTTTGCACGTCAAACCTTTCACAAGAAAACATTCACAATTTTGCACGCAAACCTTTCACAAGGAAACATTCACAATTTTGCACATCACACCTCACACACTTTTTCAAGTACGCACATATTCAGAGCCAGGCAGCATTAGGACTGAACAGATATCACTTTTAGGCAGGAAATTGAGATCTTTGATGTTGTGTCTTTTGGACATAATGGTACTTTTATGCCTATATATGCAGTGTGCAGAAGTAGTCCAGCCGTAGTCCAGCTGTAGTCAGATCATGAGGAGTTTACTATACCAGTTATTTTCCTCACGATTGCACATATCCCAGTTGTAAGGTCTTTGTACTATCATGACGGCAGCCATGATAGTTGGCAGAAACAATAGCATCTGGATGAAGGTTATTTACATGAGATCCTTTAGGAGATCATACATGCAGCAGTATTTATTTACCTGGTGATAGATAGATCCTGAAAATCTTGATGCATCATTTCTATTGTAAACAAACAAACAGTGTGAGTAACACATGGATGAGATTATAGATAAAACACTTATATTGCTATAAACTAAATATATCAAGCAACAATACTCACACAGCTGAATGAACTTGGAAGTCATCAGATCGATATCCCAAAGAAAAGTTGTTAGCTATCAGTTTAGACTTGGATGTATCATAAGCAGCCTGATAACCAGCTACCCAGCCATCATAACTGAAAAAATCAAACAATCCGTCTCAATATTTAAGATTTACGGTGGAACTTTGATGTATTTAGACAATTTCTGATGGTGTTTTTTTTTTCCTTTTTCATCTTACTATTGTAATCATCCTATGCTGTAAATGTATATTCAACTGTCAGGCATTGGAAATTTGTTTCTATGTTGACTTAATTTTTGTAAGGTGTATTAGCTGTGTTAGGTACAAATGACTGAGGAAAACAGTACTAAAACCCTTTCCTGTGCCTTTCAGTGGAGCTTGGAACACCAGAGTTTCATCAAATAGTTTACACCAAAGTTACAAAGTTCAAAAATTAATGTTGTCGAGGTGAGTGTTCTCACTTCCTCGGTGAACAAAGCATCACTCCTGTCAACAAGAAGTAGCAAACATGCAAGAACATTGCATACACATTGGCATGTTTGTTCAGTACAGATAGGACTCAATTGTTACCTTGCTACTCCAGATGCCTGGACAGTTGGTCCAGCAAAGTCAAAGTCCACATCAGCAGTACCATGGAAGTAATCTCTCTTGTACGCACTCTTGATTTTGGCAGATTTTTTTCTGAAGAAAGGCAACAAAACATCAGTTTCATAGTTATGTTATGTGATCTCAATATTGAATAATTAGAAATACTGTAATACCGTACAGTAAAATAGCTCAATACCTCAATACTGTAGTATTGAAATGTACAAAATTTTCTAGGTATTTCTCATGGAGTTGATGTTGTAGAATACATACCCAGTGTTTGGAGTAAATGATGTGTCAAACTCCAACTTTAATCCTTTGGCAATCTAGAGTAGAGAAAATAAGAGAAAACACTGAGATATTTATTTTTATGCAAAATTTATTTGTCAGGGGCCAGTTGCACAAAGAATGAATAAAGGTATTCACTCCAACTGATTTAATTCTCAGGAATTTATTTGATGGATAGTGATTTATCTGGTGGATAGCACTATCCTTGCTTCTTGCAAACGGCCCCTGTGTGTTTACTACCAGAATCTTTCTCTCTGTCTCTGGAAATCGTTATATTCTATTAAAAATGCTCCTCTTTCACATCTCCATAATACTTTCTGTTTTTTTGGGGGGTAATTATTGTCATTGAAATCCATTGTATTTGAAAGCCAATTGATTTTATTTCCATCACAGAATATGCTTAGAAAAGATACAAAAAAAAAAAAAAAAAAAAACAGAAGGCATAATGGTAATTGTGAATGTAGTACATAGTCTAAAAGCATGTTACTTGAAAATAATTGATGTACCTGGTCTTCAACTGTGATATCAGAGGAGAGAATGTTGTCTGTAGTCCATTTCTCAGAAAGACTAATACCTGTTCAAAAACACAACAACAACTACATTGTTACTATCTAACATACAATAACTGGAAGCACACGTATGTTAACATGATCTTGGAAAACCAACATGAACTGGGTTATGAATGAACGAACGAACGAACGAACGAACGAACGAACGAACGAACGAACGAACGAACGAACGAACGAACGAACGAACGAACGAACGAACGAACGAACGAACGAACGAACGAACGAACGAACGAACGAACGAACGAACGAACGAACGAACGAACGAACGAACGAACGAACGAACGAACGAACGAACGAACAAACGAACAAACGAACAAACGAACAAACGAACAAACGAACAAACGAACAAACGAACAAACGAACAAACAAACAAACAAACAAACAAACAAACAAACAAACAAACAAACAAACAAACAAACAAACGAACGAACGAACAAACAAACTAACTGTCTAATTAACCTACAAACTAAAAAAATACAAATAAACAAAACTAACAACAAAATATCAAACACTGTCTGTTAAAAGCAAGGTTTGGAGAGAGAGACAATCAAAGTTAGTTTAATTGATGTTGGCAAAACATCATCAGAGTTGAAACATGTGTTCTTGCAAAGTCAACTTACCATAATCTTTAAACTTGTACTTGGTCTCTAGACTTCCAGTCACTTTTCCAGTTTCATTATTGGAAGATCCATTGGTTTTAAACTCCTACAAAAAACAATAAAATAATTTCAGTCTTCAAGTGCTGTCAAGTTAGAAAACATGATGTAGTGATGTACATGTATTTGGAAATTTGAAGTTTTCGAATTTCGCAGTAATAAGCCGTTTAGTAACAGAACTGCTTACCACTCCTTTCTTGGTTGTAGTTTTTAAATCTAGCTTGACAAATCCAGATCCTATACAAATAATTGAGACAAATAATGTGAGTTAAGTTTATAATGTATAGGGGACAGTTGTTCAAAGCCTGGATAGTGCTATCCACCACATAAGTCCCTATCCAGCTGTTAAACAAATAAAAAAAGAAGTGGTTTATGGTCACTGCTCTGCTGGTTGTGCTCTGAGCATAGGATATGTGTGCTATAGAAATAAATGTTCTTGTCAATATGGACTTACCATAACCCCTTCCAAAGACATCCCTAGCTTCTTTTCCAAGATCATCATACTTTGGTGGTACACTAGCCATCTTTTCTAAAGTACAAAAAAAAACTTAATAAGATAAATAAATAAATAAATAAATAAATAAATAAATAAATAAATAAATAAATAAATAAATAAATAAATAAATAAATAAATAAATAAATAAATAAATAAATAAATAAATAAATAAATAAATAAATAAATAAATAAATAAATAAATAAATAAATAAATAAATAAATAAATAAATAAATAAATAAATAAATAAATAAATAAATAAATAAATAAATAAATAAATAAATAAATAAATAAATAAATAAATAAATAAATAACACCAATAGTTTCTTAATGCACTGGAATGGCAATTTACAATAACATTGAAAAACTCCAATTAAAATAAGTATATACAATTATAAAAATTAATAATGAATGAATATTTTGATCATAGTTGACAGGGCTGGTAAATACTCAGAGTTGAAGATATTCAATCAAATTATGTAAAATTCTGCAACAATGATAATTATTGTTGCTGAACACAACTGCAATTAGTTCATGCATGGTGATATTGCAGAACAAATCTGATGGAATTTGCCATATAATCTATGCCATTGCTTTTGCAGTGCCATGACTTCAATCGAAGCCACCTCAGAATTTTTAGCCAATCACGACTCGGGAACTCTAACAGCCAATTAAAAAGTTACTTCACTTCACTTTATTTATCACAAAATTTGCACAATCTAAATTTTGCTCAAGGCTGTAGCGAATTCAGACTGATATAATAGATAAAATGAAGTAGAATAACAGCGAAGTTGTGTGTTTGAGTTATCAATTTCTGTAGATTTGGAAAAACATCTTGAGGTGGCTTCTGTTCAAGTTGTCATTTTGTAATTACTGATTTGTGCTTTAGTGGCAAAAAATTAGATAGATTATTATGCAACGTTATTAAATGTTTCAAAATAAATTGGCAACAATTCAGGCATTATGAATTCTATGTCACAAATCAGGCCTAATGTTTCTACAAATATAGGTAAAGTTAGCATACAAAACAGTGAGCTGTTGTCTGGGATTTTCAATCCCAATTATGTTATGCTTTTTTATGTTCATGATTACATAACAAGTTTTATGTGTATTAAATGCATTGTATTCTGCAGATTTAAAAAGATGAAAATTACTTTTCACATATAAAAAAACAGGTGACCAAGCACATATCTCCAAAATGAAATACTCAAAAGAAGTGACCACATATTCGTATCTTTTAGATTTTTCCATTGAAGGTAATCTAACAAAACCATATTAAAATAATAAATTGTGGTAAGGTTGCCACAGGCAGATTTGGTATTTACAAAGATTAACTGCAAAAACAAGAGGATTATCAATTTTGTGCAGTGTATAGCAGCAAAAAACCCATGTAGTATGTGCAATAAAATTTCAGCTCAGCATTATAATTCTGGAATCAATAATAGCTTACAACCGTTCAGGTATCAAAATTCAATTCAATCAAATGTCATCTTCACATTTTTTGCTTTCTATTCGGAAGAAAAAAACAAGAGCTTGTACATGTCTCGAATCTTAGTTGATTTCAAGGAGGCAAAACTAGAAATAATTAATGACTTGCTTCAAGCACAAGCTTTGAAAGCTAATTTAAAGTTCGGAATGAAAGATAAAAACAGAATGTTGATTTAAACACAAGTGTAAAAATGATGAAATATTTGAAAATTTATACACGTGTAAAGACTAAAATTGATGACCCGTGAAATCAATTTAAGCACAAACTTCGGGTAACTCCTTTGCAATTTTAAGTACAATTTGTACAATATTCCTTTTAAATAATCGGAAATATTGTCACATAGCGAATAAGAAACTGATTTTGTTAGCTTTAGACATAGGAATTTGAGAGAAACTAAATGATGGAATAGCACATTTTTGTCATGAATGAGATGTTGATGTATCAATGGATGCTACACCAAACTCGTTGAGTTCGATAGTGAAGCTAAGATCAAATTAGATCAATGCATTATGTTATCGATAAAAAATGACGTACAATTGTAAAATTTCCAATTTTGCTCACAAAAGGGGACGCCTCCCTCTATTCACAATTCGTTACAAATACACATGCAATATTCTTTATACTTCGTCAAAGAGAAATACATAAAATCTCAAGACTACACACAAGTTATTAACTACATTGGATGGAGTAGCTTTCAGAATAAACAGCAAATATTTCAACTATTGCAAATCAAGAAGAAAAACGACAAAAGTGTAAGTACAGAAAGAAAATGTTCAAGCCGGTACGTTGCAGGTCGCACGAGCTTCAAAAAACGATTAGAAATGTCTTATAAAAAGCAAAGAAATCTTGCATTAAATCACTCTAAATTGTACCAGAACATAATCAAGATATTCTGCTTCAAAATAGAACCTTTAAAGTGCAAGAAATATTTCATTTTTGGCTAAAAAACTTACTTTCTAGGGATTGATATCCTCTTTATCCAAGATCACGTCGACTCGCTGCTGACCGAGAACACAAGGGGGTACTGCTGCCGGCTACAGGGGCTCTCATTACCAGTACCAAACGGTTTTTCTGCTGATCAAAAGAAACGCGGACTCTTATTAAAATATTAAAAAAAAATAAATAATAATAATAATCAAAAAAAAAAAAAAAAAAAAGGAAAACGAAAAAAGGCTCAAATTAAACAAAATACATAAGTCATATAATTTAAGTTTTTATTTCAGTAAGATACTAATCAATGTATCCAGTGTATCCAGAGGAAAAAAAATAAAGGTAAGTAAAACAATATATATAAAACAATGTAAGAAAAAAGAAATCAAGTGAAAACATTTTTGAAATATCCATACAAAGTTAAAATTGGCCATTTTTAGAAAATCTGCTCATGTTTTTAATACATTACAAAAGTTAAAAGGTCTGCATTTTGACTGCAATGATCATGAATAAATTATTCATTGCGGTTTCCAAGCAACGGCGTTTATAGTCTATTATGTCCCCTTGAAATTGTATTTTAATACACTCTTGAAAACAAAATGTCACAGACTCGCAGAATTCATCGAATTGAATCATTATATCCCGGCTCAGATAAGTTCTACACTCCCTACATAGGCAAAGGGGAAGTTGTTTTTACAGGTAAGTTATTAACAAGGTTAATTTGGTGAAGTGGTTGCAGGAATTTGGAACGCGTGATTGAGCTTACTGTAAAATTATCCAGGTGTTTTACGAATCTTTTGAAAACTTTGACTTTTCCATCGCAATTCAGTAATACGATTTCAAATAAAATTATGCTGTCGAGTAAAGTTTGATTATTATTTGCAACAAAGTATTTAAGATAGTTCATGAATACCTTATTAAAGTATAGTTCGATATAAATATGCACGTGTTTTTGTGATACGGACAGTAATGTATTTGCAAAATTAAACAGATTTGCTTGATAATGTAAATAATTCTACTGCTTCGGTATTCACGTTAAAAATATATATTTAATATAAAGCTACAGATATTAAATAATACTGCATACCATGGCTGCAATTTTGAAAACAAACAAGAATTTATACACTTCATAAATTATTTTCCCTAAAATCGATCAGCTTATTGGTAGTTGTGAAAAATAATATTTGAAATTGTCAAATTTAGTTGTTCCTAGTATAAGCTTAGCTTAGGGCCCGTAAGTCTCAAGAGTGGTAGGGTGCTTGTGAGACATTAATTTAATTAAATCGTACAGAATATGATAAAAATCACTACTACAAAAAGTCACCAAAACGGCTGAATTTTACATATCACAAGAAAGAAAACTTCCATGGGTGAATCAGAGGGCAAATGCATATAAAAATATAAGTGCAAAGTCTTTATGTCGGGATTCCTGTGTATATGATTATGATGTCATCAGAAGAATAAGTAATTAAACTAATTACAGTGTAATTAGCATCAGTTTATGTAAAGAAAAAACACAGTCTTGAAACCAGTTTCAAGACAACCAGCTTTATCTTGCAAAAGAATAATTTGTATGATCGAGTAGTTTTCCCACAGTTAGAGAACTATTGGCTAATCAATGAACTTGAACTCCAGGAATCTTGCCAACAATTTTGTCGGTAATTCATATATGAATACTCATTCTGGCCCAAAGTACATGTCACTTGCAAGCTGTGAGTCATATCTAATGCTTTTGGTATCCATGATGCATGGACATTAAATTATTTAATAATTATCGAAAATTTGAAAAAAATAGCCGAAATATATACTTTATGAGCCATTTTTGTTTTAATAAATCCTTCAATTACTACCATCAGTGACCAGCATCTAAGAGTGTTTTATTTGTTCTTTGCAGGTCCTGATGCAATTCGACATCATAAAGTCACCATTCTTCAGCCGACATATGTTGGTATTGGCACCATGTCAAGGGAGGGTACTAGTAATGCCGAGTATCTATGGAGACCTGGAAAAGTATTTAATAATTAATTTCATCATCAATTCAGTAAGACTTGTAAAGTTTGTAATGATGTGATTGAATTTATTATTTATATTTTTTCAGAAATGGGCATTCCAACCACCAAAATCAGCAAGGGTAAGACCATATAAACTTTGTGTTGCATAATTTTATTTCAATTTGTATTGTCTGCATAACCAGATCTCCACAAAATTGCACCCTCATTCATCTATGTTATACCCAGGTCCCAGAGGCTCTCGTTCCTCTCACAACTCAAAGTAAATAACAATCAACAATATTATTACTAATATTAGTCCATACTACTGGCAGTGACGACATAAATAACAGACTTAATGTACTTTAAAGCCCAGTCCATCCACTTCCATCAAGCTGAATTTTCGCCAATATTCAATTCAAAGTTGTCATATTGCTCAGCAGTTTATTAATATTATTTGACAAATATTTTTGCATCAACACTAATATTTTTTGAATTGTGCAGCAAATTTTGACACATATCTGTTAGCCATGGCGACACCATCGAGGAAGACCATCTAATGTTGGGCTCAGTTCTTCAAATGATACCTCATTTTGGTTGCGAATAGATTATAATAACAATGATTTATTTCTTTGGGCCTTGAACCTTCATCACGTTAGTCTTGGTGATTTGTCAGTAATCAATATACAGTGCAACTTCACTTGGTACTAAATAGGCTAACAGCAACAACCGTGAATGTGCTAGCAGTTTGTTTACTTTGAGTGGTGAGAGGAACAAGAGTCTCTGGGATCTTGATGGTGGGATCTGAGACCCCTACAGTGTACCCCTCCTAGATCAAAAAGCTTACAGTTTTATTTATTTGTTTATTTTTTATTTGCAACATGTCATTATCTCCATGGAAAATGTTATTGCAAGGGGATATGTACCATCATAGCAGCAGCTAGCCCTGTCTTGGTCCTCTTCAATTATTACACATTGGCTAATAAATTATTTTTGTTTCTTTTTTATATGCACATATGCAGGTAGGGGAAATTGGATGGGGTTTAAATCTTCTCAATGATAAAAAGAGATTGAAAAGTGGTCATCAAATAAAAGTAAGTCCGATATTAGGTTCTTTCTGTTTTGATTTTGGTTTTCTTTGTTGAGGCAGTTGGTACCTGGTTATCATAATCATAACATCTGCTTCTGTGCAAGTCCTGCAACCTTCTTCTTTTCACACTTTCTGCTCTTCACATTTCCTGTGTTGATATCACCTATTCTCCAAAGGTCCAAACTCATAGGAGTCCCAAATGATAGAAAAAGTAAAAGTTGTTTGTAGAAGTGCTGATAACATTTTCTTTTCAACAGATAGGTTATGGTACATTTAGACAAGTATTAGAAGACAGACATACACATTTGTACCAGAATCCTTGGTAAGTATTAAATTACCAACTACAAGGGTAAATCTGGAGATGGGTCATAAGGAGTGCCAAAATTGTTGTACAGTCAATAGGAGAGTTGCATTAAATGGTCATGTGACTTTATCACTCCAACACCATTTTTAATTACTAAACATTTTTGTGACAAAAATGCAAATAGTCCTTCTTAAATTATTGCTATATTTCATTGTGTATGGCGAGTTAAACTTAATTGATAATTTTACTACTGTTTTATCATAGTACTATCTTTGTATTTCTGGGCCTCATTTTTACAAGGTTGCACCATTTAGTTTATAAGGGGAGGTGCAGTGGTCAAGTGACCTCTTGGTGCAAGTCACTTATTGTCATAAACTTTACACATAAACTTTCACCACAGGTATCCTGATAAAAGATATGAAGAACAAGACAGAGCTGACCATGCTGGTAACTAATAATTCAGATTGTTACTGGAGGGGGATTATCGGGGTTCCCCTTTGTATCTTTTCGGGGTAAAAATCAGCAATTTGGTCTCTTTTAGGGTTTAAAATATGAGATTTGCCAGATCTTCACTTTTTGGTATCTTTGAACCCCATCACTGAAACTCATGATTTAGGCATCTTTTAGAGATGAAAAATTCATGAAGCAATGCCGTTTCTGTTAGTTCCCTTTTAGATTAGTGTTTAGATCTACGTGGAACTCACTGGTTGCACTAACTTACAAGTAGGTGTATGGGACAAGTTGCACAAAACCTCTATAAAGCTATTCATTGGATAATTCTGTCCAGGCCTTGAGCAATATTGACTCTAATAAGAAGTAGGATTGAACTCAAATGCAGAGTTATCAAAATGAAAATGTTTTCAAATAGATGTATGTTAAAAAATGTCAAAGCATGTGTTCACGGTTTGAGTGCCATAACTGTGAACAAGTAGGTGTTTAAGTGAGTTAGATTATGATTAAAATACATCGAATACAAATTCATTAATTGTAATTTCAGGAAATGGATATCAAGATTTCCACCCTTGTTCAAGAGACAGATGTTTTACTCCCTCAAAAGATCAAGCAAGGCCTAGATCATACACCCCATCGCCCCACAGTATATATCACAATGATAGTAAGTTACCACGACGACCTGAGTCCTGTACACCACCAGGCAGTAATCACAGAATAAGGTCTGGAACAACGTCTAGTAGTTCTACAATGTAAGTATACTTTGCTGGATGCAATTGAGCCCACACAGTATATATTTATCCATACAGGATGAAATTTGGTGATAGTAATAAAAAATGTACAATTATTTTTCTTGGGACTTAATTTGAGTTACCCTTCTTGGCAGAGATTTCTCAAATGAAACCTCTGCAAGGACCAGTGTTTATCTCTAACAAGCATGAGACGATGCCAGCTAAGATCATGTTATTGTGACATTTCCCCCTTTTGAACTCGGAAAGGGACTAGGAGTTGAGATAAGGGAATTTATTCTGTGTGCCAGGTGTTCTTTAAATTGCTAAAATAGTTCAATTTTGTTTTCATTACAGGGTTCATAGTCAGGTTTATGCACTTTAACCAGTACTCTTGTGATGTGAATTTGAAAGAAAACAATTTTTTCTAAAGTTTTGAATTGTAAATTAAAGCGAGTGATTAATTTATATATTGCAAACCTTTTCCTTCTATCAATAATTGTGATGTTTTATACTACCAGCAAGGATTCAGGATTTTTATTAATATTTAAATATTAATTAATATGTAAAAGATTGAGAAATTGTAAATAAAATGAAATGTAAAAATTAGTTCTTTATTTTACCAATTTTTTGTGAGTTTTAAAGTAGTTTTGTGAGCACTGTACGATATAAGATTATGTAATGGTGGTTTAAAAATGTTTAAAACAGTGCTTGGTTGAAATTGCAGAGTCTCCGGCAAAGCGGGCTGGAAAAATTCCAAACAAACATGCCAGCCCGGTTGATGGTACCCTGCGAGCAGAGGCGTTTTTTAAATCTCCCCAACGGTCGACTGTTGGGGAGATTAAAAAAACGCCTCTGCTCGCAGGGTAGGTTGATCAAGATGACTACTACTGAAAAAGTCATCTTGGTCATCTGGGCTGGCTCCCTTACCGGCCTAGTCCGCCTCCAGATAAACACAACATAAAATAGTATTTTGGCAAAGCAGGCTGGCCCACCTCATATAAACAGGCTTTAAAAGATTTATCTGTATGAACCAGACAGGTACAGGAAACAAAAGATTCCAAGTAAACAACAAAACAACAACAAGATGTGGTAACAGTAGAGTACAATGATTGTCCAGTACATTAGAAATTAAGATATATGAAAAGCACACTGTAGCACAAGGTATATTTAGACATCCATTGAATAACCAATCAACCTCAAAACAGAACAAACAAAAGAGTAAACTGTATACTGTTATTGAGTTTATTATCTCATTCTTTTGTGAGAGAAAAATTTTACCTAAAAACTGTAGACATCAGAACACTCTAGTTTTTTGTTCTTTTGTTAAAATGTATAGCTTCAATCAATAGAAAGAGCTGTCATGGGACAATTTGCCAGACTACATAGAAATATCTCAACAAGTGTTTTTTTCAACCTATCTGTTATATGCTATTTATATAACAACACAGTTGAGACAAATCTTTGAGATATTTCTAGACGTGTATGTAGTCCATGCCAGTTAATTGTCCTGAGACAGCTCTTACTATTGAGTCTAACACAATCAAGATCATGAAAGTAGATAAGAGTCATTTTGTTAGGAGTTATTGGAAAACAGTACTCTATCATATGGTAAACATAATTTTGTAAGAAAATGTTTATTGTATTAAAGAGGAATTGTAACCCTACCATTCCCCAATCATGCAAAGAGGACTTCGGCTATCCACTTTCAGGTTCTTGATGTGATTATAATCCAAAGTGAAGAAAGATCCGATGGCATTATGCACAAGTCAAGGTAAATGGGGTACCGCATGAACATTAGGCTTAGACTGTGTTCCTATCATTGCAATAATAAATACCCCAAAAATTATGCCAGCCCCTTAATGTTTCATTCATAAAAACTGTTGTCATAACCCCAAAACATATAAAAAGAACACTACCAGACTGAGTTTAGTTTGTCAAACAGAACCCCAAAGCATATCAAAACATTTAAAAATCTTTGTACAGTTATTATTGCCTCCCACATTTTTTTAGATCACTTCATGGCACAAAACCTGTGAAACAGACTCTGATGAAGTCCAATAGTCAAAAAATATATGAAGCAAAGATTTAATTAATAAAGAGAAATCTTGAAAAATTAACACCAAAAATATGAAATCTTGTTTTGGTCATTTTCATTTTCATTTCAATCTCACAGTCTCAAATTACTTATTCTATTATGTAGCATGGTGCATTGTAATCTGGAGCGGGTGCCGTGTGTGTACTGGTAACCAGTTCACCCTATATTTAATCTGTTTTTCTTCATGTGTTATTTATTCAATTTGTTTAACTCTTCATTTTTGACTTTCGTCTCAAATGTGATTGTCGATGCATGTGAAAAAGTGAATACAATAACTTCAGATACAATCTTTCACACAAATGGCTCCCTAGTACCTGAGTTGAAACTACTCGATTTGGTTATTTTTCTCAAATTTCCCACTTCCTCCCTTTTGTATCCTGCTTGGCTGAGATTTCTTGAAAGAAACCACTATAAGGACGTGTTTACTTTTTTATAAAACAACAAATGATCTTACATTGCGACGACTTAAACTGAAGCCACCTCAGAAATTGAGAACTTTAGAACTCATTTGAAATTGAGAACTTGAACAGACAATTGCAAACTTACAAACAATTTTATTGCAAACAATCTTAAGCAAGATTATCGCATGGCAAATTTATAAAATTAAGTTGATAAATAAAATGAAATAATTCTATGATTATTTGTTTTAAATCTCAATTTCGGATAATCTTGAGATGGCTTTGGTTGAAGTCATCACAATGTAATGTTTCTCATCCAAAGATTTGGATTGGAAGGTTGACGGAGCGCTTATAAAATATGTTCAACATGTCCTTGCTGTAGCAAGCAAAGTGCCTATGCAGCACACATAACTAAAATATCTATTGCATTCATTCTTATCAGAATACGAGTCAGACAAGAGAAAAACAGAGTGTAAATGATAAAAGCATTGTTAAGTGTACAATAAATCACTGGTTGAGTGTCTTTAATTATCCAGAATTCTCTCATAATGATATTAATTACTAGAAATTCACTCTTGTCACAATAATCAACACGCAAAATATACCTAATAATAGAAAATACTATAGTACAATATTCTTCAATTAGAATTAATAAACTTATATTTAGTAGTCAATAAATCATTCATTTGATAATTATTAATAAAGAACTGATAATCATTAATAAAACCATGGTTCCGTAACAAACCAAGGAATACCTTGTCAAAAGACTTCAGTATTCCTCTTTCTGAATGATTTATCCTATGTCAATGTTTAGAAAAATTATATAATAAACCAAGAAAAAATGTTACCTATCCATCAGGTGCCAACTGCATAAAGACTGAATAGCATCATTCAAGGGATAAAATCTATAAAATTTGATGTAGATGGATAATGTTCATCCTATGGATAATTCTATTCAGTTTTGTGCAATTGGCCCCAGAAATTTGTCACTAATGTCATTTTATTATCAGTTATTATTAGTATTTGATCAATAATAATATGATGGAAATCAATTTATCAACAATTATTTATTAATAATTATCAACTGCTAATAAGTATTAATTCAATTATCAGTTTTATTAAATTCATTATGAATCATCAATCGATCATTAATAATTACTAATGAATTAGAAATATTTATTCAGTGGAGCATAAAAGGGTCATAAATAAGCATATCTAGTTTACCAGTTTACTAATTATACACACAAGACATTGATTCACCATTTTCTTATAAGATAATTTTGTACAAACTGTAAAATGATCATATCTTAGGTAGTTTAGGGGCAGCCACCACTGGGTTATTTTGCTCAATAAGTTTACGACCTTCATTCTTGTAGTCATATGTACAGCCATGGACTTCAGCATAACGATGAGTTGCGCAGAATGTATTACCGCATCTGAAAATCAAAATGGAATTATTTATCAAATGAAGGGTTCTTTTAGGGGGAGGGGTAGGAGTAGAATTTGTGAGGACCATAAAAAAAAATAAAATAAAAACAGGCTAAGAAATGTAGAGGGTCACCAAAATCATTACTTGGAAAGTAAAGTTAACTTTTCAAAAATATTAGTCTTAGTAGGCGTTGTTGTCAGGTTGTCTTATTCATTTATTTATTTATTTTTAAGTAACTAATGGGAGCTTAGTTTGGTAAGTAAACATGTTTCTTTAAGCTCCCATCATTCTAAACTTATTTTGCAAAAATATTATAATTGAAATGAAAATAATTCTTAACCCTTTCACCAATCATCTACTGTTGTAATCCTCTCCCAGAACGTGGGAAAACCAGCAAAGGAAAAATATCACTTTTTATCAAGTCCATTTTTTGTGTTAAAAAAAATAAAATTAATTATAAATGAGACAATTCCTGTGTGTATTGAACAACAACATGTGCACTTGCTAAATAAGATAACTCATATACTACCATAAATCCCATTGCAGACAGAATAATAAAGTTATATTCGCCACAGTGTATTCCCTGAAAACAGGGAAAGTTCGTCCCAAATGCAGTTACATTATCCCTGTTTTCAGGGATAGAGTGGTGAAAGGGTTAATATATCTGACTCATAGTAATTTGGTGTGGCTACAGTTATATTTATTGATGTTTGTATTGCAGTTTGGAGATGAAACATTTTCAATCTGTAATTGTCTGACTGTACTTTACAAAAAGATCACTCTAAAAGCAGAAATCTTAAATTAAGCAAAAGTTTCTTATTTCTAGGTCCTGAGACAAGACAGCAGATCTTACAATGTGTTTAAATTACTTAATTGAAGATCTAGGATCTTGTTTCAGGACCCAGAAATAAGATTTAAGATTTCTGCTTTTAGAGTGGATTGTGTGACAGATATATTATATATCAAAGCTTAGCCAATCAACACATTATTCAATAAAATGATGCATTCTGATTGGCTAAGCTTTGATATATCTCTGTCACACAATCTTTATCAAAAGCACTGATTTAAAAAAACAAACCTGCATTGGAAGGTAGTTGCTAATCCAGTCTTTTTGCTACAGAAGCAGCATCGTGTCTTCTTTTTACTTTGTACAAGTTGAGGAGGATGTGTTTTTACAGGGGGGAGGTGATGAGGAGGCGCAACTGTTGAAATATATCATAAAGCAATACATGAGGAATTTTGAACAAATAATGTATCTATAGGCATTAAACTAATCAACAAATTTGCAAACCAAACAACTATCAAACTAACTAACAACCAACAATCCTTCAAGCTGAAAAAAGGCAAACACACACACCAACCGAATAATAGACAGACAGACAAACCAACAACATACAAACAACAGACATATTCAAACAAACACACAAACTAACGTTACCAAATAAAAACAGACAAACGAACAAACAAACCAACAACATACAAACAACAGACATATTCAAACAAACACACAAACTAGCCAAGTAAAAGACAGACAAACAAACAAACCAACAACATACAAACAACAAACAGACATATTCAAACAAACACACAAACTAACAAAATAAAAGACAGACAGACAAACAAACCAACAACATACAACCAACAGGCAGACTGACGTTCAAACAAACAAATAAACACAAACAATTGATAAACTTAATGTCCATATCTAATTTTTCATAGTAACTACTTGGCTTGTTGTTAATTAAAAACAAGCAAGCAAAGTACAAAAACAATAACAAAAAAACAGACAGACAAAGAAACAATGCCAAAAATTTAACAAACCACTTAACCATTCAATAGATCTAAAAATAACAAACAATACTAAGCAACTACACATAAAATGTATTTATCATCACATAATAATTATCACATAAAAATTATTTTACCTGACTCAAGACGATTTTTATAAGCACTTGAACCAAGCTAAAACAAACCAAGTTAGATAACTTTAGTAACAATTTGTAACATCATAACTTGATAATTATTTCTGAGTGAACATGGAATCAAAAGAACTAAAAATCAACTGTGGTCAGCTTGAATGTAGGTACCCCACAATATTTAGCACCCTGCATTCAATATGGGATTGGTCCCTTTTTTCTCTCTGCTTTACAATCAGACCAGGTTACACACTTTTTTGCTTTTTTTTTCATCATCCAATAACAGATTATAACCCATGATGACCTAGGTTACTCAAATAATCATCCCTGTTCAACTTACTCTAATATTGTGGTAAAACTTTTCTGGTGATTCAGCCTCTTTTAACCTTGTAATCCCAGCGCTGCCAGATGCTATATCACCATGGTAACTCCCTTGAAGATACTCCTCTGGTATTCTACTTCGCCTTAAACTACTACTACCTGACATATACTCTAAATTATCTCGATAATGTGGACTAGAAGTTCTATGTTCTTTAGAGCCACCTTTAGACCGTTGTATATTATGTGGGCTTCCTGGTGTATAGTCCAGAGAATCCCCACCATATGGTGGACTAGAAGTTCTATTATTTTTCCGTGAAGGATTTTTGGGTTTAGATATACTCCCAAGAGGTTTTATTTCTTTAGCATCTTTGACTAGTTCAGATATGCTTCTCCGACCATCTTTAAAAGCACTCCTTGTTAAGGATCTGCTGTTGAATGATGACACCTTCGGCTCCTGGGAATTGACAAAGAAGTCTGAGACATCGATTTGTTTGCCTTTTTTAGTGTTGACCGGTGGAAGAGGACCTTTCACTTTTGTATCTCCTTCAGTTTTTGCTTCATTAGCTTCTAATTGTGGAGAATGGTGAGGCTTATAATGTGACTTGTCAGTCTTTTTAGCATTCAAAGCACTCGGGTTTGACCTCTTGTGTGCTGCCTCAGATAGCTGTAATCTGAAACATATTAAATAGTAAATTCAATTTTACAGCACTTTACAATAATAAACGTTCCTTCAAGACAAAATTGTCTTGCTACAAACTTTTTAACATCACAAGCATCTGTCTTGATACAGTTACCGCAAAAATCTGTTACCACCTAAAATTTATGCACATTCTTCTAACGTCTACATTATAAACAATCACAGATTTTTGCTTTGCACTCTAAAATACAGCAGATTATGGTGAGGACACTCAAAACAAATAAACACTTGTATTTATTTAGCTTTATATTTTGATTCTGAGCTTTCTGCTGCTTCAAATCCTCTAAAAAAGTAGGACTAAACTCAAATGAGTTATCAAAATGAAAATGTTTTCAAATCGATTCACTTAAAGGATGCATGTTAAAAAAAGTGTCAAAAAAGCACAAAGTGTTCACGGTTCAAGTGTCCTCATAATTATCCCAAAACTCTAGATTTGCCTTTTTTATCCATCAAAATTAATAGTTTCCTACATTTAGTTAAACAACATCTTAAAGAATAAAATGAATTACTGATTGGTTACTCTAAAGATTCATAGTCATTGTCTACAAAAATGTATAGATTACTCTCCGAATTTGTTTGATAGTTATGCCATGTCTTTTAGCTATAACAGTCTACCTTCTCCACCACAAATGCAGTAGTTGTAAATTCAAAATCAATTCTTTTACAATTTTCAAATTTTCATTTATTACATGTATTTAAAGTCTTAAATTTTAATGTAGAACCACTTAGACTAGCATTTGTTATTAGCGGGTATGAGATTTTGCTTTGTAAATATAAATGTGAATTTATGTGAAAAGTACATATATTACTAATAATTGTATAATAATTATTACCTTCTTCTTGCACTAGCCACACCAGTTTTAGGCTTTTCCATAGTTGGTGGTACTGGCTGTGGTAAAATATCAGGCTAATAAGAAAATGATAAAATAAATAAAATTAATAAAGAAGTTTATAAAATTCATGAATAATTATGAACCCAGAACAATAGAAAACCACTACTGTGAAGGCATCTGTATATTTTATACCTTGAAATATCTTGGCCAAATTAAATCTAGCTACATTAATCTAGACATTTTATAAGTAATATACAATATTCACGTCAGTTCTGTAGGGAATATAAAATGTCTCGCCTTTGGCTCGACATTGTCTATTCCATACAGATCGGCTGCTCATATTGTATATATTACAAATAAATGATTGGATAAGTGCATGGATAAAAGAATGAATTAAAATAACAGCCCTATTACAATATGACATCACAGTATGCTTATGTGGGGGATAGATTTCCCAGATTAATAGGAAATTTGACAAAATTTTGTTCCAGGGAAACAGTTTCGTCTTAAATGGATTGATTTTCAGATGTAATATGTGTACATAATTTATATTATAGTACATAAAATGCCACTTGTCTTGATGAATTATGACAGATATCAGAACAATGTTGTGCCTCCGAAAACCACGATCCTTTGCGTTAAAACAGTAGTTTGTTATAATTCAATAGGCGAGTTGCATTATTGCATCATTTTACTCCCAATACCAGCATGCTTTGCGAATTCTCTTTCATATTCAATTTTTGTAATTCCTGTAGAGATTAGCAAAACAATGTGCACTAATTGTGATAGAATAAAAAGTTGGCAAAGCGTTCTGGTAGTGGTAGTATTCCACGTCATCATGCAAAATGCCTTCATGTGCCTTGTTTTCTTGTGAGGTCATAGTGCATTAGAGCAATAATTAAAAAAAAAACACATAACAATGACATTATAATTTGTGAAATGCAATTTCAACCAGGCAATGACAACCTTTTCTGAGGCAAACACAACAATAGCAGCATCTTTTATGACTGGTTCTGGTAATATATCAGTATTCTGCATTAGCAGTTTGACACGTTTTGACGATAGCTGATGATGATGGTGGCAATGATGATGACATCAAAGATTACAACAATGTGATGAAGATGATAACGATGATACAGAGTATAGCACCCATGATGATAATGACAGCAATGGAGATGACAACAACAGAATGATGAAGATGATAACAATGATCAAGATGATGATGATGATGACAGTGACAAGACATGTAGGGATATGAAATGAAAAATGAATAAATGAATAAATAAATGAATAAAGAATGAATGAATATTTGAATGTAATTTTGTGGAATAAATTAATGTAGATTTATGCAATGTTTCCTGAGTGTAAAGGCACATTTCCGCCGACTTGTTATATTCTATAAAACAGTAGCCCAGCAGTTCAAGTCCCAACTGAGGCAGTTTTTTTTAAATCAATGAAAAATTACATAAATGTGTACCTTTTTCAATGACCAGATTAATGACAACAATGAAATAATAAATAAAAATAGTTTCAAACATTTGAGTCAAAGAGAAGGACAATCATTATTACCTTTGTAACTTTCTGTGACTGTAGTTTATGTCTCAATAACTTCATCTTGTTCATTGTAACTTTATTCTCTTTCATAGTTTCTTGGGATACAGGTTTTTGTGAGTCCTCGTCTTCTTCATCATAGAGATTGTACATGGATGCACCACTAAAGAACAAATTGCAAGAAATATTAAATTATTCATTCATTTATCTCAACCTGACAAAATCAGCATAATTTCTGAACTTAGCTAATAAGTATTTCCAGTGTCTTTCTTTTGCAATCTTTCTCAAAAGCACAGAATGATTGAAATGGTGCAATGCATATTACAAAATCTTGATAATAATAATGAACATTGTACCATTCAAATCTGTAATTTTGAAAAACATTTGTGTGACAGATATATATCAAAGCTTAGCCAATCAGAATGCACCATTTTATTCACATAATTTGATTGGCTAAACTCTGTATATATCTGTCACACAATCACTTCCAAAATCTGTACTGTTGAAACAGATTATGTGACAGATATATCAAAGTTTAGCCAATCAGAATGCACCATTTTATTGAATGAGTTTGATTGGTTAAACTCTGTATATATCTGTCACACAATCACTACCAAAATCTGTGCTGTTGAAACAGATTGTGTGACAGATATATATAATATTATCTAAGCTTAGCCAATCACAATGCACCATTTTATTGAGTAATGAGTTTGATTGGCTAAACTTTGTATATTTCCATCACACAATCATTTCCCAAAGTACAGATTGAAATGGTTCTACTGCTAACAATAGTCTTACCTCAAGGAATCAGATAGTGGGGTGAGTGTACCATCACCCCTATCAACAACTCTAAAGAAATTATACTGGTCACCATCCCTGAACACTAACAAAGTCACTTGTCTGTTATCCTTAGGTAAACGATCCCAGATTTCATCCCTGTGAGAGTACAAAAGAAAACACATTATTATGTTTTAATAATATTATTATTATAATTGCAACAAAACCCCATTTTTTGGACAGTACATGTTGGAACCAAAGGAAATGTCCAGTTTGGAGAGGTTACATTTTCAGGAACACGTTATGGGAATTCCATAATTCTGGAGAAAAAACACAAAAGATGTCCATATGAAGAGAATTTTGGTGTGCTTGAGGGTTTGCTATAGAGTGGTTGATTCCTCTGTATTAGACCTTTGGTAATATTGTTATTAGAATATTATTATGCAGCGAGAAAAAGATATGTACAATAAAAATATGGGTAGATCTGATACACTGAATTGAAATATGACTGACGATCATGAGAACGAGGCTAGTTGGTCGTCTAGGTGAGCAGTTCACCCTTGGACTTATTTGTTGTTGGTGAAAATCGGCACAACACTGATAACCGAAGTGAAACTACAATACAGACATCAATACAAAACACTCTTGATGTGCAATGACTGACTAGCCTTGTTTCTGTGATCTTGCCTCAGTGTATAACCATGCCGTCTGCCATATTTCGATTTGGTGTATGATGTGATACATGTTAAATAATTTAGTTATGCTACATAGACTAAATTAAATGTTTATTTTGAGCACTAACTGGTTAGCTTCCATGTATTCAGCCATTTCTTGCAAACTTGGATCTTCCATGGGTACTGCAAATAATTCATAGTACACTATTAACAACAGGCCGCTTATAAATAATAATTTAATTTCAATTATTAATTTTACTAACAAATCAGGATGCTTTGAGAGATTCAGATTTTCTTACTCTCTTGAGAATAGTAAAACAAGTTACTGGGATTGGTCATTTTACATGAGAAAGATGGCAAGGCATTCTGGAACTGGTGGTATGTGATGCTATAATGTAGATAGCCTATTGGGAATGAAAAGTCGACATGGAGAAAGCCATAATTATAGGTAATAATTAATATGGGCAGAGAATATATGCATAAAGTCAGGTGAAATCTTCTAATGGAAACATTTTATTAGATCAAAAAGACATGACAAAGTTACTGCAGTTACATAGTTGCATAAAAAACTTAAGCCACTCCCATTTGAAGTTTGTTGGGAACCTTACAGCCAAGTCTTGCTTTACGCACACTCCCTTGCTTTCTTTTAGTATAATCATATTATACAGAGTGCAGCACATCTCCCTCATTATGGTTTGAGATAGACTAATAAAAGACAGTT
Organism: Diadumene lineata; assembly: GCA_918843875.1. Classification (NCBI taxonomy): domain Eukaryota; kingdom Metazoa; phylum Cnidaria; class Anthozoa; order Actiniaria; family Diadumenidae; genus Diadumene; species Diadumene lineata. Next base: position 7,756,253 of record OU974084.1, read on the forward strand.
TTTTAGATTTACATACCTCGCCTTGTGTTGATAGGACCTCCCCTCATGGCAAGAACAAGTTGTAATGTTGCACCATCGCAGATACTGATAGATAGATAGATAGATACATAGTTTTATTGATATTTACATAGCAGCTGGAGGGCTGAATATTGTATACTAGTGACAAGAAAAGAGTAAATTAGGTTATATTAATTAATAAATCATAAGTCAAAAATAATCAAAATCATGGCATACAAAGGCAACTGTAAATCGGATACAGACTCTTTCTGATTTACATAAAGTTGAACCTTTATTTTCTCAAAATCAAATGATGATATTTTCAATTTTCTTTCACAAAACACTTGTACTGTGTTGGGAGTCTCATAAGTAATATACAATATTTGCATCGGATCTACATGGGATATACAATGTCTCAACTCAGCTCGACATTGTATATCCCATAGATATTGGCTGCTCATACTGCATATATTACTAGTGAAGTTTCAATGTGACTTTCACCATTGCAATATTGAATATTGTTTTCTTTTGTGCTAATGCAACTCTGTAATGTGTGGAGCATCCTTGTTTAACATAATTCAATTCTGAACGTTTATAAAGATGAACATGGAAAGGCAGAAGATTTTCTTGTTTGTACAAATTGTTTTTGATTTTGTTTTTGTGTACATAGTACATGAACTTGCAAAATATAATTGAACATTATTTGTACAATATGTACAAAATTAATTTATTTGAGTTAACGTTTTTGGTGTAATAAATTGATTATGAAATGTCTCATAGTTGAAATAACTATTCCCTCAACTACCAACACTTTTGATAACAATTTACTGATTGATTGATTGATTGACTGATTTAATTTGATGCTTGTTTTTTTATCAGATTACTGATGACTTAAATCAAGTATTGTTTGATAGAAATTAATGGATTTATAACTAATTTGAACGAAACAGTGATCCACTTAAGTCACTGGGTATTGGCCACTGAACTAATAACACAGCACACTAACCAACAGTGTTCTTTCTAGTCTTGTCATAACAAATAAGTATCTCAGTTAAGTACTTACTTATAATCATGAAGGCAAAAGTCATCAATAAGCTCCACAGATCTCCAGATTAAATGCTGCTGTGAGATAGGGATTCCTGTGGATAACAACACACAGTGGGACATCAATAGGCTGATGGATCTTTACTAGTTGGGGGTGAGGTGGTGGGTGTCCTTACTGTGATAAAGAACATTAAACATTGACCAACTACCTGAGAATGTTGCAATATGGCCGATTAAAAATAGACAGTTATTTGACAGAGCTCTGTAGCCGACATATTCCACAACTACCCCTCCATTCCCCGCACATGGATGTTGCCACATGTAATTTTGCAAACTACCATCGTTCAAAATGTCTATCAATATAAATAATTTTGTTTTTTGGGGGGAGATGAAATTATGTTTTTTTAATTGGTTGAACGAGGTTGAAGTTGAATAGTTTTTAGGTCAAAAAATCAAGATGCACAAAGATAAACAAACAAATATAATATACAAGTGATCATGAAATGACAAAATAAACAAACGACAAAATAGAAAGAAAAGAGCAGTTGGGCTGAAAATGAAACAAAAAAAACACACAATGAAAATGAGAGGTTGAAAAATCGCGTATCAAAACTTTAAATGAAATATTCCAAGATAAAATGCCTGACTAAACGTCAAATTAGAAATATTATGCAATGTTGTTCTTGGAAAAATTTCCAGCTACTACGTGCTTGTATCCACTTGTTTTTTGCTAACGAAAAAATCAATAAAATAAAATAAATACTTCCGACAGCGAAATTTGAGAGAATGAGTCGAAATACAATTTGGAATTTGGCGTTCGATCAGAAAAAAAAAAAGATTTGAACCTTTTTGCATCTCACGAAATGGAAATTCAATGTTTTCGCGTTTTTTTCATGAAACTGTAGAATTTCTTTGAATTCGTTTGCCATTATTTCTTGGTAGTTTTCTCCATAAACTAATATCCCTTAGCGTTTCTTTTTTCTTATAATTGACGGAATGATTTTTGTTTTTTTCTGTGGATTCTAAAATTGTCCAAATTCGTGAATTATTAACTAGGCAAATATTCTGCAAAGCAGAAGCAAATCCAGCCAAAATAATAGAAAATACATATCATTAGTTGATTTAATCAAACGTTATGAGTTTAACACTGCTTATAAAGTTTTTTAAATGTGGATGATTATCAGGCGAAATCATACAAAGTGTTCAACCAAAATAATTATTTTAAAAAAATTCTTCACGAATGCCCACAACATTTGAATGTGCATCAAACATTTCTTACCTTCTAAACGCTGTATTTTTGCTTTGATGCTCATGATAGTCTCAAAAGGACTAACTCTCAACTCAAACGCTGTTCCAGTTAGCGTATGGATGTATAGGTCCATCGAAAGACCTAAAAATTGTCGAAAAACGACACCAATGCCCAAAAAAATTTACTTCGTCAGAGCATTAAAGCATCAAGGTCACACGTAATCTTCGAAGAAAAACTCATTTTTCCTCCAGTCTGAACTGGAAAGTCAATCACCAAGGCATACTGGAAGACTCCTTAGTGTCCAACATACATAAATAAAACAGTAAATATAAAACTAAGCGACGAAAAGGCCTAAAATTGAATGACACTCTCTCTATCCGACAGCCATATTCTTCGTCTTCAGAATTCTTGCATCTCCCGGATGTACAAATTGTTACTATGACGACTAACCCAACATTTTTTCCCGCGTAAACAAATATAAATAGACGCGAACATTCAGCCAATCAGAAAGAGGCTTATTTCTCCAAATTAATTACTTTTCGAAAGTTGTTTTTATTCTCATAAGAGGCTTTTGTGTTTTTGCGATCGATTAATCCGGGTTTATTTGCTGTATCTAAGTAGGAATAATACTGTAAAAATAGGGCTTTTCAAATCCACCAAAATGATTTGTCTATACTGAATTAAACTTGGGATGTTTTATTTAACTTTGCCAAAAAACTGATAATTATCAAGTCCCACGGAAGATTTAATTGTTTTCGAATTAATTACTGAATTAAATACATCCTTTTAAGGAAAAAATGGAACATTCTGTGCTAATATCTCATGTAAATTTGAATAAACGTAAAGATCTGTTTGGTTAGTTAATGACTTTAAATTATTTTGATTTTTGTTATTGATTAATTTAATAATATTAAACTCTGACAGTGAATAAAGAAAACTAATTAAACAATGGAGTATTAAATAATAAATAAATGAATGAAAAAAAAAAACAACAAAAACAACAAATTGGATAAATTACAAGGCAACCAGTTTATAAATAATTAATAAATCAATCATTTATATCTCCTAGGGTATGATTTTTAAGACTATAAAAAATGTCAACAAACAAAGGAATTGAAAATAAAAATAAAATTCATTAACAATTCATGAACCTGAAACTATATGGTAACAATACAAAATCACTCCTGTGGAGGCATCTGTAACAAGTGATACAGATTTAGGCTTGATTGGCATAATTATGGTTTAGAATGAAGTATCTCGGCCAAATTACATTTAATTTCAAAATTTGAAATCAAAAATAGCAGCATTAATCTTGAGATTTGAGAGCTGTTTTAAAAATTTTATAATACAGATTGCTTGCTTATATTGTATATATTCCTTTTTATGTTGGACAATTTATAATTTCAGTTCCCCTCTCAAACTGGTGTGCCCAAACCCAAACATTATAACTGGCTTTGGAGGCGCAACAACGACAATGAAAATCTCAATTCTGGTCCTGACCTCTCTGGGATTCAGGGATGTCAAAGGACAGATAAAATTCCAAAGTTTGTATGAGAGAAAACTTAAAAAAATTCTAAAGATTATAAGGGTATTTTATAAATTTTTCTGTTGCAAATGTGTGTGAATTATTCTTAAAATAAAGAATTTATGAGCATAGAATTGGTGAACGAGTAAATTCTTCATTGAATGAACCATGGATGAAAACACCATTAATAAAAGTACAATAAAACAAATTTTTATTCAAGTTGACTCCATGTTATTCAAAGTGCATCTTGGTCACTCATTATTTGAAGTTGGGTTTTTCATTAAGAACAACTCCAGATTGTTGTATAATGTAATTGGCTGCCCAATGACCACAGCGAACACAATCATCAACATCTTTGCCTTGTACCAGCTGACTTATAAAACCTACAAAACAAAGGAGAGATGTTCATGAGTTGATTTAATGGCTACTTGGGAACAGTCTGAATCAAAATTGATTAAATCATAAATTGATAGATTGAATGATCGTTTAATTAAATGATTGCTTGACCTTCTGAATAATATAAAGTGACTGGGGGAGGGAGGAGAAGTGATTTATGAAGTAAGGAATACAAAATAGATGATTAATTTTATGAAATTGCTGTAAATGCATGATCAACTATAGATTGATAGGCAGACTGGATTGACTGATCAATGCAAAAAAATGTAAAATGTAAAAAAAATGTAAATTTCTTTAACATAGCCTTGGATTTTAGAGTAGTTCGAAATGTTTTGGTTTCTCATGAAACTCTTTGACACTCCTTACCCATACACTTGATATAATGTACACACAATTTTGTAGTCAATTGATTTTTAACATTTTTTCAATAATTAAATAAATGATTAACCGGCTGCATGGATCATATTGATTTGACTGAACGAAGTGTGGATTTAACTGTATGTGACAGACTGATTTAAAAATTATTGTTTGATGAATGGAAGATTGACCAGGTTTGCTCATTGAATGATGGTGATGGGGGGATGTAAAAGAACTACTGAGGACGCAGGTCATGACCATCATTGGTGATAGGCCTACACTAATACATACTAACTACTAATCAACCCTATGCTTTTGAAACCAGATTATATACTACAAAATAATATTAGAAATTGTAAAGAGCATTGACATTAGTTGAAATGCGCTATATAAGCTCTACATTACATTACATTACATTACAATACATTACATTACATTACATTACATTACATTACATTACATTACATTACATTACATTACATTACATTACATTACATTACATTACATTACATTACATTACATTACATTACATTACATTACATTACATTACATTACATTACATTACATTACATTACATTACATTACAGTGTCTAACTGGTTGGTTGACTGATTGCTCAGGTAAGGATAGAGGGTGGAGTACAATCAATGTAGGGAAATATTACAAACCTCCTACAAAAGCATCCCCAGCACCGTTGGTATCAATGATGTTGTCTTCTTTGATTGGAATAACAGGATATTCCTTCACTTCTCCATCTAAACAAAATATGTCACAGAAATTAATTGGGATGACTGTGCCTGTGAACAAACAAGGTATTCTAGGCAAGATATGAGGGATAAAATTTTCATATATTGTATGGTGGGGATGATCATTGGAAAGTTTTCAAGACCCTAATCTCTGATTTTGACCACTAAAAGAGACGATGACCATTTACATATATTATTACATTGATAAGAGTTTGCATACTTTGTACAACGATAGTTGGCTCCTTGCCATGAGTAATAACCACAGTACGTTGTCTTTTTGCATTATCTTTTGGTAGAGCAGCAATCTTCTTGGCTATCTCTTTCAAATCTTCAGTCTAAAACAACCAATAATTATTGAAATCAACAGTCATCAGTCACATTTGTTGCCTTGCTTGGCAGAGATTTCTCAAAAGAAACATTACTTTTCAGAAAACTTTTCCAAGTATTGTAATTTCTTTCAGATCATGATTTTAATCCTGGCTTGTTTACTCGACAGCATTTGAAAAATTTAAGTTCTCTGAGGAGTTTCTTGTGTACATGAAATTAATGACAATTCAGTTTAAAGTGCCTATTACCCCTCAGAGTGGACCAATAATTTAGTAAAATTGCAGACATCGAGAGCTTTCAAATGATATAAATAATAAGTGATTGGTTAAAAGCAGGCCTAGATATTTAGGGTTTAAAAGCTGTATTTTGGGTTTCCTGTGTTACTTTGACAGATGCAAAACTAGGTCGAGTGATGTCATACTGTACCTGGGCACATGCGCAGTGGTTTACATATCTCTCATCACATTATACTTGTCATGCAACACTACATATAAAATTGAAATCGACACCCAAACAACATAAGTTATTTGATAGGGTACATTCTTGTTGTGTTGGAAATTGTTGGCAAATCAAAAGAGTTCCATGTGGTACAGTATGACATCACTCGACCCAGATCCCCATTCCTTGCAAGGGCGAGGTCACTTAATACTTTAAAAATCAATAAAATATTCGCGTTTGCTCCAAAATCAATTCTAACAATGAAAATCGTTTTCCTGCAGTTCCAATTTTTTATTGTTCTAGGGGTGATAGGCACTTTAATAGAGTTGTTTTCGTATGATTGGAAAACAGTACTGTATCGTATGGTAGACATAGTTTCTAAGAAAATATTTGAATTTTCTACTGTATCGTAGTGGTATCGTAACCATACAGTTTCCGACTCATGTGAAAACAACTCTACAGAGTAACTTTACACAGAGATAACAAAAAATGCTTATCCGCATAATGTCATTCTTAAAGAAAGCAGACTTTTGGTATAAATACAGTATTTCTATAATCAAATCATATATATATCATATATCACTATACACACCTCAAAGTTATGAGTTTTAGCAAAAACACCCAATTCCTGGAAAAAAAAAATAGAATAGAATAGAATCATTATGGCATGTCTTGCAGTATTTTAAACACTTTTGCTTAATCTGTGAGAGTAACAATCATATACCATAATTAGCCACTGCATGAGAAAATGCAGCAGCAACTCCCTGAATGTTGCCACAAAAGAAAAATATTATAACTGTTGCAATAAAAAAAAAAAAAAAAAACCTGTTGCAATATGAGATAGAGACTGCATGGAATTTATAAATAGCTTGTTGTACATAAGCCACTTTTGAGTTTATTATTACAGCTAAATTCATTGTATCGCGACCCATCCTTTCAAAACTTTATTTTCACTTTGGTCTTTTCAATCAATTTCATAAGGCGGAGCTTGCTCTAACATGTTCTGTCATTAGTTAATCTAAAATAAGCTCCTCCCTTTAAATTGATTGACGGTTCCAAGAAAAACGGTAGGTTGCAATATAATGAATTTGGCTGTAAACTGGAATAACCTTGATCACAAAAAAATATTTTTTATTCCATCTGGATATAACATACATGCATTTTCACAGAATTTGCTAAAGACAAAATGATATAATCTTTAAAGGTTAATTTAGCATGATCAACAGCAAAAAAAGGAGTCACATTGTTGGTATCACTTTTCTCTTACAGTTTCATTTCCAAACAGGATGTCTATGTAAGGCATGGCCTGCATCATGGGATCCTTGAAAAATTCACACAAGAATGGGGCTGATAGATTCATCATAAACGTCTACAAACAAAACAAATTAATAATAGAATTAATAACACATTTATATTTATAGTACAATCACTGTGGTGGTTGGTTAAATGAATACATAGATTATGCATAATTCAGTGGGCAGATGAATGAATGAAAACGTGAAACAATAGAAACAATTTTGGGTTGATCTGGATGAGCACATGAGTGGAGGAATGAATGAATTTATAAATAAATGAATTCAATGATCAATGAATGAATGGATGGATGAAAGAATGAATAAATAGATTTATAAATGAATGAATGAATGAATGGATGAGTGAATGAATGAAAGAATGCATCTATAAATGGATGAATGAATAAATGAATGAACAAAGGAATAATTGAAAGGACAAATTACTGCATGAATGAAGTGGATGAACATGGAATAGATCAATATATAAGTTGTGAAAAAGAAAAGGACAAACAAACACACAATTACTTTTTTTTAGCTTTAAAACCAATAGTGTAGTTGCAATTGTTCCTTACAACATCACATAAAGGATAAATGCATTAATTTGTAATTTTACCTTATTGTTCTCAGAAGCATGTTTTCCTACTGATACTATTGATTCTGGAGAAACAGTTAGAAAAAATCCCTGAAAATTATGAGATTCACAAGAATAATTAGTTTCAATTGACATCAGGTATAATGATGAGGTTTAATTTAGAGCTTAGGGATAAACTATAAATTTAAGATTGTTAATGGAATGGTTGGCAATTTTTTGTATGCTTGATTTTTTTTCAAGATTAACTCAATTAATCTTGAAGTGTTTCTTTGTACATGGGATACAATATTTTGTTACACCCACGTAACAAAATATTGTCATTTAATAAACCTTGTTTACTTTGTTTTTCAAATTTCCACAATTCCACCATCAATAATAATATTATAGTTTAATGGTTGACCATCCTTTGGATGACAACATCAAAATTTAATATGTAATTGTGAACTTACTGCAATGTAAAAGAATTTAGCTTTTTCAACAAGTGCCCAGTTTTCTGGTTGAAATAGGTGATCTTTGGAGTAATGATTGGCTGCACCAAGATTAGCAATTAAAGACCTGAAAAACAAATACATAAAATAGAAATGTAAAAACTGTACATTATGATATAGCTAGAGGGCAAACAATAACTTTGTGAAACAGTATTATTTGGTACAAGATAGTGCTACAATCTTCGATATATATATTGTTGAGACTCTTCAAAAATTGCAGAACCCCCCTCCACCTAAATTGACCAATGCTGTTCTTCATGAGAAACACCTTCAGGGAACACAATCTTGCATTTTGAGGGGAGGAGGTTGAAAGAAAGACCATTAAATCGATGTATTTCAGGAAATTAAACATACTCAAGAAATGTCAAAGTGTACAAAGAGTCTCAACATTCATGTTAAATATTGTAATTACTGTACTGCAATTTGTAAACTCAAACACTTGAATGCACCGCTATTTGTTGTTTTTGCTCCCATCATTCAAAACTCTGAATTTCACTGAACTGCTTCCAAACTTTGCCTAACTCTGCCTTCTCATACCAAGTTTTGTATGAAATCAACATAATCGTGATAAATCATGATTGGTTAGTTTTCATTTGTATGGTAATCAGAGTTTTGATTAACATGTCATTGAGAAAAAAATAACATTTTTTAATATGGAAACTGTTTGCATCTGAATTTAATTTGTAAAGAATAGAAAACTGCAGTAAACAAAAGATGAATCCAATTCAATCCAATTTGAATGCATGAAATTGTGTTTTTGTGTAAATATGACTAATCTTTCATGGATTAAGACCCCAAGGGGGACTACTGAATATCAGAGGGTGGAGATGCTTGTCATACCTTTTAGGGGTCACAATAGGAGAATGGTACCTTTTAGGGTCTCTTCGACGTTTCAGACTCTCACAATAAAGTTGGTACCTTTAAGGGTATTCATGGATATTCAAAAACAACATTTATATCCAGTTGTTTGTATTTGAGATGTATTGCTTCTGGATATTAGGGGTCATCTTTGAAATTTCCGACAAGCATTCCAGCCCTATTTCAATCATAGCCCCCCACCTCCCCATCTTGGATTATGACAGCGTTAGTGATTTTTCCTTTACCTGTGTTTTCCTGTAATGCACACAGCACAAGTGCCTGTTGGTACTTCAGGTTTGTTGAGATAATTCACATGGACTCTTGCGTCAGTCATAATCTTGGTCAGTGTTTTACCAAATTCATCTTGACCTGGATACAGAAACCAACAATTGTACAGCTATTCTTGAAATGGTTGACAGACAATAATTTGGTGATTAGCAAAGTCATTTGCATATCTTATGAATTTTATTTTTAAAGAAATGATGAGTCAAAATGTACAAAATAACTTCATCACATAATTATAAAAAAACTATGATACTTATAATATGTGCAGCTTTGTATTATTGTTAAACCCTAAAACAAGAAAACTGAAAACTTGATCTATGCAAATAACATTGTTATTTGACATCCAAGCTGCCGACCAGTTAGCTCAGTAGGTAGAGCATCGGACTACAGTGCGGGTTCGTTCCCTGTGGCCGGACCAACACTCAGGGTCTTAAAATAATTGAAGAGAAGTTGCTGCCTTTGTTTCTCCATCTACATATGGTAAGATCTTCACTTCCTTTCGGATAACGACGTAAAACCGGAGGTCCCGTCTCTCTACACTTCATTCACTAATCTGTATTAGAGGGACGTTAAAGAACCCATGTTGTTTGTCTGTTGGAAAAGAGTAGGGAATTCCCGGTGTGTGTGGCCTGATCATACTAATTCACGCTAACTACTAACCCCTCATGATTGTAAGCCGTGTGGCAGCAAAATTGTGCCTTAAATAGCGGCCCGTATAAATAATAATAAAATTGTAAAGCGCATTGAGATGTATGAAATGGGGTATATAAGCACCTCACATTTTTATTTGCGAAGTCAGTATTTCAACTGGTCAGACATTGAACCTTGTCAAGAATAGCTGTATGTCAATTCCGAAATAATATATTTAACTGTGTGACTGTCAGTGAATGAAAAAAAGAAACAAAGCAAAAAGTATCAAGGCTCTCAAGATCAAACCCAGCATTCCAGTCTAAGACTTTGCTGTTTCAGCTATTAGATCATGGAGTGCGACAGGACAGTGTTAAGGTATTAGTGGGTTTTGACAACTGCAGCTTGGATGTTAAATAACTGTAAATTGCTATGTTGTGTTTATTTGTTTGTTATGTTTGTAATTGACAGCGCGGAAATGTAAAATAGATGGATAACAAATACTAACAGCATGTTCAACAGTTCACCAACAGCTTTACACACTACCATAAGGTTCCACAGGAATCCCAAACAATTACAAAGGAACCCCACAGTGAGGGATTGGATGATGAAGGAAGTGGGTTTGATTCATATCTGCAGCCTGGTTAGCTTAACTGCTGTGAAAACAATTTATCATCATAACAACCATAACAAAATGAAAACCAGAACACTTACCAATGCATCCCATATATGCAGTAGCTTTGTTGTCCAAAAACCACTGAAGACAAAAAAAAATAAAGACTTCAAGGTTAGACACTTGTGCCGAGTGTTGTAACAATTTAAACTTTTGAAAACCCAGTACATTGGTCATTGTTGTTTTGAGCTTTTGAAACTCACTAGCATGTTGTTCACATACTGCAATTCGCATGCCAGAACAGGAAAAATACCCTTTGTGGCATGTGACTGCAATAGATTGTCCCAAATGTGAGGAATGTTAATATGGCCCCTCATCACAGTTAAGATCAGGCGTATGGATTCTTATGTGGAGAGTTGCTTTCACTCATGTAGAACATTATCGACTCTTTACTATTTATGAGAACATTTATTCAGAAAAATTAAAAATGGTATTGAAGAAAAAGTGATTTTTTTGGGAAAATTAAGCCAGTATTTTTGGTTGAAGATACAACAGAGCTCAGAAAGATGTGCCATTACTGATGGCTATTGAACAAACAAAAAAAGTTGAAATGTTATTAACTTAGTCACCTGTGCTACACGCATGGTGTTTTGGGTAGCTCCACCAGGAAGGTAGTCAAACTTGTAATTATCAATTAGATCCTGATATCTGTGAGACATAAAACAACAAAATTACCATAAAGAGTAAAATGGACAATATTTTTTTTGGTGCATTTATGGTGCACAATTTTTTTTCTTTGTTTATGGCTTTGCTCAATTGTTTTGAAAAAACAATGAAAAATAAACGACTTTTATCTGCACACTGTGAATGTTTTGCTCACAAGCCAGCGAGGAAAAGTTCTAGCGAGGCAGATTGTTCACCGTGTGGGGCGGCCTTTATGGAGAACCCTGCTGAGAAAGGCCCTCTGAGCAAGCTCTCTCATTTACGCTAGTGATCACATCAAAAAAATAAAGATTGTTGGACATCAATGACTTTTTTCAAGTTTTTGTGTTATCATTTCTACTAGTCCTGAAATAGTACATGCACATTTTTCTCAATTGAGAAGCACTTGGAAGCAAAGCAATCTAAGCGAACAAAAAGCATCATCATGATTTCACTGCTAACCAGCTATCTGAATTGCAATCCATTGAATGTACTTCTGCAGAATTAAAATAAATTATAAACGCCTCGGCAGAACAGGTTTTAGAACCTCGATTTCTGGAGGCTGTCAAGGACGGAAATATCAATGTCTTAGCTATTGTAGTCGATTACTGTCAACTGTGTTATTTTACTATCAAGAAATTCTTCAACGTTCAGTTGAGATAATGCGCTATCATTGTCAGCTGAACTATCAACATAACAATCAGCTAGTGATTTCTTGTTGCTATCTTGCTTGAATCGAGGTGGTGAATTTCCGGTAGTGACGTTTGAAACATTTTTTGTTAACTACATCATTTCATTTGTTGACAGTTCGCAGACAACGTTTCTTGCGAGTCTTACGCGGATTTGAAAACATTTTCACTTGACAAATACAATGTTTACTCAAAGTTGCCGTACACGAGTTTCAAAAGACATTTGCAAAATCTACGAAAGTCGTTTTTCTTCTGTGGATTAGGTTTTCTCCCAGGTTTAGCAGCTTTTTTTGCCGTTTCTGCATTTTTGTAACACGTTAAAGTGATAGCCAAGAACTACCATGTTTTGATCGTCACGCGTCGATAATGCTCTCAAATTACGCTCGTATTTCATTGGTTTAGAAAAGGACGGTCCGTCACGGCTCGTTGCACAAGAAAGTGGGCGGCTAATCAAAAACCCAATGTACAATCTCTCTCTCTCTCTCGCCTAAAACCGCAGACCGCCGGCAACGCAGGCTACTCCCAGCATAATAGGGTCGTTTTCATATGAGTTGGAAACAGTACTGTATCGTATCATAGTTTCTAAGAATACATTTTAATTTTCTGCTGTATTGTAGCGGTATTGTAACTGTACCATGTCCCACTCATGCGAAAAGGACTCTAATATTTCCTTGTGATCTATGACCACAAAGCCTTTTTTATAGAACATTACTTACATGGGTAGATGTTTGTCTTCTGCCAGTATAGCATTGTTAGCATCAAGACTGTATCTGTAATTATAAAAACATACACGGATGAAAGCCGGCCTACAATTGATTTTCATCCAACCAATTCCTAGCTAAACAAAGAGGTAAAAACTACTAAGAAATACTAGGTAGGACTGCATCAATGTCACATGATAAGTTGTACATCATTGAGTGGCGATAGTGATTTTTGATGTTTTGGACATTAGTCCTTTGTAGGAGTAATATGAGAAAAAAAAATAAATTAAAAAAAATAAAAGATTAAAAAAGCCTGTAACAACCTATGTGGAATAATTTATTGACATTTTGATTATGGAAGTAAAATACCAGTTGTAATATAAATTTAGACAAATGTTTTTTTTCCATTGATATCAAATGGTCTGGTTTTAAGATAAAAATTATTTGTGACTAGATGAATTTTACATTTATCAGGGTGGTATGGGTGCCTGAGTCTGACTGCTTTAGTCCATGCAGGGACCAGTAAGTTGTACCAATTCCATAGAATTTCTCTAGAATTAATCCACTGGAGAGCAATTTATCTGATGGATAGTGCTATTCAGGCTTTGTGCAACTGGCCCCCAAGTTGGAACTTGGGCACTGAACTATATTACATAACTTACTTAAACTTAAGATCAAGGAAGGGTTTCACAACAGTAATATTTCAACTGTTCAGGTTAAGCAGTTTATTTCTTCTTTCTTGTTAATTTTGGGTTGTTTTAGATGTTTTGTAAAGTAATACAGTTTTTTTTTAGCTTATCAATCATTTGTCAATCATTTTTTGCATATTAGATTTTCCTTTCTTGGAAGGAAGGCAGGGACACCACAACAGCTTTCACCAATTACTGTGAGCCCTGGGACCTCCGGTTTATTGTCCTTATCTGAGAAGACATGAAATTCTAACCATTTGAAGATGTAATAATTATTATTACAAAGGCAGCAATTTCTCCTCAATTATTTTAAGACCCTGAATGTTGGTCCGACCACAGGTATCAAACCTGTGACCTCCCGCACAATAAACACAACTGATTTATATTTAAATCTAGATTCAAAATTTGTAACAAGCTATTCTCACTGAGGACGGCATTTGTTAATATTGAAACACGTCTGTAGAATTAAAACATTTATTTGTATACATTGCAAATGCACAATAACTTACTTAGTAAGAAGTTTTTCATCTACTGGAGCTGAGATATCCAGAAGAGGGTTTCCCATTCCAAGAATGAGTCCATCACTACAAAAAGAAAAGAAAAAAATGTGAATCTGCAATCTGCTTACATTTTATTTTCATTGGGACTCAGAGTGACTTAAGGTAATTCCGTAGAAATAAAACTAGACATGGAAATGCCTTGAAACTTTCCACAATATTTTTTGAGTTGCTTATTTCAAAATTGAAATAAAAAAATAGGGTCCCCGAACTTGTTTTCTAGCGAGAATTTTTTGAAAAGTACCATATTTTGTATTTTGGGAGTAAAGTTTGAAAATTCAAAAATAATCAATTACTGGTCGATAAGTATTTCCAGACATACACAACTCTCTTGATTTTGCTATTTTCCCATAAAGATATGAGTGGATATAAAATCATGTGATTATTTGTTCAGAGAATCCTTTTTTTAACCAAAAATGCTAAATTTCTAGCATAGAGTATAGTGTTCGAGAAGTCAAAGTGCCTATTCAAGACACATTTCTTGAAATATCTAAAAAAACTAGACATGGAAGTTTATTGACAATTAGACATGTGAGAGAAAACATAGTTCTTGAAAAAATAAGAAAATAAAAAAAAATAGGTGCCCGAGTTCGTTTTCGTGCTATCGCCATCTAAAGACCTAAAATACCAGGAGAGGAATGTTATTTCTGTTTGATTGTGTGCGGTGAGTTTAAAGTTGGTAATTTTGCTAATTCTGTAATATGATGTGATTTCATATTAAAAAGCTACATAATTTAAGGGAGATGTGGTCACATGACATCTTAGTGCAAATCGTCCATTAACTTCCTTGACATCAAACATTCTCTGCAACAATGTTTTTTGTTTATATGATAATATATAGTTCACATGTCTCCCACAAACACTTCAATGTTTCTTTTATTTTTTTAATTGAAATAGAAATTATTGCTAGCTTTGCAAGAATCAAACCATAAATTGGCCAGGATCACTAATTTTGGTAACAAGTTCATGAACATGCTTTTCCAATGCAAATCGCCCTTTCCCTCCCCTCCGTTCCTCTCTACAGTTTCTGAGCAGCAGGTACTGTGTACAAAACCTACTAGTATGAAGAAACTTGTGTGACATAAAGTAAATACAAGAATTTACAAGGTCAAAAATGATCTTTCCCGCGTAAAACCTTAGAACATAGCAGCAGAACGTTCAACAAATACAAAATTTGGTACAAACAATCATCAGACATTATGCAGACGATCTTCATTGGTAATGACAAACCGTTTTGTGAGATAGAATTACGCAAATTAGTTGTGCAATTAAATTCAAATTCAAAATGTCATTTTCATTATAACGCTTTTGAGCCTACACATTACTTAATCATAGACATCATATTTTTGTGTGCATTGAATTTTTTGAATTTACTGGTGATAGGAAATTTGCAGTTTTGAGCGAGTAAAATTACTGTTGCCTCAGTTATCGAACCGGCCGGAGTGCACGCACATGCACAATGTCTTATTTTGAACCCTAAAAACTTCCTAAAACCACTCACAACCGACAAAATTTTGTTATGCATTTTAAAAACAACATAGTTCTGATTTTAAAATTTTGAAAAAAGTTGTGGATAACTTACCAAATATCAGTTTTTGATCTCTTTGGTTCAGGCGCCATCTTGGTTTGCAGACAGACTACTTCAAGAGGGCGATCGATATGCAACACGTGCCCCCTGTAGGGGAGGTAGTGACGTCATTCTTATCACTCCCCTGGAAGGGAGGGTCCGTCAATTTTTGCACTATGACTAGGCAAAACATCAAAACACAACATTGTACTAAATTTATGTCATAAAAAGACATTAATACAATTAATTTTAGTAATTCTTTAGTCTTTTTAAGTCATCAGGTCAAAAAATCAAGTTAAAGATGAATATACAATTTTAAAGGTTATTTTTAAGGTGAAATATATATTTCCTTGTTTCAAAAACTGAGCTGAGAAATTTGAGTATGCAATGGCTTAAAAACACTACAATTGGGATATTTTAATTTATTTTTATTTAAAAAAAAAACTTTAAAAAACTTTGACACACCTTGTCCGCGAAGGCCTGGCATCAGTCACGTGACAGTGACGGTACCGGTGGATGTCGGTCAAGGCGAGTGCGTATTGTCCGCCATTTTTCGAGGAACCTTAACAGGAAGTTTGGCAGGAGCGTTTGATTTCTGCTTTTTTTGTGGAGTTCTTTTTCATCCACACTAACAAAATTAAAGATGGCTCTTAAAAGAATCAACAAAGTAAGGAACTCAATTGATATACGACATTACATTTGCGTCGTAAAGGCTTTGACTTGCATGGGAAAACGTGTTCACGGGTTTGTGACTTGAAGACTATCGACCCCGACAAGATTTGCTTCAAGTCTCGTTTGTTGGCTAGGATATATACAAGAAGCCATTTTAACACTTTTCATGTATTGATGATGAAGTATCCTCTATTTTGGATTGAGAAATTTGTATTCTTTTACCTCAGGAACTTCAAGATCTCGGTCGAGATCCTCCAGCACAGTGCTCTGCCGGTCCGGTGGGCGATGATCGTAAGTCAAAATTCCACACAATTCTTCGTGTTTTTCTACATAACTTCTTTGATTATCACATCATTAACCAGCCAGTTATATATTTCAATGTCTTAGCTGCATATCACACTAGTTTCAAGCCAAAATCTAATGATTTAGAGCTGCAAAGTTGACCAGAATTTGAAGCCACTTGAAAATTTTCACCCGACTTACACATTTTCTCTTCATCTTTTTTCCCTAGTATTTCACTGGCAAGCAACAATAATGGGTCCGGTAAGTACTTTCTTTTGACTTAAGTGTACGCAGATGTTTAAAGAAAATGTCAATGCTTTATATACGATATTTAAAGAGATTTTATATGATTTTTCTCTATATCTTTGCAGCCCGACAGTCCGTATCAAGGCGGCGTTTTCTTCCTCACAATTCATTTCCCTACTGATTATCCATTCAAACCTCCAAAGGTAACTATACCTTGCTAAATTAATTTTAAATAACTAATGTTCAAATTTACAAATTTTTTGGGTTCGTGCGATGAGTTGAATTTGTCAAAAGACGCAATCATCCCAACGATTCTACGAAGTTTGAACAGAAAATTCACATAAGTTACATTTCCGGCGATGACCAGCAATTATAAAATCCCCTTCTGACAAACTTCTATATTTTTAGTTTTGCTTTGTTTGCGAAATTTTTACCTGATAGACTTTCATTTTCTCTTTGAAAAGTACAATTTGTTCAAACATTTTTGTGGAATTTGATTTTTTTTGTACATTTTTCATAACCTGTTGTTTGCCCATGCGTGTGTCTGTGGAAAATTCACGAGATTTTCATTGTGATTTTTATCAAAAATAACTGTTAAAATGCACCGATTTTATGTTATATCTGCACAATGAATCTAAGAGCTTTTTCAGTGGATAGAAAATACCTTGTTTTCACACGAAAAAGGTTTATTTTACTCAAATTGAAACCATTGTAGCTCTCGTTACCAGGACGGCATTTGTCAATTTCACAACATCAAATACCAGGTTTCACTACAAAATTACAAGACAATTTCTTCTTTTTCATTGGATTGAAATGGATGTAAGGTTACAAATGCTCTATTTGTTGATTATTAAATTTGTTTTTGTGTAAAAATGAGTGATCATCACCGAAAGAAGCAACTCTAAAAGCACAACAATGGTTTCGGTGAAAAAAATATGGCGAACAAAAAATCAACACTGCCCAAAATGTACACTTTCGTAATTTCATTGACTCATTGCCTTAGATCAATATTCAAGTTTTTCCCTTGTAAATTGAGACATTTTTTTGGAAGTTTTGCTTGTGAAAATCAAAATTTAATTATTAAAGTCTTATTCATTGGGTTTGATTATCTGTTGCTTAGTCATGAAATGAAATCCAAAACAAAATCTTACTTTGTACGATCCTACATTTTAATAATCATGACATTCCTTCATGTAGTATGAACTCATTTTCCCCAAGAATGTAATTCAGCCAATAGACTGAAGACTGATGGTTTCATTTCAGTATTATCATATATTATAGGTTTGATGCTCTAATTAATTAATTCTAATGGTTTTGCACCTCAAAAGGTTTTTCAAGTACTTAAGAAATAAGGATACTTCATTACAAAGAGTTCTGTTTTACACCACATGACTGTGGTTGTTTTGGTGACAGTATGATAGTCTGAAAATCTAAACCAATAAACAAATCACAGTTGTTGTTGATTTAAATCAACATCATGCCAGGTATAAAACTCTAATAAACAATTAATATCAACAACATCAGTTTTCATTGTAAAAACCCAAACAAAATGTTTTTCATGTTTTCACTCTTGTTATCAATCATTTCATACCTTCATTTTGATGTCCAAATGTTTTGTG
Organism: Diadumene lineata; assembly: GCA_918843875.1. Lineage (NCBI taxonomy): Eukaryota > Metazoa > Cnidaria > Anthozoa > Actiniaria > Diadumenidae > Diadumene > Diadumene lineata. Next base: position 7,774,809 of record OU974084.1, read on the forward strand.
TTAATGGCATTTTGTTCAATGAAGCCTTTTTGTTCAATGAAGCTTTCTTTCAAAAGCTTGTTGACAACTGTCAGGGATCATTATCTTAATCAGATTCTCTTCACTCTTCAAATTGAAAGGAGTTGCAAATGGAAAATATCACCCGTATCCGCTCAGGCGCATGCTCTTAAAAAAACTTTCAATGATGGCATGTGGGCTTTGTGCCTTTTATTGAGTAGGGTAATACAGCGTGGGTCACACATACCCTAAGACAACTTTCCAACAAAATAATGTCAAAATGCGCGCATGCTCTTTCACTTTTTTCCTAATTTATTAAAGAGTTGTGGTCATAAAAGCCAGTTGATAGTTTTAGAAAGGTTTTCATTGCGCATGTAGTTTTATCCCAAAGTCCTCTTTTTTTTTCACTGTTTTTTGTAACAAATGGAGGAAGTCAGAATAGAATCGCTTATGCTGTGAAAAATGTTTCAAAACTACAAAGTTTATGATAAAGTTTCTTATGTACTAATCAAGGTTTTTCAATTGCAGCTTGCATTTACAACAAAAATATACCACCCTAACATCAATAGTAATGGAAGTATTTGTTTGGACATACTAAGGTCGCAGTGGAGTCCTGCATTAACAATTTCAAAAGGTTAGTAGGAAACAACTCATATCTTTAGAGAAAACAATTCCTCGACCATATACCGATATCAGATCATCATAACCATTATCACTGTGAATACTCAACATTCACACATATTCTTACTGGCTTTAATAATAGAGACCTTTAGATTTGACAACAAGTACGAGTTTTCAGTATTTTCCGTTAAACGCGCATGTCAGAGTGTCGTAGTTGTGAGAACAACATTTGAAACAAAACTTGTACAAATTTTGCTCGATGGTTTTTGTCCACAAATCATCAATGTTAACACTAAAAGTAATGTGAACAACAAAGTTTCATTCTCCATCTTCTCACTTTTGGTATTTATTACTCGGGTACACCCCTAAGGGAGCCTGAGTCATAGTTTACCTTTCAGTCTATGTATCATGCAGAGTTTTGGAAATTTGCCTTGTACTGCGCATGTCACTCGGAGACCACAGGGAGCCCAATGTCATGCAGAGCCAAATCAAGGTGTAAAAACATAAAATGGCGGGATGGTGTGTCGGCTCCTGAAAATCTGGTTGATTTCCCGGAATGCATTGTAGTGGTATTTTTGTCGAAACACATGTAGTCCGAAATAGGCATGTTCGTAGTGCTTTAGCGGTGTAAGTAGAATGAAATAAAACTTGATCAACTTGCATAAGCTTAGAAGAAGGACTGAATTTTCTTAGGAAATTAAACTTTTTGCTCAAAGGACAAGTTTTTAGCCAAAAAATAAATATATATTAATAGGTTTATTCGTCCCCATGAACACTGATGTCGAGATTAGCTCGTTATCATTTTTAATACATCGACAGAAAATTCACAAAACGATAAACAATACAAATTGAATTAAAGTTTTTGCATTGAAAGTAGAATACACGCAGTAAAGTGTGCAACAGTTGTCACTATTTAGTAGTAAATAGTGTTAATTAAACCACTATTTAGTGGTATTTATGTTGCACACTTTTAGTGCGTGCACTCTAAGATTTGTACTTATGCATATTCACTCTGAGATTATCGTTCTTATACAAATTTGTGCTTTTCACGCAAGAGTGAACGGTTGTCAAGCAAAGCCAAAGTGTAACTACGGCCCGAATTTCACCTTTTTTTGACAATTTCTTCAGGAAAAATAGAAGACGTTTATTTTTAGACCAAAATAAGTCGTTAGACAATGTTTTTGATTGATTTGGTGCAAATTTGAAAATAATTATCCCAACATGCACTTATGCCGTTTTCGCTTTCAATGCTTCATTTGATGATCTTCAAAAAGCATTTCTTCTTTTCTTTTTTTCACAATTTGAATATGACATTGCCATAGCACACTTGATGAAAAGTCGTAGTCATACTCGTACTCCTTGTCGAATCTCAAGGCCTCTAATGTTTTTTGACTGCAATAGCCATGGGAATAAGCCAATTCATAGTTTATTAGCACATGCAATTTTATCCTGAATTCCTCACTTTCTTTTGTATTTTGAAAGACAAGAGAAAGTAAAACAAAAGATTCAGAATAAAATCACATGCGCACTCATAGCAGTTTGTTAACTATGAGCTGGTCTATAGTAAGACTGGTAGCATTTAAGACTGCAACTATACCCTTGAGTAGACAGTCTTTATTTAATAATGGTGACTTTATCTAACTTACAGACCTCCTGACCTTCGGTTTAATGTCCTAATGCTGTGTGTAGGTCCTGCCACAGGGATCAATCTTGTGACCTGCACAATAGACTGGCACTCAACCCACTGAGCCGAACAACTGGCACTCATTAGTGATAAACTTTTAATAGTATACTGTTTTATAGCCAAATATAACATTTTTTACAGTGCGGTGGTCATGGCTCCAAGTCATTTATCAAGTATATAGAGCTATTTAACCTTCCTGCAATTAAGTGGATGATGCTGTTCATGTATACTTTCATAATACCTGTCATCACATTTTTCTAACCATATTTTTAATGATAATAATTCCTTTTTTGTGTTTTGTTCCCACAGTTCTTCTATCTATTTGTTCACTACTTTGCGACCCAAATCCAGATGATCCCCTTGTGCCAGATATTGCTCGCATATACAAGACAGACAAACCCAGATACAATGAGTTAGCTAAAGAGTGGACAAAAAAGTATGCAATGTGACACCTGTACTTTGGATATACAGTTTAATTAATGTTTTGTGACTTGATCAGTGTCTCATTGAGCCCTAAAAAAGCTCAGTTGTTTTGTTAAATGTCAGTCTGTACTGTCGGTGTGTATGTGTCCCAAATGTATTTATGTGCGTCTGTGTGTGTGTTTGAACGTTGGTGTTTGTCAGGTAGCCAATAGTATATTTTGGCTTGTAATTCACATTTAATTCACTACCTTCAAATGAAACATTAGATCAAGTGCTAGCTTAGATCTCCCTTTTTAAGTTTTTTTCTATTTTCATTATACTATTTCACTGTGAAAATTGAACTGTAAAAAGTATTTAGTAGTGAGATTTATATAACATGTATCAATAAAAAGTGCTCAACAACACTAAATGCATCAATAGCTACTTTTGCACGTTTAGCCTGGTCTCGTGTGCATCATAATCTGAAGCATAAGCGATATGTGTAGACAAAAATTGATTATTAGTCTGCATATTTTGCAGTTGGGGACCAGCCTTTGGTGTGAACAAAATTGTTAAATTGTTGTAGAAATTCGATACTTCAGTCTTTCAAGGTAGATTCAACTGAATAAACTATTCATACTGGAATATATCAGAAAAAAAGTTGCATAAGTGTGGCTGGTGATTTTTGTATAGAGAATGGAAGCTTGTATCAATATTGACTCATTGGATTGTGGACGCAAATTTATATGTTTGTGGTCAGTAATTGTACTTTAGCTTAACAACAAATCAGCAATCACATAGTTCTATTACATGGTTTGGGAAAGTTTCAAAGTTATAAATTCTTGTTTTTTTTTTACTGCTTTTAGATAGTGACAAAATAAAGTTGAATCTACTTTGCAAACTGACTTTAGTATTTTTGTTTTGTAGTTATAAATGATTAAAAATTATTTTAAAAAAAGAACATGCACAAAATTAATCTGTAAAGGCCAGTATACATAATGGAGCTTTCTCCTATTACATAGTCTACAAAATTCTACAGGAAGAAAGTGTCCTTGTCTGAATCAAAGCTTTCAGATTGAAAAAAAAAAATAGTTTTACATCGAAACATGCTCTCTTGCTCGTCCTTGAAAGGTGCTTTTGCAAATGTTACAAGATAATTATTTCATTATTTTGCTCCTGAAGCTTGTTCTCAAATTCTGTAAGCAGTTTGATTCGTGATCAAAGCCTGGTAGGAAAGTCACTTGCCAGAGTTTTTTCCTAAGTTAAATTACTTTTACAGAATACTGAGCTTCCAAATGAAGCGGGTAAATGGAGTGTGTTTCAGGAGTAAGCTCCCTTTGTGTATTGGCCTTGAAAGCTATTCCTGCATTTGGTTGGTGATCTGGTGCATATAGTGATGAATAAAACATTGAAACCATTTTGTGTACATGATTGAGACACTATGTACCAGATATTAAACTGAGTTCATCATGTTGACTGTGAGATTATTCACTACAGTACTGATAGTTTATATCCTGCAAAGTTAACACTTGGCAAAGAAATAAACAATATTATTATAGTTGGAAACTTTACTGTTGTCACAATAATGTTTGCACTCTAAGCATTTGAGGTGTTGAAATTTGAAGCATCCTTGGGATTTAGATTCTCTGGCAACCATTTCATCTGGTTTGGCCACAAATTTAAAAAATGACCAATCTCATCCTTCTTAGTTTAAAAACATTGGCAATTTTGAGACCTTGTGGATAACAATAATACACCTTGAAAGTCTTGAAAAGCCCTTGAAATTATGTTGAAATAAACTGCAGCACAAATTCTGACTAGTTAAAGAAGTGTGAGACTAGTAACTGGGCCTTGTTTAAAGTTTGATTAGTGTTAATCCAGGGTCGGTGCTAATCAAACTTTGAACAACTCAACTATGTGGGAATGGGCGATTTGCATTATAGTGTCATATATTACAACTACCAGAATGCTTTGCTTACTTTCTTTTGTAGCATAATTAGCACAAATTGTTCTGTTAATCTCCAAAGGGATTAAGAATTTGAATATGAAAGAGAATTCGCAAAGAATGCTGGTAGTTGTAGTAAAATGATGCTATAATGCAGATCGCCTATTAGACCCTTGCTCTAGGATCTTCCTTTAAAGCAAATCAATCTTTCTTCTGACACGCAGGGCACAAAAAGTCTAAAAAACACTGAAATGTCGCTATTTTTCGTTTTTTTTTTGGACATTCTTTGAAATATACTCATTTCTGTGTTATGAAACTTTCAGATATTAAAACACTATGGTAGCAAATTTTTTAAAGTTTTTTTTTTAATTTTCATATGTCATTATGACGTCATAATAAAATTTTAAGACAAATGAAAAAAAAATCTATTTTTTCACTAGACGTTTTTGATGTGTATTCTAGAGTGCAATAAGATGCTTAACACTTTTTTGATTTTCATTAAATTCCATCCATTGGTTCTGGAGATATTTTTTTATTTTGGTTATTGATGACGTCATCCAAAATGACGTCACTGGAAATATAAATAATCATTAACTATGATGAAACATATATTTTTGAATTTTTATATGAAATAAAGCTGTTTTAGTAATACTATCTTAAAAAATCCTCAAACTCCGCAAAAGGAGGTGTGTAAACGTTTTTTAGCAAACGTTATGACGTCATAATGACATCGTTATTTTATTACTTTTTCAATTTGATTTCCCTATCTTTCAAATAAAAAAATCAAAATTCTAAATTCATAGGATTTTTAGCCCTTTTTCCCTCTTTTGTGCAACAGTTTAAAAAAAAAAAAGTTTTTGAAATGAGAAATTTTTTCTCAAGCGATGTGATTTTCCAAAGATTTTCTTTAAAAATTTTCCCACTAAATTTTTCCCGGGAAATATTTTTGTGCTTAAAATGACCATAACTCTAGCCATGTGATATACTTATTTATACGTTTACCTGGACATTGTTTTGGATACTTGGAGCTTCCTCTACTGCAAGGATTGTATTTGAGCCTAGTTAACTCTAGGCCAGGGAATATGGATCTTTGGTTTTGCTTAGTTATTGTAAGATATCAAATGCTATTAGCAGCAACAATAACATTTGTTTACTTATGAGAATTAAGCAAAACCAAAATATATATTGAAAGATCCTGGATTTGGAATTGTCCAGTCTCATGTATTTAGCCATCTTGGAAAAGTGGTGGATTCCGTGGGTACATAGATGTCCTGCTACATGTTGATTCAGTGAAATTAACATATCCTACCAGAGAATAGCGTGCTAACAATATGTCTATAATAGTCTCTAATGAGGGCTTATTTAGGTGCCATCATTCAACCAGAACAGTCAAAGAAAAGGCAAATACTTGGTAGACTTAAAACTAGCCAAAACTCTACTCTATCCCAGATAAAATGTCAAACAATGATACCCTACCCCAGACAAAAAAATCGAAAAACCGTGTAAGTGTGGCATATACCATCTGCAGAGCAAAAAGATATGGTTGTACCGGATTATAATGCTAACTTGGTAGACTTAAAAGCCAAAACTCTCCTCTATCCCAGATAAAAAGTCAAACAGTGATATCCTACCCAAGAGAAAAAAAACGAAAAAACATCTAAGGGTGGCATAGACTGTCTGCACAACAAATAGAGATTTGGATAAACTCCCTCACATCAATTAATGTTTGAGAAACTAATATTGCTGGAACGTTGTTATTCCCAGGTCTCATTTGTGCAATAGTGAAAGTACTAAAATGCATAGATAAGACACTGTAGAATGAAGAACGCGAAAGTGACGTTCCGGATATTAGTCCTTTGTCAATGAAGGACTAATGTCCACATGTCAGTTTTACCTTCTTCATTCTACAGTGTATAGCTTATACATGCATTTTACCACTGTTTCTATATAAACACCTATCTTACTAGTTTTTGTCTGTGCTTGTGCTATAGTGACTTACATCAATAATTGAGAAAGTAGCAATGGCATCCCAGGTATGAGTACCTATGCCAAAAAAGGTCTGCTTTGGCAGGGCTGCTTTACTTCCACAAAACCAAACAAACTCTGATTAGTACTTCGCAGACAAACTTCATGTGAAGTAATGCTGGGTGTTCATTTGGCTCATGCAAATAGCAGTACATCACAGCAAAAATCATTTGAGTGTTTAATGTAAATGTTTGGATCAGTTTGTTTGGACAGTTTTTTAACCAATGAAAAGTCTCTTGTGATGGCTCCACCCCTAGAAACGCTTGACATCTCACATAACAGAAAATTTTAACTGTCTAAAGAAACCATCAAAACAACACGTTCCCTTCATGCATATGAAGATAACATGACAAACTATTCATAAAAGGCTCTCAGTTTATTTCTAAATAATTATTACAAAAATTTCTATTGCATTTTTTGAAGGATAATAAAATACAGTGCTGCATCCTTAGGCTTGCAAGTACCCCCTGAAAAAAAGATAATACCTTATTCATTTTTTTATATAGACAATAGTATGATACAAGAATATCTTCCATTGAGAAATGTCAGATCTCAGCACATGTAAACAACAGCGGTTTTTTTGACATTTTTGAATTTTTGTAGCAAAAAAATGTAGTGAAAAAAAAATGTAGTGTCGTGAAAATTCTCACTGCCTATCAAGGGCCAGTCAGCTCTTCATTTCTTTCCATTTCTATGTAAATTTCCTTTGTACTATATGGAACAGGGCAATTTTGAATCACAACTGAACACAGCTTTGTAATTATTCAGCTGGCCACCTTTCCACAACACCCTTTAGTGTGTTTCTGGGATATTCTTCCCAGTCTACATTGGGCAAGTGCCATTTTGGCATAAGGAATATTCCTTGTCTTAAATTTTTTTGATCAATGAAATGATAAAGATGTAGAGGAGTGCTCTCCCTGTCTTTTTGTCCTTGTTTTCTCATATTTTCATAGCCCCCCTGACCGTGTGATCCTGTGTATTTTCACATCATTTAAGCAGCCCCTCCCAAAAATAATACACTCACTCCTGACAACATTCAAGGATCCACCCCCCGAGGTCACCTGACAAATTTCAAATGGCATTAACATTCACCAGAGGCTGATTGTACAAAGCCTGTGTAATTGGGCAGGACAGGTCCTTTTCCAACCAATAAAATTAAAAAATGCAATGCAGTGGATGATTTTGATCCAATAGTAATTTTATCAAGGCTTCATGCAACTGGCTCCAGTTTGCAAAAATTGACATGACTTACGGTAGTTTCATTCTCATAAATACTCTGCAAGTGAAGAATGAAATAAGCACACACACAAAGCCAATGAACAAAAGAAGGAATCGGTTCAACTTGGGCATTCCAGGGGCATTAGATCTGTCCAGGATGATGAAGCCAATACCACCCATGGAGAAGAGAAAACTTGATGCGAGTCCTTCCATGATGTACTGTCCATTAACACGGTATGGCATAAATGCAACCTACAATCATTGACAAGACAACAGCCGGATTAAAATTAAACGATTCATGAATACCATGACCAGGGGGTCTCATAAAAGCCTCTTGAAAATAAACAGTGATTGCTTTAACACACAATAACCTTGAATATTAAAACAATGATTGGTAGGTAGACATAATAATATGATCAGTTTAGTTTCTTTCATATTATAACTTAAAAACCAAGCTTTGTGCTCTTTGTGCATCTTCAAGGTATTGGCAACCCTTATCCTTGGACATTCTGTGCTGCACAATGATAATGAAATCTTTGGTGAAATAGCAATGGGAGAGACCTCAATAAGATATAGGACATGATGATAATGAGAGAAAACAGATCCTAAGAATAAAGAGCAAATAACTGAGTTCACACAACTTTTTTCTGGACAATTTCCACCTCCTAAAAAAGATGTGCAGATGCCTGTCCCAAGCCAGGGTAAAAAATGATGGCAATCATGCGTTAAGGTGACGTCAATGATGATGATATGCTTACTGGTCGGCTATGGCCATGTTCATCTGTAGTACTTCCAACACTTGGAGGCTCCACAATAACATCATAGATAATACCTAATTGAAGATGATAAAATGTGATAACATGAAATATTAAAAAAAAAATATTCAGAGGTGATATTAAAACATTCGAGATGATAAAATATTTTTTTAATCCATTAAACTTTCGATATATAGTTCCACTTTAAGTAGACCTTCTGAATCTACATATTTTGTTTATCGTAATAGGTCAACTAATTCGGTGGTAAAAATTTCAGAACGAAGATTTTAGGAGCATTTTCTAAAATAAACTGTTTTTGTTTTTGTTTTGCGATGTTGTTCTAGAGTTTCAAAGACAATGTTCAAAAAAGTAAGTCTGAATGCATTCCAAAATAAAATAAAAAATATCAATTCACTACCAAATAGTAACAAAAATCAAGATTTTACAAAAATAACAAAGAAAGTATCAAATAAAAGCCACGTAGACCGAGATTTTCGTTACACATGTAACCAACTTTTGGAAACCGAAAAACATAACTTTGAAAGCCTACCTCCAGTTACCAAGAAGTAAGAAAGAAGAACTAAAGCAAAAACAACCATTGCTGAGGGTGGTTTTAACCATGATGGCTTTTTTATCTTCAAATTCGGGATTTCCAAAACATTGAATGGTAAACCAACGAGAGCCTCCATGTTGAATTTTGCAGAGAAAGAAAAGATTCTTCACGAACCTTACAAAACATTTCATTGGCTAAATCCAACAAATCAAAATTCTTCATAGAAACTCATCATGCCAAAGATGGCATGTTTTGATTGGTACATTTTGACCAATCAGAGCTCGCTGAAGTTATGTTTAGCTTTAAAGAGACACGTGATCTCTGAGGTCGTTGATTGGTTGGTTGCGAAAAGCGCTATTTTCAAAATTAGATACACGAGATTCCAAGTGAAGGTGAAGACGACGATTCGTTGGCGTGAAGATTTTGTCAAAGGTAATTCATTTTCTCTTATAGTTCTTAACCAATTGCTACGATTTTAAGACAAGGCATTCCTCAAAGATTACTTTTAAAGTCAGAATACAAAATTTAAGTAAGGTGATGTGTTTCTTTGAGATATTGGCCTTTGAAATTTAGGGTAACCGTTGATTCAAATGTCCTTGGCGTGCTGTCCGTGAAGGCCCCAAAATACATCAAATTTTCCATCACTTAATAACAAGAAACAAACTCAAAAGTGCTTGCAATTTATTAAGGAGAGTAATAATAATTGTTCTGCACTAAAATTTCAGAAATCGGAGTAAGGTTTTTTTATTTTTCAAAAGCACATTCGAAAGCTCACTTCGCATTGATTTTGTTGGAAGGCCAAGACTAACAGCGATATGATGATCTTTTGTGCCAAGCAATTCCACGCGATCTGACCTTAAAAAACACCAATGAAACAAACATTTAGTGCTTATTTCTTTCTAGAATTTCTGCTGACAATTGTGTATAATTTATGTTTAGTTCGGGGTAAGTTCAGCAGACCAAGAAGATTAACATCATGTGTTCGATGAGCGATTTTCTCAAGATTGAAAAGATCGGCGAAGGTATGCAAATCAACATCAAGACAAAGCTTTCTTCTATTTCGACCGCCAATGATTCAAAACTTTTTTTTGTTTTATACAGGAACTTATGGGGTTGTTTACAAAGCAAAAAATATCAAGACAGGAAAATTTGCAGCTTTGAAAAAGATCCGTCTTGAAGTAGAAGAAGAAGGGGTTCCTTCGACTGCCGTGAGAGAAATTTCGCTCCTCAGAGAACTCAAACATCATCCAAATGTTGTAAACCTGGAAAGTGTCCTCCATGAAGAATCTAAATTGTATCTTGTATTTGAATTCTTGACGTGCGATTTGAAGAAGCATTTGGATACTACCCCCGGACCTCTGGACCCTATGCTAGTCAAGGTAGTTGACAGTATTTCATAAAAACTTTTGTTTCTTCGTGTTGTGTATTGTTGTGGCTTGTCCACATTCTTATTCAAAGGATCAAAACTTTTTAAGCACCAACTAAAACAACATATATTCATAATGATAAAACAAAATGTAAAATATAGGTATTTTTAATAGTTAAAAAAAAAAAACAGTGACAAACAAACAAAACAGCCATCAAATCCAAATGTTACAAAATCACACTTATTTTTCTCCTGCTCTTACTCTGTTTCAGAGCTATCTATATCAAATTACCAATGCGATGTACTTTTGCCATGCACGAAGAATCCTTCATAGAGATCTCAAGCCACAGAACTTGCTTATTGACTCAAATGGATTGATCAAACTGGCTGATTTTGGTCTAGGAAGATCTTTTGGAATCCCAGTCCGTGCTTATACTCATGAGGTAATGTCTTGTTTCAAAATCATGGGGAGTCTCGTTTCCTATTGCAAAAAGGGAAACCAAATGATAAATTTAGCATGTGTTGATGACTTTTCTGTATGGGCTTCCTGTTTCAACTAGTATTGTGGGGCTTGCTCCTAAATGGGAAGCCTGGGTATATTGGTACTTGATGTTTATAAACAAATGAATTGTTATGCTAATGTGCCAACCAGAACTACAATAGGCTCTATTGAAATAACAGCCAATCACTTTCTGGTTGGCACATGAATAACAAAGGATTTCGTCATCTCAAGTATTGCTATATAAAGAGAAATGCTAACCAATAAGCATGAAGCGTGATGAAATTCTACCTCTGTCTCTCGATCAGAATCTTTTTCTCATTGTCCTTGTTCACTAATTATGACTATTGTTCCTATATTCTTGAAGGAATACAAAATTTGAATATGAAAGAATTTTAAAAACTATTATGGTATAGAGACAGGGGTAAAACGTCATCACACTTCAGGGCTATGTTGTCATCATTTCAATGTTAGGCATATCTTTGCATCAAGCAATCACTAAACAATTTGATTTTATTGCAGGTTGTGACATTATGGTATCGACCACCCGAAGTTCTTCTTGGAAGTCAGCGCTATGCATGTCCTATGGACATCTGGGGGATCGGATGTATATTTGCCGAGATGGTTACAAAACGACCACTTTTCCATGGAGACTCTGAAATTGACCAACTCTTTCGTATTTTTAGGTTAGTAAATGTAGTCAGGATCTATATGTATGATCACAAGATCTTGCATGATTTTGACAAGAATCTCAACTTTAATAACAACAGGGAAATAAAGTAGAAAATTTCAAACATGTTTCCAAAAATCTTACTTAGTGTATGTTTTATTCTTGCTAGTTTAGATTTGTTGTATGCAATCATGTCATTATACTATCTTTTTTACCCTTAAGATAGTGTTGACAATCCCAAAGCTTGTCCAGATACCTCCAAATGATTTCTAGTCAACACCAACAAGAATATATTGTTTCTATTTAAAACTTGACATATTTTTGTATGTTGTTTATGTAGAATTTTAGGTACACCAACAGAAGAAACTTGGAAAGGGGTAAGCTCCTTACCAGACTACAAGCCCACGTTCCCAAAATGGAGTGGTGAAGGACTGAAGAAAAGCGTTCCTACTATCTGTAAAGATGGACTAGACCTTTTAGAGGTAATTGTAAAGTAAACCTTACAATGGATGCTGTACAACAACCTCAGCCTAGACAACATGTAATTCTTCTTTAGAATTTGACTACAGTCTGTGGTATACTGAGGAATTCACACATTGATGAACAATTGGCCAGGATTAAGATCCACAGAAAGGCTTATTGAGAAATATATTTCAGATAATGTCACAAGAGACTCTATAGAATTTCTTTAGAATTTGTCCGCTGGATAGGGATTTATCAGGTGGATGGCACTAATAAGGCTTCATGCCACCGGATTCTGAAGGTAATTTGGAGATCAGGGCTACAAAGAATGTTTGTGTTGCTAAATTATTATATAGGTAATTGATCACAAGCTCAAGGGTAGATATGAAGTGCAAAATATTGACAAAAGCTATTTTTCTATGATTACATTTTAGTTGATGCTGATCTACGATCCAGCCAAGAGAATATCAGCCAAGCGAGCATTAAAGCACAGATACTTTAATGATTTGGACATAGACTCTCTACCTGAAACGCCAGATATTGCTTCTTTAAGTTAGAATGATAGTCATGTAAAGAATAGCTTATATACTAATGAAATTATCCTTTTTGTGTCTTTAAAAATATACCATAAATTGATATGAATGTTTTTTATTTGTTTGTTAGTTTGTGGTAGTTTTTTTAGACAAAACAGGATAATTTTTTGGTTGAGCAATACACAAATTTCTCTTAGCATTTCTTGTATATAAACCTTATCTATTCCCTGCTCTTTATATATATTCAATGTTAAACGCTATACAATGATCAGAAGATTTAGAACTAGATTTCTTTAGTATGTCATTTTATTTCATTCTTTGGCAAAATGTTTCTGGTATTTTGTTTTTTTACCCATACAACAAATCTTTATACATTATAGTCTTAATTACCCACTGCAAATAATGCCCTAGTGTCATATTTTGTTCAATATTATTTGTCATTATTTTATCATATTATTGCTCTTGCAAACCTGCTCTTTTTTAAATGTGAAATGATAAAAACCCTTTCCAAATATGTACAGAAAAGTGCACTCACGTAAAACCAAATCTATGAAAACCAGAAATGATCTTGCATTAATTTTTCTTATAATTGTCACACAGTTGTAATATATAATTATTATTTTCCCTCGTGTAACTATTTTAGAGGGATTAAAGAACAGCTTTCCAAGAATTTAAAATTATTGTAATTTGTAGTATTATATCCATGTAAAAAGGGGTTGGCATTATGTAAAAATATAGAAAGATGAAAGGCTGCATCTAATTCTTGAGAAACTGTACGTATCATTTCTGTTGCAAATATATTATCCTTAAAACTTGTGAAATGCGTTTTTGTTGTATTCAAAAACATCTGTTGAGGACCATCCATTTTGAATACAATGAGCAAGCACTTTTATACATCCACTTTCAAGTGTATTCAAAAATATCTGTTTAAAAGCAAAGAAAAATATCTTTGTTTTCAAAAATATCTGGATATGTGTGAGTTGGCTAGTTCATGTTTCCAGGAAGAATTTTTTGAGCTGAAAAGTTTGACTTGGATACACTGATTTTGGGAAAGCTGATGATTTGGGTGGAGGAGGAAAAACGGCCTGCTCTACAAATAGAATCATCATTTTACATGATGTACACAATTCACACCAGGAAAACTAAACAAAAAACTAACATGTTTTGAAGTTTGATTCCTAAACTTCATGAATGTCTTTCTAATTCCAAGAGTTCTACATAATCATAATTCCACCCCAAAAATAAGATATGTTTTGCAGTCACCCAAATCTCACACAATGCACGCAGGAAAAACTTAAACTTGGACAAACTGTACACTCAAAAACATGTTTGGAGCAAGTTGATATTCTAAACTGATGAGTGATTGGCTGATAAAAAAAAAACAATTTTCACTTTTGCCCTTTGCACAAAACACAAACCACTAGAAAAACACAAGAACAACAGTTAAAGTACAAAAGCAGTTTTAATAGAGCTTATCCCATTTGATATCCATATCAATTCCATAATTCACCTAAAATATGCTACAATATTATTGAACAATATTGAGATTATAATTGATTGTGGAAAATTAACCATACATTAATAAAATTATTACTACGTTTTTTTACCAGAGAATACCAATTCATGTTTTAAAGTTTACTGTATGCAACCAGTCATCAGTTATGAAGCAAAATTTTTCATCTAGTATCAATCAATGAAAAACAATGAAAAATTATTAATATCTTTGAAACAATTTAAATAGTATTTCAAAACCAAAAAAATTGCCAGTTAGTAATATAAATTTGCCACATTAATTGAAGATTTGATTTAACTAAGCACCAGTTCTTCATTAGTAATAAAAAAAAATCAACAATTATTAAAAATTGGCAACATTTCTGTCCATTGATAAAGATAATTAAATAGTATTCAAAAAATTCCTTGTCGATATTATCAAAGTGCATTTAATGACAAAACAACTTTAGGATGAATTAAAGTTGGTCTTTCATCATTATTATGGGATTAATTTTTAAACAAAAGTAAAGCCAGCGACTTGGTAGGTGTTGTAAACCTTCTCCATGGCAACAATGTATGCCGCAGTTCTCATATTTAGTCCCAAGTTATATTCTTCTGCACAACGAATTAATTGCTGAAACACAAAACAAGAACATTATGTCAAACATTGCCAACAAATTTTCAAACATCACAGCATACTGGATAAAGCAGGGTTCACATAGCTCATGAAAATCCTGGTAAGTTATGGAATTGTGTTTAGGGTCATGGAAGGTCATTGAAAACAATCATTGCTTATCCTAATTACCCTAGAGTTTTACTATCAAGTTCAACACAAAATGGTAAAAGAAAAAAAACACATGAATTGGGTGCTTATTCTTGTTATTGGTTATGGGAAATTATGAAGAAATCATGGGTTTTAGAGACTTCAAAAGTCTGAGCACAGACCCTGCAAAAGTATGACAAGTGATAATCACAGTACAGTGAAACACCTCTATTCCAGACAGTACTGGGACCAAAGAAAATGTCCAGTTTGGAGAGGTTCCGGTTTAATGAGGTTAATTTCACAAGAAATGTAGCAAAAAACTAAATTGTGGACCAAAACGTTGTTCAGTTCTGGGGACTAGGCTGCTGAAAAGTTGGAAAATCGAAACATACCTTTGCAGATCTTTCCATAGTGAATTCAAGACCAGAATGGACAATGTCTCTTTCAGAAGCACCCTGTAACACAACAAACAAACAAACAAACAGTTAAACATTAATTAGCAATAGTGTTAGGAAAAGCATAAAGACAATGGCAGTGTTCCTTGTTCACATTGTGTGCTTGAATGTTGCAATGTTCATGCTAGTCTAAAGAGATAACAAGTGTGATAAAACTGGTAATAACCATAGCATTTCCCCTTACCAGAATTCAAAGAGGGACTGAGGGCCAAGTTGAGCTATTACCCAAATTAAGATATTACAGCTAAATCATTGCACTGCAACCACTGAGGTGCCTTGGCAACTTTGACTAGATTTTTTTCCTGTGACATCACTCTGTGGTTCGACGGCTGATGTGTCAGGAAAAAAAATCCATTCTAAGTTGCACCCGGTCATGATGTAACCACCAAACAAGAAAGATGGTATCACTTTCAGTGCTATTACCAAGCTTCAATGTGTATGGATAAATAGATTTCTACTGAATGGCAGTTTAAAAAAAAAAAAAAACAGAGGATGGAGTCTGATGACACTATAACCAAATTGCACCAAACCCAATACATTTTCTCCATTTTTGAAGTTTTTTAAAGTGTAAAAATCAGTAATTATCTGTTTAAGCTTTCTTTTTACACATTATAATTAAATTTTTAGTGCGAACTTTCATGTAGTGAGATTTGGTTTTTGATTTGATAAATATTTCTACATTCCTGCCATTTTTGAGCTCTGGAATGGCGAATTTGTGCACTTTGTTTGATGTTAAAATCCTAAATAGCAACTGTTAACTTCAGGTACCTCTGTGGGAGGAGTTCAGATTGAAAACATCGCAACATTAGCAGTTGCAAGATAAAAAAAGCTGTTTGGCTAATGCTTACAGATATCTGTTCTTGGAAGGCTAGTGATGGCCTGATTGGAATTGATGGAGTTTTGAAGTGAGTCTCTAAACTCTTTTGCACACTCTCTGTGGATAGCAAGTAACAAGAATAAATTAAACAATGGCTATTCTAATAAGTATACTTTGAGGAAGACCAAAGCCCAGGAGATGCAAACATGACTACACAGATTCAAAATTATTTTGGACATTCCATGTTTTAAACCAAATTTTTTTGTTGAGTATTTTTCAGGCGCCTTCCCCCCCCCTCCCCTGTCACAATGTTGGCATGATTGGTGATGATTTTGGTATGAAATGAAACCTCAGTCATCATTGTTTATGGGGAGTGGGGAATAACTGGGATATTGTAGAGTGAAAAAGAAAAAAAATAGGAGAGAACAAAATGGTGTTGAAAAAAATGAAAATGTCCCAATAGTTAAGGTCTTACATTAATGTATCCCCTGTCCTCACTCACTTCTCACTACATTCCTATTTACAATCACTTGACTCACAGTGTTGATTATTTGTGAAAACTGGAGGACCCAGAGAAAAACCCTTAAGGCACGAGAGAGAACAACACATTAAACTCAGTTCACACATGACACAATCTGCGATTGAACCCGGGTCATGGCGGTGCCAGTGCTCTCACCACTAGGCCAAAAATACCACTCAATAGGGCATACAATGGATTTGCAGAATACTGGATTTGATGAGATTCGAGGGAGGGAGGGGAGGGGAGGGGGGATAGGACTACATTATGCAAAAAGTATCTGTAATTATGCCTTACCTAGCAGGTGATAGTTTGACTCCTTCTCATATTTCCATGTTAAACGACCAAAGCTAACGTGGTTGAGGTTCTTGAGCCATTCAAAGTAGGATACTGTCACACCACCAGCATTAAGGTAAAGGTCCTATAAATAACACAGGCAAGAACAAGTAAAATTATGTTGACTGTCATGTACACCATTCATTTTTTATTTAGCTGAGGCGGATCCAAGGGCAGGACATGAGGGGCTGCTGCCCCACTTTCGATTTATTTTTAAAGACTTTTTAAATTTATTTTTATAGACTTTTCTTTTAATTTTTGATTGATAATCAAAAATGTTTTGATTAGTGCCCCCTCACCTTTTAATTTCTGGATCATTTTTTTGATTAGTGCCCCCCAGCCCCTATCCGCCTTTCAAAATTTCTGGATACACCCCTATTTAGGCTTTGCAAAATCAGATTGTGACAGCCATGGCAGGAACAACAGAATCTGGATGAAAATCATCTACACTAGAAAGAGTATATTCTCCCAGAGGAAAAGTTCTTGTCATAGTTGCCATCATGGTGCAAATCCTCTATTGGATTCACTGTTGTATAAGATTGGTTGTACTCTGCATGCAGAGCCACTTTTCTCCCCCACTGAAAAAGCAAAGAGAAAAATGGCCCTGGCGGCAGCCGATTATTACATCCAAACTTTTGGATGTAAAGATTATGGGCTATATCATTGAGAAACTGGTTAAAACTGGATTTCCGGCCTACATAACAATGGTGGCTGAGGGTGTGAGTGTTACCATTCGAGAACTACAAGATTCAGTGTGCTTTTGTTTGTCTAAACTCGATGTTAACACAGATAAATTGTCTGAATAGCAGTTTAATGCTGTTTTCATTTATGTGTGACACAATGACACGTTCATCAATCTTCAAATCAGTCACGGAAAGTCGTTGATCTACCAACTGACCATTCTTCGCGAAAAAACTCAATTGATTGACATTTGACCTACATCATGCTACATAATCCTCTCCCATGCTCAACAGGGGCCGGCAGAGCCATTTTTCTATCCACTTTTTCGGCGGGGGAGAAAAGTGGCTCTGCACGCAGAGTAGATTGTTTGTCTACTTACAGGAAGAACAAGTCTATTGTTCTCAATAAGGATCTTCTCTGCTTCTGGTGTAGTTGGTCCATTAGCACCTTCCGCAATGACCTAATATTCAAACATATCACAACATTAATCCTTTCGCTCCTGGAGATTTTTTGGTGTTTTTTGAGGCCTACAAACTTCAAGTTCGTCCAGTCTGAGCAGTTTGCTTGTTATTGTAATCAAGATTCCTGTGTTTTTTGTGTTGCTGGGAAGGTATGAAAATACTGGCAAACAGGTTTAACAAGTTTGAAGCTAGTTGAAGGAACTTCTTTTATGAATTTTTGTTTTTTGTTTTGTTTTTGTTATCATTTTGCCTCTAAATGCTTCTGGAAGAGTATCAGCTTTCTAATTGTGATGAGTCTACTGTTTGAAAGAAATCAAGCAAGTGAGATGATTTCTAGTGAAAATTGGTGGTTTTTTTAAAGTGATGAATTTCTGTGACTGTTAAGGAAATCAACATCCAGTCTGTTTAAGAGGCAAATTCATGGACTGCTGAGATTTAAATGTTAACATGTTTATAAATCAGTCACCTTTGCTTTTATCCTGTGAGCATTTTGTCTGGTAATTTGTTTTTCATTGGCTGCAGGAACTAGAATATCACATTCTGCTTCTAGGAGGTTTTCGTCAGTTGGCTAATAGTAAAAGAAGGTATAGGCTCAATACACGTTCTGTTGCAGTCTCAGCTATTTAATCATATTTTCTGATGTATTTCTAATTGACTCTGTAGCAA
This sequence comes from Diadumene lineata, assembly GCA_918843875.1. Classification (NCBI taxonomy): domain Eukaryota; kingdom Metazoa; phylum Cnidaria; class Anthozoa; order Actiniaria; family Diadumenidae; genus Diadumene; species Diadumene lineata. Next base: position 7,793,726 of record OU974084.1, read on the forward strand.
GTTAAACTAAGAGAATTTGAAATCTCACCTTGGCACCGGGGAATCCCATAATAGAGCCTTGTTCCTATATGGACAAAAAAATATTATGTTCAGTAATTGAATTAATTCATCATTACAAAATAACTACTAGTACACTGTGGAAAGGCATCTCATTCCTGATAGCGAAATCATTCTGAATTCTGAAAGAAGCAAATGAGATGGGAAATGCATCGGTAGTTAATTGTTGAAAATACTTACAGATCATTTTAAATTCAATATGTAATTTTTAAAAGTGTTGTAAGGTTATCCACTCCCTTTCCAAAACATTCTGGATGATAACAAGTTCTGGGCTCAAAATAAGGGCAGGTCAAGGGACAATGTCCCTCCAAATTTGCTACTTGAATTTTGAAAGGACAAGTTGACCTCCATCTTTCAGAGTAAAAAAAGCTATATTGTAGATGTCTTTTTAAAAAAGAATTTTTTCAAACATTTTGACCTTTCAAAAAATGGATAATGACAAACCAAAAATGCATTTGAAAGGTCATCTTGACCTATGTATGTCAGGCTGTTATTTTGAGCCTAATGCCATGAGAAACTAGTCTCCCTCGCATCTGTTTCCAGTCTGTCCATCTCCAACCCAGTAACACTAATCTCTTGACCAATCAGATTTGGGGTTCTATATTTCACTACCACTTCGCGCCTTAAATCTTCACCAACCACAGATCGTCTTTTATATATAAGGTATATTGTGTCACAAACACTAGTTTGTGAAGTTACCATACAATATTGTTTATAATTGACGGGAAATCAAAAGAACTTTTTCCAGACATCAATACCTCTTCCTTCTTCTGAAGTACAGATGAGTTTATAAAACATTGGCCTGGTCTTCGATTATCTTCCTAGTAAGTGTTTCTCTATTCAGCGCTTATCATCCTTCTCTCTTGCGACAGAAAACAAATCACGCTGACGTCCAAATGAGACCTTACAACTGCCGGAAAACCGAAAAAGGTTTCTCCAAATATAAAGGCTACTTTCTTCTTTTGAATTATTGATGAACAATATATAATATGACAAAAATCGTTGCTGACATTTTGGTGTTACTTGCAAACTCTCTAGTTTGACCTTGATACTGCTCCCAGTATGGTGCTGGCTTTCGCGGGATTCTGTCATGTTTACAATTAATCATGCTCTGATTAGCCAACGACTGATGAACTCTTGACAGATTTTGACAGTTTTAGAACAAAGGGAAAGAGATTAGTGTCGAATGTGAGCAGCCGTTACTGGGCTGGAGATTTTTTCGAACAGACCGGAAACGGATGCGAGGGAGACTAATGAGAAACAGAAACACCACAACATCTCAGTGGTCTCATTAATTAGTCTTTCATTAGAGAACATCTACAGCATACTTACTAATAGGTGGTTTTCTAGATCTTTAGGATCTATTCCTTCTGCATTGTATATACTCCCATCACGTTCTATCACACCAATACATTTTGCACCAGCTCTGTGTAGGTACCTACAACTGTGAAGACCTACATTACCAAACCCCTAGAAAAAAACAGTGATTCCAGAAAAATTATCCAAAAGCTATAGACTTCGAAAATTTATGATAATTTGATTATTAGAGGTTAGGGGAAGAAACAACAACAGATTTGATGGATAATGAATACTAATTGTTTTTATTTCTGTACCTGAACAATAAATGACTTTCCTTTAATACCAGTTGTAAGCCCAACCATACTAGCATACTTTTCTGAAACAAAACCAATCATTATATTAATAATGAATAAAATGTGGCCGAATTTCCAATAAAAAATAACTCTGTCTACATCCTACAATAAAATCAAAAAAGACAAATCAAAATTAAGTTACAACGACTTGGTTGTAACATGCATCCAATATTAGGAAAGTAAAATTTCGCTCAATATCCGGCTTACCATTTTCTAAGAAATTTTGAATGCCATGGAAAACTCCCTGAAAGGATAAACAAGCATTATTAAATTAGCATGCAAATGATAACAATAGATGGTTTTCGACCATTCCCAGGAGACAAATTAAACCAAAGACATGGCAGCCATGCTGGTGGACTTTTCGAAAGAAAACCACCACCATGACTGGTGGACCCTTTTGTTCCACTCACTCTCCTGGGAATGGTTGAAAACCATCACCGTGACTGGTGGACCCTTTTGTTCCACTCACTCTCCTGGGAATGGTTGAAAACCACCACTGTGACTGGTGGACCCTTTTGTTCCACTCACTCTCCTGGGAATGGTTGAAAACCACCACCGTGACCAGTGGACCCTTTTGTTCCACTCACTCTCCTGGGAATGGTTGAAAACCACCACTGTGACTGATGGACCCTTTTGTTCCACTCACTCTCCTGGGAATGGTTGAAAACCACCACTGTGACTGGTGGACCCTTTTGTTCCACTCACTCTCCTGGGAATGGTTGAAAACCACCACTGTGACTGGTGGACCCTTTTGTTCCACTCACTCTCCTGGGAATGGTTGAAAACCACCACCGTGACTGGTGGACCCTTTTGTTCCACTCACTCTCCTGGGAATGGTTGAAAACCATCAATGAATGAAATGGTAATCATTTTACCACATATGGCAACTTACCCTTCCAGTGGCAGAGACTCTTCCATGGATACCGCCAAGATGAATTGGTTTACCAGTGACACAGGCATAAGCATTCATGTTACCAAACCCTACAAGGTACAATGAAAGAATCAGCAAATATAGCACCCAAGTAAGATGACCTCCGCCTCTATACCATATGTGTTATGTGTGAATTGTTTTTCAATCCCTCAAGAATAGAGGAACGATAGTGATAATTAGTATTAGTAAGTACAAAAAATTTATTTACAGTAAAAAAATATATTATCTAAATTTTAATTCTAAAACCTGTGATGAATGAATGATTTTCAAAGCAAATTGATTGACCCATGACGAGTTCTGTAACTATTGATACCAATTCATCCTAATTTACATAAACTTCAAACTCAAAATTTGATGGAAAAATCCAATCTTATGCCCTAACTTCTTCTTGTATTGTATTGCATTGTATTGTATTGTATTGTATTGTATTGTATTGTATTGTATTGTATTGTATTGTATTGTATTGTATTGTATTGTATTGTATTGTATTGTATTGTATTGTATTGTATTGTATTGTATTGTATTGTATTGTATTGTATTGTATTGTATTGTATTGTATTGTATTGTATTGTATTGTATTGTATTGTATTGTATTGTATTGTATTGTATTGTATTGTAATCTTTGTCCGGGAAATATCCCCTCTCAGGAGATATTTCCCGGGAGATTTCCCGCTCAGCGGGAACTTTCCCGGGAAATTTCCCACACAGGGATCCCAAAACGGGAATTCTCCCGTGGGGAGGGAAATCTCCCGGGAATTGTCCCGGGAAATCTCCCCTTACCGGGAAATCTCCCGCGAGACAGGGAATTATCCCGGGAAATTTCTCTTGAACCGGGAAATATCCCTGAGACAGCCATTATTTCTTTTTATGAATTTTATTGATTTTAACTGTATACAGGACAATTAAGATCTTGATAATTGATTATTCTTGATCAGAAAATAAAACTTGAGCATTAAAAAATGAGCATTCTTTTAGGTTTAATTGCTCAAAAAAATAATTGTGATGATAGATGAGCTCATGTAGGACTGACTGACTGCTAGATTATCAGGCATGCAGTCATTGCGATCCAAAGTCAATTCGATCCATTTTGATTGCATTTTTTATTAGAATAATCCCAACATGTAACAATTATTTCAAGAGATTCTTGTTTGCACACTTTCAGATGTATAAAGAAATTCTATTCTGTGTAAATAACCTACTTCGTTATGTATTTTGTTGATCATGTTTATCTTGTTTAGAGGTTATTTTAACACTGAGGACGGATTCCCGTAACAAAATTATACTACAACGTTTTCGAAAGGTAGAGCAGCATCAAAAACATGCTTATAAGCACAAAGTAGTGTAATATAGAGAAACTCTTGGAATTTCAGATAGGGTTTATTAAAGACATTTACTCTACAAAGATTGAACTGGGACATAACTGGGACGCAAGGATAAGTCCGGTGCACCACATTACGGGTCCTCCTAAATCCGCGAAATCCTAGCTCCTAAATCTGCTTCAATGATTTAGGAATATGCACTACTAGCAGGAAATCGTTTTAAAAAGATTTTTGCTGTTGTTGTTCTGAGATTTTGCGTTCTGAGTTTTTGTCTTGAGAATTCTCGTTATGTTTCTAATATTCCGTCAAGAAATTTAGTGCTTAACACTGTGTGCCATTTCACAGTTGCTTCCTATACATGTACAAATTAAGCTGATATATGTCAAGATGTCTATTCTTCGTTTGCAACCACGTGATAATTTAGGCAAAATGTTTTATTTTAAATCTTACAGAAAAACTACATTTATATCCTTTGAGAGCATTCAAAACAATGTAATTCTGCCAAATTTGAAGCTTTTAGAGCAAATAGTTACCGAACTATTGACGATCAAAGATTATTGTTATTTGGTAAAAATTTAGGCGTCGCCATGTTGGATAATGACTCATATCATCCAACATGGCGGATAGAACTTTAGTGGTCTTAAAATAAGGCAAATTCAGTATATTAGATCTGGCTTTTGAATTGTGTAGTTAAACTGAATCTCCAGGAGTCTCATAACAAAGATGAATTTATCGCGATATTTATCCTTCGATTCGAATTACGCGATAGCGTTGCGTGACACAATTTTTACCTAAATATCTCGCAAATGAACATTTTTGGATCTATATTTCTACAAAGTATTTAAAAAATCGTTAGCTATAACATATAGCGGGTATGTTTCAATTTGATTAAAAATAAATTTGTCATACTTTTGATGACGTCACTTGAAAACGAAGAATATGTTTTACGAAGCGGTACCTGAGCTAACCGACATTTAGAATTACCTACCAAAGCGTCATAAACGCCAATAGATCTCATATCCCATTGATAAAAAAGACTAATGATTGAGTCTTACAAAGAAACTTTTGATGAGAGAGTGGAACATAAGTGGTACCAACAGTTAAAGAACAAAGCTAGAAACGCTAGAAAAATTAAACGTACAAAAACGCCAAACTATACAAGCGGTAATACCAGAAAAGAAGTGATTCTTAAACACTCTAGAAATATTCTGGTTCCAACATTTTTTTATTAGCTGACTTTATTTCTCACATATTTTATCTTCTTAGATTTATATACAGTTTTTTAAGTTTTTTATTGTAGATATTAGTTATGTTTTTGATCTGTAGCACTAACCGCTATGTAATATTTTCTGCTAGTACACTTTTCAATGAAGACATTATTATCATTGTTGCTAAAATTAAGATATGAAATCTGTTTTTGTATATTGAAGACTTGGGTAGGTCTACTGGATTACTCTTATCACAACAGAACTCACTAAAATGTGCTAGTTTACTAGAGAGGAACAATAAAAACTCGAGAAAAGATGCAATGCAATGTAATGTGAGCTTTATCAGTGTAGGCCCATTACCAGGGATGGTCGCACATTACGTTCCCACGTAACTAGTTAATGTAAAAGTGTGGAAATACAGCACCTCCCATTAATGGTCCTCGTCCGAGAAAACAAAACGTAAAAAATTAACAAATTATCAATCGAAGATTGTTCTCCTTAATTATTTTAAGACCCTGTGTGCCTGGGCATGATGGTCTTGCTGAGGGTTCGAACCCACAGCCACCCTGTTGACAGCCCAATGCTCTCCCAATTGAGCTAACCTGTCAATATTTCCACATAAATTTAACCTGTGCGAGTCACTCAAGTATATGGCTGATGTTTAGTGCATCTAATTAGCAGCAACATTTTACAAAGACTTATGCTGAGCTATGCAAAAATGTTATTATATCGTGCTTTTAAACCTATGGTTTGGTACGACATGATGATCACAAGCAAATACCATAACAAATAGACAAACCCGAAGGAAATATCTAGAAAAATCCATATATTGTAAATAATCGAAAAAAGGGGGAATAGGGAACAGAAAAGTTACCATCATCAACACAGTATTACCTATATGCCCAATACGTGACTCGCTAGAATACTAGCAACTAGCATAGAAAAAAAGAAAATCAGTTTGTATTTATCACTTTCAACAGAAATCTTATCTAGGGTCACCTAGCGAAGGTTACTGTTTTGCTCAATTTAGAGTCTAGATAGTCTTTAGATATTAAAGCCTCCAGCTAACTTCAGAGTGCATAAAACTGCCTTCTCGGTACTCACAGTTATAATAAAAAATAAAAAAAAATATAGAAAAATATCAATCAATTTTACACAGAGACCACTTACTATTACCCAATTAAACTTAAAACGCAAAATTCCTCGCCGAAGACCTAAAATATACACGCTTTTTAGCAAAATGGCCTTGGTTGCCATGGTAACGATAGGGGGTAGGGGAGGGTGTTTTTTCAGATTATTTTTTTCAAAAACACAAAAACATCAGCAATCTATCACGGAACTTTCCCTATGTTCATCAGAAAAGTATCGCGAAGTAATTCATTTTATTTTTCTCGATATTCGTGTTTATAGTGAACGGGAAAAATCCCCTGAGTTAAACTATGATTGACTGTAAAATCATCAAAACTATTTTTTTTCAAAAACAAAACATTGTTTTGCCGACAAAATTTTGTTTAATTTTTAGTATAAGTGTTTGCACCAGCATTTTTGTGCTATTTGTGCGTTTTACGACTGAAGTGAAATCGAGGGATATTTCCCGTTTGCACTTTTTGTAACTTTGTCAAAAAATGGTCAAAAAGAACTTACTGATTAGTAAGACTATCCCAAATGAGCAGAAAAATAAAATTGTCGAGTTTGGAAACAAATAACGTTTTTTGATGCGGAGTTATTACCAATTTTATGAACGGGAAATTTCCCGCACGAAAACCACAAAACACGCAAAAAATGATAAAATTCTTACATTTTCTCGAACAAAAACGTAATAAAACGTTTCTTTATTGAAAACCCCTCATCACACATGGAACTGTCTGGCTTTTGCAATTGTATATTTGAAATTATTTTTAATCACGCATTGGGGGGATATTTCCCGTTTTTGAAGCATTTTCGAAAAACTCGAATAATTCGAAAAATAAGGCTTCTTTCTCAAAGATTTTACTAGAGAATAATCTCGCCATCAATTAGAGATAGTTTATGTCAAAGGAAGTGCTTTTAAAGGTCAAATACTCGATATTTTACGTTGGTGAACTTTTTTACATGCATTTGAAAATCGTCGTTTTGCGGCAGGTCCTGTGAGGTTCTTGTAGTTTCTTGAGATTTTCGCAAAAATCAAACAGGGAAATTTCCCCTAGCTAAAAACAACTGTATTGGGGCCTGATATTTGAGTGAAAGTGTGTTTTTATGACTGATTTAAGTCTGCAAAGTTTCAGCTTCATACAATAAAAACTCGAATTTTAGCCCTCGATTTGGGAAATGTCCCGCGAAAAGCACAAAAATTGAAAAAAATCAGTGTTAGCGGAATGTTATAAAAATTTTGGAAATACAGTAGAAATTCTAGTATCTGGGGTACATTATACTCGAATTTGAAGTCAAACAGACTGAAATTTAAAAAGTTATTCAAGTTTATTGCAATACAAAATCGCGGGAAAAATGTTGGTATGACGAACCATTAGTATTGTATTGTATTGTATTGTATTGTATTGTATTGTATTGTATTGTATTGTATTGTATTGTATTGTATTGTATTGTATTGTATTGTATTATATTATATTATATTATATTATTTCACATATATAATATATCTATTTACAATTGACATAATTAGTTTAAAGGATGTGACAAAGTGCTGTATCTGTAGATCTGATGCAGACCAAACTCAAAATCTGTAAGCAGCTTCTAAAACCCAACATAACATTGCATTTTCCCATCAAAAACTCAACAATCTATTTCATTTTACTGGCAGGTGAAAACAGAGTTTTTCAGTACTTACCAAGAGTCATGTCATAAGTGTCTGCCATCCAACTCATCTCTCTGGCACCTGTACCCATATCGGGGGCTGGGACATCTAGTCCTGGCCCTATAAAGTTCTTTTTAGCTAACTCTACTGTGAATCGTCTGGTGATCTTTTCAAGCTCAACTTCCTACGAGAACACAAATGCAACATTAAAATGTTTATCACTAATTCCTGATTACTACTCAAAGTATTAATAGTGTTGGCTTGCATTACATTCAGTCTTCTCAGTCAAGACTGACAGCTAATTATAGTGTGGACACTCATACCATGAACACTTTGTACTGTTTTATACTTTTTTAACATGCATCCTTTGAGAGAATCGTTTAGAGATAAGTTTTATTTTCAATTGATAACTCAGTGTTTTAGAGTTCACTTGTACTTTTTAGGAGGATTTGAAGCAGTAGAAAGCTCCTAAAACAAAAAATCTCAATAGACAAGTGTTCGTGGTTCAAGTGTCCCCCTGTAACAATCAAATCCACATTCTGAGACCCATATCACCAGAGACATTTTCTGTCTTTGACACAAAATCAAAAGGGCTTGTTGTCTTTAAGCAAGACTAATATATCATTGTCTAAAAAAATTGATGTGAAATTGACTGTAACTGATGATAGTTCAACATACAGAATACTCTCTAGGGTCAATTCTTATTCCTCCTTTAGCTCCACCAAAAGGAACGTCCACAACAGCACATTTGAATGTCATCAGAGTAGCTAAGGCTTTGACTTCATCTAGATCTACATCAGCACTGTATCTGATACCTGGTAATATACAATGTGAATTGCCCTATTTCATTATGACATCACGGTTTGTTTATGTAGTGGATAGAATCACCAAATCCAATAGAAAATTTGAGCAACATTATTCCTAGCGAAACAAGTTAAACTAAAATAATCTGGTTTTTGGATATAATGTGTGTTCATATGTACTAAATAATATTCAGGGCATTTAGAAACTATAACTACTTCTCCTCTTGAATTTATATGGTTCTCTAGAATGATTTTCAGTGAATTTGCGTTGTTTTGTCCCAACCAAATGACCATGATCCCTTGCGTTAAACAATATAATTTTGATGAATGTTTTGCTGGTGACGTCATAATGAATTAGGGCAATTATTATCAAGTTAAAATGAATATTATTGACATTGTGACACTCAAATGTATGACTCGTCCTCGGGAGCTCAGGGGATATATATCTGTCACTCTTTCCTCGTTTTTTTTCTGGGAGTGAGGAAAGAGTGACAGATATAACCCGTGGGTTCCTGAGGATGATCTATGACGTTGTTTTGGCCGTTCTTTGATTCTCATTGATTCTTGTATATATCCATCCAACAGTCAAAATGGTTGTGTCCCAAACTGTGGTTAAGATGACTTGATGCCCAGATGTGTACACTCTACTTTCCGTGTGTGAAATGCTTGTGCTAAAATGCACTATAATGAATTTCAATTTTTTTATACATATGAGTTACATAAGGAATCATGAAGTTTTGTTTGATGAACATTTTGGTGAGATCGGACTGTGTAACATGTGATTGTGATGTCATAATAGTTTTTACTCGGAGTAGAATTTTAGGTCTATGCGATTTCATGAAAACCCAAAATAAGAAATATGAAGTGATGAAAAGTGATAATAAATGTTTTCCCTGTTTCGTGTATTTTTGGTTTTATGAAATTTTTCATGAAATAACTTTGTTTTGATTACATAAATTCTTTATTTCTTATTTATTTATAACCTTTGCCAGGAAAACAGCTTACAGGAAAAAAAACCTCATAGAATCGAGTTACATTATATTAATTTCAGGAGTAGAGTTAATTTTAATTTAATCCCATCCCCTCCGAGGGCTCATAACAAACCTCCTTTGCATGGCTTCCTATGATGACTATGCTGAGCACGGTATCCTCTAACCAGTTCATATTCACCAGTGTGACGCTTGATAGGGAATGAAACTGATAGTACATCTTGGCATGGCTTCATCGTATCAAGAATACCTGAATAAACAAATTGAAATTGGGAAAAATACATTCCATTCTCATTCATGAACAACTTGTCAGCATTTAGTTGTCCAAAATTGTGCTTGTTTTTAGTGTACATTTCAGGAAAATCTGCATACAAGAACCATTGGTTTAAGGACCACAATAGGCTAAAAATTTGCAATTTAAGCATCAATTAAACGAGAGCCACTTTTTAGTCTAAGAATTTGTATAACAAATTTGTAAACAATGTTTTTGTTTTCTTGTTCTTGTTTTGGCCAGGAAATTAGTACCAACAATAAATGGACACACTTAAGTTAAAAAATGCTCAATCTCGAAAATGATAAAAATTGAGTGATCTGCGAATTTTCACGACATAAACAACAACTATTATTGCGAAATAAGATGTAAGAATTCAAAGCAAACACAATATATAACGAAGGTCATTTTGATATTGAACTTTGCGGAAAAATCACGTAATTACATCTCACGTAAAAGCAATCAACCATGCGGTCAACTGTCTGATAAAAAAGTACTTTTTCAAAAGAACAATTAATTAAAAACGTTCTGAAATTGTACAGAATCGAATTTCGAATTCACAACACAAGCGAACGTGATCTGCATTCGTTTTGGATAAATTGCAATGACGACCAATCATTTTCAAAACCACACACGACTGTGTTTTGCCTTCCTATCTCATTCTGATAAAGAAATGTTTCCAATTTCGATAAAAATATTAGTGGTTGAAGCAGATCGAAGCTTAAGCCTATTGTTGACCAGCCCGATGATATGTAACTTGTGCCATTTTGTGAACACCACAGCTTTCACGTGGCAAAAACGACAGAACACATATAAAAACCACTTCACAAACCTTTAATCTTGCTTTTCTTGTCTTCATAGGGATTTTTCTTCGTGCCTGGAGGGTCGGGTCTTGTTAAAAGTCGGTGTTCAACGTAAGATCTTGCATTGTCGAGAAAGATTTCACACATTTGGATAAACGATGGCTCGCCATCAGCTTCAGAACTAGACTGTCTTACAGAACCGGCTGTTCTGGCTAAAGATGCACATTTTAGGTTCCTATGAAGACCTGATTGGACTAAGCGTGAGCTGGAAGCCCTCAACATTTCGAAAAGATAGAAATTCCTAAATTTTTAGTACTTTTTTTGAAGGGATTAGATGACACCGAACCGTTTACACTAGCCGGTCTCGGTCTTGGTGGTGTGACGTTACAATCAGTTACCAGTATCTCACGGATGAGAAATGATGGGAGGGGCTGGGGGCGTGTTCGTTTTTTATGCCCTTATTTGGGACGAAAACGGATATAATAAAAACTGGAATAATCGACGGCAGAAAAAGTAATGAACAAAAGTTGAAAAAAAGTCAATTAAACATCTTTTATAAAAAATTTCTGAAAAAGGACTAACGTTCAAAACGTGAGTTTGTGAATTCCCAAGACTTCAAAGATGAGAATTGCATGGGAAATGTTCCCATCTAATGGGGAAATATGGTTAAATTTGAACCCAATGTTAGGTTTGGTACCACTTTCCCAACATAAACCCATTGTAGGAATCAGAATTTTTTCCTGGAAAATTATAACCCACTTTTTACAACTATACATGTATTTTAATTCATTTTATTGAAGTGACACAACTTCTTATTTGTCCATGGCCTACACTGCATAATCGATATGACAATTGTACAACTTATTTTTGTGCTAAAAATCTACAATAATATCTATTAAAACAATGAAAACTATAGCTACAAATGAGATGTAAATTTCCTTAAAGTTTTGCCACAATTTCAAGGCCAATGAAGGAGTTCTAACTTGTGTCATCTTCTACATGTACACATATATTATTACTTTTTCTTATATTCTATATAGATTTTTGTATATATTAAAAAATAATCCTATTTTAAAGCACTACTGAATTTTAGGATTTTGGCACTATACAAATAATTTATTATTATTAGTTATTTACTAACTTAAAGTGTTACTCGATTATGTGTTCTGCTCATCTAGGATTGTATGAAAGACATAGTCCATTGGAGAATCGGATCAGAGGGGAGGAAAAAACAGCAAAAGTTCTATGGCAAATTAATCGTGACAGCTAGAATTTGCATAGAGTTCTCCTTTTCTTTAAAGCTGCATTGCCGTTTGGCTCAGTATTCAGTTGTTATGGAATTGTGCACTCACCATACTCTCCAAAGAGTATTCTGGCAGCATGAACCCCCAACAGCTGGAGTATCGCCCCAATTTGCCTCATCCTCGGGAACCCAGGGGTTATATCTGTCACTCGGTTCCTCGCTCGCTTGCCATTATTCAGTAATGTGTTTGATTGGCTAAGCTTTGATGTATATCTGTTACACAATGTTTTTCAAAAGTACAGATTTAAATGGTGCAGTGTTTTCCATCTTTTGCACAATGATGTCCAGAGTGGAGTTTTTTTCCATAAAATTAATGGTATTGTATATTAATTTAGTCTTCCAAAAAATTAGTAGACTTGCTTCAAGTCTCACTTTTTTTACTCTTGAATGGTGCACTTCTGAATGAAGACTGTTATTTCAAATAATATTTTTGAAATTTGGGGTAGGTCCACATTCGGAAAATCCTCATTTGAGATGAGGAAAAAAACAACTTGAAGCAAGTCTAACAATATATAGTTACTCTATTGTGTAACGAGAATCACATTTTTATATGAAACCCTAAAAATATCAAAAAAAAAACAACTAATGACAGTCAATGCCTAGCCATTGCCTAGGATTTCTTTAGAATTTATCCGCTGGATAACGATTTATCCGGTGAGTAGCGCTATTCAGGCTATTCGTGCAACCGGCCCTTGAATGAGAAAAGGACAGGAACAGGAAGTGGAGAAATGAAATCACCTAAAGCATTCAATTGCCATAATTTCTCCAACCTATATCCAAGAATTCCTTCCTATTTATCAGTCTAAATGAAGTCATTGTTCATCATTACAAAAGTTACTATCATCAAAATGATATAATCTCAAATCTTATGGTCATCGCTCCTTCTCTATAGCTGCTACTGAGGTCTGGAACGCACTGCCATCATCTCTGCGAAATGTGTCAAGTCTTCAATCTATTAAAATTGAACTTAAAAATACTCACCTTTTTTAAATTAGCACATTCTTAGTAGTTACAGGTAGCATTTATAACTGTTGTAATTTTTTTTTTTTTTTTTTTTTTTTGCTGCATCTTTCTATTTACTAGCGCTTATAACAGATTTGAATTTATGCTATACAAATATTATTATTACAATTATTATAATTTAATTATTTTTTTATTTTTTCCCCCTGCTAACCTTCCTATCACCAATCGAACAAAATACTTATGTATGAAAGAGCAGCAGTACTCCGGTTTTGCATTCCCAGCTGATCTGAAGCGTGGCGGATCCAACATTTTACAGGGGTGGTGGCCTGTTTTGTCTTCACTCTTTAAATGACTGATGCCAACAACTGAATGCACTGTTTTAAAAAGGTCTGATGCTCAAAGGGGTATGGGCCGGTTCTGTGGAAACCCTTCTGGATCAGGGACTGTGGATAACCTATGTCCAACATATTTCTATTGTTGCCAATAGCCGTGGAAATGTGGGTATAAATGTTCACCCTTTAGATTTAATCACCTTAATTTGTGCAGTAATATTGCAATACCATTTCAATGTCTTGACTGATCTATACAGATCTAATTTTAACACTTGAAAACGTCTGTAATATTTTTCCTTTATTACGCCCTCTCAGCAAATCATATTTTGTTTTCTGAGGTGGATAAACCACACCCAATGTCTAGTTGATTTGTTCATAGCTCGGCAGGGAATTACTGTAATCGGTGAAAATGTTGATCTGGCCTGAAGAAGCATCTGTGTATTGGTCAGATATTCCTCGACTCTTTCGATAGCACAAGATCGCACTCAAAATTGTGCTTAGAAGAGACAAAAACGCTCCAACGCACACAAGGATTAAGTAATAGTGCTTATCACCAACAATACCACCAGTGTAATTAATAGACCTTTTTGCATTTGCAGCGTACTTATAGCCGATCATCATGCCAATGAATACGAGAGACAGCAAAGTTGTCATTAATGACAATCCGAAATGCCCGTATTTGAGAGCGATCTTCAAACACAGACGATCTTGGAAGTATTCAGCAACGATGCAAAGACGTAGTGCAAAGTATATCCCAGTGAAGAGTAGCAATAGACCGTTGAAAAGCGCTGCAATAACAAAGACAAGAAACGGGCAAGTATCGTCGTCTGAGGCTTTTGCATCACCGAGCTTCCATGACCAGCAAAAAGTTGCATTTTCTGAGCGAGATTTGTTGGCAAATACAGAAAGAACTGGAATGAAACACACTTCGCACAGTAAAGCGAAGATAAATGATAAAATATATAAAGCTTTGGAATTAATTACAGCCATTATGGGGAAAGTTTTTTTAGTTCTTATCTGGTTACTTTTGTTTTCTTTTCTACACTTTGAAGCGGCATGACGGAAGTGGATACCAGGTCTCCTCGAAACGTCATGTGATTGATATACACAGGGATCCCAAGAAATCGACCAGCGCACAATACCACCAAGTGCGCACTACGCGAACAGCAAAATTGAATGATTAATAATTATGATAGTTCAAAATTTTAAAATACACAGCTTTAGCCTTGAAGATGCATAACATCTTCTTTCATTTAGTAATAGCTCATGAAAAATGTGGTTCCAGTCTGTGAGTGAAAAAGACTACATTTCTGGACTGATCTAGTATTAAAAAAGTGGTAATTTGATAATTTTCTTTACAGGTTTTGCAGGGGTGGTAAAGACAGGCACTGGGATTTTTCTGCATTTTTCCCCCCACAAAAAACAAACAAAAAAAACAAACAAAAAAAACAAACAAACAAACAAACAAACAAAGAATTGGAAAACATTATGTACATATTTAAGTATCCTTGGGTGCAAAATATCGGCTGGGAAGTGGGCTGTAGCAACTTTCCCTACAGTCCATGTATTGGATTGTTTGCATTGCTCAAGCAAGACTTTTGCTGTGGCATTTGTTATGGGAGCTAGACTGTCTTTTATTAAGAAGACAGCAGTTATCTGTTTTAGCTGGAAGAAGCCATACATTGCACACTAAAGTCAGTTTAGTACAACCTTGCATTTTGTAGATTTAACTATTTAGTAGTAGCATTAACTAAACAAAAGAGAACTATAGAATTTCCATAAAAATAGCACTCTTTAGAGGTAGAGTGCACACACTAAAAGTGTGCAACATAAATACCACTAAATAGTGCTATTTTATGCTAATTCTATTGTTTTCTTTTGTTCAGAGTGCAATTTACTACTAAATACTGACAACTGTTGCACACATTTAGTGTTTGTACTCTATTTGTTTTGCACACTTTGTGTTTGTACTCTAACATTTGTAACAACCACACAAACAATAAGACATGCACAAACTAACAGACACTTAGACAAACAGAAATGAGATGAGACAATGCCATAAGGAGAACAGATATTTTTATCTCTATACATGTGATCATTACTAATAATATTATTTTATCTATCTACTAATAACTGCCGTGACTATAGCCTACATCTTATCTTCATTATAAGTTATATGCATACCATATCGCATTTACTTTGGATCCCAAATATTGGGATAATAATTACAACATCACAGATGCAAGCCACCTTACTGTACAGAATATAGTCAGAATTCGTGTCAACGAGACCTTGTCGAGTTGTGTGAAACGGACATTAAAAACACCATTTTTGATCATACATCAACCTAGGTAAAGATAATTTCATGGAACAGAAGGGGAAAATAAATAATTTTCGCCAAGTTGCTTGTTACTATTTGAAAATTTTAAGAAACAATTGACATTTTATTTCATTGATAAAAAAGCATTAGAAGACTTGTTTCTACTTTGACTTTATTTCAAAGTTAAATTAAATGTGCTCTAATTTCAATAACCAAAGGGAAAATTGTCTTGATCTGCCGTCCAAAATGCCTAATCTCACACACCACTACAAAGCCTCTATTTTGCTATTGCTATACTAAAAACAACACAGGTTCTGTATTTCAGAAGTGACCTTCTGGGAAATCTTGTTAGGAATAAGTAAAAAGAGTGCAAAAGGCCTGTCAAAATAGAGCTTTCTAGAAGTTAAAGCGATGCAATGAGCCATTGAATTGTGTTTGACTCACTTTCATTTGCGAAAAAAGTAGAGAAAGGTTTTAGAGTAAGGGAGGTAATTGCCAGGTAAGTCACAAATACAGTCATAAAACCACATTATCTCAAAATAGTTTAAAAACAACCAACAGAAGAATTTATTGCATATCCAATTCATACCAACCCACTATATTGGAGCCTCATTGTTTCCAATACCAACTTTAAGACTATTTGACAGTCTTTAGTTTCACATTTCCAAACAAACATATTTTCCATAAAACCGTCTCCCACTCTTCATCCATCAAAAAACGTGATAAATTGACTAATTTACAAATGCAATATCCAATAGATTCTTGGTTGATATTTTTCAAATAATTCTATATAATGCTTTTAATAAGATATACCATAATAATTCTAGCTTATATCACCCATATAAAATGAACTTAGAACCAGTGAGAAAGTAGTTTATATGAAGTTAGACTGAGTTGTTAAAATAAAAATAATCTGATTTGAAAAAATATTCATTGTTAAAACCCTGATGAATTTGTCCAACAAAAATATGCATCTACATGGGAAAACACTTTCATGTCAAAAAGTTAAAGATTTTAAATCAGAAAGGAAAATTTGTAATGTGAAACTGTGATGAAGTGAATGGATTTTCCTGGTGAAAGAAGAGAAAGACTGTTTGTACAGTCCGAGGTTTGGGCAACATGTGGGGGAAGCAATCTTCATCTCTGAAAAAATTTGATTGATTACCATGATATCAAAGGCATGATTGAGTGAACTCAATGAAAATGAGCTCTCATAAATGTGATCTCCCTAGATGGGAATTGATACTGTGAATGCCTATTCTTGTTGGTATACACCTACTTGAAAAAAACATTGTCAGGGAAAACAGGAGAAGCATGACCAATAGGAATAGTGAGCAAAAGTTTCTTATTCTTTAAGTGGCGGATACATTGCTGCACTTCTTGTACAAACCTTAACCATCCGTCACCGATGGACCTTTTATGACGTCAGCATTGTTGATTTGCTTTTATTGCTACTTATTTCTCAATGTTATTAAATCATCCATGATTCTTTTCCTTTTTTCTGGCAACGCTTTTAGAAATAGGTGTATTATGAACGGTTGTGAGAAAGTATGAAAGTTGAGTTGTGAACAACTCTGCATTACTATTGCTGGCGATAAAACAAGCGATTAAAGTGCATCTACACTGTATATCTAGTAATAACCTCTAATAAGGAATAATAATTATTAGTCCTAGTGTCTGGAAAATAAAAATAAATAAAACTGACTATGTCTTCTATATATGTGTCTATTATAATTCTATCTATAAGGTCAATTGGTTCTAAGAATTCTTTCTAATATATTGGCTCCAAGAATTCAAAATTTGTTATATGTGTCCACCTAGTTTGAAGAGGTTGGATGGGGAAATTGTTCAAGGTAAGATGAAAAAGAAATTGGGACAAATGCTGTCATTAATGGTAAAAAAACTATGTGAAATGTAGTACAATGTAAAATGATTTAATGCAACGCATTACAGCGAGGGCACTTGAACTTTGAAAATGTTTTTGATACTTCATTAAACATGCTTCCTTTCTTTCAGTGAATCGATTTTAAAAACGTTTTCATTTTGATAACTCAGTTCATTTGAGTTCAAATCTACTTTTATAAAATGATCTGAAGCAGTAGAAAGCTCAGAAAATGAAAAGCTAAATAAATACAAGTGTTCAATAAAGTGATGATCGTAGGGTGTACTTCAATGTCAATAAACAAGAGAAATAAGGTCAAGTGATAGCTCCACTATCAATACAAGTTAATATCCTAGTACTTTGACTAACATTTGTCCACATTTCTTTTACATCAAAAGATTACTAAATCCAGTCATGCAACCTTTTCAAACTAGGTGTATTACCAACTCCATTTCTCAAAGGAACTTTGCTCTTATTAGACAATACATTTGGATTATTTTATACAATATTTTATAGATTTTCCTGAGAAACTTCCACCCTGGTTGATGCTTTTTGTTAAAAAAAAGCTAACTTCATGTCGAGTGAAAATTGTTTTGAGTTATTTGTAGAATATTTATATGTAATCTATAATACATGAGTCTACCTAGTAAGGTCGGCTGTGTTATTCGAACATGGAGAGAATGTCTTCGTTATGGTCTGATGGCGTTAGGTATGAGAAAAGTTCTGATGGGTCGAGGTTCTCTGGCAGGTCCTAGAAAAGAACAAATTGAACATAAATGAATGTGATAAAATCATAAGCGAACTCATGCATTTAATTTACTGATATCATTTTTGAGTGAAATACTATACAGTATTTACATATGATACAAGTTATGACACATTTGGAAGTGTTTGTAAGTTGATACACTGTAAAGGATGTCAGTTTTGCACTATAGTCTTTACGGAGTATCAACTTACAAACACTTCCAACTGTTTCATTAGAAACACAGACAGTCAATAATAGTTTTCAACAAGTTATCGCTTAGCATTCACTTACATCAAGTGTTCCTTCAACTTCTCCATTTTCACCATCATCATTTCCAAGTATCGAGTGATCAAATTCAAATTCATCCGGTAAGTTTTCTGATGTTAAATCAGGAGGTTCATTGCCTGAACCACAATTATTTGAGAGTGACGAGGAAGATGATGTTATAACAGTGTGGTCGAGACTATTAGCAGTAGTAGAATGTGTCGTAGGGTTGGTCGAATTTGCAGGGGATTGAGACGATGACGGTGTGTGTGTGTTGTTGTGGTTGCTTGGACTTTGAGTTGCCTCAGCTGAAAACAAAGAAAAAAATATGAGTTCAGTCAGGAGATATTTTGTTTAATTTGGATCCCTGTGTCAGATAGGGGACCCTGGTTTGAGTGGAGTTGTAAGCCATCATGACAACTGAGTTTTGCAGTAAATGGTAACTAAAGAATCTGTAAGTTTATCTTCGTCATTATCGACCATCTTAATAGAATATCATGTATCTATTGACAGAGTGAAAGGACTGTCCTTAAGAAATAGATTCCATTTTTTCCAGTGCATCTGTATAAGCCTGAAGCATGATACGTTTTACCCCCGTGTCTAGACCAGAATCCTTTTGACATTGCTTTTGTTCACTAATTATGATTATAATTGTTCCTGTATTCTCGAGGGAATATGAAATTTGAATATGAAAGGATTCTAAAAACTATTATGGTATATAGACGGGGGTAAAACGTCATCACACTTCAGGGCTATTGTTATAGACGCAAAGATGACATCAAACTGTAGTGAGTAAAAAATGTACACATGAAACGTAGTTGAGCTAACAAACACATCAAACACTCACCAGGATTTTGATTACTGTTTGGACCATGTTCATGGCTATTGCTATTACTCTTCGTATCCGTAGGTGTGTGTCCAGGAGGAGTGGGCGTGCCTACGCCTCTATTGGACCCAGGTTGCGTAGATGAATACGGCGAATAGCGTCCTTGGGATTGTTGCGAGTTTGGACCCATTAAAGGTAAAGAATCAGGAGGAGATGGCCGTAGTTTTTTATTGGATGGTGCTTGGCAGTCTTCCTCTTTGATTTCTTGTTTGACTGCCACTGGATTCCATTGTATATTATGGTCTATTGTTACCTCTTCTACATCAGACCTATACAAGCAAGAATGTTTGACTACTATAAACAAATTTCCTGAAAATTTGACATTGTATACTTCATAACTATATAACAGACCAGTGCCAAGTTCCAGTTTCAAGTTCTTCAAGCACATTTGATCATATTGGTTTGGAGTTCTGCGCTATATAAATGTATCACTTATTCTTATTATTCATTGCTCAGGCAGTAGGTAAATTAACAAAGCAGTTGAGACAAAACCATTGATAATTTGTTTGTAATTTGTGTATTTCCATGGGATTAACTTAAAACAAAAAAATATATATCACATACATGTACTATTGAGTCGGAAACCAAAGAACAGAGAATAAAATATACTTACGATGCTAGGGATGTTAATATTCCCCAGACAAACTGATCTACTTCTAAGCCTTCCAGTAATGCCGTTTTACTACAAGAATAATAAATTCACAGCAATTAGAATTGAGAAAGCAGGGATGCAATGAGAAACACAGCGGGTGGGTAAAGATAATACTGGTGTTTCATTTTTAAAAGCAGGGAGTAGATGCCCAGTTCTTCCAAGCAGGATTCAATTATTTTTTTTTTTTAGTTTTCTAAGGTGCAGTCTCTTCCCCCTCTCTCTTGTCAGTGCTCCTTATTTGAATATTCAGAGCTACTACAAGTTACACTGAACATAAAGAAGTCAAAACAGAGATGTGGAGTCACTAGGAAGTGAACCATCCTAACTAACTAACAAAACAACATCCTAACTAACAAAATCAATGTCTTTTCACTGGAAACACTTGCACAAGTTGACTAAATTAAGACTTAAGTTTCTGATCATGATAAAAGTAAGGTTCAATTGCTTACTTGCACACAGGACACTTCCAGCTGCCTCGTTCACAGTTAAGTCTCAGATATGACTCCAAGTCAAAACACTGAAAACAAAAAACTGATGGTTAGAGTTACGAAAACAAAAACAACAAAAGGAAGCTTGAATCAAATTTAAGAGATCATTTTAGGCAAACAGGTAAACATATGTTTGATTTTTCTGGTGCTGCCAGTAGGGTGCTCATAACAGGCAAATATAAGCAAATCATACATTTTTAGAAACAGCTATTCTTGAAATGGTTGTCCAGTTAAAATATGATTTAGCAAACACCTAAGTCATTGGCATATCTCATGATTTTTACTTTTACAGAAATGATGAGTCAAAATGTACAAAATAACTTCATTGCATAGTTATAATAAACCATGTAACTATATAATATGTGCAGCTTTGTGTTTAAAAAGAGAAAACAGAAAATTTGAGATATGCAAATGACATTGTTATTTGATGTATCAGTATTTCAAGTGGACAACCTTTTCAAGAATAGCTGTAAGTCCATAAAACAATAAACCAAGAGTCACCTGGATATGTTTACATTCATTCCCTCTAGATGGCAACGTTATCCGTCTAAACGTTATTGGACATTTTAATGATACTTTTATTGCTGTTTGTTCTACTCCATCGTCACTACTACTACTTGCAGTCGAACATAATGCAAAGTTCTTTTTGACTGGGGAAAGAGAATTCAAACATTAGTGGATTTTAGATAATACATGAAAAGGTGTTTTTAGTTGTCCTTCAAATGATAAATGAATCAAAAGAATAATAGAATAAATGAATTGATGGATGGATGAAAGAATGAATTAATGAATAAAAAATGAAAAAAATGAACACATGTATGCCTGAATGAAACATTTAATAAGCAAATGAATGGATGAATGAATGAATGGATAAACAAATGGATGAATGAATGAATGAATGAATGGACAAACAAATGGATGAATGAATGAATGAATGAATGAATGGACAAACAAATGGATGAATGAATGAATGAATGAATGGACAAACAAATGGATGAATGAATGAATGAATGAATGAATGGACAAACAAATGGATGAATGAATGAATGAATGAATGAATGAATGAATGAATGGACAAACAAATGGATGAATGAATAAATGAATGGATGAAGAAGAGGATGGTCGAAGAAGAGGATGGATGAAGAAGAGGATGGATGAAGAAGAGGATGAATGAATGGATGAATGGACAAACAAATGGATGAACGAATGAATGAATGGATGAAGAAGAGGATGGTTGAAGAAGAGGATGGATGAAGAAGAGGATGGATGAATGGATGGATGAAAAAGAGGATCAATGAACGGATGAATGAATAGAAAAATAGATGAGTGATTTAGCAAATAAATGCAATGTAATGACAAAATAAATATTACCTTTAGCTATACAATGTTCAGCTGGTAATAATCGTTTTCTTAATAGACTTTGTAGTACAGAACTGACAGACGGACGATGGACAAGTTGAAGGACGAATAAATGAGACTGTAGAAACAAAACAATAAGATTATCATCAGTTGGCGAGGCAATAATTCTACAATAGGAGTGCCATGTCTTGATTTGCAATAAAATAATATAGATCTAAATTGCTGTGGTTGAAGCAATAATAATAGAGCCATTTTGGCATGATTGGGAAACTGTATGGTTATGAAATGGAAGATGATTTGCATGTTTTCTTAAAAACTACAGCTATGATAAGATAAGGCACTGTTTCCCATTCATAAGAAATGACTCTAACATGTGATAGTGTGTACTAACAATAGTTGCTATAATTGTTAATTATTATCAATTATTGATAATAACATAATACTCACACAACAGCAGGCAGTCACTGTAATTTGTATTGTATTTCTGCCTGGTTTACAAACACCTTTTAGATGTAATGGTTTATGAGCAGTTTTATTTTCACCCTGAAAATAGTATAGATACAATGCCATTAGTACTTGTACAAATAAAATCAATACTATACTGGTAGTTAAATGTAAATGTTGGAGATGATGGTAAGTTTAGGTCGGTATTAACAGTGGTGGTGATGATGCAGGAGATGGTCACGATGATGATAATGATGAAAATAATGCTGATAATGGTTATGATGATGGTGATAATGATAGTAATACTGCTGTTTATAATGATGATGATAGCTTTACCAACATAGAAATGATATTGATGAATATGATGGCAACTATGGTAATGGCAGAGATGGTGTTGAGGAGTAGGATGAGGACGATTGATGATAATGATGATTGATGATAATGACTGATGATGATTGATGACGATGATGAAGATTGACGATGATGATGATTGATGACGATGATGAATGATGATGATGATTGATACTGGTGATGATGATTGATGACGATGATAATGACTGATGATGATGAAGGCAATAATACTTACTCTTTCAATAGGTAACGGCGTGGCATTAACACTAACAGCAACTGATACAGGCCAGTTAGTGTTTGTCTGTTTATCTTCATGGTGATAACATTTGAATTGTAACTCCAAATCAGGTCTAAAGTACAAAACAAACAATAAACCACACTTCACATCACACTACACCCCCATGCATATATTCAATATGCTAGTGAACAAGAAATGAGATGACTTTTTATACCTATTTCAAAAAAATGTTTTTGGGGAAAATAAGGGAATACCGGATTTTGGATGTAAATTTCACACCCGAAAGGTACTGTGGGCTTCTAATAATGAGAAGTAATAAACAGTAATTTCATTCAAATCACACATGTTCTATTTTATAAGCCATCGGTTAAAAGTAATTAATTATTGGAGAAGAAATTCAAATTTATTGGAGGGAGTGTGTGTGTGTGGGGGGGGGGGAGGTATGGAGCCCCTTCAAATCTCTCTATAAATCCTCCTCTGAATACTGCTTGGGAAAACAACAATCCAAGAAATTATTAGCCTACCTTTGCATTAATGTTTGATGGACAGATTCTCGTAAATGAAAGACATGGTTACTGACGGCTAAGTTGTGCTCTAATCGAAATGCTGGTAAGACTATACCATCTCTAACCGGGAACGTCAGTCTTATAACATCTGTTTGTGCTGAAGTAAAAAAAAAAACCACATAATATTCAGGCTAATGTGATGTGATGCACATCAGAATTATAACATCTGTTTGTGCTAAAGTAAAAAAATAACACATAATATTCAGGCTAATGTGATGCAATGTAATGTGAATGCAATGTAATGTACAGTAATGCAATGCAATGTAAAGTAATGTAAAGCAATGTAATGCAATGCAATGTAATGCAATGCAATTAAATACAGTAGTGTAGTGTAGTACAGTACAGCATAGTGTGTAGTACTTACGAGGTCTTAATCTTGGTTTGACGTCTTCCATTCCATTAGGTGATGGTGACATTCCTTGTAATCCTTTATTATAATTAAACACTGGAGCAGCCCCATCACTTATGCTCATGTATGGACTATTAATAGAGCCTGGTGTTACTGGCCCACTAGGGGGAGACATGGCACTGGCCATTACTGGACTAGGTGCAAACGGAGCTGCACTTTTTCTCCGTCTAGGTCCACCACGGTTTGACTGTGGTGGAGTATAACCCATTCCCATGGGGTTCATGGCTGGATTTATGGCTGGATTTATGGCTGGATTTATGGCTGGGTTCATTCCCATATTGGCATGACTACTTGGTGGCATGCCGCCCATCATGCCCATCTGATTGGCTCCATTTGGTTGATTGACAGGTCCTTGCATAGGATTCATTGTAGGTGTGTATGGAGGTGGAGGGGTGGGTTGTTGTTGGTAGCCGTTATGTGAGTTGTATCCCGGTTGCTGCATTGGATAGCCTTGCTGCTAGAAAAAGAGAAAGAGAAATTGGTCAAAGGAGCCTTCTCAACCATGATGCTTTTTGTGCCATGATATTGTTTTCATATGAGCAAAATAATCACATGCACAAAAATATCTTCAAAAACCAACCAATAGGCAAGAAGGAACAGTTGAATTGACGCTTTTGGCATGAGTCAGACGTTGTTAAATAATTTAAGGGAATTTTATTTCTCGAGCAGCCATTCTTAGTGATGTTGAAAATGGCCGCCCTAAGCATATGATAGACAACAGGGGCACAAAGCATGCTGGTTGAGCTGGCTCCTATCCTTCAGTTTTCCATTTTCTGCCAACCGACGCTTGTACAAACATGATCAAGATGAATCATGGGTAGTTTTCATTTACATGGTAATCAGAGATTTGATTGACGAGAGCAAAAAAAACAGTAACCGTTACAGCCAAATTCGTTGTATCGCGACCCGCCGTTTCAAAACTTTGTTTTCATTCTGGTCTTTTCTGAACCGTCAATCATTTTCACAGGGCGGAGCTTGCCCTAACATGTTCTGTCATTGGTTAATCTAAAATAAACTCCGCCTTTGAAATTGATTGACGGTTCAGAAAAGACCAAATGAAAACAAAGTTTTAAAACGGCGGGTCGCGATACAACGAATTTGGCTGTAATACATCTGAGTTTGCAGAAGATGGACAATTGCAATGATGATGTATTTTAAACCACATTATTGATATTTGAATTGGAATTTGATCACTGTTACTGTTATCCCTATTTGAAAATGGTGATACCAAAACATCACAGCAAAACAAATTAATAACATTAGGCTTTCAATGGTGAGCTATATATTAGCGGATCAATTAACCCATGAAAAAGTACTTTAAACTTGCAAGAAAAACTAATTGTGGTAAACAAGTTTTTTTTCTTCTGTTCGTGAACTTCAGCTTTGGTAGCTACTATAACAATTTGTTAGAGTGCACCCCAAATAAGCGTGAAACAATTCTTAACTATTTAGTGCCAAATTAAAATTCGATATTCACTATAAACTAAGAATTCACCGAGTCATAACCAAAGACTGCTTTTATTTCAATTACATTGTCTTTATACCTCGGTGAAGTCTTACTTAGTGCATAACTGAAACTCATCTGGCACTAAATGCTAGTTATTTGTTTGTGTTTATGTGGTGTGCATTGTACCATTGAAAGCAAAAATATAATTCGAAAAAGAAAAAAGAACAGTTTTTCTCATGGGTTAATTGAAAAGCATATAAAATGCCATGCAAAAAAACATTCTCTGATTTTTCAGTTAAGTGAATGTGATCTGCTTGTGAAATAAAATACCTTTGTCTTCTATTGGATGGTAAATCAGGAAGGTGACATCAATCATATTAAAAAGAAACAACTATTAGGAAAAGTGCACACTCAGTCAAAAAACCTTTAGTAACTAGTGGTCACATGACATTGTCAACCAATTAAAATCTTAGACTGTCTTCTGTGATCAAAATACCACCAAAACATATTTTAAAGAATGTTGACCCAGCTATAAAATTATAAGGAATTGTATGACTGGAGAGCGAGCCGTGCCTTACAATAATCAAACATTATTATTTTCAAATATGAGGCAAATTTGAAATTGAAAATAACAATGTTCGCATTGAAGGAGGGCAGGGCTCTCTCTCCAGTCATACAAATCTTTATAATTTTAAAGCAATTTTAAAACATTCTACACCTCTACTTTTAAAGATATCAGGCCAAAAACCTGAATGCCTTATCAACAATTTCACATTGACAGTGTAAGATTCTTTTGTTGGCAAGGTCACATGTCCACTAGCTATAAAAGGTCGACTATCTAAACTGTGTGGTTGTAGTAAACCTAGTGCACTACTAGTTTCATCATCATAATTTCTATCATGATATTACACGATAGTGATATGTTTAGGTATGAGTTCTTCTTAAGAGTGCTCAAGTTAATAGTAGCATTATTATCCCACTCATTTTGGAGCCACTTCAAATGAGATTGTAAATCTTTCCCAGTTAAGTTGGGTGTCCAGTATCACTGACCCTTTGCACTTCAATCTGGGAGGCAAAATGATAAAATGTTGGGTATTCAAAGCTTTTCTCCAGACCTGTTAGTCTTGTCTACTAGTTTCACCCCAAGGAGAATCAGCCCAATTATTGATAAGTGATTCCTTTTCTTAGAAATGTAATTAAAACTAGCTATAATTTCACCGATTATATGAGATGCTAGAGATCAAAAAGTCCAACATTAGAGGAAAGACTTGGATTTAAGACAAAATATCCAGTTTCCATACAATAAGTTTTACAGTTTTTTTTCATCTAAGAATGAACACCTCACTCTCAAATGTGTTCTAACTGGCTGCCATTAAAGTTTATCAACCGTGAAGTTTATAGACCTTGGTATGTACATGTATGTTTCATTGCAAATTTTAACCCTTTCACCACTCTATCCCTGAAAACAGGGATAATGTAACTTCATTTGGGACAAACTTTCCCTGTTTTCAGGGAATACACTGTGGCGAATATAACTAGTAGTTATTCTGTCTGCAATGGGATTTATGGTAGTATATGAGTTATCTTATTTAGCAAGTGCACATGATAATTGTTCAATAATACACACAGGAATTGTCTCATAATTAATTTTATTTTTTTTAACACAAAAAATGGACTTGATAAAAAGTGATATTTTTCCATTGCTGGTTTTCCCACGTTCTGGGAGAGGATTACAACAGTAGATGATTGGTGAAAGGGTTAAAAGAAATACATGCAGCCACATTTCTCTCAAAGTCATTCCAGTTTAGTAACTCCAACGTCTTGACAGCTAACTGTTAGTACATGTTTTAGTGACGGGTGTTCATGCTTAGTTGCAAATGACTGTGTGTACTTACCGGTCCATACTGAGAAGGTCCATACTGTCCAAGTTGTTGTTGTTGTTGTTGCTGGGATTTATACTGCATTTGTAACTGTTTCTTCATGACAAAGTCATGTAAATACTGCTGTCTACTCATTGGGAGTTGATGCTGGCTTCCTTTCATCATGGGGTAGTTTGGTTGGTTTGGCTGCATCTGTTGCATGCCGTTATGATCTGTCTGATATCCTGGGAAGCTTTGGCTACGCTGATATGGCGGTGGGGGATGTTGGGGGTGGTTCACTTGGTTATTGTTACGATACTGGTTAGGGGGTCCTCCTTGAAAGCCATATCCATGATCTGTTAGATTAAAATAACATGTTCTAAATATAGAATACACTATCTGAAAGTAATATGTTTCAACTAATTATGATTATTTAAACTTTTTTTGACACTATTACTGCAATACCTATGAAAACATTATGACACCAGCAACAGGAGGACATAAATGAACAACTGAGGATGCAGGTCACAACCATCCTTAGTGATAGGCCTACACTAATTCATATCAATTGTTAACTACTAATCAATCTACCTCATGCTTGTAAAACTGGATAACATACTATAAATATTAAAGATTGTAAAGCCATTGAGATACTAGGTGAAATGTGCTACATAAGTACCGTATGTTACGTTTAGTTACAAGGAAAAACCAGTCTGAGAAAACTTAACACATTTTCATTGTAGAATATTTCGATGTTAAGTTTATGTTAAGTTACATAACATTACGAAAAAAATTCTTATTTAAACAAATGGGCATCTATGGAAACAGAAAAAAATACTGGTCTCTTAACTTAATATATCACAGTTCAAAGTAAATCCACTTACCCATTTCTGGCTGGTCGGTCAATGCTGCTGTTGCAGTCGCTGTGGCCGTCGCAGTAGCTGTGGCAGCGGCGGCAGCAACAGCTGCAGCAGCAGCAGCCGCTGCAGGATTAGCAGGAGTCCCAGGAAATGGTGATGCATTAGGAGGAGCATTGGGTTGCTGTGTGGGATATGGCGACCCTGGATAAGGTCCGTTATTTTGATGTACATTCTGGTTTGGTCCGCCCGGGTAGCTATGTTGTTGCATGTAGGATGACGGTGTTGTTCTTTGTTGATATCCAACTGCACAACGGCAAAACAGTAGTGTTAACATGAATTATTTAATGTCAGTAACTCATAACAGTACTTAAATGGACAAACCTGAGGCTAACAAAGCGCTCAATACAGTGAAACTTTCCCAAACTGGACTGTAAATATATATAGTTCTTTAAACCAAACAACTGTTTCAGTCCAGTATTCAACATTTTTCTTAGTGGCTTCTAAATTTAACCTGTGTAAACCAGAACACCCTACAAACTGGATGCTTCCTTTGCTGTCAGTACTGTCCAGCATCTAGTGGCTCCTTTCTTGTTATTGCTACCAGGATCTTAGCTATGAGGAGTCAAGTACTGCACTTGCATTCAGATGGTATCATTTCATCATCATTTTCATCATCATCAATACCAGTATCATCACCAACATCATCACCACAATAATCAACACCTTTCTCACCAACATTTTTACAGTATTCATCAACATAACCATCATCGACACTGTCATCATTATCACTATCATCATCATCACTATCATCATCACCATCATCATCCTACCTTGTGCTCCATATTGCTTTGTAGGATTAGCAGACGTTGTTGGAAATGGATGAGTAACAGAGTTGACTGTATTCGTCGTTGGTATGTTTGGCATCATTGAATCGTGTGTCATTGAGTTTGTGAGCGATGATGTTACACCCCACACTGTAGTTACAACTGAAAGTGCTGCCTGTTGTTGGGTTGTCTGCGGCCATATAACAGTGCCAGTATCAGCACTACAAGGACATTGAACATGGATTAATATCAACAGAGAATGGTAATAAACTACAATTGCTTCGGCAATCATCACTAAAATTATAGCATCATCATTGGTTAAAGCTATCATCACCTCTAATGGCATCACTATCATCATCATCATCACTATCATCATCACGCATCATCATCTCCATTATTGCTCCCATTATCATCACCATAACATCATCATCATAATCATCATTGGCAGCAGCATCACCATTATCAACATCATCATCATCACCATCATCATTTTTGTCATCATAAGTAGCATTATCATCACCATTATCAACATTGTGATCATCATCACCATAATCTTCATCATAATTTCTGCATACCCTGGTCCCATATGGTTCATTGCATTCATTGGTGGCATTCCTTTATGTCCCATTGGCTGTGGATGTTGATAAGGTGAATTCTTCTGCGAGTCATTTCTCTGTTTTTGATGCCTCAGTAACAATAGTCTGCCTAGTTCTTCACACCATACTGAGAGCATACTGGCTGATTTAGGGGTGAATTTGTCTCTATGAGCAGCACACACTGCTAGTAGTCGATACCCAAGGTCAAGATCATAGCCTGCAGTAGCAGCCACATCACTTACAACCTACAAATAAAACAAACATTACCGTTAATCCTACACAAGGTGTGCTGCAGGTTGGACGACTAATGGAACACTAGCTTGAACTGCACCAGTGTTTCTAAAGAAACAGTTTCATTTAAGTGTGCAATCTGAATCACCATAAAAGATATAACACAATTAACCAAACTTAAAAGCATGAAATTGATTAGCATTTGGTGATTACTAGAGAGTGAATGCATGAATGAGTGGATGGATGGATGGACAAATGAATAAATAGATCATTGGATGGATGGATGAATGGATGAATAAATGACTGGATAAAATAAATGGATGAATGGATGGATGGATGGATGAATGGATAATGGGATGGATGGATGGATGAATGGATGGATGGATGGATGAATGGACGAATGAATGAATGAAATTAATAACCAAAGGCAAATAAATGAACCACCAAAAATTCTATACCAATTATTTGATCTTTAAAACCACAAGACGGAGGTATACAATGAATTCATTGTGTGACCACAAACTTAAATTGTTGAAAGGTTATAATTGGGAAGCAAATAAGTAACTCTTGAAAACAGCCCTCCATGTGATCAAAAGGGAGTAGAAGTATGAATATCTTGTTAATGTGTCATTGGACACTCCCTTCATAACTATAGCTAAGGAACAAATGAAAACATGTCATGCATTTGTACCATGGTAAGGATTGTGCAGGAACAGCCAATAATGACTACATATTATGTCCTTTGTCTGCCTTGGTTCAGAAGTTTCATGTTGAAAACTGTTCTAAATTAATAATATAGTCATTGTTAATAATAATTGTAATAAGTGACGTCATAAGCTTGCGAGACAGGACTATTGACTGTATTATTTAGAACAGTTTTCAACATGAAACTTATGAAGTAAGGTAGACAGAGGGCATAATATGTCTATTAAAACGTCTATTTAGTCAAACTACTTGTTTTAAAGGAAATAATACCAAGTGATAGCTATACATCAAATGAAACAAATCCAAGTGTTTTGTAACATCATAAGTTCTTACCGTCAGACATCCCATGAGGTTGTTTTCAAAGGGTCTCTGGAATGCCCTAACATCACCACACCACTCAAGCAGCTCTCTTGCTGCTGTCTGGAAGCCTTGAGGTGATGAGAGGTGACTCTTGATACAAAGCAATCGCTCATTAGTCTGCTGGATATGTCTCTCCATGCTAAGAGCCATCCCTGAACCTACAACAATATAATACACCATTGTTATGGATTTAGACTCTCCTATTACTATTTGATTAAATTGTTGTTAGAGTGCTTACAGTATGTCCATGAAATAAAATCTAAATAGTTACTACCTATTAGTTCATATTTAGTGACTATTTTAGACAAGTAAGTTGTAGCGAGGTATTGTTTCCTTTGTATTTTCCTTTTCTTTGACTGTTCTGGTTGAATGATAGCATCTATTAGCTAGTAACTAATTAGATTTTATTTCATGGACATAGTGTTAGCACTCTATTGCAGTTATTGACAAAACTGTTTAGACATGACAAGAGATTTACTATATACAATAATTAGTAGTTGCAGAGCCACCTAGTGGATATATTGCTAATAAATCCCTTGTTATTATTATTATCATTATTATACAATAAACTAATAATATCCTAAAAGACAAATGATTTTAAAGTAGGCAAACCACAATAACAACAAATTTTGCTTTATGATAGTCTCAAAAGAGTAGTCAATACTAGAGTAACACACATTTCACAAAGTACATGTTAAGCTAACATAATATGATTTCTGGAGATGTTGACGTGAAAATGACATGCACAGAGAAAATAAATAGTTCATTGAAATAGCAACTTAACTCAATCAAATACTTTAGGAAGTATATAAATTTTGACTAAAGTTCCAAACCATCTACATTGGCATGCTTTAACAAATTCAGTATTAGTTATCTATTATAAATTAAGCCAACATGGTTCAAAAATAAATTTCCAAACAGTCTACAAAACTGTTTTTCTGACCATGATTTTGATGAAAGAGAATGTTTTTAAAGAGGATGTCTTGTGTGGAATGTTATCATTTTAAGTGGGAGGAGCACTTCTTAAGAATGCAGTGGTACAAAAACACTCTTCTTTCACAAAAATTTGACACTATATTAGACACCTAGAGGTAGTCACTGTCAAGTATGGTACATTATTACCACAGTGAGTAAAGGGAAGGCACCACTCCACTTATTTGTGATGGGTGACTTCTCATTGTTGGGAAGAAAGGATTTAGCTATGTATGGCAATCTTTGTAGACAGATTAACATTGATTATATATCAAACAACTTATCACACTGCTTTTTTTAAGTTTTAATTCTTGATGTTTTGCCCAAGTTGAGTAAGAAACAAACAATGTATCTTTTAAATCTGCGTGTGAATTTAGTCATTTGAAACAGTGACGAATGATTGAGCACAGTCAATCAAGCTGCACTGTTTTATTGAACAATATCTTTCAATTGACTAGGAAATGAAAAAGATAAATAACTGAGATGGATTTCAGACTTAATTCTAATGTTGCACAAAATAGTGAATATATTATATTACATGGATGTGTTGGTATTTAAATAATAATAATTATAATAATAATAATACATAATAAAATTTATTTAAATAGAGCATCATAAAACAAGGTCTTTTTAATAACTGAGATTCTAAAATTTTGAGCAACAACAAATCCCTTCTTAAAAAATACAGCTCTTATGACTCTTTTTACCTAACATACCAATTTATAAACAAATTACATTTTATTCAAAATATGACATAAATATAATCAAATACTAATGAAATATTAGGTTAAAATATTGTCTGCCTAAAACAATGACTTAACTCTAAAGAAAAACTTGGAGATTAAAGAATCTGTTTAACAAGAACGTTTTCTTGTTCAAAACTAAGGGGAAAATATAATATCAAGACACTATTTTAATCACTGTTGGATGTTGCAAGAAAGACCAAATATATACCAAATGAAATTCAACTAATTCATCCAATTAAGAATTACTCATTTAAAATCAAAACAGCTTAGTAAAACTAAAAACAAATTTTTTTACTTATATTAAATAGCAAAAAATAGCTATGGAATAAACTAAAAAAACTATGACAAATTACTTGCCTAGAGGAAGAAGAAAACTGGTTTCAAGTAAAACAAATATTTGGTTTTAATTACAATGACATTTTTGTTGGTTTAATGTTTTGTAGTAAATTGAGGGCCATGATTATTTTATGACAACGTGAATGAATAGCTTTCAAGGTTATTAAAATCATCTAAAACACAAACATTTTCAATGGAAGTAACTGTACAAATTGACAAGTGCAGAGCAGTGTTCAAAAGCAGTAATTCCAAAGACGTTCCTAACTTCTACAATGCAAACATGGTTCACTTCACCTAAAACAATTCAATCAACTAACACTTCACAATGAAAAGACTTAGACTTTACATAAAGACACTTAACACGACTACTGTCTACTGAATTCAAACTTGATACAACAACAACTTAATTTAGCTAATTACTAACAAGTATTTGGAATTGTGTTGTGAAGTTTAGATACCTAGTTTTCAGCTCCATCTTTCACAGACATAACAGAGATTCAGATGAATCTAGCTCTAGCAAGGTTTCCTTTATTAGAAAGGCATTTATTATTCATGGCCACCGGTCAGTACATATGGTTTTTGAAACTCATGGTTGATCAACCTTCAAATCTATTGTAACAAACTCGTCTTTATTGAATAATTTCAAAAATGGAATAATTAGAACTGTCAATTTTGTTAGTTTGAACTGAAAGAATGAGTGTCATGCTCACAGTTATAGATTGAAGTTATTGTGGCAGTGTTTGAAAGATTATAATGTATGTTGTCTGAGTTAAATGCATCACAGTTGAACGCACTCACCACATATACTTGTCAAAATTCAGTCAAATCATGATTCAAATTGTACGAAAAACTGTTACAGTATCACGCAAAGCAATAACAAGTGTCTGTAAGATGATAACGCAGTTGTCTAGATTGTGAACATTTTGTAAAAAGATCACAGATTATAACAGAGCAATCATTATTCAACACTGATTATGATTTCAAAAGACAGCTATCAGAAAAATTCACAGTGCTGTAATTGATAAGTAAATCACTTAACCAAAAAAAAAAAAAAAAAAAAAAAAAGCATATACAACCATTACACAGGTTACAGTAAATTCAAGAAAATATAAAAGGCTATAAGAAAATGTTATGGAAATATAAACATTCCAGGTAATAGCTTCGATTGTCAAAATAAAATGCAGTTTTTTTCATTATTAATATTATCTGCTTGTTCATCGACAATTGTAAAAAGAACATTACAAAACTTTGATTGCAATCTGTCCTTGCTAAAGTTCTAGTCAGAGTTTGAAAGCCCTGCTTCAAACACGCTAATAAATCCAAAAAATATTCAATCAACTTTGAATTAAACTTATTAATTTTCTTTTTATTGATTCTGCTACAAACACAGTTAAAACAGTCAACTTTAGAAAACAAAAGATAAATCAAAGACAACCACGACATATCATATCTGATGATAAAATCTTTAAACTGACCATATAACATTCAATTAAAACAAACCTCTTTTCAAACCCAATCGGTGCACACACTATAGTTTTTAAAGATTACTTTTATAGTATTAATTGAGATAATCTGGATTATCACATTGTATAATAAAGAAATTAACTCACTACTGAGCAAATTAAATCCACCTGAACTTTCAAAACTTAACAAAACCTTTCAATCATACAGAAAGCTTGATGAAAGCTATTAATATTTCTTGTATTCAAGCAAAAAAATATCATTACTAGGAAATTTAGCATATAAATTTAGATCATTGATCAGCTGAACAATCTAGCGTTTCTAATATTGACATAGATCTTTCTTGTCCCATTGCGCAATATTACAATACACATCTATTTATATATAGTTAAGAATTATGTTCAAGTTAGGTCATGTATATAAAAATAGCAACAAAACCTTAGAAGATTGCTGTATTTTATCATTTACTGTTGCACAATACCAACTTAGGTATCAATTTATCTATAGATAGACCCAAACAATTGAACAATAGCTCTGTTTAGAGTTCTTTTACTTTTCTGGTTATCAAGCAACAGGAGGTATTGCTTAATTCATTGCACTGCACTCTTACAGATACTTCTAGAAAAAACATTTGATGTATGATTCTATACTTCCAAAAAGATCAGAAATCAACGGATAAAATACTCTCACACGTCCTGAAAAAGTTTATTGCAAGTTGTCGCTCTAGTGTTGAAGTGACGAAGTACTACCTAATCACTAAACTGTGTATAACTTATCTACACATTTTACAACTGTTTTTGGAGGTCACATGACTTTGTGAATCAAAAGTTTCAAAATGGCTCAAAGAGAATACCAGATTTCGAAAAACTATGCTAAAGCCATTGCTCTCTAAAAGTTTGAGCTTGGTAGCTTTAAAATTGAAAGACAGAAATCAGTCAGGTCACAACCGTTCAATATAACCATTATTGATTATTAATTGATTAGGTAAAAATTTGTAAAAGACACCTTTTCAAAACACAAAACTTCCAGATAACCTTTTTTCTCTCTGAAATATGGCCAGTCAACTTGTCCTTTCAAAATCTGATTTGGAAGATCAAGTAGCAAATTTGAAGAGACATTGAAATTGACCTGACCTTGTTTTGGACACTGCAAACCTTACCATGTCAGTGGGCTGCACAAGATACTTTAGATCAACAGGTATCAAAGTATGTGAAATTGTGAGGTTTTAGAATTTGATTAATAAGTTATTTTAAAATCACTAATATAGTGGTTTGATTAATTTGTTGTTAGAGTTGCATGTTAGTATTGCTAGTTGAGTTTTAACAGTTTTAAACAATTATTTTTGAAAACAAATTAGAATTCAAAGCTTTCTCAAGCTTTTTTAAAAACTTTACGTCAGTATGTGAATAAGAAAACAAAAGACAGGCAAATAAAAAAAAAACACAACAGACAGACATACAGACATCTAACTAATAGAATTATTAGATAGTGTGAACATGTAAGTTATACTGATCCTTTCCCACATTTGTTATAAAACAATAGATTCACATCAACGCTTGAGTATATGAATCCATACATTCTGTGTATTTTATACACTCCAGCCTTGATTTAAAGCTATTGTTTTGTGGCAAGTCAAGTGAATGTGGGGGGAGGTCTATTTATACCAATTTAGTCAATATTATAAATGATGTTGAATTATATACTCTATCCCATGCACACATTCAAGTACCTTACACTACAATGCTCAATAGAACTCCTGAAAAATGTTTTTGCCTATCGAGTGTCTACTATAGTTCCATGATTCATTCAAATTAAAATAGTTTGGACAACAAACAGTCAAAATAAATTATGTTTGACATATTATACAATTAGATACTTTGACCACGATATTATAAACAGTTTTACAACAGGTCACAGTAACGTGACTACACGTTTAAGGTACAAGAGGATCCTAGTAAGCAATATCCATACAATACTGTAGAGCACGTGAAGTAATATAATTACTGCTCTATCAGAGATTAAAACTATTCTACAAAAAAACTACTACAAAATTGTGATAGAATTGACCATTGTATTTCAAAAGATTGTTTTATGCTTTTGGACTGACATTTTTATGTGATGTTCTAGGAATACCACTGAAATTTTACGCACATGTAATAATTATTATAAGTCAACACAACAATAGTATCTCAATTTATTAAAAAAGTAAAATTAAAGTTGAGGTAGAAGCAAATTAAATTTAACTTTAATTGAAAAATTTTATTTTGAAAATTGATAAAGTTTAAAAAACTGAAACCAATCAAAAGTGTAACAAAATGAATCAAAAAGACAAAAAAAAACAACCTAACTAGATCAAACGAAAAACAAACAAAACACAACTATACAACCCAAAACTAATCAACAATCTTATCATAGAAGAAAGCCTATTTTGAATAAACACAACAAAAGAAACATCCACCAGTAACCTTGAGATACCACCAACTACTACACCTGAGAACCCAAAAGGACAGCACACGTATTTTATGATAATTTCAAGATGGAAACACTGTGGTTCAATGAGGCACAATGTCATCGCACAGGATGGGGCATTGTTTACAATACCATCACCATGAGTGGTAGAAGTGGCAGTTTCAATAACAAGACAATGGATAGACAAGGTGTCTAACAGTTTCGAATATTGAAGAACAGTTAAATATCTATAGTCCCAAATCTCTGCATCTAATGAAACTCTTACTAGACTGAATTATGAAGTGCTACAATGAGCAGTGTTACAAAGCAAATATATTGGTCATAGCTATACACACTCTTTATCATTGACTATACAGTAAAATGCAAAAGGTTAGCTACAATAAAAGAAAACTGTAACACCACAATGGTACAGACTTATAATCCAAAAAGCTATGTATGAGCATTTACATGAGCACTATTTGAATAACAAAAAACACTGGATATAATCCAAGTATACTGTACTGAATCTTATCAAACACTGATGGTATTTTGAATTTGAACATGACTACATTACTAGAAGTCACTTGTAAATTTGCATTCACTTTAAAATGGAAATTAATGCTAACAATAAAATTTTATATCGAGGTTCAGGGACATTGTCAATGACAGATCATATGTGACTTATATAACTGCCACCAAAGCTAACAAAACATCTAATATAGAAAAAACCTGAACATTATCTCAAGAATAATTTGGAAACATTAGGAACAAGAGGAGCACTAGCCTTCTTTACAGACAGTCACACTTCAATTATTGTTTAAAGGAAGCCATCTCTAACACAATGCTTCATGCGCCTATGTTGATGTTAACATGACAGGAAAATAATAAAAATAATCTAAAAAATATACAAAAAATCCATACAATGCATATCTTTCATATGAGAAGATGTTTTAGAATTAGAAGGGATTTTAATTGTCTATTGACCATTTTCAGCGACCTCAAAAATGGTGGCTCTTATTATATGATAGATCTTAGGGGCGCAAAGCGTCCTGGTTCAGATGGCTTCTCTAAGGTGTGTTCATGCTAACATGTCTGTAAGAGAGGCTAGATCAACACTATTACTAACACTTCACTGCATTGAACACTTAACTATGGAATCAAAATACGAATAAAACAACACTGCTAGATAATGCTCTGCTTTACAATGATTGAAGAACATTGTACATGACACAGTATGTCTTAGACACTATAACAAAATCAACAATGGCAATGACGTTATACTAATATTTGCTCTCAGACATACAATAAGCAGTAAAATTAACTTTCCGTCAAAACAAACAAATCCAAATCAAACAAAAACTAATAGATATAACTTAACATGACAAAAATATTTAAAGTATTAATGGCATGATAACACGACAAAATGAATTGATTCTAATATACGTTACAAAACCTCACACTTTAAACCATCACAATAAAATCACAATTCGGAAACACTTGATAAAAACATTAGGTGACAATCACACTATTGAAAGAAACACTTTCACAACAAAAAAACAATTAACATCAACCATTAATAAAAACTACCAGAAAACATTTTAACTACTTTTAAAAACATTTAGCTAACACTGAAATGATTCAAATCCAGGGATTTCATCAAAGATAATGACTGGTTGATCTCAGGTGGCATGAATGCCACCTTTTGAAAAAACCTTATCACATGTAGTAACTTTCAAAGCCAATTGATTTCTGTTAAAATAGTTAAATTTAGAGTGAAACCCCTGAATAGACTATGAACAGTAATGTTATGAATATTAAGAAGAGAAAGAAAATGACACAGTACTGTATGGAACAAGCTGTTGTCCATCTTGCTGATGTTGTGTTGCTGTTGCCGTTCCATAAAAAAAACCATCATCCAGTTCATTGATTGGCTTAGCACTGTAATCTCCCACTATAGGATAGTCATCCATTTTTATGCACTCACTGCAGCCTTTAAGTTTGGATTGGGTTTGGCATCAATTCAGAGCCGTAATGCTACTGTGTTTGGGAAGCTATAGAGAATAGAATAGGACAAAGATACATGGGGTTAGGTTTAATGTTTAATGGCTACAGACCATGATTAAGTATTTATCATTTTAAACTCTTTAGAAAAACAGGGTACCAAGTGTTCTTCAAACTGGTTTAGGATTCACTTCAATGGAATTAGTTTTACCATATAAATTTAAGCTATCAATTGCTTCAGCAGTTCTTTTCTACTTTTTATTTCATTTTAGTGATGATTACTGTTAATGTAGTTTAGTTTTAATGCCTTGTTAACTTACTTGATAATACATGTAGGTTATCAATTGGTTTGTTATGGCTTTAGTAATAAACACTGTACCATTTAAATCTATACATTAAAAAAGATACTGTGACAGATATGTCTCAGAGCTTATCTAATAAGAAAATATTATTCAAATAAATGTATGGCTGACATTTGCATATATCTGTCACACAACCTTTTTCAAAAGTACAGATTTATATGGTACAATGTCAATAGTCTTTAGTTGTTAAAACTAGCATTGGCAGTTTATAGGTTAATGGTTATAATATGCAGCTCACTCCATGCTAAAGATTTACTGGTTTTGTTAGATTACACATAACTGTTTTGTTAGAACTATTACCGAATTAACTGTAACATCTATGAAAACACTATGAAGACAGGGAAACTGTTTTATAGGTATTTCATTACTTAAGGCTTTCAAGGGCTGTACCCGTGAAATTCATCTATTTTTTTAGGTTTTTTCATCACTTTTAGAAAATTACATGGCACTGAATGATTTCATATTAGGTAAAGCAATAAAAGCAATGAAAAACTTATGAAAGTACAACTGTACACGTAAATGCATATCATATGTTTAAATCATGAAAACCATATAAAATACCTATAAAACAGTGCCCCAGTTATCAAAGTGTTTACATAGTTATTGCAATAAGAATACATGTTAGTATATTGATTACTATGCCAGGTATGGTGGTGTGTTCGCCAAAACATTTATAAGTAAAATAATAAGACAAAATGAATATCAATTTTACAATATACAGTCAAACGGTGATTATCCAGACCAATTTGTTCCCAGGTTTGACTGTACTGTGTTATGATAGTGATAAGAATTAAGCAAAAAATAAACTTGTCCTTAATGAACTATATAAATTTGAAATCAAACTTAAATCAAAATTATGAATCAAAATATTTGCAGTTAGTTTCATGTATTTTTAATCACAGGGAGGTCCAGTTAATTTTAACTTGATCTCACAACACAGGAACCCCTATATTTCAAAACAATCAAAAAGACACAGGGAGCCACATCATGTTTACTTGATCAGGCCTGAGATTGTCACAACACAGGAAGACCATGTTAAAAGTGTGAAAACATTCTTAACTCATTTGTCAGTCACAATCCTAAAGTGACTTACTACAAAAATTCATTTTTTTTACTTGGGGTAACTGGATACCATTTTATAAATAGAGCATGTACTAATATAAATTATTGTAGATTTTAAATACTTCATCGCTAACACAAAATGTAATAAAGTCATTACTTTTACAAGTTTAACACATAATTTTCTTGCAAAAAATGACAACAATGCCACACATTTCTTTTGAAAAGTAAATGTTAAGTTGATTACAATGATTTTTCTGGTAATTGCAAACTGAAGTGCCTGATGACTTCAATGGGGCCATATACTCAGTGAATTTGATTGAATGTACTCAAAGCATCAGTCTTTATACACAATAATTGCACCAGATAATGTTTGATATAGTAATCCATTTTTCTATTTTCTATAACTTTTGGTCCTTAGTAAAAGTGAGCAACTTTCAACAAAGCAAAAAAAAAAAAAAAAAAAGAAAAAGAAAAAGAAAAGAAATAAAGGAAATTTGTTTGTTTCTTTTCTTTATTCTGTTTTCCTAATTTTCATTGATCAGATTAATCTTCTTTTCACACAGACATAAAATATACAATGTGTTATCAGTATCAAAATGTATTTTTATGTAAAGGTACACTAAATTTGATTTCCACTGAAGACAAATTGACAAATTGAGCTTTATTGCACAGGACAATTTTAATCATCAAAGAAAAAATGATCCATCAATGTGATTACACTGTCCGATAAAGCCACTTGAAAATGTTGTTAAGCATGTCCAAACTGTTTAACTAACTGAAACTGTTCTCATGCTAAAAGCAATTTTCTTTACAAAGGTGTTTACTCTAAGAACCAAATGCAGTGGTTCTTTAAGATTAGTTTTCTTCACTATATGCATTAAATTCACACAGAAATTGCAAACACTAATAAATAAATGTCATTTTTACAACAACAAAAAAAGTGAAATTCAAAACTCTTAAAAATATATTCTACACAATAAGCAATGTGGCCTTCGATTGAAATTTGTATTAAATGAACAGAATCAAAAATTCTACTTGTAAATATACATACAGTTATATTAATTCACATGAACGCAACAAACATTAATAACAAATGTCAGTCAAATAAACACCAAAATGCTGAACAACTGAAAACTAAACCTTTTTTTTAAAAAAAAATAAAACATCCCACAGTGAAATGATGCCACTGAGCAACTTCAAAATATTAAAAGGCAAATCAAATTTTGAATTGAAATTTTGAAAGATTAAATTCATACAACATGTTAATATGAAATTCACACCAAAAATGCAAACATCAACTTAAACCTGTCACTGGTCTTAACAAAACTACAAAGGGAAAACCAGGGAATTGGTTGTTATGACAACCAGGTAGAATGCTGATTGGTTTTTCCAAGAACAGCTGTTTCATATGTTGAACATAATAATTACATTATTGATCCGACGACAAGATGAAAATTCTTTGTGTCTGAAAATTGCTTTAAACTTGTATTTCTAATTTTCCTTTTTTTTTTTTTTTTTGATATTCTTGTTATGTTTATTAATACCCATCTAAAATATGAGCTGCTTTAATTGTATATCAAAAATTCTTATACTCATTTCAGAAATTAATCTACTTCATCCTTCAGACAATTTGCAAAATTCAATGTGCAATTTCAAATCAAAGATTTCTTTACTTTATAAACTTATTTTCTTCACAACTTTTTCTTGGTTCTTACTTTTTCAGATTTTTTGCAGTGGTCACTATTGCTGTTGTTACAACTGAAGTTAGCAGTCACAGAGATGCAAGACACTTCTATGCGACTCAAAAATTAGCAAACAAGACGAAAGTAGAAAAGGATAATAATAAGATAGCGAAAGCAAAAGAAAACCTTCCATTCTGCTTTCTTCACTGCTTGCATCGCTGCTTACTTCACTAGTGAAAATTGCATCATGCAGTAAATAAATAAATAAATAAATAAATATAAATATTTTACACATCTCATACACAGTGGTAATTCTTGAGATGGTCGCTTACACTCACTACTCCTACATTGATTACTTTACACACATATTCTCATCCATGTTGATTCTTTGCTATGGAAGAATAATTAAAAGTAAAAGTAAATAATCTAAGTATCTAAATGATTGAATGAAAGAACAAAATAATAAATTAATAAATAAAATAAAAAAATAATAAATAAATAAATAAACAATTAAATAAATATGTTAATACATAAACACATATATTATATATATAAATACATAAATCAATGGAAGAACAAATAAATATAAATATTAAATAAAAATACCATATTTTGAGAGCTATTGTTGTCTTTGTGTTGGTCACTAAAACATATGATTGACATATAGACAACATATGTATAAATAAATAAACAATCAGACTGTTTTGAGCATTAGTAGCAATGGTATAAAACAACTGGAAATTAAAAAGGAAAAATAATGGGACAAGAAATCATTCATTTTAAGAAAATATGCAATTATCTTTTTTTCTGATCCATAGAAGTAAAATTCACTAAAATACTAAATTTGTAAAATAATTATCACAAAATAATATTGTACTCATCTTGAGAAAATCCAAAACAACAAATCAGTAAAAGTCAGACTATTATTTTAGAGGTAGTAAAACATTTGAAAAAATAATGTTTTCTCTCAAAAAGGTGTCAATCAAATTTAAAACTATATGATAGATTACATAAAGGATCCAGACTTGAGTACTATAAAACACTTTTAAAATCAAAATGTTTTCACAAATACAACTGTGATCTACCAAAAGAAAATTGCCGTGAAAATAACTTGTTTAGCTCAGTCAGACTTGCAGTATAGATGAGTTGATAAGATCAAGGTTCGGCGACAGCAAGAGGCAAATTTGAAAATTTGAAATTTATTGTTTATGATTTGACTGTGTTATTTTTTGGTGTCAAACAGATCAATTTTTGAAGCAAGAAAAGTGATTAAAAACAAAATATTTCAGACTTTTAAATAATACAGAAAAACCGAAATTGCACAAACTTATTTTCTGATATCATTAGATAAATTTGCCCAGAGAGAATAGATGATTTTGATTAAATTATACTTCAAATTTAGGACATTGAATCAATATGTTTTTGAATATATTTTTGAATTCTATATAGCTAAAATTAGAATTTAAAAAATCAGCTTTGACAAACTGAATTATATCATATTGAATACCGGTTGTTAAAAAGATAAAATTTTGAATTCTACATGTAATTCAATCATGCATTCTGTTATTTAAAATTCACTAAATCTAAGTTATTTTAAGTAAATACAAAAAATAAATCTAAATACGATTCAAGTTTTGTCAGCCTGAAATGTTGTTGCTTTTTTCTTATAGAGTGCTAAGATAAGGGAAAAAACTGTGGAATTGAAAACACTGATTCAAAACAATTATTTTTGGAAGCATATTGCCATATTGTCAATCCTGCAGAAGTCATTGTTCAAATCAAGTAGACAAGCTTTATATCTTAATGGATAAGCCATACTCTATCAAAAAGCAAAAACACAACAAAACATATCATTACAAATCACAATCGAATTGGTTACAATTTCACGTCAACTGAATGAGAAGTGAAGAATCTCTAACTAAATAATAT
The DNA here is from genome assembly GCA_918843875.1 of Diadumene lineata. Classification (NCBI taxonomy): domain Eukaryota; kingdom Metazoa; phylum Cnidaria; class Anthozoa; order Actiniaria; family Diadumenidae; genus Diadumene; species Diadumene lineata. The sequence continues at coordinate 7,837,633 of OU974084.1, forward strand.
GTTGTACTGTTTTCAATACACAGCTGCAAAAGTGAAAAAGCTTAACTCCCATGCAAGCAACAGTGAATTAACAAAGGAAATTGCACTAGGCAAAATTAGAAGGCTTTACAAAAGTGGTAGTAAAATTATCAAACTGCTTTTTACCTGTGTTAGGAAGAGGAATAGGCGAAAGAGGAAATTGAACCATTTTGTGTTGCCCTCTTTGATTATATGTACTTTTGAACTACAGCTGCCGTGGCTCATTACAATAAATTAGCATTTAGAAGAATCAAACAAAATCATGTCAACTCATATTTCTTTCAAACAAAAAAAGTATATTTTTCTCTTTCCTCTTACAATGAAACTCACAGAAAACTGTGTATTTTTTATTGAAGTGTTTGTAGTATCTGTTATTTAATAAATGAAAATGTTTTGAAGTTTGTTGAAAAATACACTATAAAGTCAACCGTTGGAATAGTTTATAGTCATTTTCTTATCCATCACAGTGGGTGAACAGTTGATGTTTAAGCACTAAAGAATATGCAGATTCAATTTACTACCAACAAACAATTTTTTTTTATTTTTGTTGTTGTAAAAATGTGAATTTGTCATGTGAAACCGTCTCCTGTCTTTACATCAGAGTTTTACAGTTCATTAAATAAAATTGAAAGTGAAAGGTTTGTCAGAGATGTTTATGTTAATATACATGCTGTATACACAATACAATGGTGTATAATAAGGGGTAAAGACCAAAGATGGTTACTGATATGTTAATTTGGAAATGCATATCTGTCAGAGGTGGGATTTAAGTTTAATTATAAACGGTGGTAAGAGAATCATCAGTTATATTTTTCATACCAATTAAACAAAACTAATAATTCTAAAGAAAACATGAACTTTAAGTTAGAAATTAATTACAATGCAAGCCATACAAATATATAATTTGAGAGAATAACTTAACTTTGATTTTTCAACATACTACATCTACAAAATAGTCTAAATAAAATATTATTTCAAAATTATGGAATACAATAATCAAAAATATGTTAAAAATAAAGCACCACTATTGACAAGAAAAGAAGTAGATAACCCTTAAATGACTTTTTGGGTATAGTCCTTTATCACAAGTAAAACAGGAGTAAAAAAATAAAAATTACTGCAATGAACATCAATCTTGAGGATGGTTTCTCAAAAAACGATATTAGACTAGACCAGTCAGCTTTAAAAAGATGAACACCATTTAAATCTGTACTTCTGAAAAAGATTGTGTGACATACAGTACATACACAAAGCTTAGCCAATCAAACACATTATCAATTTAATGATGTATGGTGATTGGCTATAAGCTTTGATATCTGTCATACAAACATTTTCAAAGTACATATTGAAATGGCACAATGTATCTATGGTCAAGATCATTGTTGAGTACATGTAAGTTAATGATAATATTGACGAGAGAGAACAATCATCTTCAATAAATCATATTCTGAAATTCATATAGATTTATGTACATTTTTCCTTTTTTTTAGTCTCCCCGATTATTAACTAGAAACATGTGCCATGCTTCAAGTTAGAGACAAGTTGATCATCATCATCTTTTACTAATATGACAGGCAGACAGACAGACAGACGTGGTCACAATAGATACAAACAGCAGAGCATGTTTGCAATGTTTTGATGCATGAGTCCTCTTTTTCGTGACATGAAAACTCTCTATCTTAGTGTGCCAGGCACTGGTTTGGTCATCTCAAAAAAGAGAAGTCAAAACATAGCTGTTCAAAACAATGCCATACTGAAAAGGATCTACTGTTTCTTAAACATGTTGACACGTAACCATGGAAGTATATTAATTTTGATTGACGTCAATTAATTAATTAATTAATTAATTATTTATTTATTTATTTATATATTTATTTATTTATATATTTATATATTTATATATTTATATATTTATATATTTATATATTTATATATTTATATATTTATATATTTATTTATTTATTTATTTATTTATTTATTTATTTATTTATTTATTTATTTATTTATTTATTTATTTATTTATTTATTTATTTATTTATTTATTTATTTATTTATTTATTTATTTATTTATTTATTTATTTATTTATTTATTTATTTATTTATTTATTTATTTATTTATTTATCCAAGTTCATTTCTCATCACTCAAAAAATCAAAACACATAAGATGTACTCGATATTTTTGAACTAATTGTTGGACATCTAAAAATAAAATAATTTTGTTGCTGAATATGTGGACAAATCATATTGTTTATATTTTCCAAAGATATTTCTCAAACAAATAACTTTCACTTATTTATCAAACAAACTGCATTTCAAGACAATTTACTTTTTAATTTACTAGCATCTAACTCATTCAGACTTTTTTTGATGAAATTCAATTGGAATATTTTCTAGAATACTTTCTATATATATAATGATAGAAAATTGTACCATTCTCTACTATCTATTTTTGTCAGTCGTCTAGGAAATTTTTTGTGTCTTGAAAACAGTTAATAACCAAACTATCTTCATAAATACATACCATCGATACTGTAACTTAAACACAGGAAATGATGTTGTTTGTAGTAGATCCGAGGAAGCTCTATTAGTCTTTAAGTTATGACTTACTTTGCACATCCATAAATTACAATGCATTTGTATCACACCGCACTAGACTAAACAAAGAACTATATGCTAATTGGTTATAATCAATAATTTACATTTTAATGGTATCTGTAATGTATACATGCTGGTGAAGACGATTTTTCCTGAATACATTAACGATTATTGATACAATTATGGAAGTGTTTTTATTCATTTGACAGACATGCACATAAACTTCTTGACAACAGTTATGTATATATTCACGTGGTGAAACGATTCTTTTGCATAATACAGGTGGATATTGTGAGTTGACAATTAAGTTTTCTATGTTTCTGACTGGGCCATATCTGCATTTAACTGTACTTTGCCAATTTTTATATAATCTATTATCTATTAGTTACAATTTAAATGTATTGTCACTTTACTAAGTGCAGACTTCAACGCCTTGTATAGATTACCAATAGGAGTAGTAGTGATGGAAATGTGTGAAAAATTACATGCCTAGAATTTTAAACTTAAGAGAGTATGCAAGAGGAGTGTCGTCTAAATCCTTAAATGAAAAAAATGAATAAACATGGTCAATTAAAGTATCCTTGAAGATCTTAAGTGAATTTTTCCACCCCTCCTATTTTAATTTCCTTGCTAATGAAAATATCTTTGAAGATCTTAAGTGGACTTTTCCACCCCTCCCTATGCCTTTAAATTTCATTGCTAAGGAAGATATCTTTGAAGATCTTAAGTGGACTTTTCCACCCCTCCCTACGCCTTTAAATTTCCTTGCTAAGGAAGATATCTTTGAAGATCTTAAGTGGACTTTTCCACCCCTCCCTACGCCTTTAAATTTCCTTGCTAAGGAAGATATCTTTGAAGATCTTAAGTGGCTTTTCCTCCCCTCCCTACACCTTTCAATTTCCTTGCTAAGAAAAATATTTTTCAAGATCTTTAGTGAGCTTTTCCACCCCTCCCTGCACCCTTTAATTTCCTTGGGTCTAGTTATGTGGCTAGTCTAGAAAACAGGTGCTACTATGTAGGACTATGTAAGATGATTTTGTGAGGTTATTTATTGTCAAGGTCAGTCAGACAGCCACAACACCATGTAAGTCAACCAATGATAGTAAAGCTCATTTCACACATTGGTCTGACTGATTAAACTACCTAAGTGATTACTAAGCCCACAAGAACAACATTGGCTAATTGTTGTCATATATTTTCAAAATACAATTGGAATTAAACTGGTTAAAATTAGCTAAAGCCCTGCACAAAGGCAAACATTCATTGACTGAACGCCCCTCAAGTACCTTACATAAAGTCATTTTGTAGTTTACTGGGAAGCCACAAATAAATTAACAAAATAAAAGGACACAACATTCTCTTTCACTGAAAAACACTTCACTGACCACCAACGAGCAAGGTGGCAAAATGGTGAAATACTCTGTGAAGAGACACTGCGTAATCATTGAATATCTACCATTTGACTAGGACATACATAACTTTCTTTATTTTTATTATTATCTAGTGGGTTAAATGCAATGTAGCTTGTAGTCTGGGACCTGGTATATTTATGACTATATACTAAATACTAGATACTAAATACTGCCAAATGAATTTCTAAATAGAAGCTAGCTCGATAACTCTCCAGTTTACTTAGCCTCCATTCTCAAATACTATATGTTTTTGTAAACTTTGCCCTCAATGTAATTTTCTTCTACAAAGTCATAAAATATCTAGTAATCTCTAATAATTCTGTCCAAAAACTGTACTATACATGTATTTGAATCTTGAACTAGATTATAATATTCAAGTGATAAAAGTTAACCATTGAATGCAAACAATTTGCATAGCATGCAGCCAGTAATAGATAAACTCCTATTTAGCAGATATTATGTCTTTGAGATGTCTACTTTAAATGTACATAGTCCTAAGACAGTCTATTTTCAGAACCACAACAAATATTCAGAAGCCACCTGTCAGATAAAGCTTCTGTTATGAGAGACAAACCTTTGGAATTTTACTGAAGACCGGTTTTAAATTTTTTATAAGATGAATTACTATTTTTTATTTGTTATGAATGGAAAATAAATAAAACAAACTTTTTTTGACAGAAATTATGAATAAAAGATAAGTTAAGTTTTGAAGTTATTATATCTTTAGTATTTCAAGTTTACTTGGTGATGATGAATTTTTATTTTATTCAATTGATTACATAACAATTTCATTTCACTTTGCTCCAGTTTAATTTGTTCTAATTTTGTCTTTTCTGAAGTTGTTCAGTCTTTTGTTCAATATCCAAACTTTATGTAATTTACTTTGCACTCAAGATTTTTTAGTTTATACCTTCCTTTGTTTGTTCCAAGGTATTCTGGAACATACTAGAAAATCCCACTCATAAACTGTTAATTCAAGATACACAAGGAATTTTTTGACCAATGAAAATTAATGTTCAAGATTCACCAAAATAGTGATCAGAAAGTGATCACACATTTTGGGGATAAGAAAACTTGCATAAGAGAAAGAAATGATATAGCAAGTCATACAGAATATTATGTAAAAATAGCCAAAGAAGCTGTAAACAAACTCAAAATAAACTCAATTAGAGTACTTAGGAAGAATTAATACACTTAAGTAGCCACCGACATTAAAAGAAGCCAAAGTTGGCATTAATAGAGAAGCTTTGAGTCTGAACAGAATAATATGCTACATCTTTATACCAAGTCAATTTAGAAAACCAGATAATATTATTTTATAAAAAATGCTGTCACAGAAAACAGGTAATAAAACGTCCTAGGCCAAATTATCAAGATTGAAAAATTAAATTCTACAATTAGTATTGTTGCAAGTTTGAACATCATGGCAATTATTTAATATCTTAACATAAAGTGAAAACAACACCAACAAGTGCCAAAACAAAAACAAAAACTGGAGAGGAATCAATTAGCAAATTAGAGACTTAGAGACCCTGGCTTTGTAATCGGATACCAAGACTCTACAGTCAGTTCGCAATTATATAGACTATGAAGGACCAGTACAAAACTTTAGCATAATCAAGGGTCTGGACAATTAAAATTATGATTATTAATATGTCAAAATCTTTTCATATTACAAAGACACATTTGATGATTTGGTGTTGAATGATTATTTTGTAGTTAACTAATATTCTTTGTTGAACCCCTTGATATTTGTAAAATATGTTTTGGACCAACACTATATCAGGACTTGAAATAGGGAAACAAAGGTCTGCCAAAGTTTTTGACATACGGAACAACATTTAACCTGCTATTTTATATATTTTTGGCTTTAAATGAACATTTTGAACTGTCTGCCAAATATTCAATGCAAACTGTCATTTGTCCATTTGCAGGTTCCTATTTCGAGCCCTGCAGATAATCAAAAAATCTACATAATCATTGTTCGACTGTGCTTATTTTGAAAACAGGAGACACAATGTCAAGCTAAAATATCATATTATAGAGAGATTTCTTTGAAAACCAATTGAAATGAAGTTGCAACATATCATTTTAATTCTGTCAAAATCAGATTGAAAATAAAGTAGCATATGTTATCTCAGAAAGCAAAACTATAGAGAGATTTCTTTGAAAACCAATGGAAATGAAGTTACCACATATCATTTTAATTCTGTCAAAATCAGATTGAAAATAAGGTAGCATATGTTATCTCAGAAAGCAAAACTATAGAGAGATTTCTTTGAAAACCAATGGAAATGAAGTTACCACATATCATTTTAATTCTGTCAAAATCAGATTGAAAATAAGGTAGCATATGTTATCTCAGAAAGCAAAACTATAAACTGAAATTGTGTGTCATTTATATTTAAACCTGTGGAATGACTTTGTGCATGCTATTTCTTATGTTAAAACTGAAATCAAGCCTTGTCATGGAATAGCTGTCAAATTAGAACAAAATTAATCGCTGTTTGTGTAATTTCACTTTGTTTGACTGATGATAGACATGCAATGTACAGTATCAAATAATTTTATTGTTGAAACAAAAAAGGTTTATGTGGTATAATATATATATCTTTTTCATATCTGTGGTCTGCTCATCCAGAATTAAGCTGTTTTTCATAGAGTGAATTAATTAATTCTAAAATGACTTTATGATGTCAAAGTGACTTTTCATAACATATTTTTTAGACAAACTGAAAATTTAAACACCTGTATTGAATGGTGAGGATTATAACTCCAAAACCTAAAGTTGATATTAAAACATTATCATATATTAGAATGTTGATACTAAATCTATTAACCAATATTTACTAATCATTACAAAATAGTGCTTTTATCAAACAATAGATTTGGCATTAAGTTGTGCTATTTAGTATTATTAATAAAGTTTCAAGGGTTAAATTGCTTCATAACTTGTTTTACAAAATCAACTAGAATATCACATTTTTTTGGATTATTACATGCTATAAAATAAAAGTGACAGAAACCTTTTCCTGTTATGGTTAAACTGCTACTGAAGCTTGAAATATTCCACAAGGTCAAGGTAATAACAAACGAAACAGTAACATTTATTAACAAATACAGTGTTACAATTATTTTTTTCTAAATCATCATTTAACAAGATTGGAAGATGCAATAGCACACAAATTTTTAGATCATTTAAAGCATTTTATGAAATTATTGCTGCATTGTGATTATTATAAATTATGTTACTCAGCAGTTGAAATCTTGTCTGACAAATGATAGATCAGTGGTTCAAATTCTGCACAAACCCATCTTTTTTTAAAGTCATGCCATTATGCTCAATGAAGAACTTTATCCAGTGGATAACTTTATTCAGGCTTCGTGCAACCGGCCCTGGGACTATTGATTTGTTGATGAAAACCAACACTCATCAGAAAAAATCCAAAAATCCAGACAAACGAAGCAGCTACACAATGTCTTTACAATTGTTTTGATGTTTGACTAGTTGTTGACATATAGTTACAATCATAAGAATGTTGTTCCTTGTCCCATAAACATGCATTTTTCCTTGCATATAGTTGATCACTGATTACTGATCCTCACATAAATTACAAAATGTCTATTTTATTGTTTCTATGTTTCATTTGATAACAATTAACAATCAAATGATATTTTAATGACTGCTGGTCATTGTCCTGTAAAGTTACAGCTTTGCATGTGACATGACAAATGAAAAGAATACAACTGGGGCACTTGTTTCCTAAGGCAGGTATCATGATGATTGTAACACTAGGATCACCAGTTGCCCATGCTTTCACTCCTCAGACATCTGTGTAGTATAGTTACAAAAACTAACTTTGTCTATCTAAGAAGTTGTAATATTTTCACCTATTATTACATATACCTTTACCAAATCAAAAAGACACCTTACACGCAAAGCTGTGGGGAGGTGTTATGGGTAGCTTTCTCAAAAATAAGGTAAATATAATAGCAAATTGATATTTTAAAACCTGATATACCAAAACTTTGATAAACAAGAAAAACTTGAAGATCTCACTATTCTTTTAAAAAGCACATGCAAGACAGCAATTGCCTTCAGAATTGTAATTGTATTTAATAGCATGTTACTATTTCTCAGATATGGTGTCAATGTTTACGCTGTGTAGCAGTATTTTGAACTTGATTCATTCATGTGCAAAAGCTGAGAATTAAAAAATCATAATCTGTTCAAATCTGATTAAGAGTAACATTCAAGGAGTGTAGTAAGTGTTGACTTGCCTTGCTGTACATTTTTGGATATGTTGAAATTCAATAGAAGTGTAAAACCTGAACCCATTATTAAAAAGTCCTGGATTTACCCTGAGAATATATTTTTTTTTATGAAAATGCATTTTTTCTAAGTGGTAAAAATCAAGACTTCGTTTGTAAAAAAAAAACTCCTATTACATGTACAGTTTCAGAGGTCATCTGACATAGATCAAAATTATGCAGTAATACTCTGCATATAAAACCACAATATTCAGCATCTTTTTCTGCCAATAATATCAAGGCAACTGACACATGAGATATTTGGAATGTAACCTTATGTCCTTGATTATAATGAATTTGCATATGACATATTGGACTTTGCGGATGTTCGTAAAATAAAACATAATGAAAATTTAACAAAAAATGAAAATATATAGAGTTTTAGAGATATCATTCCTTGTGAGCTTTTATTGTGGTGATAAACTAATGAAAGCATTTGAATCCAAGTTTCAAGACTTTTAATCTGCAGAATTACATAATAGTCATAGCAAAGGAATTACAAGCGTGAAATTACTGAAGTATTGACCATTGAGAACACAACATTATTATAATTTGATTATGCCGGTTTTACTTAATTATTAACAGATTCTTTTTAAATGTGAAATATCTGTATGATTTATTCTTTATTTTTTTTTTCGTGAGTACAGTTATGCTTGCTAACACTTGCTAACACCTACGCATGATGTCCTTAGGCATTTCAACTCACAACACCCCCTTTTAATACGAACCTAACTCCCTTCTGGATTTTTTATTTAATTGAATAGCTGTTGAATTATTGTGACCAGCACTAAAGGTGTTATTGTTGTTTGTCAAGATGATTGTAACACTATTTTGCATATTGGAAGAATATTTACAATGTAATTGTGGTTGTGAGTATGTTAGCACAACCTTTCTCGGAAATACAAATAATTAATTTCAGTAAATCCCCCCTTAAAAATTAATTTTTAATGCAATTTTATGCAGAATCGAATTGTATTTTTTGCTGTATAATAATTTAAGGTTTATTTTTCTCTTTTATATTAGATCAATAGATTCTTTGTTTCTTAATTATTTCAAACCTAAAAGAACTAATTTACTTACTTTATATCTGTGACATGAATTTACCATGAGTTTCTGAGTAACATCTTTTTTATATTTTCTGGATGATCATAGACTGTTAGTTGAATAATCTAGGGAATTAATTTAAACCAGCTGAGATTTCAAACCTCTTTAGTTGAGTTTACACAAATAAGCCTTTAGAATTTCTCAATTTTCTTCACCATATTGACTTTTGACGTGTAAAATTTAGTACGTAGGTTTTGCCTTTTTTTAACACAACTTCTTGGTTTTAGTATTTTATCAGTATAAATGTCACATTTCATTGATTTCTATGTCATAGATGAGCAATTTCACTTTAATACAAGCAAGCAAAGAAATTCCACTGTCATAAGCTTTTGAAATGTTTGAATGTGAAAGTGTAAACAAAAAAAACAAGATGGCTTGCACGCTGAAATAGACTCTCACTGAGCAAAATACATATTATCATACGGACACAATAATAAACTATATGCAGAAAATATTCTTGGATATTGATCACTAAACTTCATAACTGAACCATGGTGTTGTCATTCACCCCCCATGGACTAAAACATACACGGACAAAACTATTCGTCAAGTGGGGTGAATTTAACATTGCTATTGCATTACATCCTAAACCGTGTCTATCCACATAGCTTTGTAAATCAAGATCCCGACTTGATAAAATTTATGTCAGAGTGCACAACTGTGTTGCCTTGCTAACTAAAGTCGATCAACACCGATGATTACTACTCCGAGAGTCTAGTAATTTTTATACTAACGAGAGTTTAAACGCTTTCCTTCCAGCGAGATTTTTAAGCTAACCTAGAATTGTACAATTTGTATTATAAGAACTGGATGTGCTTAAACGATACTACAATCGATTTATTGGCCGTTAAACCGAAAATTATCCGCGAACTTTTCGCGTAAACGAACCGTTCAACTACATTGAACAGATGGCTGTGAAGCACGAAACGGTTTGCTATGCTAGCGTCAAATCGAAACACTACATCACGCGTGTCTGATTATCATCTTAAACTAACTATAAACTGTGATCTAAGCATAAAAACCTGCACTTTAAAGGTTAGAGCAGTCTTAGCAGAGATAGAGAATTGAACTTCGTGATTTTCACTCTCTTCAAGAATGCGTGTTTAGTCGGGGTGACAAAAGCCTGAGTGACGGATGTAAATTACAGCGATGCAGGGCGACTGGTTGAATCAGGTTACAAAATCATAGATTATGTGTATATTACTTGTACAAAAATTCTCAGATTAGCGAGTTTTCTAGATAGACAAAAAAGACACTTTCAAACTAGAGGATTTTCGTGTATTTACAAAGAGAAATAACTGGAATAAATCATCGATTTGATACCTTGAAGCTATCGCATGAAATGAATACTTCGGGTCGATTGAAATTTGCATAATTAGAACTACAGTAGCAACATTCGATGTCCTTGCTTGATGCTTAGAAAATCAACCATCCATGCTCACATATAAAGCTGGAAAAGTGATCTTGTGTTTGGCTAAAGTGTTCACTTCAATAAAAGTCTCATGCGACATAATTAATAAGTGTGGTTCTTCTTATAATCAAAGGGTTTCAGTCAGATTTATGAACAATATAATCTCCTTCGACTAATTTCAATGTTTTGATGGCAAAAATACTCGAAAGAGCCCAATGATCCCAAATGGGAATACCTTCATTTTAATAAAGGGAAAGAAACGTTTTATTTGGAAATTAAAACGGCCTTTGCTTTAAAAATCGTAAATTGAGCGGAGCGTAGTGTCCAGTTACCCCAATACTGCGGCCCCATGCCACGCGACGACCAAAATACACCGCGAAAAATCACTAGAGATATACAATAACATTAAACTTTATGAACTCCACAGTTCCAAAGGAACACTTAAGAAAATACAAATTACCAGTAAAGACAATCCAACGGCGAATTATCGCCAAGAAATGCCGATTATAAGCTAGAAAGTTAAAAATTCAATATAGGAGAAGGTGATCTAAGCTAAATTCAAAATGTCTTGTTCATACACATCAAACTCTCTCTCCTTCGGTTTGCTTATCTAAGTTGACAGGAAGAAAAACTCCAGGTTTTGTGGTAGCGAAGGAAGATACACAAGTCGTTTAAAGAGAAATACAACTTGAGATAAGGTTAGTTTGGTATCGAGAATTATTTCACTAGTCAAGTTGGTGTGAGCCTTTCAAGGTGTGCGAATATTCCGTTAACTGAAATTTTAACCCAAAAAATAAAGTCATCACATCTCAATCGAGATATGACGACCTAAAATTCGCACTTAATTGTTAAGATACAAGTAAATCAAGTAGAGAATGCAACGACTTACTTTTACATCACGTAATACACGAGCACTGTCGGCAATCACCAAAGATCAGACTTCTCCCGACTTCATCCGCCAAAAAAACCTCAGTTTTTCACACCATTATACGGCTGAACACTTCTTGCAAGCTCTTAAGATATTCACCAATTGTTAGAAGTTGTCGAATTCTCTCAAAATGTACAGTAAAGGTAGGAATTCAGCGAATTATTAGCACCCTTCAAACTTTAGTTCTTACTTTGCTGAAGACAAAAGCTAACTTGAACCATTGTGAGCGACACACATGCAAGACACTTGATTGGTTTTCATTAATGGACCAATCATAGCACGTCGTGCATATACTTTCTGTCAATCACATATTCACCGCAAAAACTACACATATACATCTTCAGAAACGATCATTTTTCGACATTTTCGCATGTCATTTTATTTCTAAGCACACAAACTTTAAACTAAATGCATTTATAGTAACAGCAATAGTTCTAGTTTAGCGCTAAAGCGGAATTTGCTTCATTCAATAAAATTTCGGGGTTATATTTCACTGGAAGTGTTGACATCGGAACGTCAAGGATAGGTTGTTTGGTCTTTGTGAATTTTATTAATAGCCGCGACAATGGTTTCTCATTGGGTGGCTGGTCAAGTGATTGACTAACAATACAAGCTCTGAGAGGGCTGCCCGGCTTTTCCAGCATAAGGTGAAAAACGTACGAAATGCTCAGGTTAAATAGTTTCAACTCAACTACAAAATAACAGCACGCAAACTCCAAGAAGCCCCCTAAAAAACTCTTTGTTTACAGAAAAAACTTGTTTAATATTTCACATACATTAAAAACATCGGTAAAATTGTCAGCGTATAACGAAAGGATAGGTTAGAATGCTTTTTAACGAGCGCTAACCACAGCGATAAACAACATTCAAAGTATCGCTCATATCCGACATAAATGAAATTCTTCAGAGCATCAAAACGTCAGTTTTCCGAGTGAAAAGTGCCGCGCAATTTTGCGCATGTTTCTTTAACAACAAAAGTTAACGCGGTAATAAAGACAACAGCGATTAAATAAATAATGTTAATAATTTTACTATACGGCTATAATTGATGGCTTAGTATAGTTATCACATAAGGGAGTTTGACATTTAGAGACAACTGAATCGAAATTGCAGTGTTTTTATCAGTGAAAATCTATCTTTTGTGAATTATAAACAGTATTCAAAGAGTAGTATTTTTAATTATTTCCTGTTTATGACTACAAATTCTGTAAAAAACAGATAAACTGTAAATGTTAGAAATTTGTCAAGAAATTAAAACATACATAAAATCCTACGAAAATACGGCCTTTCACGCAAAGCTATATATATATAGTTATACAGGTAGTTGACGTAGTTGTTAAATTTTCGCTGATCTTCATAAAGAAATCTTCATTCGAGAAATTATAATTATTTTATCTTGTTTTCATCGGAAAATATGAGTCAGAAGAACATTTGTACGAGTGTATTTGAACGAGCTGAATGTTTTGGTCACGTAGCCAAACTGCCTCCCTACCCTTCCCCCTTAACAAAAAAACGAGCATAGGGCACTAGGTGTCACCCTAAAAAGAATTCCAAAAATTAAGACAAGACTAGGCTTGACTTTATCGTTGCTATTAGTTACCACATGACCTAAAATCAATAAATGACGTAGATATTTTTCAGAATGTATTAGATGAGATAAAGTGGGCTGCTTCGGTGAAATATAAAACAGTTATGGCGCAAGATCTATTCGCAATTGAAACATATAGCTTTATAAAAATATAGTATTACAGTGAAACCCCTCTATACTAGACCCTCAATACACCAGAATTATCTTAATACCAAACAACTTTGTCCAGAATTAAAGTTTGTATTCAAACTGGACATTTTCTTTTGTCTCAGTACTGTCTGGAATAGAGGGTCATTCGTGCCGAAAAATATTTTAGTTCGTCACTTATTCGTGAAAAGAAAAGAAAATTTGGTCGTCATTCGTAATTTGAGCTAAACATGTTACGCAAAACGTGAAAGCTTAATTTTCTCAGTATTTTATGAAATATGTTAAAAAAAGTACGTGAATCGTGACCAATGCCCCAGTTGGCTATCCTGTCCACAAAACAGGATTTATAAGAGCCACTCTATACAATATAATTTGAAAAACATATATAAATGTAGAGTGGTATTCATAAACCTGTGAAACAAGTAATACTGTTAACTATAAATAAAGAATAACTGGCAAAATCAAAACAATAACTGATTATAAATTAAATAAAATTAAAATCATATAGTTCACTTCTATTTATTTAAAAGTTTAGCAACTTTTTCACACATATAAGGGACGGACCATTAGATATTTGATGGGGGGTGGGGGTTGGGGCAAATACCAAAAAAATATCGAGCAAAGCCTTAAACAGAGGAAAAAATATCGTGCACGGCAGATGTGACAATAAAAAATATCGTGCAGGGAGGAAGAAAAGATCCTGCACAACCATCACATGAAAAAACATTTCCTGCAAAAAAAAATTGCCCAGCCCCCCCCCCCCCCCCCCTCAAATATCTAATGGTCCGTCCCTAATGAGAACGACTTCAACTCCGTGCGCAACCCTGTCCTAGTTTTTCGCCATCTTCCCTAATTCTTTTTTCCCTCCGGGCTAACCCTGTCCAGTCCACGATATTAATGAGGCTCTGTACACGGGACAAACATGTCGCCCTTTTATAATTACTTCTTAAAAATTGTTTTCTTGACCTTATTATCATGTATATTCGCACATGCAATTAGTCTCTTGATTCCCTTAAGCAAAATAAGATCACCTAAATGTATTTCAACTTTCAATGCGTCGAGAACTGCTTCAGGCAAATAGCACGCGTTAAGGCCGAAAAAAATCCGCAAAGCTACTTGATGTAAACGCTATAAAATGACTATAAAATAAACGTCAAAGTGGAAAAGACATGGAATAGGTTTCCTTAGAGACGCCCTCTCCCTCCTGGCTAAACTTGATTTTGGAAATTCAATCAAGTTTCAAACAATCGTGTTTTAGGTTTCACAAGTTATGATTTTGTATTTCGCGCCCAATGAATAGGATTTTTGGCTCATCGAAAAACAAGAGTGACCACAATCAACAGAGCTCATTTTTCTTTGTGGAAAATACATCCATCTTCGACACACTGGTCGAAAATAAGTCATTTTGCACAGAGGTTGATTTGTTCAAAGCAAACCACACGCGAGAAAGTCAAATTTCTAACGGTTGAACATTGTTCGCACAAGCGATATGAGATATACACTTTAGTGTATCTGGAGATATTGACACGAAAGATTGCGTGACACAACCAACAAGCGTAGAGATAAAACAATGCCCAAAACATTCGCCGACCATGACACTGACAAAATCAGACTCGTTAATCTATGTTCAGAAATCTCTGGGTTATTCTCATCATTAAAGCCTGGTTCACAAAGAAACGAATAAAAGCATTTACTTGCACTTACGTACTTGCAGTTGCGTTTTCAACGTGTGAATCAGTAAAAACGTAAACGCAAGTGCATTTGCGTTGGTCATGTGAACCAGGCTTAATTTAAAACTAATTTGAGTGTCTACATGGCTTGAATCCATTTGTTACCTCACAGCTCACTCATCATTTCGAGTCATTCCAAAATTGTTCATTCATGTTTTCTCTATATACTACTACGACATTGAATTATAATTTTTTTTGTTCTTCCCATAAATTAAAAAATATAATAAAAATATTTTGTTTATGACGTCAACGCGTTTGACAATGACATCATCAAGATCGACTTGGTTGAAACATGTTAGAAAAATGTGGGATTTCGGGCGTTCACATTGACGTAGCAATGATGGAGTGATGACGCAATTGTTAGAGGGTGGTGGCACCTCAAGATGACATGTTAGTTTGTCCAGCTGTGACTTTGCTCTCAACTCGGTTATGGAAGAAATGTCAGTTGAAACTGTTGCAATGTTGGACTTCCTGTGTCGTATGCAAAGGCACAAGTGGTTGGGAGAGGTGGCATAGCAATATTTAATTAAAACAAAGCGAACGTGTAGAGCACTGAAGTTTACATTTGAAGGCCAATACGAAAGATTAGGAATGAAAACGTGATGCCTGTACGATTGAGGCAAATTGGTAAAATATCAGAAAGCAAACTGAAATAAAAGAAACAGTCGTGCAGTAAATCTGGTACTACAGATCACTTGAATTCACTCGCGTTTTTCCATTCAAAACGTATTCATTTGCTCATTCATTCATTCATGAATTAATCAAGAGGTAAAAACTAGCAAGAAATAGTGGATAGGACTGCGTCGGTGTTTCACCGTTGACTGATGATAGCGATAACTGACATGCATTCATTAATTCATTAATTGATTCGCTAGGTCGATTGTTCATTCGCTTATTCATTTGTTGGTTCATTCATTCATTCATTCATTCATTCATTCATTCATTCATTCATTTAATCTTTCATTTCTCATAAATATTTATTCATACACATGTATAAAATTAAATTGAAAAAACAACTTACTATAGATAACATTTTTCTAAAAGTTATTGTTGTTGTTGTTTTTGGTTTCAAAAATAACAAATGTCGTGGATCATTTCAAATGTTTAAAGAAAAATTCAGTCAAAATTAAAATATGCAAATATCATAAATGCCATTTCTCTGCATCATTTGCGGGGGAAGAGAGTGTCATCCACTAGTTAGGAATGATTGACAAGTGGAGTTCGTTTCCATGACAACTGAGTGAAGTGTTTGGTATGTTTTCAGTAAGAAATTCAGGATTTGATTTCTACAAGAGATTGGTTCTGCTCCTTTTTAGCTGCCGTACCAAACTTGCAGTGTCAGATTATATGATTGCTTACTATTAATATCAATGATTACCATTTCAAATGAATAATATATGTTGCATTTATTTATTTATTTGTAAATATATAGTTTTGAAAAAAGCACAATAAACTTGTAACTTGTATAACTTGTATTTACTTATTTGATAAAAAAATACAAAAAAAGTTAGATCATTTAATATCGTTATTGATAGGCAGCTGGCTCAGATAACTTTTTTCTGCTTAATACATCTACTTTTTTCTTTCTAATTTATTTGCGCTGTTGTTTTTTGTAATTATGTAAAACTAACTGTAAATCAATATGCTTAAGGTAGTTCGGGACCCTTGCTACTGCGCATCCTGCTCGCGCATGTGAAATCAAATAAAATTGCTCGTGCGATTAAAAATAATTTTTTTGTTAGAGCCATAATATGGTCATTTTTGAACTTTTTGTTAAAAAATAATATCATAGCATTGCATACGGGCCTCAAAAGCAACTAGTGTCCATTCCCGCGCGTCCAAAACATTGAAATCATCTTATTTTCCGCGCGTTTTTTGCTTATAGCTCCAAAATTAGCACGGTGACAACAATTATTTTTCAATTTTTATATTTGGAATAAACCCAGCTTTAAAATTTTGAAATAAAAAATATATGGTCTTCGAGACTAAAACATGGTAATTTTGAATTTTTTGGGGTAAAGTGTACAAAAAATTAATGAAGCTCTTCATTTAAATCTCCGTAAAATATCTCAGTCGATGTCTTTTCCAACGAGTAAATTCATGAGAACTATAGCGAAGGGAGCATTTTGTCAGACTCTTATAGCAGATTTGTGAAAAACTTTCAAATTTGTTCGCAACAATATTATTTTCAACAAATTTTATGTTACTTCTTTTCGTTGAAATGGGGCAAAAATGGGCCTATTACCACCCCCCACAGTTCCAAAACAAGCACGGTGACCCCTATTTTTTATTTCATTTCTGTTTTTTATATGTGTCAGTCTTTATTCAGAAAAAGTTTTAGAAAATTCTATCGGCGGGAAGTGTGGATCCCGAACTACCTTAATCAATGTAGAGCGCAACTAAGCGATTATTATCAAATGTTTATATTCATATATTTGCAATAGTTACAATCATTATCTACACATTACCATTTGAATTGTTTATAGCATATACTCGCTATCGTTATCGTCCACACAAATTCTCAAACATATATATATATATTATATTATATATCTAATCCATAAATTTCCACTCATTTCATAGATGACGTTCGAACATGTCGAACTTTAGAGAAAGCTTGCCTTTTTTGTCAAATCCTTGATGTTCGTTCCGACAATGCTTCCTCATTTATAGGCCATTTTTGTGGTCATGTCATTTAACCTTGACATTTGATGTTAAAAATGAGCGCGGGATACTATCCTAAGTTAGGATTGAAACTAGTGCTTATTTTACTATCACTAAATAAGGTTGTTTTTTGTTCATTTTATTGTTTAGTGTTTATGTTTAATACTTTCGATCTCTTTCAAACTATAAACAACAAACATATCATGAACATATGGTCCAGAAGCTAAGTCATATTCAAAAACTGGTCTGTTCTTTAAATTTTATTTGTGTGTTGAAATTAAAAACAGGATCGCAAAGAGAAAAATTAATAAAGCTTCAAAAACAAAATACATGAAGCAAAAACAATGAATCCAACAGGAAGGAAGGAATGAAATCTAACTTTATAATCTCTTTAGGTTCCTTTGCGGCACTGACAGAAATTTTCGAGAAAATGAATAATTTAGGATGAAGACGAGATTTTCGCTCAAAGATGAATTCATTTATTTGTGCCCTTACTTATTTGTTTAGTAAATTACGTGTTTACTAAATCGCCAGTGTTTTAGTATTCATATAAATTAATTTATTTAAAGGATTCATTTGTTCTTTGCCCCGCTGTTTCGTTTATTTCATTCATCCATTCGATCATGCTTTCATTCATTCATTCATTCATTCATTCATTCATTCATTCATTCATTCATTCATTCATTCATTCATTCATTCATTCATTCATTTATTCATTTATTCATTTATTCATTTATTCATTCATTCATTCATTCATTCATTCGTGCATGAATGCATGCATGCATTCATTCATTCATTTATTAATTCATTCATTCATTCACTCATTCATTCATGCATTCATTCATTCATTCATTTATTCATTCATTCATTCATTCATTCACTCATTCATTTATTCATTCATTCATTCATTCATTTATTCATTCATTCATTTATTCATTCATTCATTCATTCATTCATTCATTCATTCATTCATTCATTCATTCATTCATTCATTTATTCATTCATTCATTCATTCACTCATTCATTTATTTATTTTATGTACATCATATTCTGTCATTTTTCCACCTCCTATCTAGCCCGGATCAATCCCAGAGGCCCTCTGGCACCGGGCATAACGATGAAAATGAGTAGCTACTCTTTGAAACTAATCCAAAAATATGATATGAAACTGAACAGCCACTGCCAGTAATATTGTCCAACTCTATCTCAATTGCATCGCCAGTAATAATGTATTTTTATAACCAGGAGCCCATTCAAGAATTCATGACGACTTTTTTCTTTAAAATGCCATGCAATGTCCGAGACAGCGTGGGCCAGTTCACGATGATGGTAATCGATCAATCGATATAAAGTCGTAAAACTCTCGTGTTACTGCAAGTTACCCGGCATCCTCGGAAACACAGGCAGTATACTCTGTCGCTCCCAGAAAAAAAAAAATACTTTTTCTGTGAGTTCAGGGAGCGTGTTTTGAATTGGGGCCGGGGGCTAACGACCGCCAAAGGCGGGAGTTTTTTAATTTTTTTTAATGCGATTTCCAATATTTTGACGGACTTGAGGAGAGACGGATAGCATGGCTTACTCTTACATTTTCAAAAGAGCAAAACCTGCTCCGCGGTTCCTGGGTTTCCGAGGATGGTTACTCGGGGCCATTTACTAGAAGCCTGAATAAAACTATCCCCAGGATGACAGTTAACCGCTGCATTTGAACCAATGGATAGAAAAAAACGCTCTAAGGCCTAGATTTAACATAAATAATATGTGTTCATGTAAAACATCACAAGCACTTGTGTGACAAAATTTGTCCACCAAATGTCGCTCAACCGAAGACCGTTCCTCAATTGACATTTATGCGATTAATACCATGGCATGAAGTAAAATCAAATCTACCAGAGAATGGAGCGCCGGAAAACTTATATTTTAAAGATTAAAAATGAAATTGAAATTGTGGTAAGGTATGCAAAAATGTCAGTCAAACTATACGAAGATTGCCTTTATATATTTAACCATTTATCTTGAAATTAAATTAAAACAATGACTGAAGTAATAGTTTGATTTATTATACTAAAAATAGATGTAATAATATATAAAAGTTAAACCCCAATGTCATCAAAATTGTCATTTAAGGAGCTAGGCAACAGTGAAAACAGTCTTGGAAAACGGCATACAATACAAAGCAGCCAAGCAAAATGGTAAACGAAGTAACCGCACCTGTAAAAATCGCAACAGCATTCTAACAGAAAAAGGAAGTATTTAAGAGCCTTATTATGTATTTCAAGCACGTTCACAGTGGAACTTCAAACTCTCGACAGCGGCGTTTCGGTGCCAAGATGGTCAAACAGAAGGGCATTCAGATGTGCACATGCAAATTTACAGCATGAAACGCGTGTCACATGTTTCGACAATTTGTGTTGGGCGTTGAGTAGACGGTAAAGATGCCTTGCGTATAATACGCCGGTTTTTCTCAACGCATGCGTACATCATATGGGACCCTAAACAGAAAGAACAGAAAGAACCGAAAGAACAGAAATCCTGTTCCCAAATGCAGAGTGTTACTCCGTAGTCCCGAATTTTCGCCGCTAGCGATGGGAGTCGCAGGCTACGGCTACGAGATTACAGCTGTTCATAGAACTGTCCATTATCATCGAGCAAAATAAATGCGCAAACATTTGTCAGTCTTATTTAATACAAATACTCAACTTGATGATCTTTTGTATGCGATGCGATGCGAGTGCGCCACATTTGACCTGTGTAAAACGGTATGTAGCATTTCAGGTACTTTTTAATAGTCCGTGCAAAAGCATGCGCCGTTCGTGCTTGGTTAGAAAACGTACAAAATTGTTGATATTTTTTTAAGAACCGGCCAGCCTTTCACGCTTCATGTACAAATATTATTTTTGGTATCGTATACCGGTTCAAATATGCCGGTTCAAATGAAAGAATGGAAAAATGCTTAGTCATATACAATTTTCGAGGGTCGAGATCTTTTTTTGCAGTGCACTTTTCGTGGATAATCGGTTCATAATTTTTTATCGTATAGTCTTTTGATGCCTGTGTAAAACAATGTTCAATTGAAAAATGTTTGCGCAGTTGAAGCTCTTGACTGCTTTGAAAAGCAGATGATAATGTTGAGTTGATATCCAACTCGCCTCAGGGTAATTTATCATTAATATTACTTCCTTAATGTGAAGCATCTAACATCGAATATCCCAATGTCGAGACTCAAAATAGAACATCAATTCTATCGTTACATTTTTAAGGTTTTGAAACTGTTTGAAGAACTCCGTGCGGAGTAAAGAGAATAATTGAAATGTTAAGGAATTGTACAGATTTCTTTAAATTTAGTATTGTTTTTTAGGAGTTTCATGCAACGTTACGTTGCAACAAATAAATTTATTTCTGAATAACCTCAAAATAACTGGTTTTCAGTAAAGAAATTCTATTTTCCATATCAGTTGATTTGACTATTTTTAACTTTTTGTAAACTCAACTATTTAATCACATATTTTTGTCAAAATATTAAGTAAAATTATATTGACCTCACAATTCTTTTAAGTAGTTGGTATCTTATCCGTAATCACCGTAACAGTCATCAATGTGCGATTAATATTAACGAGTATTAAGTATTAACTATAATTATTAAGATAACATAAGCATGTCAGCAATTAAAAATTCTGCCTGTATGATGGTTATTCATGCAGTTATTTAGAGTAGAACGAAATGCAATGTTGTAATTAACTATGGTTGTAAGCATTTTTAAGAATTTAGACTATTCAAAATAATGATAATCAAACTTATAACATGAAACGATTTGATAAACAGTGCCTACTAAATGGCTAGCCAGTGAGGTGTTCAAAACTTGACATTTGTGTAGTCTCAGAGTTATCTAGTATTTCTAGTAAATGAGGACACTTTGCCACAACCCCTATTTTAAACAATCCAATGCCGTATGAATTTTCAGTAATTGTAAAACATTTAGAGCCAGTGAATACAAGATTCAGTCCCAAAGTCATTGTATTGATTCGAAATAATTATTAATATAATCGTCCACATAATGGTTCTACTTACAGAGTTTCAGCCTTTTACTGGTACATTCAAATCCAGGCATATATTTTTCGTTCATATAATGTTTATAACGGTGTCGTTTCGAGGTGTTGATATTGGATAATTTATTCAAACGCCAACAAGTAAAGTTGTCAGTATAAATGAGGGGGTGGCATTTAATTATATCATAGTAAAAAAAACGCCAAGGTCTTCTGCATCATATTTGAATTATTTACAACGTTGCTTTTAAAATAGACCTGAGTCTTTTTATTTGTGAATGTTAGATGTTAATTAACGCATTCTGGCCTCTTTAATCATTATTTCAGATTGTGAACATCATAATTCCATAATGATAGAATTATAGATAACAATTTGTCATTTTTTTTTTTTGATAATTTAAATAACATACATACTACAGTTTTTTGTTCAATTTAATACTGAAGATTTTTAGTTGTCATTTCCTTAAATTTCTCCAATAATTCTTATGTTTAAAATACATTTGAAATCACCCCCGAATTTATGTTTTAATTACATTTGAAATAATTTATGTTTTATATCAGTACTATATTTTTTCCACAAATTTTGTCCAATTTTGTTGAATTTCAAAATGGAATTTTCCAAATGTTGTTGTTTGTATTTTACATTAATAATTGATTATGTTAACATGTTTAAGTCTGTATTAAACCTTTAACCTATATTCATATGCTAATTTATTTTCTATTTGGAATTGTTATTTTTTACATGCAGTAGATATTAGTAAAAGTATAAGTGTGCTTAGAGGTGATAAACGTTTCTAAAATGCGTGAAAAAAGCCCGTTAAAATGCGTGAAAAATTCCGTCCATTGCTTATATTTGTAAATGGAGTTAATCGTTCGCGTGATCTTTTCGTCCAGAGATTTTCTAGCTTGTGTAAAAAATTCGTTAATTGGCGTGAATTCGCGAGATGCAATTCGCGTGATCTTTTCGAGCGATTGATAACTTTTAAATTCGGAGGTCTTCTACATGATTTCAACCGCAAATTTACCTTTGTTAAAATGAGCAAAACGATTCGTTAGTTGGCGTGAAAGAGGCATGAAAACCGTGTAATTTGCATAATCATTTCGTTATGCAATCTTGACTATTGATCAATAAAAGGCGTTTTTATTTATTCATTTTCTTTCGTGTTTTCCCTTGATATAGAGATTCTAATGCGTGAAAACGTTCGTGAAAGAAGAGTGAAATCTGTCGGTGACATGCGTGATTTTTGCGTTATCTAATCTCAATCAAAAAATGTGTTTGATTCTTGTTGAGTATGCTATTTCCAGAATTCTAGTTCGTTCTTGATTCTTGTGCATCTTTCGTACTCTTTCTAGATTCTGTTCCTTTCGTGACTATATTAGTACTCCTCGTTATCTGGTAACAACATGGCCATGCATTTCTCTAGTGTTCTTGTGAGGAAATCCCCTTTAGCCTTGGATTAAAAGATATTAGGAAGTCGTGATCATTACCAAATAACATTTACAGTGAGGACACTCGAACCATGGACATTTAGCGTTAAATATTTAATATAGGTTGTTATTTTCTGAGCTTTAGAACTACTTGCTTCTAACTCTATAAACAATAAGAGTGAGCTCACCTACACTGATCGATCAAAATAGAAGTTGTTTCTAATAGATGCACTAAAAGGGTGCATGTTGAAAAAGTACAAAAGCAAAACATGTTCATTATCTTTTTGTACCTTTGACCGAGGTACAACTTCAAGTTAAAAGTTCTAAACCGATTTCGCAAATATCAGGGGAGAGATTTAGGGGAGGGCGCGCCGCGGCACCCCTTTTGCTAAATAATTATTAATATAGAAGGTCTTTTCTCTGCGAAATTTGAGGGCGGCTCCCCCTTTCTTTTTATTTCTGAAACAACATTTGATGAATTGTAAAAAACGGTTTGAGTGTCGATATTCCCGACTTAAACTGGTTAGATGATTCTTTCTTTTCTTTTCTTAGCTTTGATATTTCGATTTCTATTACTCATATTGATTAATTATGATCACTTCATGGAATGAAGAGGAACAAGAAGAAATTCACAGATGAAGGAAGTTTCAACTGAAAACTTGACTAATCTAATTTGCTCTTTAATAATATATTCCTCGACACTTGAAATGTGCTATCTGCATGATAATAAAGGAATTTCCATAATGTGAATGTTCATTCTAAAGCCTGGTTTCCATATAATATCGCTCACTATCGCCAGATCGCTAAAATTACTGATGCGAGGATCGCTCACCATCGCTGTCAATTGTTTCCATGTGTTTCGATCGCTGAAAAGTGTTTCCATGTAATCGCTGATGATCGCTGGCATCATTTTCAGCGATCCGGCGATCGTGAGCGATTATATGGAAACCAGGCTTAAGGAGTAATTTGATTAAGTTATTCCGGGGGGGAGGGGGTAAAATGACGCAACAGCGTTGCGCGAAAAATCGGCGTTGCAAGTTGTCCCGTGTAATGTGGCTAATAGAGTCTGGTAGTAGAATAATAGCTTGTTTGTGTTGCTTACGTAAAATTGTTTTCTAACTATTTGCCGGTGCAACCACCTTAACAGAATGGTTTGACTTGGCCATAAACTTGCGTTATGTCAATTTCATGTTGTTCAATCAATTTTGCGGAAACCTCGCGTGATATACTGTGCCTGAGATATTTATCTTTAATAGTTATAAGTTCATAACAGTTCCATTAAACGTATTAAAATAATGCTCGATTAAGTGAGATTTTGCAAAAAAATTGTATTAAAAACATCGACTTGATTGAAATTCACGTGATATAATCATGATTTAATATGGCGCACCTAAGTCAATATCAAGTCGTTTATTTTGTGTAGAAGTCAAGAGAAAGTCAAACCACACAAAGTGTGTTACAAAATGGCGATCAGAAGCTTTTAACAGATGGCGACGAAATATTATTTTATTTCTTGCGGTTTTTTTGCCAATGTCGTGGCTTTGCGTTAGAAGACCAATTTCTAATTTAGATTTTCACGCAAAACGAGATTGAATATGGCGGTGGACTATGTTCTATATTTTAGAATTCTAAAAAAATAGCATGCCTATTTTTAAATATGTACGAAATGCGTTAAACAAACTTGTTTGAAAAAGCGTTTTTCTATGGTTATATTACAAAACGATTTCCAATTCTCTAGAGATAGAGGTTATACTTTCTCTTAGACTCCGCTCAAGACTGGGACTCTCTGCTTGCATGCTGTTTGACCCAAACCATACCCAAACTAAGTGTTGAATAGTCCAGTTACGAATGCTCTTCTACACAGACTTAGCCTCGATGGCTTAGGATATAGTCGTTTATTACGTGAACAGCCCGTGGAAATGTGAGGAGCCTGTTCCAGTGTTTGTGAAGAAAATGAACCCAAGTTCAAGCTTAGGGGTCCTGACTACTTTAGAACAACAACGACGCTTGAAACCTGTGCCCGCGAGCGATTTACCGCTGAGAACGCCGCGCGCGCGCCAAATCCCGCCAAAAGCCAACATAAGAATAACACAAGGAGCCTTCGAAAATTATACTTCAACCAGCCAAAACTCTAATTTTTTGCGCGGGACTCTATATTTTTCTTCATTTTTTCTGAAAGATTTTGTAAAAAATCTTTCTTTTGGCAAGATTTGAAAAAATCCTGATGACTTTTCACGCGATGGTAAGTAGTTTAGGGTTTCACTTTTCAAAGCGATTTTAAGTCAAAGACGAAAACAAAACTATAAATTTTGTCAAAATATTAAAACATATACAATTTATTTTCCCATATTTGTGTAAATTAATGTTTGGTTGAGATTGCCTGTAAAAACTACGTCAATAGCTTTGTTAGTTTTTGAGTAATAATTTTTTTGGTGAAAAATGCATTTTTCGGCATTTCTTCTCCAAAAATGTCGAAACATGGTTCCGTTAAAAAAAATTTATCTCGAAAACGGGCGCGGGATCATATAGCTTTTTATCCATTTTTCGATTAATCAATAAATTCTCTATAAAATATCTTTCTAAGAAAAAATCGTGATGACTTTTTGCTTAAGTAATCAGGACCCTTAATAGCTCGACGCGAAAATCTGCCACCATCTATAATTTATGCAGCTATTTATATGAATATCGACGTTTTTAATTAATTATACATCTTTAATTGACTGCAATGTAGAAGTCGAAGTATGTGCATAAACGTTAGGGGACGTATCGTAACCGTACCGTACTTCTGATATTTCGAGAATTTATTGATATTTTAGCAAAATAAATTTTTTAGCTTTTTTTTCTTGTGTTTTTCTCTCTTTGTATCGTATCGCATCACATCGTATCGTATGACATGGATAACTGGTATTTTTCATAAAATGTAAGAGTACACTAAATTTGTAATGACGCACTCCTTTGAATAAAGTCTATCGTATCGTATCGTATCGTATAAATATAAACTCTATACAGGGAATAACTGGTATTTTTCATTAAAAATTCCGTTAAACACTAAATAAAAGAGCTACAAAAGGAAAACCGTGAAATTAGAGTTTATTGTTGTGTATTAGTTTAGTAACTCATTCACTGGTTTACAAGAATTAATCTAACAATTTTTCCTAATTTTATCCACCCTAATTTTCAAAATTGTTGGGACTTTGCCATTTTTTTGGGCACCATTTCGTTCTCTGTCATTTTTTTAACAATATTCTTGTAAATACTCCTCTCCCTCCCCCTCCCACTCCCCCTAAACAATGTTGAAGGAGGTTTCGTCGAGTTGTGAGAGGAACGATAGCCTGTGGGACCAGGGTCAATTCATACCAAAATCATCACCAATCTACCAACATTGTCACATGCGAGTGGGGATGATTTGCCTGGAAAAATATTCAACACAAAAGTTTGGTTTTAAAACAACGTATGTTTCCACTAATTTAGAATGTTAGTGTAGGCTTCGCGAAACCGATTAACTCCCCGAAGGCCACGTACTAACCAGCCTTCGACATTTTTGTGTCTAGTACAGTTTAAGTGAAATAACATTTAGCTTTGACCCACTGGCAGGTGCGAGAGTCGTATGAAGCCTTAGGTAGGAACGACTCTTTTATCATCTAGTTTGATAGATAGCAGTCTAGATCTATATAGCTTCTTCGTGTTCATAAACATGACTCAATAACTAGAATAACTACTCAATACATTTCGATGGCATTAATTGGATAAAAAGATGATTTAATGAGATGTAATTCGCATAGCGCGTTAGGTTTAGAATATTTTTAAAATTCTCTTGATAAACAGTCAAACAGTCAAGATTTTTTGTGATTCAAAATGGCCGCGGGGAAATAAGCACTTTATCGATTTGTTCTTTTTGCTTTTTACGTCTTTTTGCATAAAAATGCGATGTTGTTATAACAACCTAAGCAGCACGTTTGCATGTTTGCTTGAATCGAAAGGGAGATCGTATGTTTGAAATCATGCAATAAGTAAATGAATGAATGAATGAATGAATGAATGAATGAATGAATGAATGAATGAATGAATGAATGAATGAATGAATGAATTGAATGAATGAATGAATGAATGAATAAAGAAATAAACGAATGACCAAGCGAACGAACGAACAAACGAATAAATGGGCGATCAAAGAAACGAGTACGTTTTTCTGAGTCACGGAGTTTTTTTGCTTTTTCTCTAAATTTCCATAACCATTCTTACCTTGACAAAAGTCCATATCTTAATGACAGCTTCATAACTAGTACTAGAGGTTACTACGCAACGTCTTTAAACCGATATGAGATTCTTGACACGGATATGAAAAGATGACAAACTAGACAAGATCATCTCTTGCTACCTATCAATATACTGCTAAACAACACATATTAAAGTCACGAATGTCTACAAACACGCGACCAACACGTGGATGAAACGCACGTAAACCCAAATGCAAGTTTGATTATAGAACGTAACGCGAGAGCATGTTGGTGTTTTAACCATGCTCAAAATTACTCGAGTCAAATTTAGAATCACGAGACGTACGCGATCACGAGACGAACACGAAAATTAACGTATATGCCTGCTCAAATATCAATACAATGAGAAAATCATAAATGTTTTAAAGCTTTGTTAACCCAAAGATATCCAAGTTAGAAATGTCCAGAATCAAAACCCACAATAACGCGCACGTGGTAACGTTTTACGTTAACGTAAATGAAGGCGCGTTTTCTCGTTATGAAACATCAAAAAAAGAAATACAAATAACCTCTGTGATCGCAAGCAAATATATTCAAAATATTATCAAAAAATCACCAGGAAACACAGCACGGAAAACGTGATAGAGATAACATCTTCAGAGTAAATATCACTGTTTGAAAACTAATATAATCCATGATAAAAAACAAGTATGGAGTTTTTGCACGAGAGGATCTTCGCATCATCATTTTAGAAGTTTCGTTATAATATATAATGATGATTAGTTTTCCTAACGAAATTCTAAGTGGGCGATAGTTTAACCACAAGATTCATCCTGACGATTTACCGCAACTTAAACGCGATTCAATCTACACGAAATGCACAACGAAATGCACAAACTTGAGCATTCTAAATTTGCTAAAACACTCCCTTTACTTGTTAAACAATAATCGTTTTTCAACTCACGCATGTCTTCAAACACATATGGAGTGTATCGTGCAAATGCAATTAAACACCCTTTAGAGGCTCAATGTAGACCATGGTGCATTGCGCGTTGCGACTAGCTGTCTGGCAACCATTTTCGTGATAATGGAAAAATAGTCTATTCGTTTTCAACGATGCCTCCATTCATATTTTTTGTGCGTAGTTTTATTACTTTATCATGCAGCATGAATATTTATCGAAAAACAATTTTACTGATACGAAGTCTCTGTACGTGTGTCAACCACGTAACGTTTTTACGTTAACGCCTACCTTTCTCCGTATCCTCCATCTTATTCTCCAGAGACATGATGGCTGACATTGTACGAGACAAATTTTATTGTTGTTTTAACGACTATTTTTGATATTTGATCGGATAACAAATGCGCGCAAGGCATCCCGGTTTACAATGTGCCTTTGACTTTGAAATGTTATAGAACTCTTTGGGTTTTATTTGTTACCCTCGGTAAATATAAAGATTATGGCATTGTATTATAATGTATTGACTTCGTACGATTTCATGAATGCCAGCATCAAGTATGGACATACATGTTAAACTGTTCAGTTATAGAGGGGAACTACGTAAATTTGCAATACCGGTATGTGACCTGCGATAGGATATGGTCTGAAATAACTTCTAAGCGTTATTAATACTGTTAATAGTATTATTGCTCGCGATGTTGGCTTAGATATACTGAACATCTCCGTCCGAATCCAAGTCTAGAATTTCCCTCTCATTCTTGCATATGTCAAATTATTCATAAATTGTTTTTGAGAAGAATAGTACCGGTTTTTTCTAAGAATTATATTATTCAAATTTACTTTAGAAATCTAAATGCAGTCCACTTACCTGGTCCAGAAATTCCTGTCGTCCCCAAATCTATATACTCAAAATCCATGTAAGAAAAAGCGCCAAAAAAACCTACAAAAAAAAAAAGATCATTGAAATGCATAATTATCATGGATTTATCCATGCTAATTTCAATATTTTAAGTAATTGTTCCGGCCAGAATAAAGCTTAAAAAGAAATGAAAATTCTATCAAGAAATTAATAAATCAGAAATTAGAAAAATATCATGATATCTAAAACATTAGTCCAAGTAAATAATTCAAAAAAGCATTCTAATACCACAATTTTTCACTGGTTTATTTTTGAAATCAAACGCTTAATTTAAACGTCTTTTTTCAGAAATAGCATATGCATAATTATTCATAAACATGACATTCACCAAATTCGATTCAGTTTAAACAGTGTTGTAAAATATTTGTGACATTGAGAATAACTAAAAAAATGAAAACAATAAAATTATTAAAAGGTGGAAATATTCTCTGTATGAAAATCTATCTTGAATTTCGTCAATGCATAATATATTTCATGCATATTATTTTGTCATTTGGAAAAGAAATCAAAACTTATGCTTGGTTCATTGCCATTTTGATTACAAAGATTATCGAAAACTCGCGTAAAAAGGCTTGATATCTACAGCATATTAATCCAAATGAATACTTCCTAATTAACCACATTGATACGGTTTACATCCTACATTCAAATCAAAATAATGTTGTTTTTGTGATAAACTGAACATAACAATAAATGTGAACTTAAATATATACATTAGCCTAAAAAATTAACCAAGATTTAAAACAAATTTATCACTGAATTAGACCAAATAAACACTCCTAAGGTTCCAAATTCCCATTAAATTTTGATAACTTCGAATAGGTATTTCGAGATATAGCAAAATTAGAAATTGATTCTCATTGACTGTCTTGTAATTCGCCACGAGTTAAATTTGGATATGGAAAGTACACGCGCGCCTTCAGCCTAAAAAAAGGCGGGAAAATTTCTTTCGCAAATAAACCCCAAAATGAGCGACTTACATTGTCATTGTGCTTGAAAGGAGTTTATATCTTTTGGTTTCACCTTTGGACTGTCTAAAGACCCTTCTTGATAGTTATTATGGTAATAGCTAAAGTAAGATATTTATAGCAATTTGTTATTACGCATGCGCGTATGACCTTGTTACCAGGTAACCCTGAATAGATGCGAGAATGTATTTGAGAAAAACGAAATATAAATGTAGAATTTTTGAACTGAAAAACCCCTATAGGGAGTTAAACATATAACAAAGAAACGATTGAGTTGATAAAATTAACTTGATAATACGAATTTACAAAAAACAAAAAATATGGCTGAATAGCTGATTTAAATAATTATATTTGAATGAAGATTAAAAACGATAAATATCAATATTTATATTACGCAACAAACCCCATATGAAAAGAAACAGCAACAAAAAAATATATTCATTCAATTAATTTATTTCAAAATTAATTTAATCTAAATTTTATTCAAACTTTCATGTATGTAGAGAGTTTTTGATGACATGAGTCTTGCATCATGGTATAGCAAGGATCATTGTTTCTTTTTTGACAGCGAATGATGGTTTGCAAAATAAAACTTAAATGGAAAAATAAATAAATAAACAAACAAACAAACGAACGAACGAACGAACGAACGAACGAACGAACGAACGAATGAATGAATGAATGAATGAATGAATGGATTTATAAAAAAACCGAATGAATCAGTTAATAAATCAGTGAATCATTGAATGAATAAATGATTGATTCATAGAATGGGAAGGTTCAAATCACTGCCCCCGGGGCTGTGGACCACTAGTGTGGACCTGGTCCATGGACCACCTTCTAATTCATGGACCCCTTTTTGGACTACCAATTTTTTCTCTTTTTTTTTTACTTTATTTATTATATTTTTTTCGTCTTTTTTTTTTGCCGGATTTTCAATGTAAGTTAAGTTTTACGAGTATGATGTGAATTGATTTTTTCCTCCTACCAATTCTCACAGCACAAATTCTTGATCTACATTGAAGTTCTATGATTTGCATATACTAATCAAAGCAACATTCTTTCACCGTTTAAACCCCTTGTTAATACATTTTTTAGCATCATGAAGCCATTTATCGTACGTTTTGCCGCCATTTTTGTAAACAACTACTACAGGAAGCCCAAATAACGCACAGGAAGTCCACAACATAGGTTATAAATGTTGTGGGAAAAAAAAAATTCAACGTGATTAGAAGAGATTTTGAGAATTCCTTACCATCGAAAACTTCCATTTTTGAGGTGCACGTACAGAAGCACGTCCAGCAAGCGCTGCAAGCACGTATAAGAATTGATGGTCTTCCTGTGCGTTATTTGGACTTCCTGTGGTAGTTGTTTACAAAATGGTAAAACGTACGATAAATGCCACGATAAATGGCTTCATGACGCTAAAAAATGTATTAACAAGGGGTTTAAATGGCGAAAAACGTTGCTTTGATTAGTATATGCAAATCATGGAACTTCAATCTAGATAAAGAAGTCGTGCTGTGAGAATTGTTGACCTGAGGAGGAAAAAATCAATTCACATCATACTCGTAAGTCTTAACATTCAAAATCTTTACAAAGAAAAAAAACGACGAAAAAAATATAAATAAATAATTTAAAAAAATAATAATAAAACAAAATTGAAAATTGGTAGTCCAAAGGGGGGTCCATGGACCTGGTCCATGGACCAGGTCCACACTAGTGGTCCACAGCCCCGGGGGCAGTGATTTGTACCCTCCCTTCATAGAATTGAAACCTTAATTTATTTATACACGGAATAAATCACCATTATACCAATAAAAAGAATTAAAAAATTGTTACATTGGTTTACATGATTGCCGTGTTTGAATGTGGGTGAAGTAGTGAAATCATGCTCGAGTGCACGAATAAAGGAAAAATTAAATGCATGTATGAATAAATTAATGATGAATTTCAATTGAAAACAAATTGGCGTGTGATAATATTATCGTAACAGACTATTAAACAACATGGAATTCAAGAATCAAATCTCAAATATCACATGCACTATTTCTAGTAAAGGTAAAGACATTAAAAAAAAAAGGATTGGGTGGTGGAAATTCTTCTGGAAAAGAAATTCCGACATATTATAAGCTTTTAAAGGTTCACACTTAACCCATGGTTTAAAAAAAATGAAAACTAGAAGCAGGTAATTCAAATCGATCATGTAGAAGACCTTTTTTCTATACAATATTAAAGTTACTTTTTGCTCATATAAAATCAGTTGTCAATTTTTCAAGCTTTCTTCTCTTTTCTCCAGAGCAACAACGTTTCAGAAAGTTCATGTTCAAACTGATTATTAATTCCAATGTGCTTTTCGCAAGTTTTCGAAAACTTGCTACAGCATGTATTGACGTGTAGGAACACGACGTCTGTAAAGTTTTGAAAACTTCAAGTTTCATTAGTTATTTATTAACTTTTTCTCTCCAGGAAAGGTTAATGTTATAACATTGAAAATTGGTGATAAAACCTTGGTAAAAATAAAATAAAAATTGACTTAATGTTTCCAGAAATGTCTTGTTTCACTGAATATGATAAAAAATAATTAAAGCACTTTTGAAACTCAAGTAAGTAATTGGTGGACATTTCTCTACAAAATTTTATCCAGTTTGTTTTGAAACACTTCTCAGACTGACAGTAAAACATACCTTTTTAAAATAAGTGTAAAAGAAATCAGTGAAAACAAAGTCAAGTGTTGCTAAAATAACCATCAATGTACCGTTTCAAAAAGACCAAAAATGACATCAGTGATCTGTTTTGATTGCACTGGGACCGATAAGCAAGATAGTTTCACCAAATGGTATACCTTCAAATTTACTTGTATTATTTCGACGTACTTGTTAAAAATTAAACATTCTGAATTAGATTTGATGAAATGTCAGAATTTCTGACTCTTAAGTAAGCTTGTTTTGTCTAGGTTCAAGACTAGGAATTGCCACAGTTTGAAAACTGACCGACGATTTGACAGACATACCTTCAAATTCGCACTTTTTCGTCACTAAATTTCATCTTTCACATCATCTCCACCCATAAATTCACATATATTAAGTCAAATACTGTAGATTCAAATCCACCAAATAGTAATTTTCGAAATCATTCTCTGCTTAAACATGGTACAATGGTTTTCTCGAGAGATTCGTTAAACTACGCGTGTTTTCTGGTGTGTACAACCAACGTACCGTGAATTCAACAACACGGACACAAAACAATTTGCATAAATGCAGGAAATACACTGTTTTGTGTCAGTTGTTTTCTCCTTGACTTCACAGAATGTTTTACATAAATTCAAATAGAAAAGAATGATCAATAACATTAGCACCTTTTTAATGGCATTCAAAGCTCATAAATGTTTAATTTTTGTAAAATCAGATCGGAGAGGGAAGGACCAAGGAAGACAACAGTGAAGTACGTTCAAGACAACTAAACTACAATACTACAGTTACGACATTCTTATATTTATAATTTCACTAATTTAGAAAAAAAAATGCAATCTTAAAATTAGTCTGATAAGAAAAAAATATAAATGTCCGAAGGCTTTACACCAATTGTGTTTGATTGTCGATATTACTACCATGGTCCCAGAGGCTCTAGGTCCTCTCACAATTCGAAGTAAATAAAGCCACGAAGCTTCGAAGGTCGATTCGCCGCTTCGCGGCTTTATTTACTTCGAGTTGTGAGAGGAACGAGAGCCTCTGGGACCAGGGTAGGTTATTACGTATTTGGGCCTACTTTTTTCTGCGGTAATTTTGGAGTTCAACCAATCAGACATGAACGGCTTCCATAGGCCTTTGAGGCAATTAAAAAAGTATACAATCCATGTGAAGTTGAAATTGTATTTGTGGACGATTGTCTTGTGCAAGATTCTTTGTGTAGTTTTGAGGAAGTATTTGTGTAGTCCTGAGCAACACTGCTTGCAAATGCAGTCTTGGCAACGTACAAGGGGAGGCAGTACATTCTTTCATCCTCTCAGGATCGCAGCGTCCTATACGCAAATACGCACGTGCGTACTTGAAGTTTTCGAAAATTTTAAACGTTTTACCAATTGTTTCTATTTTTAAAATATTGTTTGTACGCAACCAAGATTTTGTGATGAAAAAAACACTTTGATTAAATTGTTGATTAATCACATCTATTTTGAGCACGGAAACAAGAACGCAGTATTTTTTGTTCTGTTTACTTATGTTTTCTGGATCATATGTTCCCTGCTAGCAGAGTCTCTCTCGTTTGTGAATCCTGACGTAAAAATAGAGAGACTCTGCCGACTCGAGCCGCTTATCCTATCGCGCATGCTCACCAGTTACCAAGCAACCGTGACATATTTGACATATGACATGTCAATGAATTTGACAACTTACAGACCAATCACCCCCGTCTAAAATGTCTAAAAAAACTCCTCCATCGTCACCAAAATTTAGAACATTTGGCTCACCAAAGACTCCAATAAAAGCCGTTCCGGTAGATAAAGATAAAAGTTGTTTAATTTGCAGCGAAAAATTTGTTTCTGGATCAAAGCAATCAAGCTTTTACGTTAATATTTCCAAAGGCTTGAGCGAAATAATTGAACACGTAATAGGGAAGTCACCAAATTACAACAAAGAATCTGTAAGGGTTTGTAAAAAGTGTTACAGAAAATTGGAATCTTTAGAAAAACGATTATCTGCATTACACCAAGACAGAGCAGTTTTAGTGGGACTTTATAATCGAAATAGGACACTCATCTCCGCATCCTCGACAGCTCGATTCAAGTGTCAAATAAACAGTCCAAGTACAAGAGACGTTGACGCCGAAAAAGACCAAGAAATCAACCGTTTAAATAAAAAGAAACTTCGAACTTCGCCACCAAAAAGGCTTAGCTTTGATGCTTGCCCAAAAAATGGCGAAAACCAGGGAGAAGAAAACAAAGAAAACTACGAAAATGCAAACAACAAAGTGAACACCGCAAAAGTCCAGATAACTCGTTGATTTATTTAATACACACAATAATATCGAATCGGTAATAAACTGAACTCTTACTTCCGGTCAAACCGGTTTTCAAACGGGTTTCGTTCGTCCACAGTTGTGGACGGCGGCATTTCAAACAAAGCGGCTCGAGTCGGCAGAGTCTCTCTATTTTTACGTCAGGATTCACAAACGAGAGAGACTCTGCTAGCAGGGAAGATCATATGTACTTGTGCGTTCCTGAAAAAAGTACCACGCTGCGCCCTTGCCTCTACTGCAAACAAAATCACCACTACTTTATTCATTTTAAATTAATGAGAGTTAGAACGTGCTTAATCTCTCAAGATTGTTCATGTAAAAGTAAAAATAATTTGACGTTATCTTTTCTAAACAAGCAGACCACGACAAGCTATCATAATGTACTCTTTTGAGATAGTGATTCAATAAACGGCTTTAATATAAATATCGGCTATTTTCATGTTCTTCATATTTTTTACGCCCTTTCTAACCAAAATATTGTAAACTTGACGTTTAATCAGCATCGATACTTAAATATTCCAACACTGTTATGTACACTAATATGTGGGAGGTATTTCAAAAATAAACTAAAAATATTGTGGTGGTAAATATTTTTTAAAAGTCCGCTCATCTGAGTTTCACGTAAATATATCAGTGGTTTTCAAAAACCACTTTAGCGTATTACACTTTGTTACACGTTAAATTAGGCCTGGCTTCTATATAATCGAGATCGATCGAGAACGGTCGCAAGCGATCGGAAAAAAAATTCGATTATAAGGAAACCAACGTTTTCCGATCCCACGACCGCGATCGAAATCGTTCAAAAACGGTCGTAGGATCGAAAAACTTTGGTTTCCCCAAAATCAATTTTTTTTTCGATCGTTTGCGATCGTTCTCGATCGTTTGCGATTATATGGAATCCAAGCTTTTTAGTACCACCCGAAAATGAACCTTTTCGGACTTACATTTATTTTGTTTTATCTAAAATTGTCAGCTTGTCCTGGGTTTTAGTACGCTTTATTGTGCACATTTTTTTTTCTTTTGTGTTTTTCGATGTATCTTACTGGTTTTTATCTCTGCCTGTGCTAAAGAGTGCAAGCACTAAAAGTGTGCAACATAAATACCATTAAATAGTGCTATTTTATGCTAATTCTATTGTTTTCTTTTGTTTAATTAGCGCTATTTACTACTAAATAGTGACAACTGTTGCACACATTTAGTGTTTGCACTCTATATTTTATTACTAATGACGCCTTATTTCACTTTAGCTATAATACGCTTTGTTTCGCAGGTTTTTGAAAACGACTATAAGCTTTAGAAGTTTTGCAAAATATAATTTAAATTTTGCAAAATATGACATTACTGTTTAAAACCAGTTCTTCTTTTCAAGCCTTTCTGTTCCTCTAGCTTGCAAAAAGCCAAAAAGTTATTGACAATCGCAAAGTTTTTTCTTTGAATGAAAATTCTAGTTGACTAGATATTGGATACTAGGTAATAGACATTTTAACAGCAAAACTACAAGGAATGCATAGACGAGGACAAAAGAATTATGTTAGTGAAGTTTATTATTATGATTATTCAAAGTTTAAACGTATAGTTTACGTACAAGTAGACTTGCAAACACTAAATGTTTGCGATAATTAATATCACTATAAATAGCGTTATCTAAAAAAATGCAATACAAAGACAGCATAGAATATATTTAGTGGTATTTATGTTGCATACGTTTGAGTGTGGGAAATCTTATAAACGGGTAAGTGTACAACAGTTATCACTATTTAGTTGTAAATAGCACTAATTAAACAAAAGAAAACAATAGAATTAGCATAAAATAGCACTATTTAGTGGTATTTATGTTGCACACTTTTAGTGCGTGCACTCTAGTTACAACAATCGAAAAAGCCAACTGCGAAAAGCAATTAGTATTTGCCATTTATCAAAATTTTTGTAATAAAAAATAACAACAAAAATCTACCTTGATCAATTGTGAGATCGTTTTCCATGGTTTATTTCGCCTCTTTTCTTTACATTATTGCTCCAATTGACGGGAAACGACTTTCCCCGGAGAACAAAATCCCTGTATATTTAGACTTCCGCCAATAGACAGGACGTAGCCAAATTTCAATGTATCAATTACATTCGTCTAAAGATCTAGAAGACCTACTTAAATTTCATTACTGTGAAATTATACATAGCGTATCACGTGAGTGTATAGAAAATAAAACATCCATGCAGATGAGCATAAAATAGTTAGATATTCTATAAAATGTCTTTGTTCGATAATCAGTCTGCGTTAATTACTTTAAATCTATAATTAGCATATGACATGGCAATATTGTATTAATTGCTCGATCAAAAATAAATGCGTGAATGCAACGGAAGTGCATCAAAATGAGCAATCTTATTGTGCGCGTAGCTTTTCGATAGCGGCTCCCACACTATGGAACCGATTACCAACTGAAATAAAAGCACTGCAGTCGCTAGAAACTTTCAAGAGAAAAACTTAAAACATTTTTTGTTTTACCATGAATTTTAAATATTAAATACGATACGCGAATAGACTGAAATCTTTCTTTTGGCTTCTAGTCTTAATAGTTAAAGATTTCCGACAGATATTTGAACATCCCTCGCCAAAATTACGTAGACAATGTTTATGATTAGTTAATTTGCATTTTTGGATGGAAATAAGTCAGAACTTGTGCACCCTCAGGACCCGTTCAACATCAAAATTGAAACAAAGACATATAACAATAGGTTTCTTGACCATCTCCCTCTGTTAACTATGAACTACTTCTAAATTCAACAACATATAATTTGAAATCATATGGTTCTCGCTCCTTCTCTGTTTCTGCTCCAGCATTATGGAACTCTCTCCCATCCACAATTCGAAACATTGACTCTCTAACATCATTTAAAAACGAAATCAAAACTTATCTTTTTAAGTTAGCTTTTTACTTGTAATTAATTTTTTTTTAATATTGTAGCATTTCCGATTTATATTTTACAGCGCTTAGAGCTGACTTGTATAAGCGCTATACAAATATTTTATTATTATTATTATTATTATGTGTAAAGTGATGGTGTTTACCTCCCCCTAATTCATTTCTTCCTAAAGAGCAAAGCTTGCGATTTGTATAATGGAAAAGTGTAAGTAACTACTGAACCGGAAAAAAGTCCGGGGACACTATCATATATCGGAGGGCGGAGATGCTCGCCATACCTTTTAGGGGTCACAATCGGAGATCTTGTACCTTTTATGGTTTTAGAGGTTTTCAGTCTCTCAGAATTAAAGTTGTAAGGTCTCTTAGAGGTTTTCATACTCTTAGAATTAAAGTTGCTACTTTTTAGGGTGTTCACGAATTTTCAAAAACAAGGTCTTGAATATACGACCATTATATCCAATTATTCGTATTTGCGGAGTGGGTACGTTTTAGGGGTAAAAATCATGTATTGCGACGTCCTTCAGGATAGAACTTTGATACCTTTTAGGGGTCATTTCTCGGTAGCTAGTCACTTCTACAGGACTTGTAGTAAGGAAAGTTCTGCTGTGGGAGAAAACACAAGGGTGTGGGGGGCAATCAAAAGACTTACTGAGAACCTCAAGTCTAATCAGTCGGAGTCGCGCCCCCCTCTTCCTCCCCCGTGGTAAAACTCAAAGCCCTCCTCATGGGGACAAGAATAACTTCCAAGTCTCGCATTGAGGCGACGTAGGGGGTGGACCATTAGAAAAGTGAAGGGGGAGGGGTGGGGAAGTTTCAACCTTGAATACTTTTATTTCGGCTTACCTTGTGTGTAAGGTTTTTTTCCTTGGGTCAAGGCCTTTAAAATATAGGGTTATAAATAGGGTAATAAAGGGTTGTGACGTCATAATGAAATAAAACAGTGTCCCAAAAATAAATTTATGCTTTAAGAGGAAAAGATAAAAAAAATGAAATTAATCAAACAATACGTTAAGTTTTCAACCGTAACCCATCGCTACGCCCCCTCCCCTCCCATAACTTGTTCATAGCTTGATCCCTGATAAATAGCTAACACATTCTCGTACCCAGAGCTCTTTGCGGTTCGAACAAGTCTCCCTAAACAGCTCTGGTATCAGCCGTTTTCAGGCCGATGCTGATTGGCTAATAACCTTGCGCATGCGCCTACTTTCCCATACATTGCGTTACCAATGCTGGGACGCGATTGGTTGAATTTTTTAGATGCTCACAGCCTTTTGAAAAATATTCGCACAGCGCATAAGCTCAAAAAACTAATGCTGACTGATTAGCAACGGGCTCGGTAAAAATTCATAATGGCGGATGTGGAGACGAACCAATGTGAAGGAGAAAATAGTTCATAATAGATAACATCACGACAATGTATTTCTATCCATAATACAAGAAAAAGTACTGAAACACGTAAATTACATAGAAGAAGAGCTTTATTGATGTTTACTGGCCAAATTCGACGAATTTATCTGTCCCGTATACATGGATTTATAAAGTATTTATTTTTTTAATATCTAGCTTTCTGCATGAAATGATTTGATGTTGTCTTTCACTGTGAATGCAAAAAGTACATATTTTACTCTAAAATCTTTTTGACCTGCTATTAATTCTATTATTCAGTTGCACCTAGGCCTCGAGAGTGTATTTTAAAAGTTCTTTTGAACGGAGTGTCTAAACGTCAGGCAGCCTGACAGTGTCAAAAACGTCAGGCAATCGATTTTTTTAATTGAAATAAAAGTCATTGTTTACAATGCCAAAGACTGCAGCCCAAAGAATAATTAGCAAACTATCGAGATTGGGGTGTATTTCGCAAAGAAAAATGTTACAAGGCGCGACATTGAAATTGACAAGACCGAGACATAAACTCTCAAATGTCACTTTTTATTTTGTTATCACACTTTTAAAAACCTGTACAGCAAGTGTCTTTTCATTATTATAACCATTCAAAAAACGTTAAGAATCCGTCAGCAAAACTAGCTTTGTATTGGGTTAGTTTTCGTTCTGATTTTAATAGAAATCGTCCTTGCTTTATGTTTTTCTCTAATCAGCATCGTGCATTGTAAACAAGGTGGACAAAAATTATTATGGCTTTGTTAGTATAGTTCACTGACACAGAGTTTTAGAATTATCACAAGTTTACCTAACACAATCTTCCCATCCCTTTCTCGGTGATATTATTGTTGTTACTAATGCAAGGATGCACAAATATTTCATAACAATAACTGAGTTTGAGAACAAATCCATATCATTTTTTATTACAGGGATATATCTTGATGCTCAATCATCAAAGTATACTACAGTTAACATCCCTATAGATGTATAAGGCTATAAGAACCAGCCAGGTTTCATTTAAGCCATCTCCAACATTAATGCCTTTAGGTATTTATTTGATCTACTGAGAATGTCTGCAGCAAATAATTAAAACTTCACATAAATAGCATTTACTGCCAACATTTTACTGAGCCAAATATGAAAAAAATCATCTATTTTTTATTTTCTCTGATTTCAGATATTTTATTCTATATATCCATATGTTTACAATTCAAATATAAATAAAATAAAAGGTAGTACATGTGTATATCTATTTAGATCTAGACATACATATGCAATTGATAATAATAATAACTATAGCTATGTACGTACAAGTCTGAAAAAAGAAACATATCGGTAAACAGTCTAAAATTGAGGCTGTTAACTGTAAAAATATACTTTATCAGGTGCACCCCAATCTCGATAGTTTGCTAATTATTCTTTGGGCTGCAGTCTTTGGCATTGTAAACAATGACTTTTATTTCAATTAAAAAAATCGATTGCCTGACGTTTTTGACACTGTCAGGCTGCCTGACGTTTAGACACTCCGTTCAAAAGAACTTTTAAAATACACTCTCGAGGCCTAGGTGCAACTGAATAATAGAATTAATAGCAGGTCAAAAAGATTTTAGAGTAAAATATGTACTTTTTGCATTCACAGTGAAAGACAACATCAAATCATTTCATGCAGAAAGCTAGATATTAAAAAAATAAATACTTTATAAATCCATGTATACGGGACAGATAAATTCGTCGAATTTGGCCAGTAAACATCAATAAAGCTCTTCTTCTATGTAATTTACGTGTTTCAGTACTTTTTCTTGTATTATGGATAGAAATACATTGTCGTGATGTTATCTATTATGAACTATTTTCTCCTTCACATTGGTTCGTCTCCACATCCGCCATTATGAATTTTTACCGAGCCCGTTGCTAATCAGTCAGCATTAGTTTTTTGAGCTTATGCGCTGTGCGAATATTTTTCAAAAGGATGTGAGCATCTAAAAAATTCAACCAATCGCGTCCCAGCATTGGTAACGCAATGTATGGGAAAGTAGGCGCATGCGCAAGGTTATTAGCCAATCAGCATCGGCCTGAAAACGGCTGATACCAGAGCTGTTTAGGGAGACTTGTTCGAACCGCAAAGAGCTCTGGGTACGAGAATGATAGCTAACATAGCATATAGAGAATTTGTCTGCGCATGTCAGAAAATTTTAGTCCGCGTTCATGTTTACATTTTATTCTACGACCGGGGAACTTTTGAGTTCCAATCGCAATCTTAGGGATCTTCAATTTAGGAAAATATAAATGGATACTTAAAGTCTATCACTTTGTAAGGTGCTGTGACTAAGTCAAGCAAATGTGGAGGTTTTTGATCTCAAAATAATTTTGAGCAAAAGTCCGCAAAACGAAGAAGAAAACACAAATCTACTGCATTTGTATGAGAACTGCTGCCAAAACAAAAGAAGTAGCAGAAAACT
Source organism: Diadumene lineata (assembly GCA_918843875.1). Lineage (NCBI taxonomy): Eukaryota > Metazoa > Cnidaria > Anthozoa > Actiniaria > Diadumenidae > Diadumene > Diadumene lineata. Next base: position 7,879,848 of record OU974084.1, read on the forward strand.
TTTTCCACAAATTAACAATCAAAGGTCACAGGAATTGTGTGGTACAAAACGATTTCTTATAGAGGATCGATTTTGTGGAGTGATGAGCAGATTATTTGCGCATTTTGCAAGTTTTGGTCAACTTTCCTCTTTGATACGCGGTATGTTTGAGGGGCTGCGCCGAAGCTAAATATAACTGATGCGAGTCGTCAAACCACATTCTACATCACAGCATTGTTATTTTTTTAAGAAAGATTGGCCAAAATGTGATATTGCGATATTTGTTGACGCCATGGTTGTGTTTCTCCTCTCAAGCAATTTCGACTGATTTGAATACCGAACCTGAAATTAGGTTAGAATGATCTTGATTGATTCAAATAATTGTGAAAACACAGATGAACCACCAAATTTTGTAAATTTCTGGTCAGGCTTTTGTTGATATACATCATCTTCACTAAATATAAACTTTAACTCAAGCACGGAGAAGATTTGTCAGTCTTACTCTATGGTCAATTTTTTCGCATAAATTTAAAGAAAAGTCGAGCTTAAATGTTATGCGCCGCTAAGTTTTTCCTTGGTATGCTTTCTTTAATAATTGTAGATTAGTATTATACTTTTGGTTTTCGATAGAGTATTGGCCAAAATCTTTGATCGGCAGTCAAAGACGAGCTAGTCTTGTTGTGAAAGAGGCCATATTGCAGAATCTTGCAGATACTTCATGGTTATAAACAAACACATTGTTATGCTAATGTCCAACAAGAACTATAATAAGCCGTACGGAAATAACGGCCAATCACTGTATGGTTGGAACAGAGACTTTTGACAGCTAAAGTATCGCTTTTGTGAATTGGGATTAAAGGGGATTTAGAAGGTATTTTCTTTCGCGTGATTATAGCGGCTTCTACCATTAACTTACGACATGCGCAGACAAATTCTCTATATGCTAGCTAACATAAAAACACATAGTGGTGACGTCAAAGAGCCTATTTCCGCAGCCCCACGTTGTTACTATAGCGACCATCATGGACATACCACGTGGTGTTTTGGTGTACAAACTTGTACGGCATTTCCTTTCTTATTCGACGTTCCGGAAATGAAGCCACATCAAAATTTCTCGATTTTCTTCATTTTTCTCAATGAAAACGTCTCCAAATTACTACAAATATTACACAAAAACACTTTCACTAAACCAACAATTCAAATTGAAGAGTTTTTAAGTAGATTTTTTTGGTTGAAAACAAAGCAGGTTGTTATTGAGTTGTCATGTCATTTCCGGTACGTTTCGCTTCGATGAAAAACAGATGATTTCTCCGGTCGAAAATCAACCACAAAACTAAATAAAACTTATTTTCAAAGACGAAAACAAATTGACACACATGTGATAGCTTTATATTAGAGTTTTATGCTTTTTCTAAGGCATTTTTCTTTCGAGAAAGATGTAATTTTTGCTAGGTTGACTTTGATAATCACATCGATGACCTCGCGTATAGAATATAAGTACATAAAAGAGTATCTGTCTCTTCGCAAAGTTTCGTCTCTGCAGTTTTAAAAAGCATAATATTATCTTCAGTTAACGTTTTGTGAATTATCACAACTTAGTAAAAAGTATGACTTCAAAATTAAAGCAAATAGCAAAACAAAATTACCAAAGATAAATACATTTATAAATTACGCCACAGAATTGATGACAATTATTTATGTGTAAAGTGTAAAGGAAATATAATTTTCAAAGTTGGGTTGGGCTCTCTGGACACTATTTGGGTGTAGTTGTGGTCGCCCTCGCATTTTGCTAGAGCGGGAAACTTCGAACTGTGAAACCTCGAAATTATGCAACGCAGTATATAGAAAAAATAAATTAATATTCTGTTAAAACATAGATCAACCTCGCTTGATTTCAGGAATTTGGTTTAGAATACATGTGAAAAAATCGAAAGAAATGAAAAATAGGACGATTGCAAGTACATTTGTGGTACACTAAAAGTTCGAATATCAACAAAGTTGTATTGGATTACGCGTAGAATATCATCGCGAATAAATCTATTTTTGTGCAAAGAAGCCATACAAAACCTTCACAAATTAAAAATGATTAATCTAGAATATTTATTCCAATTGGATTGTGTTCTGAATTTCGATCAGTTTGCCTAATAATTTCAAATTATTTCAACTCACCTTAATAAATAATCCGATCAAATTCGGTCTTGCAAAGTTGCTGCCATTTAGTGGCTTCCACAAACTTGTATGTCGTGTTCAATTCTTAATTTTTTTCTTCGCACATCTTGGGAAAGTCTATAATTTCGAGCATAATTTAACCGATAATTTAGTTGTTGATATTGCTGAACTAAAGGAGCGAAGAATAACGCGAGCAGCCGATGCAACTTTAGAAGTTGTTCTGAAAACGTCTCGCTGTCAATAGCGTTTCCTGTAAATGTCAATAAAACTAACGTTTGAAATGGTTGGTTTGACATGGCTGATTTCAATTCCCTTCAAGTGAAAATTTACTAAAAAAAATTCATTAAAACATCTGTTTTTATTTACAAGCTGATGAAAATAAAATAAATAAAGTTTTATACATATACATTTTTTTGCAAACAAACTACTCGAATTTTACGAAAATATATTTTATATAAAATGTATATTTTAAAGATGTGCATTATCGAAACATGTGTAAAACATGCCTCGAACAAGCATATATATGCATTTAAAATTTACACAAATCTTTTAAATCTATAATGACTGACAAAAAAGAAAATCTATAGATTATAAAAACACCAGTATAGCATAATTTTTGAGAACTAATCAGTAAGGATCCTAAGGGACGGACCATTAGATATTTGAAGGGGGTGGGCAAATACCAAAAATTGATCGAGCAAAGTCTTAAGCAGAGAAAAAATTGCGTGCACAGCAGATATGGCAATAAAAATATCTTTCACAACCATCACATGGGAAAAAATATCCTGCACAAAAAAATTGCGCAGCCCCCCTCCCTCAAATATATCTAATGGTCCGTCTCTAATGAGAATAATGCGCATCCAAAATAACGTAAATTGAGAATGAAACATTAAAGCGATTTTACCAAAAAAAAAAAAAAAAAAAAAAAAAAAATTAAAAAAGTAGTAAAAAAAGGTATTCTTTATTGTCACATTTGAAAATTTTGTATTAATAGAAAGAATTAAACATGAAATATATACGTTATAAGACTATTTAAAATTTACTGACACCGAACACGTATATTTGATCAAAGTTCAAAAATCTATCTATTCTAAAGCCTGGTTTCCATATAATCACAAACGGTCGAGAACGTTCGCAAACGCGCGATTGGAAAAAAGTGATTTTTGGGAATTAAACCAACTGTTTTTCGATCCTACGACCGTTTTTGAACGATTTGGATCGCGATCATATATGAATCGAAAACAGTCGGAATATCGAAAAACGTTGGTTTCCTTATACTCGAAATTTATTTTCGATCGCTTGCGACCGTTTTCGATATTGTTCTCGGTTATATAGAAACCAGGCTTATAAAAACACGTACACAATCAGGATGTTTTGCGGCCAACCTAACCAGTTATTTTTTGTTATTCAAAAATCAGAAATTAAAACCTAAAATTATAGAATTATGTGCTAAAAAATGAAAAAAATGGCAATTTTACTAAAATTCCGGGTTTGTTTTACTTCATGCCAAAATTGGCTGTTTCATTGTTTTTCTGATTTCTGTTTTCTGATATCCAGAATTGAGAATTGACATTTTTGTATTTCTACATTACGAAAAGCAGAAATCGTAGATTAAAAAAAGGTTTCTAAACGGTTTTCGATGGATGCCTGTGAAGATTAAAACTCAAAATCGAGTCATTGGATTCCTGCCCCCATAAAAACAGAAATCACATTTTTGACGCAGCGCGCTCCAGTGCGATCTACCCATGGAGGGGTACCTGGGACTCTCTTGAAACTTCCGGTCACCGAGCTGATGTACATTCCTTTCCCTCCCCTTCCCTTGCCTCACCACAGAATATGGAGGGAAGATATGGACAAAAATGCAATGAAATATTTAGCGCTGATAAATGAGTCGTGCTTTGATGCAATTGATATCAAGTCTTTGCTCATAAAATATCGTACCTAACTCAGCTCCATTATAATATCACACCATTCGCAAAATGCCGACTGTATGCAATTGTGATATGTCGTAACTAATGCGATACGTCGTACCTCATGCAATATGTCGTACCTCGTGCGATATGTCCTAAATAATTCAAAATATTCATATTGCATGAGGTACGACGTATCGCATTATTTACGACATATCGCATGTGCATACAGTCGGCATATTGCGAATAGTGTGATATAATTTAATTTAGCCCTCAGGTTCTCATCAAACAAATTTCAAAAAGTATTAATAAATTGTAACGTTTTTTTTTTTCAAAAATTCTCCATTGTCAGCTGTTAATATCATATGAAAAGCAAATAAAAATATGTTATGTTATGTTAGTGAGGTACGATATGTGCAAAGAGTTGACATCAATAAAAGCACGATGTGGTGAGATCATGTGGTGAGGCAAGGGAAGGGGAGGGAAAGGACTGTACATCAGCTCGGTGACCGGAAGTTTCAAGAGAGCCCCAGGTACCCCTCCATGGGTAGATCGCACTGGAGCGCGCTGTGTTAAAAAAGTGATTTCTGTTTTTATGGGGGCAGGAATCCAATGACTCGATCTTGAGTTTTAATCTTTACTGGCATCCATCGAAAACCGTTTAGAAACCTTTTTTTAATCTACGATTTCTGCTTTTCGTAATGTAGAAATACAAAAACGTCAATTCTCAATTCTGGATATCAGAAAACAGAAATCAGAAAAGCCATAAAACAGCCAATTTTGGTATGAAGTAAAACAAATCCGGAATTTTAGTAAAATTGCCATTTTTTTCATTTTTTGACACATGATTCTATAATTTTAGGTTTTAATTTCTGATTTTTGAACAACAAAAAATAACTGGTTAGTTTGGCCGCAAAACATCCTGATTGTACACCTTATGTTTTGAGAACAAAACATCCAAACACTTTGATGTATTAAACATTTTGCATTTATTCAATTGTATAGATCTATTTCAAAAAAATATTGTTGGACAGATACAGCTATTCTTGAAATTGTTGTCCAGTTGAAATACTGATTTAGCGAATAGCAAAGTCATTTGCATATCATATGATTTTTGATTTGTTAAGAAATGATGAGCTGAAAATGAACAAAATAATATCATTGCATAATTATGACAAACTATGTAACTATTTAATATGTGTAGTTTTGACTGCTTTGTATTTAAAACAAGAAAACTGAAAACTTGACTATGCAAATGACATTGTTATTCGCTAAATCAGTATTTCAACTGGACAACCTTTTCAAGAATAGCTGTATGATAAATAAAGACAGAGATAGGTGCATGATTGTCGAATTGCAAAATCCCGAGCTCACAAATAGTGCAAGTGGGCAAAAGTTAATTCCTAAAATCTTTGACAAAATTGCAGTGATCTTTATTTCGCCATTTTATTTGCATTAGAGAAAAAAGCCCGACCCCCCCCCTCCCCTAGGCCTTCCATAGCAACCAGGCATGGCCCCCCATAGAAACATTGAACATGGATAGGGGAATAACTACTTTCTTTCAGGGCATTATAAAAACTATTCACAGAAACTGTTTCAGTTGTTCTGACAAAGACTTTGAGTCTTTATGAAAACATTGTATTTTTATGTGCATATGTTGTAACTGACGAACAAAATAAGGAGAGGAGGAAGGGTGACCGTGTGGTGACATAAAACATCTGATTGAATTATCTATAAATGAATATCGAGCGATTACAAATAAAAAGAAGAAAAACTATTCGCCTTTTGAATCGTTTGTTTGAATTGCAATAAGTGTTCAAATACATGCCAGTTAAGCAAATTCGTTGTATATCAAGACCTCCGTTTTAACTTTGTTTTGTTGTTGTATCGATCGGACCATCAATCAGTCTCAGAGGCGTGGTTTGTTTCAAATAACGTAACATAAATACAACGAATTGGGCCGTTAAAAAGGGACTTTTTTTTAAGAATAATTTATTTATTAATTAATGTTTTCATCGAATAAGAAATTTGTATAAATGCAGTGGTTTTTTTCGCTCCATTAAAGGTAATTAGGTGCAAGGCATCAAACTGGGTTGGGCTCAAACCGGGGGCTCAAACGACCCCCTTTGTCTATCCGGTTGTTGACGTACATTTCAGTACTGATATTGATCGAGTTATAGAACACAGTGACGTACGACATAGAGAGTTACCTCCTTGGTTGAGCGATTTGCACTTTTTACGCTACGTTATCATACATCATGCATTTAAAATCAGTCTTACGTTCTTATTGTATTCGAGATGCTCAATTGAGCTCCCTACCCTTTTATATTAGCACGGTCAGGTGATCATGGGGACATTTGGGCTTTCTGTTTTTGCAGTTAATTTGATTTAGGGGATAAACAACCCAACAACGGCGCAGGGCTGTAGACGACACAGCACTGTGCTAGAGTGCACACAATAAAAGTGTGCAATATAAATACCATTAAATAGTGCTATTTTATGCTAATTATATTATTTTCGTTTGTTTATTAGTATTATTTACTACTAAATAAAGACAACTGTTGCACACATTTAGTGTTTGCACTCTAGCCTTACCGGCTTTTACTATAATGTTTTGAGCAATAAAATTAGGTTGCTTTGTGACATGTTAGAGTGCACATACTTAAACTGTGCAACATAAATACTACTAAATAGTGCTATTTTATGCTAATTGTATTGTTTTCTTTTGTTAAATTTGAGTTTATTTACTGCTAAATAGTGACAACTGTTGCACACATTTAGAGTTTGTGCTCTATGCACTTATTTCTTTGCGTGCTTCTCTCAATTTCCAATCTTCAGGACAATGTTATTTTGCCAAGTTACCATTTAAGCAACATTTCCAGACCAACAATGCATAGTAGAGCGTGGGAGAAGTGGGATGTGTGACGACAGAACTCAGAAACTAAGAAAAAAACTGTGTAAGTGCTAAAATGACGTTTGTGTCTTTTTATTTCAGCCCCAAGAGAAAGTCATTGAAATTTGTGTGAGGAACGGCGGGTGGGGCTTGACGTACGTACATACTGTATTCACATATACTAGATAACATAGATCAAATGTCTGATGTTTTAGTTTGGATGAGTGATTATTGGGACATGCGGGCTTCCTGTGTTTGATGTTTAAGTTTGAGAGAGGGAGGGAGGGTGGGGTTTGTGGCGTACTTATTTAAGGTACTTACCTATAATAGATATCATTTATTAAATGTCTCTGATTTTGATGTATTAGTTTGGTTTAGTGATTATTGGAAAATGCGGGCCTCCTGTGTTTGTAGTGGATTTGACTATGGGGACCATGGTCATTTAAGTTTGAGCGAGGGGGGAGGGTTGTTGGATGGGTGTGGCGTACTTATATACGGTGCTTACCTATAATAGATAACATTTATCAAATGTCTCCGATTTTGATGTTTTAGTATGGATGAGCGAGCCCGTTATTTTGACTAAGGTCTACGGTCTTTTAATTAATACAAGGGAGCGATGAAGTTGGGTCTATTTTATTTCCGATACTTCAAACATTTACAAATCATTTATATAGTTCTATTTATAGGTTACATAAATTAGCGAATGTTTTGTTTTTAATTTTCATGGTTTAAATGAATCGTTCGTTTTCACATTCTCTTGTACATTGTGCGTAAAATATTCAGAAATATAATTCCCTTTTTCATGTACCGTTACTATACAATAGAATATATTGTATCTTTTTGAGGCTAAAGACTATTGAGTGATACCAAGAAATTGTATGGGCTTCCTGTGTTCGTTCTAGATAACAGGGGGACAGGGGTCCAAGCTATCCGGTAGTGATTAAATAACTTCATATCGACATTGCTACCTAGTTAGGGTAACATAAATGAGCGAATGTTTTATTTTGATGTTTTAGTTGAGTCGAGTGATAACATTGAACAGTGCGGACTTCCTGTGTCTGATGATTGTGGAGAGTCAGGGTTTGGATCTTTGTGTCGTATCCGTGATTATCTGGTATTTATCACGGATGTTTGTATTATATTGATATTGTCAAGTCAAGTCAAGTTTATTGTACTTCAAGGTTTGCAATAAATTAATAATTACAAACTATAAAGATTACCAAATATTTAAACAGTACAGTCCATCTGTAACCTAGGCTGCGTTGCATCCGGTATTTTCTCTCATACCGTCTGCGAATAAGCGCACAAATGCAAGTTCTGAGACTCCCTGCAATGCATTTATTGAGCTAAATCTCGATTGGCTGTTTTTACAGAGTGTAAAAGGTCAAATCTATTGAGGTTTGCGTTAAATCTTCTTGGGCGAAAGTCGAACGTTTTGCTGGGAGCAATAGAGGCTCTCTTCTCACGAGTCTGTTATTTGCTTGGAACAGGACTTGTATTTCTGAGTCAAGCTGGGCAAAATATTTCCATTTACACATGTAACAAGACAAGCTCTCATATTTTTTCTATTGAGAAGCATGTGTAATGTTCGAAGCAACAAAGCAATTTAACAACTGAGAAGATCTGGGAAGAGTATTTAGAGCCAATCAAATTACGTGTAAGAAAGACCCAATCAGAGCGCGTGAAAAAATTCTTGCACGGTTGTTTCGCAGATGGATATAACATAGGCTAGTAATAACCATAACGGCTAGACAACGACAGATGGCCAGACTTCAGATATACGTATTATGAATAAAAAAAGAAACAAACATACAAGGAAAAAAAATAATTGGGTAGCAAAGTCGAATAAGAATAGCAAAAATGTAAAATGGTGCCAGTATGAAAAGTACCAGAATACAAGATATTGCTTTAGGGAAAGGTAACATAGACATCATAACAACATGTTTTAGTCGAGTACTCTTCAAAGAGGACTTGTGATCAAGTCTACGTTCTTGATGCAGTCCGAGTCACCGAAGATGAATCAAGCATTTTATAATTCTCCTTCTGAAAATTAATTAAGTCTTTTCAAAGTACACAATTTACAACTTTCTAAAACAATCTAAAAATTTATAAGAAATCACATTCTGTAAATTAAACTACAATTCATTTTTATCGTTATGGTTATTTTTATCATAGCTGCCTGCGTGCAGCTCGTTGTGGTCTTTCCAAAACAACGGTCTGCGCATCGTGTTCTCTGTGACCAGAAATACAAAGCGAGTTTTGAATGGCTCTTGCGCGGATCGATTCTGATTAAAGTGTTGCGTGAACGAGACGTTAAGCTTTATCGTAACAAGGTGCATTTCTCGCAATAGGAAGGACGGAATATCAGTCAGTTTCGTGTTATCTAGCACCGTCCGCTGTACAAATTAAAGGATTTGCATGTCTGGATTTAGGCTCAGTCTCCAGGCGTTGATGTTTTTTGCGCCTGCGATGGTGTCCCCCGGGGAAAGTATCGTGGGCGCACGAGGCCCCAACAGCTGGAGATTGAGCCTAGACTAGATAACACATTTAAATATGCATGTTTCCAGTGTTAAGAAAAAATATTTTCCCACGCTTGACTTTGAATTTGTGAATTTTAACTCAAGATTATTCTGTGTAAATGTGCCTTTTGTAAAATTGAGCAGGGGTAGCACAGAACTAAAGTAGCGGATATTTTTGCCTTGAATTTTCCGAAAATTCTGCAATACATAAATTTTGTTTTGGTATTACAGCCTTCGAGTTGAAGATAGGTTATTTTTTTTTTTTACATTTTGTCTGGGATAGTGTTAGAATGTGGTCAAATTTTTCAAAAACTATTGAAAAGTTTTTTTCTGACCATTCTGATTTACACATTTGAAGACTCCTAAGTGATTTATATGGTGATCACCGAAGCTATAATGAATAATTTTGCATGTATTAATAGAACACATTGTTTTGCTGTGTCATAGTATAATGCAATACGTCCCGAGAGTATATAAGGCAAAAATACAAATAAGACATATTAGTTTGACTCAAAGCAGAATACTGAGCGTGCGTATTCTTCACTTGCTCATAATTTCAGACAGACTTCCGTAGAACAAATGAAGGAAATTGACCCAGTGAGGATGAAGTACTATGATTTGTTTTAAATCCAGGGGAAGTTTTGTAGGTTATAGTGATCTGATCTCCAGCAGATACATTAGTTTTTCCACCCACTCCAAACCGTGGACATGGCCCTTGTATTTTAGTCGTTATTCTATATGTAACACCTGCAGCTAGTCTGACAGGTTTGTCAAGGGTAACCGTAAATCCATAGTACAAGCCATTAATCTTCTCTTCCTCTGTAGTATAGGACGATGACAAATTGGAGATGACTTCAATGAGTGATTGTCCTATTTTGCAGATCTCCAAATTGACTTTATATGTTTTGCCTTCGTTTCCAAACAACTTAACACCAACAAGATCAACAGCGTTGTTTACATTGAAGTCTAATGAGTCCTCCATTGCCCCATCATAGTTGAACCAACAAGGATGATAAGCGTCAGGTTGTTTGAAGGTTTGAAACCTTATATCTGATACCAGTAGCTCACCAAGTGCTCGTAACCTTTCCTTACGAGAAAACATTTCTGTAGCTGGTGTCATTCCAGAGAAAATCGAAACTAATTCTGTTACCTCATCCACGTTCAAAATTTTACAAGGGAGGACGACCTCGGCAACCTCTCTTTGCGTCATGCATGGAAATCGAATCAGTCTAATGATGTCTTCTCCAAGTATGTCTCTTTTAGTCTCGCCATTACAAACTAATTCCTTGTCTTCAATTCTCTTTGTTACCCAATTATCCACAGCTTTAAATAGGTTCAGCTCTTGAACTTTCAGGTTATCTCGCTTGAGAATTTCACAAAGCAATTCTCGGGGCACATTAACAAATGGCTTTGACAAAATGACTTGTTCAGTTTTCTTGTCAATAATCTTCCAGAAATGTTTCTCAAGGTTTTCATCTACCATTTTCTGTACTTGTGGCAAAACATAAAGTACATCCTCCGGTCCAACTTCATTTTTGATAAACTGTTGACATTGTTTTTCCAAAGATGGCATCATGTACTTCTTGGCAAGATAAAAAACTTCCATAACATTACTTCCTGTTAGACTGGCTTCTTCGTAATGTGCATAGCGAAGGATTTCTTGTAGTCCTTCCTTTGTACAGTCTGGAATGTGGATAGATGACTTTGTTTCAGCTAATTTACCGTAGAACATGGCTTCAAAGACAGGACTACACACAGCTAGGGGATACTTGTTGGCTGGTACGGTTACTCTTTTCCCATCACAATCGACGACCAAGAACTCGATGTCACAGAACAAGGAATTGTCGAACGCGTACTTAAAACGGTCTCTATGAGTAGATTGTTTAAGCTGCCATTCTGAATGCTCCATTGTACGAAAATCGTGTTGGTAAAAATGTATACGTGTTGCTTTAACTTGAGACGATAAATTCTGAGAAGTAATATTTCAATCCTGAGGAGTGTTATTGCAATTCTGAGAAGTATTATTTTAGCCAGGCGTTCCTTGTTATTGATGAATGATCCTGGTACGGTAAAAAGACAAAGTAACCTCGATATCATCCTTTGAATATAATGTTTTACCTCTTTACAATTTTTCTTTTATCTTTGTCTTGTTTTTCATGTATTCCCTTTCTGTCATTTAAATATTTTTAAAAAATGCCGGAAGGAATACATGTCGAAATTGTGTCGAGTTTTGAGTAAATAGTTATAGCTAATTTCTGTCGTCGCCGAGCGTAAATGAGCTTTATTTATTTTGTTAAATCGAAATTATTAATATTCATAATTCACATTACATCAATGAGCGTGAAAGCGAAAGTGCATCGAACTATCAACTGGAACACAACTAAAGTCCCTAATAAGGCAGCACTATTTTTAAACCACTTGTGGATATGGTTCATGAGCGCTCAAATGCAAATTTCTTCGTGCGTTTAGGCCGAACTGAATTGGATAAAAACACACTTTTAATCATAACAACACAATACTACGAACAGTAAAAACTGTGGTGAATGAAAGGTGTTGCATCTGAATTATAATATCGTGCTAGTTTTGCTGAACGTTTCAGCTGCACATTATCTAAGTTACGTTGGAGATCTTGTACATGTTCTAAAGTATTTCAAGATCAATTAATTAGGATTGCATGTAATTTTGTGCTGCATACAGATGAAGTCTGGCAAGGAAAGACGAAAACTACAGTAGTTCTGAGAAACGAACAAATACCACTGCCTATATTGGGATTAGGAATATTGCCAATGTGCATGTACACCTTTGGGATAAATATTCTACTAGAAGCAAGTTGTCGGAAGATTGGAATTTAAAGAACTGCCATCTCAAACGGCTTTGACGAAACACTACGTTTAGCCACTACGATAATTCTGCCACCAATAACAAATTTAACACGGTACTGTTCAGTTTTGAGGAAATTATACGAGGTAACTAGTTGTTTGTAATATTCCAAAGAGGTTCCTGGAATAACCAACTAACTTTGTAGTTTTGCACAGCTGAATCATATATCCTTCGTTGATACTTTACAGTAACGCATGCAGACACGTCAGTAAAAACAGTCAACTTTCCGTAATCAGTAACAAAATTATTTTCAAAACTTTAAGGTAATAATTTGTATCAAACCAATTTGCAAGAATACTGTTAAACGTATAGTAAAATCCAGCAGCCGTGAGTCAGTAGTAACACACGAGTGATGTTAATGTAATACTGACAGAAGAACGCCGAGCTAGACCAATAAACAGTTGACATCAAGAAAACTTTCTTCCTGCAGTAAAGTGAAGACGTTATCAACACAGCTCAACACTACATCTCTTTATTTGTAATTGCAAAGCTTGCACACTAATCAAAAACTTGCACGTGTACATATAAACTTATCTCAGCAGTTTGCATTGCAAAGTTGAGAGACCCGTGGAAATCAATGAGGCTTGGAACTAAAAGTTGACATTATAAAGCACTACAATTGAGCTGAAGAACATACTTTCACTATTTATTTTCGCTAGTTTATTCGGTCTGATTTTGGAGTTGAACTTGCACGCTCACGGAGTGTTTCAGACAATTGAAAGTTGACTGGGTGATATAGACCACTTCCTAAACTTCCTTGCTTATTAGAATTTGAGCCAGCAAGCAGAGCAAGTTGCTCCGGCAGCCTTTCAGCGTTGTTTAGTTCTACGAATTTCTGTCAAAGTCGTTCGTTGATTTGGAGTAATTGTAGTCTTATACACATTATTGTGATGCGGATGTGATGTTAACTATGGAGGTTATTTGTAGTCATTATTTACGATAACTATTACATGGATAATTGTTATTGGTAAAACGACCGATTTCAAAAAGTGTTTACAAGTCGGTTTGCATTGCACGTTATTTCACATTCAAGATTTTCTGAGTTTTCTAACTGCAGTGAATACAACTATATTTGATGCAACGACAGAATTCAAACAAGAAAGCAACAGTGAAAATATTCTTCGACAAATTATAATTTAGAGAATTTGAATGCAAAAATTAGGCGTCTCATCTCAACATCGCAGAATGGTATAGTGAAGAGACGCACGAAAAAAAAAGAAAAGAAAAGAAAAGAAAAGAAAAAGAAAACAAGAAAAAAGAGAGAAAGAAAAAAAGAAAAATACGTTCATCGGATTGATAATTTCACGATTAAGTGAAAGTTTACTTCACCAACATGTGCATGGAAAGAGACTATCGCGTTCTGCTTCTTGAGCTATCACGTCAAATCACGCCAAACGAACTAGATGAAATAAAATTCCTTTGCAGTGACATAATTTCTGAATCTCGTCGAGATGGAATTACTGTGTTGAATCTCTTCCGCGAGCTTGAAAAACAACAAAAGTTGGGAATTGACGGGTTGGACTGTCTGATTTGCATTTTTAAGCATGTAAAAAGGCAGGATTTGGCTCAAAAATTGAAGGAATTTCAAAGGTTGAGAGAAGTCTACCTTTTTGAGTTACATTCTGGGACGACTGCAGCATCTACGTGGAATCAGCAAAGATTTCACTATTCATATGACAGGAGGAATAACGTTGTGGCAGGCGTCAGTGGTTAGTCAACACTCATATTATTTTAAAAGAACTTCATAAGGGATGGACCATTTGATATTTGAGGGGGGGGGGGGGGTTGTTGGGCAATTTTTTTTTCTTTTTTATTTTTTTTTCTTCTTTTTTTTTTTTTTTTGCAGTATATTCAGTTCCCATGTGATGGTTGTGCAGGATATTTTCTTCCTCCCTGCACGATATAATTTTATATTGGCACATCTGCCGTGCACGATTTTTTCTCTGTTTAAGCCTTTGCTCGATATTTTTTTTTTGGTATTTGCCCAACCCTCTCCCCCCCCCAAATATCTAATGGTAATAATTTCGAGACGTATTGATGTGTATAGTTGCTGACGGTGTTTCAAGTTTAGAAAAAAATTCATTGACGCGGATTTTAATTGAATTTAAGGAATCCCTTCAGTGCGTTATGTCACCCCACCGAGAGAAGCTCAACCAACGTCTAACAGTAGAGAACCAGGAGGTATTTGGAGATGGTGATATGATAATAGCCATGAAATAATTATGTTGATATAATTATCCTATACCTTTCACCATCAACATAATTATCATCATTATCATCATCATCATCAACATCATCATCATCAAGGGGTGGCGGAACCGGGGGACGGGGCGGGGGGTGGGGGGGTGTGTGCACGGACCAACCCACAAATTATTTTGGGGGGTCTGCGGCTTCCACAAAATATTGGTTTCATGTTTCATGTTTATTTTGCCATTTGTTATAACTATATTAAATAAGAAAAAATTAAATCATTAATTTGTAAGAGTTATATAAAAAGGTATGGCGAGGAGGCTGATTAAAATATATTAATACATGAATTTACACAGTTTTTTAGTCAGTAATAGATAATTGAATTATTTTTCCGAGTGAATACGCTGGAAATCTCTTCGTCCAATTTAGTCATAAATATACATGAAACACAAGCAAACTATGATATATACCATGAAATATATTATTATAGTGCCCCCCCCCCCCCCATACGGCTGGTACTGTTCCGTCGCCCCTGTCATCATCATCATCATATTCGGCTGTCATGCACAACCATTATTATTATCTTCACTATCATTATCATCAAAATCATCAGCACCATCATCAACACCATCATCATCGCCATCATCATCATCATTATCATCATCAACGATATTTTTCTTACTCTACTATATCTACTATAGAGGTAATCTTACGGTGTATTTTGCGAGTGGCGTCCGTCGGGGCCTGGGTAGGAGGTTGCGCCTTTATTCTAAGTAAATACCATGAGAACCCAGACGCCTTAGCGAAACTGATGACAACTGTAGCTCTTCCATGTGGTTTTATGTTAAAATATATGACCAGTGGGTCAGTAGAGGTCACTGTATGGACTGCTGATTTACAAGCATTAGAAGAACTATGGACTAGGTAACTATAAACGACACGCTCGCTAGGAACGCCTGGTTGAATGATTCCTGTCACCATCTCATGAGCATTTGTGCACCCCCTCAAATATCTAATGATACGGCCCTAAAAACATTATGTCACACTTGTCACTCTTTAAACCAAATCGTTGACTTAAACTCAATTTATAGAATAATGATTTTTGGACTCTTAGTATCACGCAAGCGTTCATTTTACCAGCCATTCCTCGCGCGCCTTTTAAATACATTTCACTTTTTAAGAAGATGCTAGAGTGCACGCACACAAAGAGTGCAACAGTTGTCACTATATTTAGCAGTAACTAGCATTAATTAAACAAAAGAAGACAATAGAATTAGCATAAAATAGCACTATTTAGTGGTATTTATGTTGTACACTTTTAGTGCGTGCACTCTACTTGCATGCTTTGTGTTCGTATAAACCACCCAACAGTCAGAATGTTGTATTATAATTCTGGTTACATATTTTTTAATGAATTAAAAAGAAAATGAGGCAAGAGCAGTAATCTTTGGTACTTTATTACGATCATCCTGGTTAACTAATTTCCCAAAAAAAAAAGCTTTGCGCTTTTTCTGGTATGTGCTGTTTTCTACTTCCAGGAGTGCGCGGCTGTGGGATAATTTCCCCCTAAGTTGACCTATGTCCTTATGTTTCAGGTACAAGTCAGGTCAACTTTGTAAAGAAATTGAGAAAGTGCTTATAACAGAGGATTTGAAAAAACTAGCTGGCGGAGAAGAAATTGGGTTCACTGTTCAAATAGACGAATATGAATACAGGAACGCTTGTCTTGATCTCATAGTAGCTCGCAATAAAGGTACATATGCCAAAAATCGCTTTTTTTCAACCTTCTATCATTTCTCCGTTGATTCATTCGTTAATTCATTCAGTCCCTTACTCGTTTCAAATTATTCTATTCATTCATTCACTCATTCAATTCAATTTTTGCTCTAAATTCATCTAATCATCAATCCGGATCTACTCTTTTATTGTATATCGTTTTTTCTATGGTGTTATTTCACGTCTTCCTCGACTTCTTTTATCCGTTTTTAGCCACTAGAATTGTCGCAAGTCTTCCTCAACAGCCAAGGCGTGTAAAGTCATTGCAAGACATAACATCGCCTCTTATTCAGCTTGTCCCAGAAAGTCCTGGACGAAATACATCAAAAAGGCCCAAAGATGTTCATCTGTCTCCGTGTCATGCAAAACCATTGTCTCAATTGACTAAAGAATCGTCTGCTTCTTCTGGGTTTTGTAGCAGTATTGGCAGTGAGCCAGGTAAGCGTTAATTTTCCAGGACCCAAATGAAGAGAAAAATGTGTGTTTTAGGTCTTTTTTGTTTGTTTTCGATTGCTCAAGGGCCAAAAGTCAAAGTCAAGACACTGGAGAAATTTAGGTTCTGATGTAGATTTTGTCCAAAACTGGTCTCCCTCCCATCCCTCTTAATTCAAATTTGTTCTTGTTTTTGACAAGACTCCTTTGGCTTAGACGTGATTTCATTACAAATGCAACGTTGAATAAGGAATCCATCCTTGATTGTAGTTGCGTTCTCAATTATTCCTGCATTCTTTCCTTCAATTTCTAGAGAGCAGCCATGCCTTGTTATCAGAGTTCCTTCACAAGAGTAGTAAGGTACACGATGTTTGTGGCATTCTGGACCGAGAGATGATCATCTGTCACGACTGGCGAAGCTTGGCCTCAAAGTTTTCCTACAAAATGAGCGACATACGTCTACTGGAGAGGAAGGAATCCCCAACGTTGGCACTATTAGAAGATGTTGCTTTCAAAGAACCTGCGACGAAACTGTCAGAGCTAATTGATAAGTTGTCGGAGTTGGAACGGGATGACGTCGTTGACCAAATTCTCGGTAAGTAAAGTCGACCAACTCGATCGCACGAACTCGAATACTAAGGATCTTTTTATGTTTACTTGAAGAGTATGTTTAGTACCGGACGACACTTGAAAAAATACTCATTCATACATTTCCATAAAAAAGATGTGCCTAACGGGTAAAAAGAGAAAACATCTTTTTACGAATGTAGATTTTTGGGGTTCGACTACTTACCTTGGCCACATTCAGGGAACACAATTAAAATTTGTGCATTTTCACACCTCATGGGAGATAAGTTTAATGTCGTTGATGTTTTACACCATTCACATTAATTTCAATCAATTAATTAATTAATTTAATTAATTGTATTTCACCATCTTTAATCTATCTTAAGGTGCTAAGGACAATGACGATCCCAGGGCTCTATTAAATCTACCATTTGAAGCAAGAAAGAAATTCGCCCTGGAACTTGACCATGCCACTATGGCACAATTCACCGACGTGGTCCATAATATTGCAAAATCTACATTTCATCCCACTGAGATAGCGGCCTTATATAAACGCCCTTCTCCTGCAATGTCCCTTCTGGAAGAGCTCGAAACTGCGTGCCCTGAAATGGACGTATCGCACCTACAAGAGGCATGTCGAAAGGGAGGAGTTGACAATGCAGTGGAAATACTAAAAGGGTACGTAATCTCGATAACACCCAAGGAAAAGCCCGCTAGTGAAACTATAAAAAGACGAATGAGCTTGCAAAGACTCCATCAAATTGGTGGTGACTCTGGTCTGGGTATATCCTCGCCTCAGTCTCCCACGGAAGAAGTACCTCGACGGAGTCCTTCCCGAAAATCGTAAACAGTTCCTGTACGACGATTTGTAAAAAGTTCACGATAAAAGAGTGTACATGGACTTTATCGACGTGGCTTTCCCAATGTCTCATTCTGCTTGCATACTATAGTATATCAAGATAATATGAGATAAGAGAGCTTATCCCCCGTATTGGGCTTTACATCTCGAGAGCTCCTCATGGGGTCCGGGGATAAGCTCTCTTATCTCATACTCTCTTGAATACATTTATTAAATATGTGTGTTTCGTTTTAATTAATTTCGTTAATTAAATTTTTATAACTTTATAATCATTGATGTTTTGGAATGGGCGAGGAATTATGGCCCATTTTCTATCAATATATTGAATGTCAGCGATACTCAAGACAGTAATTTTCTTGATAGTTATATTGTTACAGTTTAAAAAAGAAAAAAAAAACTTCTGATCTGAACCAGTCCACACTAACACGGATAAATGTTAAAATACAGTCCTTTTTATTTGGTTAGGACTTCTGTACTAATAAATACTAATATGCATAAATGGGAGGTTACTGAACTTTATAAAACATTCTATTGTTCAAATTTTGTGACGGTTTTTTACATGCGTATTAGTCGTGGATATGGCTTTAGGAAGACGTAAAGGTATTGATATCTGCTTGATATCGTTCTGTTTAATGAAGTCCACTGAGGAAAAACGCGCTTTTGATATACGTTCTTAACAAAATAAAGGAGAATGTGTTTTGACAAGAGTTAATAGTTATAGAAGCCTCATATATGTGGTGTTTTTTAAATTTAAAATAAAAAAATCTAAAAAACACTCGTGTTTTTTCACTTCATCAAACTGAATTACAGGCGTTCTGATTGACTGGATTACAATCGCGTACAGAATGCTTGAGAAAATTGCTTATCGTGTAGTCTATGACGAAAATCAAAGCGTTTGAAGTACGACCCCCTCCCCCTAAATTAATGTTGAAATACTCCTAGGTTCATCGTTACCCCAACAAACACAACATTGAGTAGAGGAAAACGGGAGTGGTGTTGTTGTTTCAGCTCTTCTTTACAGTAAAGGTCTAAGAACCAGAGGCGTGTGTAGGGGAGGGGTTATTGGGGTCGCAACCCCCTCCCCCCTCATGAGAGTCAACAACATTTGAAACCATTTCATTTATCAGATCATTATCAAATCTCTCCACTAACATCAATTCTATAATCCCCCCCCACCCTTTGAAAAACATTCCTGCATCCGTCCCCTAGCACACGTAAACAAGCTAGACAACGCTCAACAAGGAATGCTTGACCGTTCATTTGTATTATATTTTCTCTAGTTCAGCAAGCAATACTACCTGTGGCGCATAGATATTGAAGTACCCTGTTTTATGTGTTATTTCGTGAACCCATAGACGCTGAACCCATCAGAGCAGTGGACTGCTATTTAAAGCGTCTATAAAACTTACTAATGTCCACATTGCAGGAGAGTAAATACTTTATTTTGGTCCTGATAGTCTGCGTCGGCAAACCGGATGTGACGTCACAACAAATATGAAAGTAGATTATGACTATCTGTAGTCAAATGAAAGTAGTTTACTGAAGCGAAGTTAACCCGTTCCAATATCACAACCCATCGTTGAATTGAATTCATTTGGACTAACATCGAGGATGTTGAACACGCAGGGCAAAACGAATTCAAATTTGACAGTTTTTAGACATTTTGCTATATCTGAACTAGAATGTCAATAAGGTAAATTAGTTGTACTTCATTTAATGATACTAGCAGTTAAAATAATAGATTTTATCTCTGTTTTGAACTTGTTTCTTGATAGTTATTAGTGCTTAAAATTCGCTTGAATTATTTACAGCGTGAATTTAGTATGTATTGCTATATTTTGTATCGTTATAAAAGACCTACCGCTGAGGTTATTGCAAATCCAGTCTGCAGTGACGTATACAACCCTTACTAGTCAACTAGACTTCGCGAAACTATTAATCCCGATTTACACAGTGCGATTTATCGCATGTGATTTGTAGTATACGACTAAAACTAGTCGCTCGCGCTTAAAACGTGTTTTAGAACGTCCTGCGACTAGTTTTAGAACGTTTTGAACCTCACGACTGGTCGTATACTACAAATCGCATGCGAAAACTCGCACTGAGTAAATCAGCCTTTACCAATACTAATTATTAGAAAACTGACGAATTTTGTCTTCTTTAACGATAGCGTGATCAATCCAGTATGTAATGACATTATCATATCATCAATGCACAGAAAAACAGCAAAATTGTAATTTCCCTTTTGTTAATATCAGCAAATTGATTGATCATGAACAGGAATTTATATAGTTACTTACTTGGTTTTCCCTTTTCATTGCTTTCACTACTTTTGTAGCTGTATTATCATTATATAAAAGTGTATAATTATAAGAATACATCCATTCCATATTATAGATTTCTATTAAGTCATTTTTTTGGGAGGGGAGGGGTGGGAAGGGAGGGTTGGTGTATGATTAAAAGATACCTTATATTCTTCTTATCAGTCTTACATGGTCTTATTGCATTATGCAGGAGCCAGATAGACAACAATGTTTGATATGAATATTATATGTTATTAATTTTACAGATACATTGTCTAGTTGGGCCGGTTTGAAGACACCACAACTTAACCCTATCATTATCGAGCTCTGGACATAAAACTTCTCTCTCTCTCTCTATATATATATATATATATATACATCAATGGTATACTGAATATGGAGTTTATCTGGATTTTTCTCATTATATATGTTTTTATGTTCTGGGGATTAGTGTTCACTTGGATCTTCGGGGGAGTCAAGATGTTGAAGAGCTCAATAGAAAGGTGTAGGTTGCGGACCAAGAAATCTGTAGGCTCAAGAAAACGAAACAACAATGATCGACATCACGAAACACAACACGAAAAACATAGTGAAACACGTGTGAAAAGTTTGAAAAATATCCGCGTGAGATTGTCAGAAGATGTGGCAAGTTATGACAACGAAACTGTTCAAGACAGCAGTTGTTGAGCATAAGAATTTTAACATGAAATTGTATAGTTGTTATAGACGTTATACACTCATTTGAACAAACAAACAAACAAACAAACAAACAAACAAACAAACAGACGGACGGACGGACGGACGGACGAACGAACAAACATGATTCCTCCTGGTCTATCTTTTCCCATTTTTCATCGACGACGTTTTTTGAAATAGGTGTTTATGATAAACTCCAAAACCAAGTTACCCTTATGACCACAGGAAACCCAATCAGGGTTGTACCACATCAAAATGATATCCTTACAGCACTTCAGGAAACCCAATGAGACTTTATGAAAAACACAAGTTAAAGTGACCCTTCAAATGCCAACTTACCGTCAAAGTGTGATAGGAAATATAATGGAAATGACCAAGATACAGGAAAACCGATCTGTGACATTTAACAGTTACCTTCACCATAGAAGGTTCCCGTAACGGTTAGCCTGTTGTGAAGACAGGAAGTCTTGTGATCATAACATGAATAAGTAATTTTGCGTGATGACGTAGTTAAAACTACCAGAACGCTTTGCCGACTTTCTTTTATAGCACAATTAGTCAGACTAGATTATTCTGTTTTAGAACCTCCAAAGGGATTAAGGTTTTTGACATGAAAGTGAATTCGCAAAGAATGCTGGTAGTTGTAGTTAATTAATGCCATAATGCAAATGGTAAATTGAAGATCAGAATATTAAATCCGAGATTTCATGCACATGACATCAGCTGTCTCTATCAGTCCTAGAAAACACGTTATCCGTATCAAGGACTATTGTTGATTTCGTCAAAGAGAAATGAGACTCAATTGTAATGCAGCTCTGATTCTCAAAGCAAATCAATATTCGTGACTCGTCCAAGCTCTGTAACTACTGATACAATCGTTGTATCTTTTGATTTACACTGACTCAAAGCTTAAATGGTTTTCCAAAAAAATCAAAAGGTCTTAATCAATGTTTTGATGGGCCAAATAAATATATCTACAATCTTGGACGTAAATGTTGAGAGTCTTCGCACACTTTGATTCAACACCCTCCCCCAAAAGCAATGTTGTATTCCCTAAAGATGTTTCTCTGTCATGGATAACAACATTGTTCGGGGGAGGGGGAGGGAGGGGCAAATATTGTTGTGTTATGTAGAACATGGTCAAGAAACTGTGCAAATTTTGAAGAGTCTCAACTATATTTATGTCCAAGATTGTAGGTTTTGGGACCACAGGTAGCACATACTTTGATGTCGTTGGGCTATTTTATCAGTGGCCTCATTGTTCATTTGATGGGGTTAGAAAATTTCATAATCAACTTGTCCAGGGGATTGTTAAGAACACAAGTCATACAAAGTAAACGTTTTATTTTATTTTATTGAATGTCAAGGAAAATATTGAATGTTCAGTAAATAACAAACAAAATAAGGAGGAGAGGGGTGGTCACACGAAAGCATTGATATATTGTCTGAGGTACCTTTGTTAAGAACTAGCATCTGTAGATCCGATGTAGCATTCTCTCTTATTCTAATAATGTCAGAGTAGAAACAAGCCATGCTTGTTCAATGCTCTCAGGGCTAAAATCCCGAACCCTGATTCCGAAAAATAATACCGTCTTAAAGTCGTGATCTCATCATACCGAGCTGAAGTCTCTAAAAGTGATCCCTGACCCAGCCCCTCACCCCCAAATAATAATTATAATAATAGTAACAATAATAGAACTAAAAATCATAGTTAAAATGCGATTCCTGAACCTCAAAGTAATGCTGGGCCGTGATCTCGTTACCGCCCAGATACTGTTGTATTTGTCGCATACAGGAATGTTTCTCTCATTATGAGCATGCTTCTATTCGAGCAAGTTATATTTTTCAATAGAAATCTTTACACTGGAGAAGGTTTGTTTGCTGTCCAACGACGTCTTGCCAAGATCAATGTTTACACGGAAGTGATAGTACTGTGAAGGGAAACCTTTTCGGGACTAAAGCTTGACCTCCTTAAAAATGACAAGGCGTGTTTTCAGCTTCTTGCCGAGAGATTGTCCCGGGTTGTCGGTGGGTACTCCCTCAAAATGCCAAATAAGACGTGTTTGGTTGTTTTTGCCTAGGGATTTTCCAGGGTTTTCGGCGCTTGGTCCTCCTTAAAAATACCATATAAGGTGTTTTTTCAACTTCTTGTCCAGGGATTTTCCCTGGTTCTCGCTGGGTCTATGGTGGGGCTGTGGCTTAATTAATGAGCAGCAATTTTAACCAGACACTATCTTTAAAAGCTGCTGCATTGCAGTTCAGGATTTTAATAAACTTTGACATCTAAGACTGCATATGGAATTTATATAAATTAAAACACTCTCCATGTGGAAATGTCATACAGCGTCACTGCAGTGTGCATGCTTTACAAATACGATGGTACAATAAATTAAAGTAATTAGAAAATTAAAATGTGTTTTTAATTGCTGTTAATAACAAAAGGCAAGAAGGCCACCGACACAAATGTCATGTTGGTTCTGCAACAGCTGTGGCTTTAACATATAGACTCCAACTCAAGTCGTCTTAAGGGTTAGTCACGCAATGCGGTTTAGACTCACTGCGTAACTGCAAAGCTAGGAAGTCTAGCTTTACTAAATGTGAAATGTAATTTGCTGCTTCATCTGCAGGCATATAATTGTTTTTATGAGGTTGCTATATATCTTGATGTGCATCATAATTTAAAAACTGGAACGAGTAGTTGGTATGAGTTAGTATGCTTGGTGTGAGTACGAGCACAACCACTTTTGAGCACCAATGACCTTTTCAGAAAAGATGTACTTCCTGATTGTCACGTAGACTGGGTTTATATGCTTGCATGCCCACAGTTTAATCACATATAATGCTTGCGAAGAAAAGCTCCATGTGCCAATGTTGTTGGTTTCAAGAAGATTTAAGGCTTTTATATACGAGTAATTTTTACTGTCGAATTTTTTCAGAATTTTCACTTTTATTATTATTATTATTTTTGTGGTTTGCAACCATTCCTTTTGGAATCCAATACACGCAAGAATGAAACAGAGATTAAAAGAAGATACTGAATAATCACTCAATGAAAAATATTTTTCTTAAACTTCCCAGTCCAAGATGGCTGCCATACAAACCATCAATTTTCAGTCAACCGATATCCCGGATTCGAGAACGTTTTTTGAAATAACGTTCAAGGTATATGGTAAAGCCTCCTTTCCTTTTGGTGTTGTACTTCGACTTCCGTAAACAGAAAGTTAAAAAAAAAAAAATGTGGAAATTTATATCCTGCTCCTTGCTAGTATGCATTCATCCTAAAGGTTCATATATGGTAGATTCCTCCCTCTCTCCTGGCATTTTTCCTTCATTCGGTAACAATTCCGTAACCAGAAGTCACGCGGACAGTCACGAGAAAAACTTGGCTGAGTGTCTTAAAGACAGGAAGGAATAGGGAAGTGAGGTTAAACTGGAGAGTGATTCATGAAACCTTTACAGGTGATATTTTAATGGAAGTATGACTTATTCTTTTTTGTTGGAATTTCTATATCCACAAATCAAAAACAACAACAATAACAAAAATCATTACGAACGATGTTATTACGGAGAGTGATGGCGGCAAACAAGCAAACAAGCCAACAAGCCAACAAGCCAACAAGCCAACAAGCCAACAAGCCAACAAGCCAACAAGCCAACAAGCCAACAAGCAAAAATATGCACCGTTATGATGATTCAAATCAACAAAAACCTTCCCACAATTCATCACTCTATCATTGCCAGAGAAGACACGCGACTATTTTCTCACCATAATGAACTCATCCAACGTCACTCACGTACTCTTAACACCTACTGCCTATCTCTCCGTCAATTCAAATACCGAGGTCAAGCGTTCTCCCTCAAGAGGCCAGGTCGTGTAGCTTGTGACGTCATAACCTCACTCACCAATATCCCCTATAAATACCCTAGGGGGCGAGTACCGAGACTAATTGACAGAACCAACAGTTGTATTAAGAACTGTTTACTAATTATGGATGTTTATAACTACATTGTCGTGGTTTTTACTATATGTTTATGTTGTTGGAATGCGTTAACAAGTGCTGCAGTTCAGGTAAGCCTTTAGAGGAATACAGTATTGTTGTCTGGTCTGTGTTGAACGATGAACTAAGAACACGAACAATCACCATAGAAATCATTGATTTATCACTTCTTGTCTTGTATCAATTCAGAAAAATGTAAAGGCACCAACAGCAAGTTTACGACAAGGTAAGTTGTAATGCTATCATAGCTATTTTGGATTATATATTTGACGATCTTTAGATGATGTTTAGCTTATGACTCTTACGTTAATGAACAGAGTATAGTAATTCTATACTCCAAAACATAGGAGCATAACCTCGATTTAGTTTGCTCTCGCTTAGAAATATTGCTATTTGTTCATATTTATTTATTATTCTTTCTACTATTGTTTTGTATAAATGGACAGCGTATTTCTATACTGTTAAACTTAAGTGTCATAACTTCGGCTTTATTTACAGAGATACATGATTTTTTTTTTACTTTCTGCACTTTGTAGAGAATTGATGTCGATGATTATCTTATTTTAAGCAAGGGTAACACTAAATGGTTTTAATATGAAACAGGAAAACGTTTGGCTTTCAGTGTACTGTGGAAAATGTGTAGTATATTTGAGTTTGAGTGGTATGAATGTAAAAACTTAGGTACATTATAATCAGACAAGGGGACGACTAGTTGAAAGTTGAACACAAAGATGTAACCATTAATCAGTTTCACATTACTTACTAAACGTCGTCATTATCTATCACCTTTAAGATAGTTTTTGTTACTGATATCGTGATAATGTTTTGAAATAATACAGTATAATGTATTGCAAACAGTAAAAATAAGTATGATACTTTGTGTAGAATTGAAAAAAATCCCTTTTCAACCTTTTCATTGGAGCATTATTGAACAATTGCCGAATATGATACTGATCATAAGAATAAAAATTGGCTTGACTTCAAGCCATGTTTTGACATTGAACTTGCGTTCATCATTTGTGAATAACGTTTATATACAATCATACGAAGATCGTTATTAAAAAGCTGAAAGATTTACGGCGTAATGAAATCGTCGATTTTTTTTAGACTCATGTATTATGTATCTCACCTCACTGTTGTCTGTATCTTATATAAGCACTGTTGTCCGAATAAATTTTGAACGGTGTCGGTAGGTCATGTTAAACATCATTTGTTTGACCGTCAAGATCGAAAATATATTACATCTATTTTAGCAAGATTTGTATTTCGTCCCAGCCAAAAACGTCACAGATCCTTTTCAAAAATATTGATTATATTGTACTAGTGAAAATTGCTATTACAGTACAAACACTAAATGCGTGTAATTGTAAAACAATAGAATTAGCATAAAATAGCACTATTTAGTAGTATTTATGTTGCACACTTTTAGTGTTTGCACACTTGTAGAAATCATTACATGTAAGTCGAAAGTTAAAGTTACGTATCTGTCGTTAAATTATAATCAATGATTTGATTAAGGTGAACGTTATCTCAGTTATGTAATAACCCGAGTGACATGTCACAACTTTTAAGTTATAATCACGTCCACTATTCAAAATAAACCTATCGACAAGAAAATAAAAGAGTTTGCAAACAATATATTATGTAAGTATAAAAATAGCGCGCAATTTCAAATAAGATAGTTTACAAAGACTACAAGCAATATACTTGTGAAATGTTAGAGTGCAAACAATTATTCCGTTAAACGTTATGCAAATTCTTTTGTTTAATTAACACTATTTTGTACTATTTATTAATGAGTGTTTCACGGATTTATTGTTTGCACTCTACCATAAAAAATAACGCAATTTTATGTAGAATCTACTGTTTTTTTTATTGTTTAATTAGCTGTTTCGACTGATAGCTATTACTCTGCACATTGTCAAGTTTGCTGCTTCTTTTACAATTAAAGCTAGAATAAAGTTCCCAGAACTACAAAAATTGTTGTATTTTGGTGTCGTAAGATAGGTATATTACCCTTCTAACATGCAATAAGAAAAATGATTCACTTTAAAAAACACTATAACAAAGTAACAAAATAGCATTGTACTTTAAATCGTGATGAACATTAAACATCAATTTTTGGCCTTGACATCTACAGTCACGTGTTTGAACGCCGGTTTCGCCTTAACTAATGTCTGCAGCGTTGAAAACAATCAATTACTAAATGCGTAGTAATTACCCGCAGCAATTATGTCATTGACAACTCCTTAACTCACTACTCACTGTTATTTTAAGACAAAGCTAGAATGTTCCACAGAACACGGGTTAAATATATCTTGGTTAAATTGTTTCAATTTGTGATATACAAATTAATTCTTCTGATAATGTAATAATATTATTTTTTGAAGTATTTTATTTGTAGATTGGAAGTGTCTCCATTAGTTTACAGTTTGTTATCATTATTGCTTTGATGTTGATAGAAAGGTACTTTCACGACACGTTTCATATATTTTTCCTTTCATTTTTTCCACTAATTATTAGCATTGTCTCTGGGCCTGCAGCGAGAACCTCTTACTGCCAAAATCCTTAACATTTCCAGAATTTTCCAGATGTTTTCATAAGATTTATATAAGTAAAAAGGGAGTACGTAATTCAACCTCTTTTAGCCTCTCGGATTTAGTTCTCCAGGTACTTTTCCCTTACTTGAACGCCTAGACCGATACTGGTGGTAAGATTCACAGCATTTCAACGGAAGACAGAGATGTCGAAGCAGGGGGCTTTTCTGAGAGAGGGCTGGGGAGGGTGGAGAAGAAATTGAGCTTAGCCCCTCCCCCCTCCACCCCAATTGAAAAACTGCTCCGCCGTCTCTGAAAGAAGAGCTACGAAGGGGTTCGATCAGTTTTTGCCGTGTTAAATGTTTCATCAAAACTAAAAACAGAAAGCTAGTATTTTACTGCGACGAGAAGGGAGTGGTTGTCAGTTTTCCTGAACCAGATGCTGACTTATGAAGCTTTTATAGTTCACACTCTACTTCCTCTCTCTGTCAATGCTGTTTCAGTACGACTGACCAGAAAGAAGTTGAAACATGATGTAGAATCACACGGAACCTATTTGAAAATAAAAAAAACCTTAAATCTATAGTTGATTTGTTGTTGGTATCATTATAAATGAAAGTAGTCTTGTTTCTTCCACACATGTGAAAGAAACAACACTAATTCCATTTAAAAAGAACTTGTCAGAGAGTTCGTCATGTGAATCAATTTAGGCTGAAGGTACAATGTGTTTTCTGTAATATAGACAAACGAGTGATTAGTGATTTAATATGATGCTGGCTACTTAAAAAGGTCTATCGGTGACAGAGGATATGCGACAATCTATTTTTATAAAGAGTCAAAAATCAGTTTACCCACAATACATTTTGGCAATGATCTCGCCATTCAAAAACCACCTTTTTATTAGCACTTAACTTCAACGGCGCCTTTTAAGAAAACTAGTTATTGAGCATGTAAGTGTTTGCGTCATATCTAATGTAACTTAAATGCGTCTTCAGAGAGTATTTGGCAAATTTTCATGGAACAAAGGCCTGTCTGTGTTCATCGGTTCAACCCGATCCCTTCAAATGTAATAACTAAAGAGTTTCGATGAGAGATAACAAGTGACCTGTTGATTTGTTAATTTCATTGAGTTATTTCGGCAGGTCAAATGCAGATACGACAATGGTCACTGAGAAGGTTCTGCATTATTGAGGCTAACTTAGGCCAAGTGACAATAACCTGACTTGTCCCCCCCTCCCCCCCAAAAAAATGTACTGATTTTTTTTACTTCTTTTATAATTTAAAAGCAACTTTAATTTTTTTCATTTCATTTCATTTACTGAAATAAAATAATTGATATCAACCGAATACATTTTGAGTGTTTTATTCTCATAAATGAACTGCAATGAGTGACGTACTAGAAAATGCTAATGAGAATCCAAAAAGGGATATATAAACGAAAATAGCTGCAAAATTCCCATTGGTCTTCTTCCTTAAAAAAATCCTGGATCCACCACTGAGCTGATTGATATTTCGTTTATATAATAATAAACAGAACGATTCGCGCTACGCACACTTGTACTTGTAAGATATTTTTCAACACTCGTCGTTAGAAAAACTTTACATTATAAATGACTTTTTTTCAAACACTTAACAAAATGACTTTTTTGATTAAAACTTTGTGACTTTTTTCTTAATGAACATTTCTTTATTTTATTTTCCAGAGCAACTATTACGTCATTTATCAGAATACGAAATAGATTATCCAATAGAAACCAATCATCATGGGCGATACGTGCGTCACGTGACCTCCCCAGACCATGGACGACGCAGGCGCAGGAGTCTTAACGTTCACGAGGGTCCCGTATATTACAATGTTCGCTACCTAGGGGAGATTTATCGAATGAAATTAGAGTTAAATAATGAACTTTTTGGTAAGGATTTTGTTGTTGAAAGACACAAGAAAGGAGGACGCATAGAAAGAACCAACTTTATTGAACACTGCTATCTTATTGGGGAAACGACTGGTTCTAATCTCAGCGCGGCCATAAGTGACTGCGATGGACTGGTGAGTACAATTCTCAGTGTGTTTTTATAGATATTTAACTAACTTCGGTGCAATGCTCAAAAGTATGACCAATTGTAATGTATTCACCTAATAATGTTTACACTTCAGGTAATCAGACCGATGTTTGCATTTCACTTCGAATGCTGATTGGTTAAAAAGATATTCATGCGAATAAAAGCATCGTGCTGAAGTGAGAAATGGTCACACGATTAACTTTTTTTTCTCCGCTACTTCACTATTATTGTAACCAGTGAATTGTGAATATATTTCTATTAGATGCTTTTATTATGCGTCTATTACAATTGCGAGCTTTTACTTTTACCCATATCCAATGAAACTCGTGGATTGTACTCGTTTTATCTTGTGGATTTAAAAGTGCAGGTATCAACTCTGATTTATATGTCATTATTACTGATAGAGATTTAACATTTCTGGATGTATACATGATTAAGTCTTTGATTTTGTTAAAATTCGCGGATTACATATGTGCAGTGTTAACTATCTTCATGTTTTAATTCGTAAATACAGTACAGGGCCAATTGTACGAAGCATAAATAGACGTATCTACCGAATCAATTTCTATCCAGCGGATAAATTCTAAATTCTATGGAGTGGATAACTTCATCCAGGCTTTGTACAACTGGCTCCTGCTGTATAGGTCCATCTATATATATTAACCTAGAGGCTTTTTAATTTATCAGCTATTAAACTATGTTAATTCGTTAATTGACTAGTGTCGTCATCGACATTACGGTGACATATTTTACAACTGTATATTTAGTGAACGACAGCCTATTTTTGGTTGGCGTGACACAACTCGCCAATTGATTTTTATGCAAGTTTTATGTGGTGATACCTAAATTGCGTGACTTGAAAGCTTTCACGTTATCTCTCAGTGCTGTAACGTCACGTCCGTGCGTGATTTACTGAAGTTGCGTGACTTGAATGCTTTTGTGCAATTTTCTCAGTGGCGTGACCATTTGAGGTTTTTTTTTGGCATTTCTGTATAATTTCGTTACATCTTCACAGACCAAATGTGCAACCAGCATCGAACCTTTTTAATGGTATTATTGGAATGCTTTCAAAAAGTTTAATTTAAACATTTTGCGTTTGCAGTTCTTATGTCTAAACTACGTGACAAACAGCGTGACAATTAATTCGACGTTTCTTTTTCCCCTGTACAGTTTTTGTGCTTCTTGCGTGACATGTTGATGTGACAGTTGAAATTATTGCGTGGATGATTCAATTCGTATTGATTTCTTAATGACATGACCGTTTGTCTTTTCCAATCACTATCTCTCTGCTTTGCATTAATGAAATTTAACGCAACACTCAATTCTTTTGTACATAGTTTTTGTACATCTTTTTGCGTGACGTCTAAACCGCGTGACTGATAGCGTTACCACCAAACTTCTTTACAGTCAATTTTTTAATTGTCACACGATTTTTTAGTTGCTATAAGATAGATGTTCTCTTTGTGCGGAAGGACGATTGTATTGGATACGTGTCGTTTACTTCATCTCGAGCATGTGCAGAGCATCTACACCTAAAGACGTCGGCGAAAGCCTTGCGGAACTTCACGCTGAAGAAATTATAGATGATAGGATTGCAGGCGCTTGCGCACACTGATAGAATAACCAGAGCGGACCAGGAATCGTAAAGAGTCTTACCATCATAAGTACCCTCAACCAAAAACAAACTAACCAAAAGCAAGACATTCAGAGGTAGCATGCATACAAGGAATGCTACGATCACTGTCAACATCATCAACGTGGTCTTTCGATTATTTCGAGAAATCGGATTCGATTTATCTGACGTCTTGTCGTCGGTTGGAGACTTGCATCCGACAGAGCTCGATATTTCCTTGTTGAGTTGGACGGTCTCGGATAGGATGGAGTCGGTGGTGGTAAGCCGTTTGATGATGGTTGTATAAGCAACTGTTATGATGGTGATTGGGATGGCGAAGAAGATGACGAAAATGACCACTCCGTAGATTTGTTTCCCTAACATACCATTAATTGATGACCAGTCCTCCCGGCATTCGATTGTGCTGTTGTTATGAACAAGAAACCGGACGAGAATCTGAGGAAATGATACTGCAGCAGATAGTAGCCATATGGCCACTATCAGGATGATTGTTCGTCTGAATGTGTGTGAGACCTTAGCTTTGAGAGGATTCACTATGGCACTGTACCTAAAGAAAGAACACAAAGACGCTATTTACCACTTTCACAATAGCCTGCGTGACGGCTCTTGGGGGGGGGGGGGGAGGGGGAGGTGGAGGAGGTGTGGTAAAGGGATTTTGGGACTAAACCGGGCTGGCTCACTCCAAGCACCGCGGCAAAACATCAGCGCATGCGTGGCATTTGCACTTGTAAACAATCAGATCGTTTGACATTGACTTTTAAGTCAATTTATAAGAAATTGAGTGAATATTTAGACTTAATTTTTAAGTGTACACTTTTCCAATTCTGTTTACATTTTGTGAGAAAAACGGTAAAGTTTTCTCTTTCGTACATTTCTTTAGAAATCCCTACGCAGGAAGTACTGGGTACGAGATCATTTGATCGGCATTTCTGGGGGTCACTGAGTATTGCTACAGTACAATTTATTTACGGTATCCCTGTGTTACTTACCTATCTATTGCTAAGGCAACCATCGTATAAATAGACGCAGACAACGTCACAGTGTTGAGAAATGGCACTGTTTTACACAAGGCATCGCCCAACGGCCAATGATCACTTACGTGCAACGCTAGTAAACCAGGTACAGTGAAAACGATGAACAATATATCTGTAACCGCCAAGTTGAGGAGAAAAGCGTTGGTAACAGTACGCATTTTTCGGTTCTTTAGAATTACTAGACACACCAAGGAGTTACCTGCAAAGCAGAACAAGAGGTTTTAATTTGGTTCCTGTTGTGCGCAATAAACAAGAAATATGCGTTTCTTATTTTTATATGCTTTTTCTGAATCCTATCCCCAGCTGTCCTCAGCCAAGCGAATATGAGATAAGAGAGCTTATCCCCGTATTGGGCTTTACACTCATCAGGGGATCTTTTCGTTCTATTTT
Source organism: Diadumene lineata (assembly GCA_918843875.1). Lineage (NCBI taxonomy): Eukaryota > Metazoa > Cnidaria > Anthozoa > Actiniaria > Diadumenidae > Diadumene > Diadumene lineata. The sequence goes on from OU974084.1 coordinate 7,912,674, forward strand.
TAAACTGAAGTTATTTCGGGAACGGAACGTGATTGGCCAGATTGCAGGGAGCGCGGCCGCATAGTCAAAACATCTCAAGTACGGAGATTGGTAACCAGTTCCTAAAAATAGCACGACGAGTAGAGCGCCTGAAGGGCTCCAGGGATAAGCTCTCTTATCTCATAACGCTCTTGCCTCGGCTTAATATTGCAATGGGGGAGTATGTCTGTTTGGGATATGAAAGATCTGCCTTTAGGCTGTTACCCTGCAACAACATGAGGGGGAGAGGGGAGGAATTTTTGATGAGGCGATAAAGTCAAATGCGGAACATATGGATTTTAAACGTTGATAACGTTGCAATTCTTTTTGTCAAAGATTGTAGTTGCGTGCTCCCTAAAACGTATCGCACGTTTCAGTGACTAGTCGTAGAAGTTGCCAATCCATACTACTTGTCGTATACTGCAAATTGCGCACAGCAAATCGCACCATGACCAATCTAAATCAGTTTAACGTTTTAAATATTCCTTGCATCCAATTTCAAGCCTTATATTGTGTGTAAAATAAAAATCTTTGTTTCAGTTTTTGCCATCGGCCAGGCAACATGACAATCTCGACAGAAACGTCGTTGTTTTTAACGAAGTTGCGCATTTTAGCGTGTTATGTTTACTTCCTTGGCAAGAAAAAAGACATTGTCTATTTCCTGCTTTTCTATATTTGTCACGTGGAATTGTTCAGTGTTTATTTTAGTTGAAAGCTCACGATGATTGCATGTCAATGGCAAAGTGTTTCACATTAAAAATATCGCTAATATGGCGGCATTATTGATAGTCACTTTGAACCATAATATTAAACTAAACAAACTAAGATGTGGGTTCGCCTTAGGGACAAAAAAGGCAAATAAAAAAGACAGAAACAGAACTGAACAAAACCGAATAAAAGTTTTAAGTAGTGTTGAAAGTGTGTTTGATATTTGACGTCTCGGATTTTAAGTCTTCGTTAGGGCACAATTATGTTAAAGACTTTAGTGGCAAGGTTTCCGTATGTTTCCCTGACTTAAGAAACAACACAAGTAATTGAAGAGTACTCACAGCTCTTTGAAGTGTTTTGTTTACGGATGATCGTGTTATATAAAAATCAATAACCTACGTATCATCAAATATAATAAAACCGAGATGTTCGTATCTATACCCGAAAATGCCAAAAATAGTTATAGTGATTCACGGTCACTCGTATAATTTTCGCCTTATATTTGAAACATTTCTTAAATGCTGCAGGGGAACAGCTTTTCTTCGACTATTGACGTACTACGAGTAGTCTGCCAGAAGCTGTTTTATAACTTTGGAAGTCACCTGACTAATACACGCATCTTTCATTTTGCGCAGGATATTTGCTTTTCAAAAAAGGAAAACAAAAACAAAAACAAACAAAAACCAATATATTTTGAATAAGAATCGTTTCTTTAGGGTGGTGCCACTTGTTCTAAAGTGGGGAAATATAAATATAGGAGGTAAAAAGGTCTACTTTGTTGACATTTTGCGAATCCGGACTTTTTTAGTTTGCGTGTTTGCTATTTAACGAATTCATTGATTGCCACTAAAAATGTTTTTTTTTTGTATTTGCCTCACTTAATTGATTGCCTTACTCAAAAACAATTTTTGTTTTTGTTTCTAGACGTTGTATGTTGCATTTAACTAGAATTATCAATTGATTGTTTTATATAAACTTTAAGTAGGAATCAAAACAAAGGGAAAAAGGTAATACCTCCTTGTACATCAGAAACTATGTCACTGAACAATCGAAATTTGTTACTTGGGAGCATTTGTTAGATAAGGCTGGTAACTGTACTGAAATCCCACTCATTTCCAAGAAAAAAAATTGTACAATCAGGAAAGTCGAAAACCGTTCCAGTTTAATAATGATACTGTCAATTCAAAAAAGTAATAAAGAAATAGATTTTAAAGCAATCCATTACTTTCCTCGTGGATTTCTAAAAAAAAGCACACAAACACACTCATTTCCAAAAAAAAGCATTGTACAATCAGGAAAAAACATCGGAAACCGTTCCAGTTGAATAATCATACTGTCAATACAAAAGAACAATAAAAAAATAGATTCAGTTAAAACAATCCATTACTTTCCTCGTGCATCTCTAAAAAAAGCTCACAAAAACACTTTTAGAATAGCCCATTTATATTTGACAGTGTCGGAAACTGTACTTTAATATGGTATATTAAAGAACAAGCAGTAATCAAGAGTCCAAGTTAATGCATCTCGTTTTCATCGTGTCACTTGTCACTTAATTTTTTTTTTAGGCACAAGTACCACTTTGACATCTTTTATCTCTCGGTTGGTCGGTTCATTAGAACGTGACCGACAACTTTAACAAGCTTGTTAGTCAATTTTTATTTATTACAGCAGTACCACTTAGCAATTGGCAATCCCTTGCCTGGTGTTTGCGTAAATAATTCATTACGGAAGCGCGGCTGTTCAGAAAAGGGACCTCACTCAAGAAAATGTTAAAAATTTGGCGCAAACTCAATAATGCACGTAAGCTTAAAAATTCTCAATATAGTCAAACTTTAATGCATGTACTATGGGACTACTGAGATTGCGTTTTTTCTTTGATACAATATAGCAAAAACCTGAAGAAAACTAACTTTGTTACCCAAGGATATAAAGGCCTTTTTTCCAATATTATTAATTTGATTATTGACATTAAGTTTTCATTGAAATGTTAGTTTTATCTCTCGTTTATAATGGTAGATTTTCAAAAATCTTTATGTTTAAAATTAGTTGTTACGTGGGCTTTTTTAAATTGAAATTTTGAAGAAATAAAATTGATAATATAATCTTAATGTTACTTAACATACTTATTGGCCTCTCATTATCTTTGGCCTCCTGTTCTCTTCACATGTGGATCTTGAAACCAAAACACTCCATCCGTTTAATCACTAGATAATTTACCAGTAGAGCCACTCGACTTTTTTGACCTCAATTTACCATTAAAACTACCATATTGTTAATCATCCACAAAACTATTAATACCGTAAGTGAGAGCTGCATATTAGGAACACCTCCGTGATCCAGTTTACAGAAAATTTTTAGCAATATTTTTATATTCAGCCACTCATAAATAAGTCTTTTTTCGGTCTTTCCCTGTTAATCCGTTTTACAAAATTCCACAAAGGAATTGAAATAAAAGCTGTCTTTATTTTAGCTCGTTGAATTCGTAGTTAGTGCATAACTAAATATTATCTGGCACTAAATAGTTAAGACTTGTTTCATTACCAGAAAAACTTTGCCAATATAAATTATACCAATTAGTTCATTAATAATAGGCCACACGAGTTCTGAAAATTAAAAACTAAATGATATTATCGAATTTGTTGTTTTATATTGCCGAAGAGAAATTATAAGTATTTCATATCCTAAAGTACATGAAAACAGCTGGAGACTTACCAGTAAGGGCGACCAGTGAAATAAAGCCATATATAATAGAATAGGACAGTATCTCTGCTGTGGAACGACCTACATCGTTAGCTTTAGTAAGGTGACAAGAACTAGGGGTTTCGCTTCCATTGAAACTTGTGCAATTCAGCGCCATTATGGAGAGCTTTAGTTATTTTTCTTGTTTAGTATTTGCGGGCCGATGTGAAGCTTCCCTGGGATGTTCTTGCTACTTTGTTATATTCTGAAAAGGACGACAAAGATATATTTTAACTTATAGGCTTTTTTGCATTCATTTTTCAATTCTTTCATGTGCCATTATATTGTTATTAATTACTTTGGTATGACGCACAATATTTCTACTCCTTTTTTTCTATTCCTCTATTTTGTGTGTGTGTGAAAATTACAATGAAACATTGAAACAAGATTTCAGTTTTTTTTTGTTCCATACCTTCTATGTATGATAAAAACACCCTAACTAACTTTTGATTGATACTACGATATGTCGTCTACAGATGCTTCTGTTGCCTTTTTTTTTTGTCTTCTATCTCAGTTGTCTTCGTTTTAAATACTTTCCAGAAAATATATTTTTCAATCGTCAAAACTAATGCTCTATTTGTTGGCTCACGTTCTATGAATCGCACTTCAACTCGATTGCTGTTTGTGTTTACTGGTGGCAGGACAAACTTCAGTCTGTCATGTGGCGCAACAAATTAACATCGCCTCACCTACATACCACGTCCGTTTATTCTTTGTTTCAAAGGAATTACTCGGGCTATTCGTTGAATAATCCCTGCTATAGGTTTACCTTTTTTGTCTCCACAGGCAGCCCAAGCTCATTATCTGTCAATATTTATAAAAATTATTTCAGTGTTAAACTTGAAATGAATTAAGAATACAATTCAAGGTGATTAAAGAAGTCTCAATAAATACAAATAAAGCCTTATTTTTAATTTTTACCCTTTTCCATACTAATGGTTAATATTAATATTGGGGAAGGGGGGAATAAAAAAAAAAATTTATCTGTCAGTTTAATGAACTTGAATTGTATTCTTAATTTATTTCAAGTTTAAAACTAAAATAATTTTTATAAATATTGATCAGATAATGAGCTTGGGCTGCCTGTGCTATCTCTCTATATCTCTATCATGTAGAGTTGTGGAAACCAGAGGTAACCCATTCTGATTAGACCATGCAGCGCAGGTTCGTTCAGGTTTATACAAGTTTGACTTAAGTTCTTGTTTTTACGCCAACTGGCGGTATCGACTTGCAAAAACCTGCCTGGGTACCCTCCTTGGTTAACGGCAATAAGTCCAAAAGTGGTCACGTGATTTTAAATTACTCTTAATTCTTTTCTTATAGTTCACTTCGATGCCGTTAGCACTTTTGTGTTGTCAATTTATAATTTGCTTAGATCTTTAAAATCATTGATTATAATATTGAAAAAGTTGAAAAAGTAGAAAAGGGATAAGGACACTAAACCGGAGGTCAGGAGGGCCGTATGTTAGATAACTCTTCAGGGTTAATACGTCACCCTCGTTAAATGAAAACAACTATTATTACTAGCAGTGCCATTGTCAATTCGCTCAATACATCTGTTACTCCTCAATGATGAGGCCCGAGTAAACGCTCTTAGAGCGTCTAGTTTCCAATGATTTGTGCTCCTGTCTTTCAACGTCACAAGATGTTATAATGTAATTGTGATATGATTACAGCAGAGATGATCACATGATGCAGTCAAGTCATGTCAAGGAAGTTAAAGACGCTTTGAACTAGCTGTGTTAACGTATCTCAATTACTGAAGCCGCAATCCGCTTCGACCAAACATACATATACTATATTTGTGGAGTACATTGTACCAAAGGCGTATATTAGCCTACCAAACATTCATGACCAACCTTCCCCAAATCATTGTTTGAGATAAGCCGAGGCATTTTTTAATACAAGCACAAGCACTAAAATTGATTTGGAGAGACGGGCTGATGCTGTCATCGATCGATAATATGGCGTCAAAAATATAATCCCTGACAATGACTGGCATCATTTTCAGCGACCCGGCGATCGATCGTGAGCGATTTGGAAACCAGGCTATATAGAGTAGGCACCTCTTGAACAATTGTCGACTGATTGTGTCAAAGATTGTAGCAAGATAGATCAGCCAATTCTTTTCAAAGAGCCTTTTCGCTGTGACTCCAAGCTAGATCTTTCACGGATAATTTGATTAATTTCGATTGTTTTGTTTCAAGAGAGAGACTAGTAAGACTTCTATTAAGGTCTCCTCAAATTTAATCAAGTCCTCACTCAAAGCTAGATTTTTTTCACGGATAATCTTCATTGTCCAGGTCTTTTGTTAAGGGGTCCTTAAATTTCATTGTGTCCTCACTGAAAGCTAGATTACTTACGGATAATCCCGTTATCAATTTTCGTCGACGTTTACCGACTGCAAGCTAGATTTCTTACTGATAAATCTAAATCATGCAATGATGATTAATTTTAAAATTCAAATATAGATTTTTATCGCACCTCTATCGAATCCTTTAGATCTCTGAATTACTTACTTCATTAGCTTTTCTTTTACTCCTCATGAAGAAGCCTATTCATGATTCTTTTCAAAAAAAATTATTTCTCGATTGTCCGGCGCTGTCCTCCAAGTGTATAAGCTCGAACAGTTTTGTTTTACTTTATGTTATTACGTTGTTTTATCAGACTTCCTTTGATCTGCCCTGATTTGATCGTTTTAGTCCAACAAAGTTTCAATCCATCTTTCCCTTCCTTAAATGTACTTCACTATTTCTACATGTCTTTGAGTGTAAACACTTCCCACTTTTAAATTCTATCCAGAAGTTCCGTTGCATAAAAGTCAGTTTTCATGAATTGACCGCCTCGTTTAAGCTTGTTTGCGGTTGATTTACTGACGATTTTTTTAAATTGTTTTTCTGCGTTTTTCTCCTTATGGGTTTAAGCAAATAGCAATGCTTGTGGCTCTCTTGTTTAATTATGTTTAATTAGGGCTATTTATTCCGGTCGGGTCTCTTTATGATTTGACGTCGTTTAGTTGTCAAAATTGTGCAAACATGGTTGAATATCAGTCACAAGGACTTTGTGCAACTATCTGCTTATTTAAATTTATGTTGTATTTCCGGAATAATGTGTTCATATGAGTTCTGTTTGTATTTTCTTCTTCTCAACTGCTTCTTTCGATGTTGTTTTTCATACTTTTTGTGATGGAATTATATAGCATCTATAAGAAATGCTCGGATGACGATTGTGTTTTTTCAAAACTGATGATGATTCCGATGATGATATATTGTAAATAAATAAATAAATAAAAACAAGAACCAAAAAGACAACAAATAAAAATAAATAATTAAAACAAAAAACAGTGTTGATTAAACTGGGTATTTCTTCTGTTGATGCGGTTGTTGTTGACGATCATTATGTCTTCCAAAACTTATGCCCTTTTCGAGTTGTTGTTTAAAAATTTGATTACTGCTCAACCAACTATAGACTTTATATTCTTCACTATGATACAAGTTACGGAAAACATGTAATATAGGAATTTTCTAGACTATAAAGTTTTCTGCATGTTATGCTATTTTGACGAAGGATAAAACTGTCGTTGCTGTGCTGGGACAAAAAGGAAAGGCAACGCTCCGGCATTTATGGAATTTCAAACTGATTGCTTGTGTTGCTTTTGGCGGCTCTAATGATGATTTGATTTCTAGTATTCTGTTATTTTCTTTTTGTTTTTAAGCATTATTTTAAATTGTTTCTTTTTCTTTGTCTGCCTCTGATCGTTTTCTTTGTCTTAAGTTTTCCTTTTTTGTGGTTGTTTTTCTCTAATATTCTTCTACATCGTCTTTCTGCTCTTGCTTTGGGCTTCTCTTGCTCGTGTTGTTTTGCTCGTGCTCATACTCTGCTCTTGCTCTTGCTCCAGTGCTCTTGTTCCAGTGATCTTGCTCTAGCTCGTACTCGTGCCCTTGCTCTTGCTTAAGTGCTCTTGCTCGTGCTCTTGCTCTTGTTCTTGGTTTTCTACTTTGTGTTTTGTTCTACGAGTCCACAAACCTTTTACTTGATCAACCCATTAGTGTTGATTTTGGCCTTTTTCAGTTTTTGCTTGAGAAACGTTTACTCAGAATACATCAAATACTCAGAAATGTCCACTACAGCCTGTTCTCAAACTACTAACTTGCAATGTAATTTGCACTATTTTTAAAAACTACCTTTGCAAATAAAAATGGATTGCCAAAAGACTTACCAGTTTTAGGATTCTTGATATTTACTTTTGTTCCAACGAGTGTTCAGATCAGAATCGCGTTCATTGAAAAGACAGTAGATTAATGTTTTCAAGAGTTTGTTTCCATGGGTAACTAAAATATTTCAAGTGGAATGCTTGAAGATATGTCATGTTATGGAAAGCACGCAACACGTTCGTAAAATTTGTTGTTTGCTTTTTGTATTTGCTGTTTGCTTTTTAGCTTTTAGTTGTTGTTGTTGCGCTGTTGTTGTGTCAAAACAACAATATTGCATTAACGCAACTGTTTTGAAGTTTTCGTTTCTTCGTTTACGTTCACTGAACCCCTGGGCTTATTTTGTTAATTCTCTTCCTCACTTACTCTATATGAATTGTTTGTTTACTCTGGACAGTTGATCTGTTATTTCCTCTTGAAAGATTGACTCAATTTATCCAATTCCATCTGGGAAACTTTGCACGAAAATATACCCTTTGTCAACATGGATTTGGGTTGCTTCTCCCATCAAATTAAATCCAATGGCAATCGATAATGACACCATTCATTTTTCTTTGAAAAAAAAAAAGAATAGAGTTTGATATTTTTGCTTGTATGTGTATCTCGACTGTTTCTCTTTACCTGCATTCGGAAAAGTGTTATGGAAATAGTTTCATCATCTCGCCTTACTAGAATGCCTGTAGATCGACCTTCAGAAGTTTCTACTTGAAATATTACGTCGATATCTTTTGCTCGTTTTTATGGTTTAAATAGGAAAGCTTTTTCTGAAGTCAAAGTGCATTCCATTGCATAACCGGCCCTGTTTATTACGTACCTTTCATTTTTCGTCCCTGTTTTGAAGTTTTCTGTTTTTCGTGATATTTTTACTGATCCCGTAGGCTTATTTTGTCCATTTACGTCCCTATTTATACTCTATATTAATTGTTTGGGAACCTTTGGCAGTGTGGATCTGTTCTTTCCCCTTTTGCCTTTGCGATTCGGGCTAAGTGTTTTATCAAAATAGATCCCTGGGTGCGTTGTATTGGTAGGGACAATTTTTAGACATTTTACGAAAAAATGCTCAAAGTTATGTTTACGTCGATGATTACTGACTAAGATCTGTTGCACTATATATCCTGAATTTTTACAGGAAGGTAGCCTAATATTTGAGCAATATTTGGACGGTAGTATAGTGGCAAAAGTGTCTTCTTCCCAAAGTTATCGCAACACTAACAAACAATTATGAATTTAGAGGTTAAAAAAAGTCGTCTCTGATAACTCAAAATCGGCATGAAACAATTTTGTCTAACTCCGTATACTTTGAGGCAATTACTTGAACATGAAGCCTTATATATAGTGCCCGAATTAATATATTAGATTTCTTAGAAATTAGTAATGCTTGGAAATCGTCTTTTTTCTTTCTTGAACATTACTTTAGAATCGCCTGGTATGTATGGGGAAGATTGAGAAGTAATTCACTGATTAAACAGCTTTCTTCATTGACCGAACTTCTACATAAGGATTCTCTTTCTCTCTTTTCCTCTGCGTTTTTGAAATGCATGCATGGGCGTTTTGATATCCGCCAAAATAATAAATTCGAATGGCGCTATATTTAATAGAATTTCCAAAGTGGAATTAATTTTGTGTTTATTAATCTTTCTTGAGTATTTGATTAACAAAGCTGCTTTTTGTTTTGGAAATGATGCATCAATTTCTCGAAATCCTACTTGTGGTTGTGAACAAATCGGAAAGCCTTTTACCAAATATTCAATGAATGGAAGCAATTCCTGTCGTTTCTCTTAAAAACCTGTCTAAATTAATCTTGCTTATGAAAGATCAGGGTCTAAGTCCACGGGAAGCCTTTGTTAAATCCCTAAAATGAGATTTTGGCTTAATTTAAATGAACGTGCTCTCTCCATGTACACGTAATTTAGTTCTTGTGTGGATGAAGTCAAAATGTCGAAATTATTGAAAGGATTGTACAAGATAATCTTCAAAACGAGCTTTACTTTACATTCCACATCCTTGATTTTCCTTGATGTTGCCCAGCATATTGTCAATATGTTATCAATTGTTTTTAGCGGCTGCCTCAACTGCCGATCTTATCAAGATAAAGCCCTATTATTGATTTTTTTATAAATAATCCTATGCTATAATTGAGTTTTATTTAAAAATCTTCTTTTTTTTAATGTTTTTAAAACCTGATCTCTCAATACTGTCAATTTTGTTAAGCTGTATTTTTTTTCTAGGCGGTTGCCTAAGTTCTTAATTGTGTGTGTGGAGTAAAAGTGCCAGAATTGGTGAAAGATATCACCAAATGATCCCCTAAGAGGTCTTTACTTGTTTAAACCTTTTGGAACTGACATGCTCTTTTAATGTAGTCAATTTTTGAAGGGTCCTGAAGGGGTAAATTGGGAATTTGGATTTGTTTTTTTTTGAAGGCTTTGAATTGGGATTTTTCCATTGGGAATAAGGATTTTTCCATTGCATGGATTGGAAAAAAAACTTCTACATTTGGATTGGGATTTTCTCTCATTGTCCCGTTATAATAACTCCATACAGTACTTGTACCTTGAGAGATGTCTTTTTGGAAAACTAGTCCACCTATTAGATTTTGCACAATTCTTTTAAAAGTCAATTCATATCACACACAATCTTAGATTTTTTTTAAAGTTTTCTTGTGCTCATTCCGTGCGTGCGCGCGTAATATGAGCCGCTGGCACGTTTTGTTGCAGTTGAAGTGCTTTTAGTATTCAGCAATATGAAACAAACTCAGTCATCAGCTTTCCTGAAGTTTAGTTTTCTTTCTCTCGATCTCAGTATTTTGTGTACTAAATCAGTATACAAGTAAGTATAAAAATTGCACTCCTTTCAAATAAAATTGCCCAGAATCATTTGGGAGTCACTTTGATTTTGCGTTGTAGATACGATGGAAACTAATTTTTAAATCTTGTTTTTGTATATCAACTTTTTGGGTTAATTTCAGCTCATTGACTTCTATTAAGGATCGATGGACCATTAGATATTTGGACATTTGTTTTGGCGAAAAAAATTTTAATTTCCCCATATGATGGTTGTGCAGGATATTTTTTTCCTGCCTGCACGATATTTTTTGCCACATCTGCCGTGCAAGTTGTTTGTTTCTCTGTTTAGACTATGCTCGATTTTTTAGGTTATTTCCCCAACTTCTCCCCCCCCCCCCCTCAAATATTTAATGGTCCATCCTTAATCAGTCTTATCCGCGATCTATTCTTAGCTGAAGAAACGGCTGGTTCGTTCTATTTTTAACAAATGAATCGTTTTCTCCTAATCACATGAACTGAAAACACATTCTTTCACAATTGAATATTCATAAAATGAAAAAAAAGTTTCGTTGCCAAAAGTTGTTTTTATTTGACTAGTTTTGACTTTTTTATCTCTTTGTCAATTATCGCATTTCTACTTTATCACTGAAGTAGACAAAATCTTTCAAGCTTCGAAACATTCAATGAAAATCTAGATTCTGAATATTTGAACTAATAAAGACATTACAAAATCCTTTTGTTAAAATGCTTTGTGTACAAAATTTTTAAGAGTTACTGAACATCATGTTATATATTCTTTTACCTTGCTTGGATGATCCTTTAGCTGTATAGATAGGGATGTTTTTTTGAGAAACTAGACCACTTGTTTTCTAACAGATTGTCTTTTAGATAACGATGTACATCAAAAATGACACTTTGATGACTGACTTCCAAGTACTCGCTTACGTTTACAGCTTGTTTTCTTTCGTTCAATTTTACCGGCCACAGTTTTGTTGTTACTAAACATCCATATGTGCCGGAAACACTAAAACGCTTTTTGTAAATATCCACAATATTTATAGAGAATATTATTGTTTTTAATAGTTGCAATTTGGATCAGCAGATTCTCAAATACGTGATACCTTTTGTGAGCTCTGTTTATTAATTGTGAGGCCTGAGAGTATTCTTCTACTTAGAATTTGTTTTTGTCTTGATATATTGCTTTTCAGATATTCAGACTTTCCTTAAACGGTCTATAGGCTATTAACAAATTAAATTTTCTTCCCAGTTTTTGCGTTATAGCTGATTTCTCTTGAGCCAATGAGGAATTTCCTTAGCATGTAGAATGTATTTCAACTATATGGGAATTGTTATCGTTTTGATGAGATCGATAACAAAGCTTTCTCACAATGGTTCAAAATAATTACTTGAAACGTATTAGTACCTTACTCTGTGAATGGAGATAAGAACCTCTTTTAAGAAGATCACCCGGATTTTCAAGTGATAATTGTTTTGCTGAAAACACCGTGATACCTACAATGTCATTAATTGTTGCCCAAAGACCTTATGTGCCAGTAAGCTTTGCTTAATTTTAAAAAGAACGGTTTTTGTTTGATTTTTTTAAGCGTCGTTATCTTTGATCTGGCTTATCCTTGAAAGGTTTAGTTTCTATGCAACTGAAATGTTTGATGAAGTGTCTTTCTAGAATTCGATGCAGCTTTTCCCCTTCCTCTTGATAGCTCTTTAAAAAAATCTTCATATAATTTAAGTGCTTTCTTTCTGTTAATTTCTACATCTTCGGAGGATTTCTTAAGCCAATGAAATTCCAGCTGAAACTTGGGCTTGATTGTTTTCAATTCTCTTTGTGTATTACTATATTTAGAAAACAAATCTTTTTTTGCCAATACGATTGTGATTGCCACAATATCTTGGACAAATGTCCACAACGAATTATCTTTCATATAATTTTTCTTCTGATTCTAGTTGGTTTCAGAACCGTCACTAAGTTTCGGAAATTTGTTTGCCAAGTGTCGTGCGTTTCCTCTCCAGATGGTTGCAGATTGCATCTAGTATTTTTGCACTTCCAGACATTCTAGTGTTAGTCCGCCATGACACTTGTGCTCGCTTTAGTGTAGCATTTGTGCTCAAAAGGTTTGTACTTTGTATTAAAATAATTTGGTATCAATCTTCTTTGATAGGTCTGTCTCTGTTTTTAGCTTTGCTTATTCTTCTATTTTTTGACGTTTCTTTGTTTAGTTTTAGTTTTAACTCTTTAGATGCATCCACAAAACTCCAAATTTTTATATTTTTTTCTTTGTGCGTTTCTCAAAATGGCCTATACGTTTCTAGGAGAGTATTGTTGTTGTTTCTCTATTTTTATTACTGCTTGAGAGGCGTGTAATCCAGCGAAGCTTTCTTCGAATTACTGTATATGTCTCTATTTATTTTTGTCAAGAACTTTTGCGTCAGTTTCTAGGAAAGCCTTCTGTTGTTGTTTCAACAGCTTCGATAATAAAAGTTGTTAATCTATATCTCTTGTGGGTGGTAAGTCAAAACATGAACTTCTGGCACGAGTCTAATCAATCATGATCAATGCGCTTTTAATAAGAAGTGTTTCATTGAAGTTTACAACGCGCTGTGTCCACGGAAGATTTATAAATATTGGAAATCAGCCAAGCGATTTATTCACAACTACGTAGAGTTATGAAGATCTGTTCATGTATGGTTTGATGTTTACAACTTGCTTTTTATCAAAAGGCCGTTAGTACCAAAGGCTCCTTTGTCCACTCTAGATGTGTTGGTATTGAAATGATATCACAATGTTTACTTACAAGTTTCACATTGGACAATTTTCAGCTTCCGTTTTCTGTGTCATCATTGCATTGTAAGATTCTTACGCGAGAAGTCCAAAGTTTTTAACGATACTGGGTTTGCCTTTTCTGTTCCAGTTACGGTTTTGTAACCTGCACTCTTAAGATTCATGTGTGCAAATGGACAGCTTTTAAAGATATTGAAGCCTTATAATGTTCTTCGCTACATGATTAGCCAATCAGGTGCGAGATAACATTTTAGCCAATCAGAACATCATAGGGTACCACCGATGTATGTGTGTTGATATTTGAATGATTTAAAGTGTATATTATGCAGCTGCCGCTCTGCGATGTTTATAAGTACTATCTAGTTTAAACATACTGATGGAATAAAATTCTATATTAGTTGCTGCATCTATCAATAAAATTACTTTTACTTGCAACAAAAAATGAAACGAAGAGAGAAAATAAAAATAAAGACAAAACAAAAACGCACAAATACAATTTAACATCATCAACAACAACATAGGGAAACTAGTTGGAAGAGGCGTTTCGTTATCATCAGCGACAACATCGTCAGGTCAAAAATGAATCAACAACAACAACAACAATAACCAAACGTAAAAAATGTTGGGGACCAAGTGCAACTGTGTAAATGCTCCATGACCATCACTGCTAGCCAGTCCTCATGAGAAACACTCACTCAGAAAAGTACAAGTCATTAAAAATTGTTTTTAATTTCACAAGACAGCCAACCCCAAGCTGAAACAAACTAAATGTGTCGTTAGTTTTAACTAGCATTATATAAATGTGTGTATAAGATATCAAGTCTCGTCAGTTGAAATTTTACTCTAGAAGTGATATCAGTTTTAATATTCGGTATTAGTTCTTGTACGCTTTTCCCTGCTAGCTGAGTCGTGTTGGGACTCCCGGGAATCGATCCTAAAGCAGGGTCCGTTTTGACTATTATGAAATACCGGTTATTTTGACGGCCATCATTATACAGGAAAAATCAACAAATGCCCTTTTAAATAGAGCAGCACGGCAGCAAAAAGCTATTAGCTTCTAAACAAAAATATTTCTTAAAATAAACTATTGGGATTATTAATATTGGTATAATCACCAATTTAGACAGTGTCAATATAATCTTACCATTTCATTTATAAATGTACATCTATTTAGAAAGTTCTTGGTATTTTTATGATCTGTTAGACTTTACCAGTGACAAAGGGATTAATATTTTTTTTTTCCTAGGTTAGAATGTTTGACCCTTCTGTAAACAACAGCTTTGTTTTGAGGCGAACGTCCGAGTATACTTAAGAATGTTTGAATAAAAATATGCTTGTCGAAATTATTGATGGGATAAACTTGTGCTCACTTAGAAAGTATTGTTTAAAAAAAAAAAAAAAAAAAAACACATTACGTTTGATTGTAAATTGCCAGATTCTGACTTGAAGTGTAGTATTGGAAAAATTAATAGGAGTTGATGAGTAGTTGTTTCTTATTTGGATGTCGCGTAAAAGATGATTTGCGCCCAAGACAAAACTGAGTTTTCTCTAGACAAAATAGCACATAATTTCATCACGGCAACAATTGTATAAGACTACAACAAATCGATGTTCGTTACATGACTATTTGTTTCTATGTTGAATTACTTTGTATAGTTTCAAGGTAATTTAGCCCGGCGTTAGAGTGCATATATTATATAACTGAAATAGTTAAATAACCAATCAATGCTAATTAGTGCTAAGTTTATGGGGTTTAGGTAGTGTGCGAGACCGCGCTTGCGGGTTTATAAAACCTCATTCATGGACTTATTGAAAACCCTCAATAATGGCTCATGAAAAATAATCTCATTTATGGCTCATAAGAACTAAATTAATGGCTTATCAAAACCTTATTAATGCCTTATCAAAACATGATTCATGATCTCATTCAAATACTGATGAAAAAAAACTATCTAATACACTTGAATTAGTAGCTTGTTGTGCATATTGTTAATGAAATTCATATTACTTATGTAGACAGATTGAGGAGAGGGGTTACATTAAGGACACACTTGTCTTTATTTAGCTTTTTATTTTCTGACCTTTTTACTGCTTCAAATCTTTTAAAAAAGTAGGACTGTATTCAAATGCACTGAGTTATCAAAATGAAAATGTTTTCCGAATAACTCAACGGGTTCATGTTGAAAAGTGCCTAAAAAGTATAAAGTGTTCACGGTTTGAGTGTCCTTACAGTAAAACAGAAAAAAAGCCAACAGCATGTTGGTAGGAAGCCCGTCGAAAGATAATCAGTGCACCGAGTTTTAAATATCTGATATTGACGCCTGAAGGCATTTATATCTGAGTCGAAGGATCTAGTGGTTTGAGTACACGAAACATGATACACCTTATACATTAAATCATAAAAATGTTGTAGAACACATTCTCATGGACAAAGTACCTCGAGTACGACAAAAACAAGATGTAATGTATATTTGATTTACATAATTTCGAATGTGATGTACAGAACGCATTTGCACGTATTTGCAGAAATGCGACACACATCTGTAGACTCGTTGCAGCGAAGATCATGTTATTCAAATGTATTGTAATTCTTTTTTTGCCTTTGGCTTGGTTTTCTGTTTGAGAAGTTGCTTGTTTGTTTGGTTGTATGATTGCTTGCTTGCTTGCTTGCTAGCTTCCGCGCTTGCTAAGATCATGTTATTCAAATGTACTTCCGTTCTTTTTTGCCTTTGGTTTGTTTTTCTGTTTTAGAACTTGCTTTTTTTTGCTTGCTTCGTTGCTTGCTTGTTTGATTGTTAACTTGCTTGCTCGCTAGTTTGCTTGTGTTTGTTTTGTTCCATCTAATAGACTTAATATCGCTGATGACTGAAGTTTAGAAACAAGGTTTATTTTAAAGCATATTCATCAGCATATTGTTATAAATGGCTACTTTTTCCGTGCTGCGGTCGAGATGCCCGGTACGGTGATATATTGGATATTCCTCTTTTTAGTTCTAGCGCTAAATGAATTACTCTTTTCTTAATCAGTTTAACCTTTCATCTTTCTTTTGGTGATCAAGTCGCAAGTCGTACTACTTCCTGGAGTTTGGTGCGCATTGTACAAGGAAAACGATGACGTCTCACAAATGTCAGCCGGATTGTATTTTGCGATTACAAATTTTGTACACCAAAACAAATTAAAACTAAAGGATTGATTTATTATTGCACACGTGAAGGCAAGCTTAAAAGGTACACACATGTATTTGTCAAATTTCTCTATTTTAGTTTTCAGAACATTTTGATTGCTATTAGATATATTCTTAGATGACAGCCCCAGGCAACGATTCAAATTGACGATTTAATTATATGATATGTATATATATACAAATGCGTTATCCTGAAAGTTAACTTTGTTCCTGATTAGATGAAACAGAATACAGTTACAAGTGAAATGTCATGCTATAACATACATTGAATTTTTAAATATGATCATTTTGATAATATAAGGGCAACTTCAATCAGTAAGTTTTAAACAAACGTTACAGTATTGGTAATATACACAAAAACTTTGGTACTGAGATAAAATTACACAAACATCAGACACACACCAACAGTCTTTCTCAAGTCTTTAACACACTCAGGTGAAAGGAATTAATATAACTAGGAATAAAATCATTCAATCAGACACTGCCACCAACAGTCTTTCTCAAGAAACACATACATCCATGGATGCAGATAATCACAGAAGCATCAATATACTAGGAATTAAATCATTCAATCAGACACTACCACCAACAGTCTTTCTCAAGACTACATACACCCAGGTACTCACAGAAGAATTAATATACGAAAAAATTAAATCATTCAATCAGACACTAACACCAACAGACTTTCTAATGACTACATATACCCAGGTACTCACAGAAGAATTAATATACTAGGAATGAAATCATTCAATCAGACACTAACACCAACAGTATTTCTCAAGACTACATACACCCAGATAATCACAGAAGCATCAATATACTAGGAATAAAATCATTCAATCAGACACTAACACCAACAGTCTTTCTCAAGACTACATACACCCAGGAACTCACAGAAGAATTAATATACCAAAAAATAAAATCATTCAATCTGACACTAACACCAACAGACTTTCTCAAGACTACATACACCCAGATAATCACAGAAGCATCAATATACTAGGAATAAAATCATTCAATCAGACACTAACACCAACAGTCTTTCTCAAGACTACATACACCCAGGAACTCACAGAAGAATTAATATACCAAAAAATAAAATCATTCAATCTGACACTAACACCAACAGACTTTCTCAAGACTACATACACCCAGATAATCACAGAAGCATCAATATACTAGGAATAAAATCATTCAATCAGACACTAACACCAACAGTCTTTCTCAAGACTACATACACCCAGGAACTCACAGAAGAATTAATATACCAAAAAATAAAATCATTCAATCAGATACCAACAATACTAGTCTTTCTCAAGACGAATACACACCCAAATGACCATAGCGCATCATTATAAAAATTATCACTGCGATCATTTTTTACTGTAGATTTAAGACTGTTTTTCTCAAGACCTAGCTCTCCATTCAAACAATTTCTATTCAATAGTAACTAAACATTTTTTGCTATCCTATTGAGTTAACCCTCTTCAAAAGTTACCTCAGCACTATGAATTTGAATAATCCGTTTAATAAATATTTTTGTCAAACTAATCAAAAAACAATCAATTTTCATATGTTTGTTTAGTTATGGCATTATTATTTTTTAAGAAGGTATTAAAAACAGTTTTGATATTGGAGCGGAATGTACTATTTGTGTAGAGGCTTCGACGTCAAAGAGATTTGATGGATCATCAAAAATGGAGAGCAAAAATTGAATAACACTAAACATGCCATTCATCTTCAAAAGCCAAGGCTTATTTTTTTAACTCTCTTTACTCTTTGAAGTAGTTTCCTTTAAGAATAACAAATATTTGTCCGATTAGAGACCGCGTTTTTCCTGAAACTAGTTTAAATGTTCAAATTTTAAAACGCTATGAGAAGAAAACTATTTTGAAAGTAAAATTGAGGGTAGTCTCGAGACCGAAATTTATAAGGAGATTGAAAAGTGTAGCACGGTTCCACGCTCCGAAATATTTAAACGGAACAGCGTAGAATTTATACGCCATATTTGGTACTGAACTGTCAATTCAAAATGGCCGCTGGTGCTGAAAACCAAACAAATTGTAAATTTTCTCGGTGAAAAGACAAAAAAAAAAAAAAGATTTTCCTTTCTTATTAATATATGTAGTTTTTTTTGAAGCTAAAATATATGTTTTGATTTGAGAAAGTCTTTTGAAAATTTGAATACTTACTATTAAGAGGACAGCAACAGCGTTTCTACAGCCTTAAATACTGAATTCGAGAACAGATAACAAATAAATTTATTTATGACGCAAATAAGTGAGAAATAGATCAACAAACAAAAAATGAATGTGAAACCAGTCTAGACCCCAAAATTAAAAATTGAAATAAACAAATTTAGTATATTGACATTGATTAATCGCAAACGTGAGACGAAATGTAAACAAGTCCAAAATATTGGCATTACATTTCTCTAGAAAATTGGGCGTCATTTCTCAATCATTTCCTACGTACGCTGCAGAGGCGGACAAACAATGCTCGCGGTTTAATCTTTGCAGATTTCATAAACTTGTTTGTGAGAGATGTCAGCACTGGCTGCTTTTAATTCAGATATCAACTCTGATATCAGGGAAAAATGTCAAACAAAACTGTTAATTTGTATATTGGGATTTGCATGTGTGTGTGTTGTTTTAACTAGGTAAAGTACATAGTGAAATAGAAAGGACACGTGGTTTTGCCATTGGAAGGGCGATTATAAGAAAGAGATAATATCGCGCGTCTGTATAACAGAAGTTCGTCTTTATTAGTACTAGAGTCATCAACATGCAATTAGAATAAATACCTGTTTGTGATCAGTATCAACACGCAATAACAACCACACATATCGACAACAATCATCAACGAAGACTACACATACATTAACCCAACCCAACTTGACAAACAGCAACAGAGCTATCTCCGCCTTAATCACCCAATCGCCAGCTGCAATAGTGAAGCAAAACTAAACTATAAAAAACTGATAATTTTTACAATGGATCATATGTTTACTTCATTATTATAAAATGTTTCTTCTAAGTTATAATTACTGAACGTATAATATAACTGAATGAATCGGTGTATGTCGAGGATAAAAACTGAATCCTTATTCAAGGTTAACAACATCGACTTTGTACGAAAATTGTCAAATAATCTCCAAGAACAAAGATGCTGTAATTAAAGTTGTCTGTTTTGCCAGACAAATTGTACTTTATCCAAGCATCCTTTCGTGCTTTAACAGCAGTCTTTTTTGGTAATGTTAGCAATCTATTTTGATAGACCAAATTCAAGTGCGTTAATATTACGATGATCAGCTTATTATGATTCGAACAATTAATACAATATTGGATCGACTTTTTGACTATCGTATACATTTCTTTATATAGCTGAAGTAGGATTTTAAAATAATGAAAGTAATAGATGGTAACGTAATAAAACAAAACAAAACAACACAACAATAGAAACAACAAGGGCACGAATCTAGACGACTGACAACAGGTTCACCAAAGCGGAGGTGAGAGAGTTATTTGTAAAGAATTACGGATAGTTTTCGCATAAATTTCTCGTGTCAACGAAAAAAGAAAAGTCGACTTTTTGCGGGACACGGAACCAGTTTAGATAAACTCATGAATAACTTCCTTTTCAGGAATCATGAGCTTATTTTTACTGGAAACACTTGTTTTGAATTAATAATGTTAAATTAATGAATTTTTACTCCGGTAAATACAATCGCTACTTATAGAGAATTTACAATTGGCTACTTGAATCGATTGATAAAACAATAATAATGATAATAATATAGAGTGCAAACACTGTGCAACAGTTGTCACTATTCAGTAGTAAATAGCACTAATTAAAAAAAAGAAAACAAATAGAATTAGCAAAAAATAGCACTATTTAGTGGATTTTATGTTGCACACTTTTAGTGCGTGCACTCGTATACTTTCCAATGTATTTTCCAATGTAAGCCATTACAAAGCTTAGGTTACTCGTTAGAAATCCTCCTTGTTGTGAATATGTTATAATATGAACAAATAAAGATACCGTAATAATAATGATGATGATGATAATACCCTTGGAGAACCCCCGGAACTGAATTGAAAATTAGAACGAAACTGACGGACAAATAGCTAATGAAATAGCAAAACTGAACACAACCTTCCAAACAATATAAGACAAGATAAAAAAAAAGAAAAAAAGGAAAAGAAAAACGGAAAAAATAAACATAAAGAAACAGATGGTTTTAACTTTTCATTTGATATTGTTTTTCATTTTAGAATGATTGTGACGTGTTCTATTATTATCACTGCTACTTTCTGTGTTTTCGTTGTATCCCCTTAAAACTATAGATTAAAAGTATATCCTACTAAGTTGAATAAAAGAAATTGAAAAAAAGGACACAGCTGAGATTGATGTTTTGCTTTCAAAGGGTCGGCATGAGCAATTATCAATTAATATTTCAAAAGTTTTCCCACAAGTAATTAAGAATATCAACCAATTTATAATGTAATTTACGTAAGAGTTGCTTTATGACTTTTACTATTATTTTCATTCGTTTGTGTAGAAGAAGAAAAAAGAGAAAAAGAAAAATGTCATGATCATATATGGACTGATGTCTGTGATATAGTGTATAAATCAGTACTGATAAATAAATATCTTTAGAGTGTTTCCCATAAAAAAACGTCACCCAATCTTTCATATATTTAGCGGCGATGTTTAATCACCATCAAACTCTTAATGTGTATTTCCTCTTTAGCGTTTTATCAATGATTTAAAGAAGAGCCTTAAATTAGGACTCTTTGCAATCAAGAGCCAGGTATTATTCAACAAGTGCTTGTATTTTTGTTGATCATTATTTCAAAAGAGCTGTGTACAATAACGTTTTCTTCGATCGGTCATTCGTTCGTTCGAGTTTGTTCGTTCGTATTTATGTTCGCGCGTTCGTTCGTTCGTTCATTCAATAAACTTGGACAAAAATAAATATGATATTTTCCTATTTTCTAAAGTATTTTAGAAATACCACCGTTCATTTCCATACAGAATGATATAGATTAGCTTTGTTTAAATTTGAGGGTATAAAGATTGTTTGTAAATCAAGTAATTTCAATTCATTTTTGTACTGTTCGGATGGGACAATGAATCTAATATGTCGACATATAAATTTCTACATAGAATATCGAAATGCTCATTTGAGGATCTGTTCCCTTTCAAGATAGTTTTGATATTTATTATTCAAATAATTGGTTCTGTATATGAGAAGATTCTATGTATTGTTTAAAGAAATGTTTACATCTTTGAACAAAAGCTGGCTCTTATACCGCTGGGTGATTAACAACGTGTTAAGCGAAAAGAAAATTGAAAAAGCTCAGGCTGGTCTGTAACAGAAATCCAATTAAAAAGAGATGATAGGCTTTTTTAAATAGTTTTTTTTTTGTAAAAAATACTCAGCGATAGACCATAATGATAACAAAATTTGAAAAAAACCTGAATGAATAAATAAATGAACGAATAGATGGATGGATGAATGACTATTTGTATTGATGGATAGATGACTGAATAAGTGAATGATTGAAAGAATGAATGAATGAGTGAATGGAAAGATGAATGAATGAGTGAATGAATTAATGAATAAGTGAACAAATGAACCTAAAAAAATGACAAGATCATCAATTTCCCCAAAAACACAGTACAAATAAACACGAATTAAAAGATAGCGTATACGCCCTCTTTTCCATTATAAGATTAAACTCTAGTACTTGACAGACGGTGTTTGGACTTGGTTCGTTCGGTGCTTTTTATACATCACTAGACCTTCGTCTAGTCTTCACAGAACGAATCCTTTCAGACACAACCAAACTCTCAAAGTAAAAGAAAGATTATATCTATGAAATGATAGCATTCGCTTTTCGGTGTGGCACCAGATTTACCTATAAGTCAATAAATGGCAATTTAGTGTTGTTTTTCTCGTTTTCAATTTTTTTCTTGGCAATTACCGTAAGTGTTTTTTTCTTTTCTTCAATGTTTTTTTTCGATTTGTGTTTGAAGAAATATTTTTTTTATATGTCAAACTAGAGCGTGTTTACCCAAGGGCTGTATTTTCCCTGTCAACGCATTCAAGGTCTACATTTTTAATTTTCCAGTGCTTTTAAAGATCGGCCACCAATAAGACATTTGACACCACATTTTAATATGGTTAGAAGTTAGCTGGAAATTTCATTAGATTAGTTTATTGTGATTTAGCGGCTAATACATGATTTATATAGTTATAACTCTCCAATCAATCACTTATATTTATATTTAGTAGCGCAGTATAACACTCAGTGTACTTGAGAATATTTTAATTTAGTGTTTTAATAAAAATTGATGAACGGTTACTAGTAAATATTTCATGAAATAAAATTAAGCGAGAACGTTTGATTTTGAATTTGCATAACTATATAACTATATGTATATGAAAATACATTGATGGATACCAACAGAAAACAAAGTGAATGTATTGATTAATAGTTGACTGAATGAATGGATGAATGAATGACTAAACAAATGGATGAACAAATGCACGGATGAGCGAATAAATGAAGGGACAAACGAACAAATGAATAATTATATAAAAAGCTGTCAGTTAATTTAACGAACAAACTATTGAATGCATGAATCAATACACAATAGACTTTTACAACTCTTAAACATACAGGAAAAAAAAAACACAACAGCCTTAAAATGTAAAATTCAAATATAACAATTTAATCTAAAAATGTATGTTACTTTCAAACAACTTGTTATATTCCAACCGATACAGATGTAGTTAATCAGTGCTATTGATTAGATCTCGCGTTTGTCTGACCGAAAAAAACTCTTATAAATGTGTTTACAGGAAGTCTTAACGTGAATAGTAAGATGACTTTCCTATCACTTCACCGTGATCAGCAAATCAACTCCTTAAAATATGATCTCTCTCTTTTTTTTAAATATATACTAATTCAAAGGAATCTAGATTGCCGGAAACACATACACGAAATACTTGAGAACATATGGCCTTTAGTATGGCAGTCATTTTATCGCTGAAAAGAAGGCGGAAAAAGTCTTCCGTAGTTTTTCAATAGAAGAAATGAAATCTAACAATAATAATGATATTAATGTGAGGTGCTTATACAGCGCATTTCACAAAGTCTCAATTCGCTTTTCAAATGATACTTTTTATACGGACCGCTATTTAATGATTTTATGGTAAAAATGTTTATTAGTTCTAACGCCCATGATAGAACTGATCACATGCGCGTTGATTAGATTGGATATATGGGCTTTAGAGGTAGCTTTAATGGGTTTGTAGTTGATTGTTAAGATAACAAACAGATGCAAAGAAAGTCCGAAAGACAATCAAACAAACACATAAACCAAAGAGGCAACGTCCACCCTAACCCGGATAAACTTAAAAAGGCAAGATTATTTATCCGGTTAGGCCTTCCGTCCACACTAAAACGCATGAATCCGAAACAATTTTATGTTAATTCTATTGTTTAACGAGCAATTTTTGTCACGGTTTCGGAACAAAAGTTGCGTTTTCAATTTTATCCGGCATAGTGTAGCCATGGTCTGAATGAATGAATTAAAAGATAAAGAAACATATCAAAGAAAGAAATGAATGAACAAATGAGTGAGCGATGTAATGAATAGATGAATAACTAAGTAAGTATACGAATATTTAATAAATAAATGAATGGCATTTCTTCTTTCTTCCTTTCAGTCAGGTGCTATTGAAACCCCTGGTGATGTGCTATATATCGAGCCGATAATAAACCAAACGAATGTTAAGACAAAAAAGAATGGACGGCCACATCTGATATACAAACAGTCCATGCTACAGAAAATGAAAGATGTAGTATTTGACATGCAGGACGATCAATGGACGCCTCTATATGCCGGAGCTAAATCAGGTTAGATATATGTCAGCAGAGTAGGGCAGGTAAAAGCAGGGCACGTCAGAGTAGGGCAGATCAGAGCAGCGAGGGACAGAGCAGAGAAGGGCAGATTAGAGCAGGGCAGGGCAGGGAAGCGCAGGTCAGAGCAGAGGAAGGCAGAGTAGAGCAGAGCAGGGCAGGGCAGGGAAGCGCAGGTCAGAGCAGGGAAGAACATAGCAGATACTTCAGTCTGCCAGTCATTGAGTGAGTCAGTCGTTCTGTTATTCAGTCAGTTGATCGGTAATTTAGCAAAGACAGCACACAATAAAACTAACGTACTTTTGCTTATAGTAAGAAACAAGGACACATTCCTTGCCGCCAAAGCGTTTATTCAAATAGTCAATGATGCAGACCGGCCAGTTAAGGTATTGTTATTAATTGTTGATTGTAGCTATTGTCGTCATTATAATCAACATTAAGTTCGTAATCCACCTCGTACAATTATCATCACCGCCAACGACATCACCACCAACATCATCACCACCAACATCATCACCACCAACACCATCACCATAAACACCATCACCACAAACACCATCACCTCATCAATACCAACACCACCAACACCATCACTATCACCCCCACTACAAATAGCATCACCACAAACAGCAACACCACCACCACCACCACGCATAATAAACTCAGCGTCCATCATCATCGTCATCATCAAGGTCAGCATTACCATATCATAACAATCGCAAACATTTGCATCAATTCCATCATCAACATCCTTACCATTGTCATCACCATCATTATCGTTACCACAATTCCAACCTTCTCCTCAGTGGCAGAATAATTATTATTGATTAATCAATTTCATCATCGCCAATAATTGACATCTCACTTATAACTTTAAACTCCTCTATCTAATCTGCTAGGTATATTATCTGGATGTTGGCAAGGAGAAGTTATTTGCTACATTCAAAATCAGCGAAGAACAAAAAATCAATACATTTACAAGCCATCAATGGATAGCGCGCGATTATATATCACAAAAACAGCTACTTATTGATAACAAGAAGGTTTACTCACCTAAAGCGAACTCTGAGTATAGGAGACACACCGTATATATCACTATACCAAGTATGTTGAATAAACGTGAATATTTATAGAGTCCTTGCATGTGACGTCAAACCAGGCTCATCTGGAGGACAAAACAAAAGATTTTTGCTCTCTTACAAGCTGAAATCCATTGTTTTGTCATCCAGGTTGAGCTGCGTTCCAACGATCGCGAACTGCAAGGGGTCTATTAAATGACTGTAAGAGAGCGTAAGGCTATTCTTTGGCGATTGTTGTACTTCTAGCTTAAAGAACTATTATAATGTAAAGTGTATATCATTTCAGAGGGACTTAAGTTGCCAAAGTATGAACCTCCTTCACCTCCAAATAGTTATCTTAGAATAATCAACAGATCTGGAAGATTTATCCAGGTATAATAGTAAAACTGTTGTGCAGATCTGATAATGATGATGATGATGGTAAAAGTGGTGTTGATGGTGATGATGATGATGATGGTAAAAGTGGTGTTGATGGTGATGGTGATGATGATGATGATGGTAGTGGTGGTGTTGATGATGATGATGGCAGTGGTGGCGAGGACGATAGTGATGATGATGGTAGTGGTGGTGGTAATGATGATGGTGATGATTATGATTATGATGGTAGTGGTGGTGTTGATGGTGTTGGCGATGATTATGATTATGATGGTAGTGGTGGTGTTGATGGTGTTGGTGGTAATGATGATGATGATGGTGGTGGTGATGATGATGATGGTAGTAGTGATGATGATGATGGTAGAGGTAATGATGATGGTGTTGGTGGTGATGATGATCATGGTAGTGGTGATGATGATGGTGGTGGTGGTGGTGATGATGATGGTGGTAGTGGTAATGATAATGTAGTGGTGGTGGTGGTGGTGTTGGTGGTGCTGAGGTGTTGATGATAATATGATATTGATTGTGATTTTGATGATGGAATTGTGATAGTATTTGTCATTAAAAAAACCTCGTGCGACGACGCTAAGAACAAAATCGGTTCTCTTTTATAGGTGTTCTTCATCGACCACACGTCCCCCTCTAAACAGCTCTTTGCTACTGCAGGTCCTAATGATGTTGTCAAGGTTTCTACGTACACTGCTCATCGATGGTTTGCCAATGATTACGACACTGGCAAGGCTTTATGGTTAAACACTCGTTACAAGTATATACCAATTTTAAGCGATAAAGCTAATCGTGCGACTGTGTTGGTTACCGTACCGTGTAAGTAGTATTGGTGTTCATTCATTCATTCATTCATTCATTCATTCATTCATTCATTCATTCATTCATTCATTCATTCATTCATTCATTCATTCATTCATTCATTCATCCATCCATTCATTCATTCATTCATTCATTCATTCCATTCATTCCATTCATTCCATTCATTCCATTCATTCCATTCATTCGTTCATTCATTCATTCATTCATTCATTCATTCACTCATTCATTCATTCATTCATTCATTCATGCATTCATTTATTTATATATTCATTCATTTACTCATTTATTCGTTCATTCACTCATTTGCTCATTCGTAAGTTCTTTCATTCATTTCAACAATTTCATTCATTCATTCGTTTGTTTTTTCATTCATTTTATTTCATTTGGGTTGTTTCATTCATTCATTCATTCATTCACTCACATACACACTCACTCACTCACTCACTCACTCACTCACTCACTCATTCATTCATACATTCATTCATTCATTCATTCATTCATTCATTCATTCATTCATTCATTCATCTTTCCATTCACTCATTCATTCAATCATTAATTAATTAATTAATTAATTAATTCATTCATTCATTCATTCATTTATTTATATATTCATTCATTTACTCATTTATTCGTTCATTCATTCATTTGTTCATTTGCGAGTTCTTTCACTCAATTTATTCATTCATTTGCTCATTCGTAAGTTCTTTCATTCATTTCATTCGTTTCATTCATTTCAACGTTCATTAATTCGTTTGTTTTTTCATTCATTTTATTTCAGTTGGGTTGTTTCATTCATTCATTCATTCATTCATTCATTCATTCATTCATTCATTCATTGTGCATTTATGCATTTATCCTTCCATTTTTTTACCTGATCATTACTTTAACAATATAGTCAATTAAATCTATTTTGAAAAAAAAAAAAAAAAAAAAAAAAAAAAATTATGTCTTTCTGTTTTTCAACCAAATGACTTATAGAAAGATTTATTTTTCATCTTAGATAATCTGAAACTTCCAGAAAAAAAATACCCAGATGAGTACAAAGACAAACCAAAATACGTCGAAGCTATGGCAACGGCTGATTCATCAGTTGTCAAACACCATGGGAAAGATAAAGTAGAAAGATACATCCTGACACTTATGAACATTGTAAGAATATAGTAATCAATTAATATACGTTCGGTGTATTTAAATATAGAATGAGAGAAAAAATGTCTTATGCCCTTGACGGTAATAGACTAGAATACCGAAGACGTGGGTTCGATTTCCATCAAGGGCAGATTATGTATATTTTAAATTAGTGAATGAGTTAATTAATTCATTAATTGTGGGGGGTGGGGGATGTAAGATCGCAGATGAATTGTTAAGTGTACGGCAACCGTGAGCATCAAGTCCCGTCAAGGGCATATGATTTTTATCTTTAACTTTCTTTTATCAATGTATTTACTTTATTTAGTTTTATGAGTATTTCATTTTTTATCGACTGATCGATGAACTGACGGACATACGGACAGTATGCGAACAATACACTGTATACATTAAGTAACGCTGATTATTCTGTTGGCAGGTTTCTCGCATATTTCACCATCCATCACTGGGCGTCAACATGAATATGGTCGTTGCCAAGCTAGCTATCCTGGAGGAAGATCCTGTGAGTTGATATCGTACTCTAATCATCATTATTCTTATCATAACCGTCTCGTTTAAGCCCGGGACTAGTGAAAGTGCTATCCTCAAGTGAAATACGCAAAAACAGTAAAAATATAAAATAAATAAATAAATAAATAAATGAATGAATGAATGAATGAATGAATGAATGAATGAATGAATGAATGAATGAATGGATGAATGAATGAATGAATGAATGGATGGATGGATGAATGAATGAATGAATGAATGAATGAATGAATGGATGGATGGATGGATGAATGAATGAATGAATGAATGAATGGATGAATGAATGAATGAATGAATGAATGAATGAATGAATGAATGAAATTAAGCGCAAGCACAGAAACAAAGAAAAGTTTTGATTCATATATATTCTTATGCTTGCCCGTTTCACAAGTAAGAACAGCATAAGAAATATGTATGTTAAGCGCGTATGCTTGCGTCTATTTCACATTTGAGGACAGCACAAGAGAAATATATATGTTTGACTGTTTAGCGGAAACGCACCGTTTCTAACTCATGTCACCGTACCACTTTTACGCACGGGTGGTGGGAGAGGCTCTGTAAAGCACACAACGTGTTCGCCAGCCTGTGAATGCCATCCAGTCCAGTGTTCCTGTAGTCCGACGCCAAACCAATAGACCATCATTCCTCTACTGTAACATGACGTATTTACTGCTATGTGCTCTAATTTCAGAAAGGGTTGGAGATCACTAAAAGCCCTATGGAAAGTCTTGGTAAAGTCTGCAAGTGGGGACATAAAATGAGAAAAGGATGGGACACATCATCACCAAACTTTCACGACCAAACTATTTTCATTACGAGGTATGGCGGATGTCTGTTTTTACCATCCCTCCCCCATTTTCTATCACTCCTTTCTTTTTGTGATATATGCTTAAATAATGGTATTTCTGTTGTTGCATAAAAATAAAGAATCTTAAGATATCAGTGGAGGGAATTTGGTGGTCTTTCAAAAACCGATTTACACAATGCGCAGTTTGTATTATACGACGAATTGTTACTTCGTAGAAACTTATCACATGTCCCACGACTAGTATTAGAAACATTTGAACCTTCACGACTAGTCATATACTACAAATCGCACACGACAAATCGCACCGTGTAAAAATCAGCCTTAAAATAAAACATAGAGCACATAGAGCACAAAAAAAATAAATAAAAATAAAAAATGATGATGATACGTCACTAATGAAAATTTAACGTCATATAAATTCGAAAATCGGAATATTTGACATTTAGATTTGATATAGTTCATTGGGAACAAATCTGTATCTGGAACCTAAAACTGTATGCGCTGGACACATTTTACACAAACCAATCTTCCCCCGTGATACCTTAAATATAAATCCTGAATTCTAAACAATTCGATACAATCAACCACAAAAACACTGCGCGTTCATACGATTTAGAATCTTACGTATGAACGCGAAGTAGTATCAACCGTAGTTCATACAACTGAATCACCGGATATCAAATAACGTTTTATGACTATTTCATTTTTTCAGGAGAGACTTTGGGCCCTCTGGTAAGTTAAGCTATTGAGTGACACGTAAAAGAAACGAAACTATGTATTTTATTTTTCAGTTTGTCCGTGATGCCATAGCCAATAATGTAGTATATATATGTGTGAATTGTTCATCTGTTTTTGTATGTAGAGTCCACCATGTGTATGTAATGTATTTCACCTGAGTGCATAGCCGGTATAACTTTAACTAGTATATGAATTGTTCATCTGTATTTGTATGTGGGGTCCATAATATAATTGTATATGGGGTCCACAGTATTTCACCTGGGTGCGACCATCGACGGTACAACTTTAACTATAATATGAATTGTTCTTCTGTGTTTCCAGGTTATGCCCCAGTGTCCAGCATGTGTTATCGTACTCGCAGCTGTACTCTTAACGAAGATGATGGCTTCCCGTCATCCTTTATTATAGCTCACGAGTCAGGTCACACGTAAGTCACGCTTTATTTAGTGGGGGTCACGCATTCTAATGGTACGTTGATTGGGTGGTAGGTTGGTTGGTTGATTTGTTGGTGGGTTGGTTGGCTGGTTGGCTGGTTGGCTAGTTGGTTGGTTGGTTAATTCGTTTGTTAATTGCTTGGTAGGTTGGTTTGTTGATTGGTTGGTTGGTTGGTCGGTTGGTTGGTTGGTTAATTGGTTGTTAAATTGGTTGGTTGATTGGTAGGTTGACTTTCGTTTGTATCGCAATTAGTGCAAATTGTTTTACTTATCTCCAAAGGGATTAAAAATTTGAATATGACAAAGAAAATTTGCAAAGAATGCTGGTCTTGGTAGTAAAATGACGCCTTGGTAGTAATGCAAATCGCCTATTGGTTTACGATTGTTTTTCTGGTTGGAGAGAAATGGTACTACCATCACAAATTTGACACAAAACAGCGACATCATTACAAATTTATGCAAAATTTATCAACAGTCGTTTTTTTTATTTTGCTGTAGTATGGGAATGGAACATGATGGGACTCACAACAACTGTTCGAAAGATACTGTAAAAGGAAGTATCATGGCGCCTATGGTTCGATCCCGGTTTGACCGGTTTTACTGGTCAGATTGCAGTAGAAGAGAACTGATCAGTAGTCTTAGGTAAGATTAGATATTCTAATATTGTTAATACTGTTTTTTCCATTTTTGAATTAATAATTAATTAATTAATTAATAATTCATTCATCATCTATTCATTCATTCATTTAGTTATTCATTTACTTATTCATAAGTTGCTTTTTATACTCTTAATCCGTTTAAACTTTATTTTACACTTACTGCCTCTAAATGTACTATATTTTAAACGGATCTTTGACACAGTTGATTTTTTAAGGGAGCAGAAACAGAAACATTTGAGAAAATAGCCCACGTGGCAATGGCATTTTTTTATTAATGTTAATTGCATTGTTTGTTGTAGTTCGTTGTGGTGTTTGGAGGATGTACCAACTGTTGCTAATCGATCTCTGATGAGCCAACTGCCAGGCCAGATCTATAACTTAGAAGAACAGTGTAAGATGGACTTTGGCGAGGGCTATACCACTTGTAAAACAGTAAGTGGATTTACTTGTGTTCTGCGCGTCTGGCTAGTGAATTAAGTGGGTTGCAGTGCTTCAATAGGCGACTTTCGTTATGGCGTCATTTTACTATCAAGACCAGCATTCTTTGCAAATTCTCCTTCATATTCAAATTTTTAATCTCTGTGTAGATTAGTAAAACAATTTGCACTAATTGCAATACAAAAGAAAGTCGGCAAAGCAGCGTTGGTAGTATATTGAGTCATTTTTACTACGGCTACCAGCATTCTTTGCAAATTCTCTTTCATATTCAAATTCTTAATCCTTTTGGCGATTTACAGAACAACTTGTGCTAATTGCGCTACAAAAGAAGGTGAGCAAAGCAGGGCCGTGCACCCCCAAGAAAAGTAAAAAGGTCCGCTCCGTTCCATCTCCTTTTCCCCACAAGAATTTTGTCTTAGATTTGGAATAAAGAGCACAAAACTACAATAATCACCGAAAATGCAAAGAATCAAGTCGTTCAAAACAACTGTAAAGCGCATTAAGAGCAATAAATTGTGATATGGTTTTTCGAATAAAAAATGCTATTAAAAACCATCAGTGCTCCAGGATTTTTTTAGTGTGCACCCCCCTTGTAAACGTTCTGGTTACGGCCCTGCAAAGCATTCTGGTAGCTATAGTATGACTCCATCATGCATATCGCCTATACTTCAACGTTTATTTTATCACTTTTATTAGTTTGCACGAGTACCACGAGTTATAATGAGTGATAATAAATCGATTTGATGCCATGAATGAGACACAGAAATGCCATTTAAAATGTAATTTAAAAAATTTTGATACATAAATGTAATTTTTACTTAGTGGAAACGAAGATTATATTATTTTGCTACAGTTTCTTATCTCGCGGGTTTGAAATAACGAGTAAACTTTCGACACGATCATGGACATTGCTCACTGCAAGAGCTGCGCGTATGAAGGTGCATTTTTCTTGTTCCATCGATCATACTGTCCTTATTCTCTTGTGTTCTGTTTTGTAGCCCTACGAGCGTAAAGAGGACTTATGTACTAAGCTATGGTGTGATGAGAAAGGGTATTCAAGTTGGTGTAGAACAAGAAATACACCTCCTTTAGAGGGAACAACGTGTGGAAAAAGAATGGTGAGGACAACTTAGAGAAGGAAATGATGGTTTATACTCACCATCATATTTATGTTACCGTCATCATCATCGTCATCATCATCACCACCACCACCATCATCATCACCACCACCAACACCACCATCATCATCATCATCTTCATCGTCGTCGCCACCACAACCACCATCATCATCATCACCACCACCACTATTTTTAAGTTACCGTCTTCATCATCACCGCCATCATCATCTTCATCATCAACATCTTCATCGTCATCATCACCATCATGCATGAGCATTATTAGAATCTAAAATATAAATTAATCCAGTTGCCTGTGGATGACATCTATTCGCCATTTCGTTCATTTCATTATCGTCACTAATTTATTACAATTTATAATTTATTACAATTTATAATTTATTACAATTTATAATTTATTACAATTTATAATTTATTACAATTTATAATGTATTACAATTTATAATGTATTACAATTTATAATGTATTACAATTTATAATTTACTACAATTTATAATTTATTACAATTTATAATTTATTACAATTTATAATTTATTACAATTTATAATTTATTACAATTTATAATTTATTACAATTTATATTTCATTACAATTTATAATTTATAACAATTTATAATTTATTATAATTTTTTGCAATTTATAATTTATTACAATTTATATTTCATTACAATTTATTATTTATTACAATTAATAATCGATTACCATTTATGATTTATTATAATTCATGCAGTGGTGTCGTTATGGTCACTGTGTACCCATGACCAAAGATGGTTCTTTTGTGTTGCCCACCCCTAAGCCCACGCCTAAGCCGATCCATGGTGGTTGGTCGACATGGAGTCCTTTTGGACATTGTTCAATGTCATGTGGACAGGGAGTCAGAATAAGACAGAGAGCCTGCAATAACCCAAGGTAACTCAGTGACTAAATTACTGTGTCTACTCACAGAATCGCGCAGAAGGGGGGTTGGGGGTTGGGGGGTGGGGGGTGGGGGTGGTGGTTGGGGGGGTGAAGGGGCTTCACCCCCTCCTCCCAATAATTATTAGTATTATTATAATTTGTGTATTTGTTGTTCTTTTGAAAATTTAGGAGTAATCTCTGCTATCCGTCTCTTCTCAATTCCGTCAAAATGTTGGAAATTTCTAAGGGTTGTAAGTTCAAAATTTTAGAGAGGAGAATGCCCCGGATCTCCCTAAAAACTCCTGCCTTCGGCTGTCGTTGTCCCTCCCCTTCCCCAATTCAAAAACGATCTATTGAACGAACAAAATACCAACGAACGAACGAACGAACGAACGAACAAGCACACAAGTAAGCATGAAAGCAAACAGGCAAATAGATAGACAAACATAAACTTATGAACAAACCAATCAAGCAACCAACATACCAGCGCAACCAACCAAAACACCAGCAAACCAACCAACCGATCTGACAATGTTGACGTTGTATTTTGCCAGGCCTTTGTTCAATGGTTTACCGTGTAAGGGGTCTAGTGTGGATATCAGGTTCTGTACCCTTAAGGTAATGTATGCCCTATCCTTTTTTCATCTTGTTCTCACGCTATATTTAACATAAACTATGTTTTTCTTGAAAAGGTAGAGTGAATGTAATTGAACCGTAAAATAAAGCTAAAGTAAATACAATAACAAATAAAATATAATTTCTATTGGTCTAGATACTAGAGCGTTTTCACATAAAGAACTATCTAATGCTAATGAGCTCTGCTAATGAGCATTGTACATGGGAATGTACGCTTTGATGCACAAAGAAAAAGGAAAGTCAATCAGCTGATTATCGCGTTTACGTTTACGATGTGCAACAGTTGTCACTATTGAGCAGTAAATAGCATTAATTAAACAAAAGAAGACAATAGAATTAGCATAAAATAGCACTATTTATTGGTATTTATGTTGCTCACTTTTAGTGCGTGCACTCTAAGCTGATCAAACTTGCCTTTATCTTTGCAAATCAAAGCGGCGTACATTCCCACGTGCAATTCTCATTAGCATTTTTTTAGAACTCATTAGCATAGGATAGCTCGTTATGTGAAAACTCTCTATTGTGTTCTGGCTGAGTGATAGAGTGCAGATAATATCCTTGTGAAATAGTCGCTAACAAATAGAGTGGACGCACCAAAGTGCGCAACAGCTGTCACTATTTAGTAGTAAATAGCACTAATTAAACAAAAGAAAACAATATGATTAGCATAAAATAGCACTATTTAGTGGTATTTATGTTGTACACTTTTAGTGCGTGCACTTTGCTATTTCTTTTGTTTCCGTATTGTGTTCGGTTTTAGTGCTAGTGACAAATATTTACTAGTAAATAGCTACCAACCAATTTTAGAAGTAGAATTTGTTAATGCTTACTTTGATTTTGTTTCAATGTTTAATTGAATTTGTTTATATTGCACACTTTTAGTGCGTGCACTCTATAATATTTGCACTCTAGTGACAAATAGTAAGTTTTTATGTCCTGTTTTTTTAGCCATGCCAAGGTGTACCATCAACCGCGGAAAACATCAAACAACTGCAATGCGAACAGAAAGGCACCAAGAATCAATGGAATTTCTATGATGTCTATAACTGTAAGTATTTAGTGTTGCTTGTGATAGAGTCGTTGTCGCATGAGTGGGAAACAGGGGTATAGCCTGAGAACGGTAGCAACGATCGAAACAAATTTGATTTTGTGGAAACCAAAGTTTATCGATTCTACGACTGTTTTTGAACGATTTCGATCGCGATCGTATATGGATCGAAAACGGTCGTAGGATCGAAAAACGTTGGTTTCCTTATAATCGAAATAATTTTTGATCGCTTGCGACCCTTCTCGACTGTTCTCGATTATATGGAAACCAACTAACCGCACTGAAACATTCATTCAAGCAAAAGAGCATTACCATTAGAGTGAAGAAGCATTCAGTAACATGAACAAACACTCAATAACAGCAAAAACAATGTTTGCAAACAATTAATGTATTTCTAAAGAACCATTACTCTTATTCACTGAGTGTTCACAACATTATTGAATGCCTCATCGCGTTAATCGTAATCATCTTTCGCTTGAATGAATGTTTTTAAGTGTCGTTAATGAACAGCAAAAGGTGTAATCAGTATGTTTTCTTAGAAATCGCTTCTCTTACTGCAGGAGCACTGATTCAGAAATATTCCTTTAATGATGATGCTCTTGTTATTGAAAGAATATTTCAAGTGTACGTAATCAATAAATATATTAAATTAAATATAATGGCACATTTTAATTTGCCTTGAGATGTGTTACCATGTTTTGTATTTCTCTTGTAAATTGTGTGAACAAACCGGACGTAAAAATTGAGTGAAAATACCAAATTTTGGGTGGAAAAGTCTAGGCACCTGAGTATAGCAATCATATTATTTTATTGTAATCTTAAACTATGTTTTATGTGTCAGCAAATCTGGACTGTGATTTTGAAAACGGACTTTGCGATTGGGAGCAAGATAATTCCGATGAATTTGATTGGACAAGACATAAGGGGAAAACCCCTTCCTCGCATACTGGTCCCGAACATGACCATACTAAAGGCCCTGGAAAACACGGTGAGAATATTATATATGAATATTAGAATCGTTTTCGCATGAGTGGGAAACGGTACGGTTACGTTAAGGTAACGACACGGCAGAAAATTCGAATGTTTTCTTAAAAACTACGGCTACGACACGATACGGTACTGTTTCCAACTCGTACGAAAACGACTCTATAGAGGAAAAACAGCCGAATCTGTTAAAAGCTAGAATCGTTTTCGTATGAAAGGGAAATGGTACGGTTATGATACCATTACGGCAAACAATACTCTATTTTTTTTTAATTAGCACTAGAGTGCAAACAATTTATCCGTGAAACTTTGGTAAAGCTAAATAGTACAATTTTATGCAAATTCTATTGTTTTCTTTTGTTGAAGTAGCGCTATTTTGTCAGGCGCGCAGTGTGCTATACGCAAATACCCACGTGCGTACAATTGTTTTTATTTTTAAGATTTTATTTGTACGCATCCAAGATTTTTGTGATGAAAAAAAAAACACTTAAATTGTATTATTAAATTGCAAAATCGAATCTAAGCACGAAAACAAGAACGCAGTATTTTTTGTTCAGTTAACTTAAGTTTTTTTTATGTACTGGTGCGTACCTGAATAAAGGACCACGCTGCGCCCCTGTATTTTGTACTATTTAGTTATGAGTGTTTCATGGATTTATTGTTTGCACTCTATTTTGTACTATTTAATTATTAGCGTTTCACGGATTTATTGTTTGCACTCTAACTTTTATCTTTATTTTCAGGACACTATATATTTGTTGAGACGTCTCGTCCTGTAGATGTCGGCTGGCGAGCTCGACTAATCAGCAAACTTGTAGCAAAACACGTGTCATGCTTATCGTTCTGGTATCATTCGTTTGGTGACGATGATCATTTTGGTCACTTGGAAGTCCTTATCAACACGACTAAGAAAGAAAAAATGATCTGGGGACATTCGGGAAATAACGGAGACAAATGGCTTCAGAAGCACATAACCATTCTAAGCGTCACACCATATAGGGTAAGGTAACATAACCTAAATATATAGCGCAAACACTAAATGTGCAACAGTTGTCACTATTTAGTAATAAATAGCACTGATTAAACAAAAGAAAACAATAGAATTAGCATAAAATAGCACTATTTAGAACGGGTATTTCTGTTTCAGACGTGCGCGCACTCTACTAATTATATTTAGTAGAGTGCACGCACTTAAAGTGTGCAACATATA
Source organism: Diadumene lineata (assembly GCA_918843875.1). Classification (NCBI taxonomy): domain Eukaryota; kingdom Metazoa; phylum Cnidaria; class Anthozoa; order Actiniaria; family Diadumenidae; genus Diadumene; species Diadumene lineata. Next base: position 7,949,994 of record OU974084.1, read on the forward strand.
TACCACTAAATAATGCTATTTTATGTAAATTCTATTATTTTCTTTTGTTAAAGGTAATTACGTAGAAATAAAACTGCCCGATGAATTTTTTTATACTCGTCCTAACAAAACATTTTGAGAAACGCTTTCAGAAAATAAGATAAAAAAGGGGGGCCACCGACTTCGTTTTTGCGCAATATGACGTCAAAGTTCATGCATTTTGGTGACGTGAGAACATAAAGATAAAAACTCAAAAACCGTAGAGAAAGGGAATAATAACACAGTAATTTAATTTGTCCTTTGAGAGAAAAATTCATGTTTTGTTTAAATGTCTTCACTTTGTTTTATGAAAAAAGTATGAACGGATGTATAAAAAATATGCGATCTTGAAGAAATTGACGAAATACCGACGTGCGCACGAACTGCTAACTCATACGAACAAGTCCTAAGATGAAAGTAGTTTGGAAATTTCTTAAAATCTAGCCCGATGACCTATGCTCAATTTTAGATATATTTGATATTATACCATTACAAATAATTTTATCAAATAAAAAACATAGGTCACCGTGCTAGTTTGCGAAATATTGTGAAAAATATCGTCATTTTGATGTCAAAAAACAGGTTTTCCGAGAGAGGACTGGTCCGAGTTAGAAAATTATCTCGCTCGAAAATATCTCAATTCTTCGGATTTTTTTATTTAAGGCACTTTTCAAACATAATATCACTAGATAACCTGATGAAAGTCCTAAAACCACAAATCTTGAAACATGCGCAGAACTATGCGCAGTGCAAAACTACGGAATTACCTTAATTAGTGCTATTTACTACTAAATAGTGACAACTGTTGCACACTTTTGGCATAAAATAGCACTATTTAGTGGTATTTGTGTTGCACACTTTTAGAATTTGTTCCATTTGATATACCAGATAGTTTGAATAAAAGGGAAAAATTAGAAACATGTATGGGAACACAAAATGATTTGAATTTGTAATTGATCATTTTGCATTGATGGTAAACATTTTCTCGTGTGAATAGATTATTTTCCATGCTACCCGAGGTGATGGTTACAAGGCTGATGTCGCTGTCGATGACATTGTATTCACTGATGGTCCTTGTAAACTGGATATAATTCCACCACTCGAAGAAAACAGTAAGCAATACGATTAGTGAATCAACAATGAGAGCTACCGATTCTATATGTTTATTTACAGATTTCTTCATCGTCGTAAATTGCCTTATTGCCTTTTTACGCAGACTCGGTGGAGCAGTTTTTTATTGAGGGGGGAGGAAGCTAAGCTCAATTTTCTTACCCAACCTACTCACCCCTCTCCAAAAAAATTGAAAATATGATCAATTTTATCGATCAATCGGCTCCATCGTCCCAGTTACGTCACGATGTGTTTATGTGGAAGAGAAGATAAAATCGCTAAATCTAATAGGACATTTGCCAAAATGTGCTCAGCTCCTGGATAAACTATTTATTTTAAAGTGGCGAATCAGGAAGAATTTTAAAACAATTTTCTGTGAATAATTTAACCTTTTCCGACGACCGTGATCATTTGAGTTTAAACAATTGATTGTTTTGATGTGACGTCATAGTGCAATCGCATTGTTTTCTTATTATTGTTATTATTACATCAATCAATATAACTTTCGCTTTCATAGAAATCCCCTTAGATCCATGCCAAACATATTGTATGTTAAAAAAGACCAGGGACATTTTCAAGTTTCCAGTAATAGATGGCGTGCGCTGTCAAGAGAATCCTTCTGTCCTTGATGTCTGTGTACGTGGAAGTTGCCAGGTAATTTTGATGCGCTGTTACAAGATATCACTGATTTCGCAACACTTTCAGTTTAAGATCAACCTTAAGAGGAATTTTTGGACCGTGTAACGTGCAAGAGCCACTGTAGCTTGCAGAATGCAAAATGTACTGCAACACAGTTGATGATGAATTCATGATTGTTGTGTGTTTTTCAGGTGGTCGGTTGTGATGGTCGGATTGGCTCAACAATAGCTTACGATAACTGTGGTATCTGCGATGGTAATAACGACACATGTACGATAAACAAAGGATCCGTCTCTATACCACCAGAACAAGGTAAGAGTAAGATAGATGACTTTATGTGTTTCTTCGGCAAATATAAGGAAATACAATAAAAAAACAACAGCAAAAATTAGAATTGAAAATCATTTCTATCTTCCTTCGAGATTTCTGATGGAATGTCTTCAGAGGTTGCCATGAACTTTTCAGAGAAAATAATAATAATAATTAATAATAATAATAATCAATTCTTGGATTGCAACCACATGACCAAGAACCCCTTGAGAAATAAAAGCTGGTTTCCATATAATCGCTCACGATCGCCGGATCGCTCAAAAATAAATGATGTCAGCGATCGTCAGCGATCATATGGAAACACTTGACAGCGATCGCGGGCGATCCTCGCATCAGTAATTTCAGCGATCCAGCGATTGTGAGCGATTATGTGGAGACTAGGCTTAGGGGCTGTTTATATGGAGTGAGCCAGCCCAGTTTCTTTTGTGTTCAAGCTATCAGAGCGTGAAAACAAAAGAAACCAGCCGCTAAACTGGGCTGGCTCACACCATATAAACAGTCTTTTTAACGATTCAATGCCACTTTGATCCAAGTCAAATTTTAACAGCAAGCTCATTTCACAAGATCACTGAGGAGTTTAACTTGGTGGTAACTAAATAGCATTCAGGGTAATGACAGCCTATTGTCTTTCAAAGAGAACTATTGATTGATGAAATCTTAATTCTTTTTTAGATGAATCAACTGTTTTGGAGTGTCCAGTAGGATCTTCAAATATCATGATTGACGGTGCTAACGGTGATGTGCAATATTTAGGTAAACTGAAAACCAAATACATATAAAATCAAATAAAGAATAATTAAAAGCAAGCGTTCAAAAGCAAAACTGATACACGTTTTGTAGGTTAAGATGTAAATAAAATAGAATAAATTAATAGGTGATTTGACGTAGAATACTACCACTACCAGAATGCTTTGCCAGGGGGAAGCCACTGATAAGTGCATAAATCGTCCCTTATAGAATCTGTACAGGCTTTTCCTAGTAAGAATGAACACAGCATATATGTAAAGTAGACTAGTAGACAAAGTACACTAGAAACGTCACATAACAATGCCTGTAATGGTTGTATTTAGTTGTGGAAAGCACTGGAGAAAATCAACAAGCGTTTATCAATGGCGGTGCCAACATGTCAGAATCAGGAGTCTACCACATTGGTGGAACAGAGTTTGTCTATTCTAGGAATAACAACTCTGAAAAATTACTGGCACGTGGACCGACTAAAGAAGGAATAGTAATCAAGGTAAATCAAATGAGAGGTTGGTTATCAGTGGTGTTAAAACATACTCGTTAAAAAAAGCTTAATCAGGGCGTTCACAACATTTACATTACAGTCCGTCATGGAAAAAAAACAACAAACGAACAGACAGACAGACAGACAGCGATCATATGGTGTGTTTCTATCGATCCAGATCTTGAGCATAGATATAATTTTTTAAAACCTCTTGTATGTTACGAAATAGACATGACACCAAGCACTTTCCTTTTAAAATCCTATACTCTAGGTCAAACAAAAGGCCGATAAAAACAATAAAGACAACACGTTTGTGAAATACCAGTTTTACAAGCCCAATAAGCAACCGACCGTCTACGTATGGCGATCTCTTGGATGGACAAACTGTACCAAACCGTGTGGGGGAGGTAAGGGGACGTTTAGTCTTTTTGACATTAAGGATGGTTGTGATTCCAAATACTGAACCGATGGATAGTGATGATGATGATAATGATTATGAAACGATTTGCGTCAAATGTGTGTGTGTTCATGTCGTCGGTTTTACAAGCAATTGGGGAAATTGTAAGCATATTATCCACGAGAATTGTATTATGCGCAAGCGGAGCACCATAATTAAGAAAATATAATCATCGAGTTTATTTTTGATGGTTCGGCTCAGGCCACTCCGCGCGTCCATCGAGATTACATTTTGGCGCGACAAAATTTCGACGCGTGCGGACACAGAATAACTTTGCTATTCGTACGGGAGTCAAAAATATTTGAGTTTTTCTCAGTGATTCTTTATATTTTTGCTAAAGAAAATACAATATAATCATTTAGATGGACTAAGCGATTATTATAAGCTAAGTTAAAAGATTTTAGAGTTATTGTACGAGTCTCTACATAGGTGACAAACGAAACCTTTGCGACACACTCGAGTGTGAACGGACTTAATAGAAATGTCACGCACTTTGAAAACTTCGAAAAATCTCTTCTAAAACGTTTTTGCATGCTAGAAGACATCCAGAAAAGAAATTCCAGCTCTTTTAGACTGAATTTGCAAAACTATATTTATTTGTAAGCAATCTTTCGGCGTCAGTCGGCGCAAAGTTTACATCCCGTACCCAGACGTCCATTTGCTATTCGTACGGGAGCCAAATTTTATGTAAATTTTCGTAGTGATCCACGAATATGTCGCTAATAGAAAAAGATTTCTTCATTTAGATGGATTTGACGATTCTTTTGGACTATTATGCTAAAGGATGTCACATTGATCGATTGACTGAGTGATTTTCATAGGTGACAACCTCTGACAATTTACGACACATCGTGACTGATCACATGTATCGCACCTCAAAAAACTTTGAAAAAAACTTCTTCGACAATTTTTTTGCACGCTTGGAAAGATGCGAAAAATAAGTGCTAGCTCTTTCAGACCGAATTTGCAAAGCTATAATTTTTTTTAACACAATTTCGATGTCAGTCGGCGGAAAAAGTTACAGCCGTTTACAACCCATATTTAACTTAACGTTGTTTTGTTGTTCTTTAGGTATGGAGTTGAGAAAGTTGGAATGCAGGAGGCAAAAAGACAATAGCATGGTTCAAAACAAGTTCTGTTTTGGAGTAACAAAGCCTAAACCAAATTCAAGAAAGTGCAACACTCAACCTTGTCAAATCAAGTATGAACAACTGATTTATCTACCATGATGCAAGGTCGTTGATAAATCATTTCAATATAGGTTGTTTGTTCTAAAAAGAGTTATAACTTATAACCTAATAATGTAAGATTGCTTTTTGCAAGTAAAATAATATCATAATTTCTTTTTTCGTAGTTTCAACTGGAAGGTTCATGAGTGGGCATCGTGTTCAGTAACGTGTGGCAATGGCACTAAAAAGCGCAGAATAGACTGTATACGAACAACCTATGGCGAACCGCCTAAACCAGTTCTACATCGTTACTGTAAAGAACCGAAACCAGCTAACGTGCAAAAGTGTAACAAGATGGAATGCGAGGCCATGTGGGTCCCAGGGCCGTGGGGAAAGGTAATAGGTTTATACCTCTATTAACCTTACAGCTACATTCGTTGCATCGAGAACGAAACCTCCTCTCTTTGAAATTTATCACGGTTCAGAAAGAACCAAAATCAAAACAAAGTTTTTAAACAGTGGGTCGCGATACGAATTCGTCTGATTTACACTAGCATTTATTAGATTACTTTGATTAACTGAATACGCCAATGTTGCTTAGAATCATTTATCTAATACTATTACGCATGCTCATATCATGACGTTTAAGCCGATCCCACATGGCCTAGTGCCTCAACTTATCTAAAAACTCAGTCTATCTATTGACAGTGTTCCAAGACATGTGGCCGTGGAGTAAGATCACGTACCGTGAGATGTCTCAGTAAGAACGGTAGATCATCGTGGAAATGCACTGAAAAATCCAAGCTACCTACGAAGGGTTATTGCGAAATGATACGTTGCGTGTCTGATGGTAAGGACATTATGAACAGCCTTGTACGTATTTATATTCGGATCAAATTATCCACTATGGCATAGTTAATAAAAAGAATGGTTTAAAAGCTTATTGTTTTATGTCTTTGTTCGTCTTTGAGGTTGAAGTCTTGACCTTGCACAAATTACAAATTAACTTTTTCTCTGATATTATGATAAGAATTGTTGAATTTATTTGCATAAATTATTTTGCATTTCCAGCCAGCAGCTAAAAAACGATTTAGCTCTGTTCACTCGGCCTTATCACCAAGGGTAAAACAATAGTGAAACAAAAGATTGTGCATGGTCACACTTGAAAAAAGTGTACAATAACTTGTAACAAAGGAGTTTCCTAACCATTTCGCTCTATTAACTATGACAATTAAGTTTTCCTTTGCGCATGCTCAGTATGATGCTATAATCCAAACTCATGTCTTATTACTTGCCTCATTTTTTAAAAGCTCCCATTGTGCTTGGTAACCTGTCCTGCACGTTCGAAGCAGGCTTCTGTCGTTGGCGTAACGAATTTAAAAAGGACAATTTTAATTGGATTTTGAGAAAAGGCACTACACCCAGTCGTTATACCGGACCTCGAAATGATCACACGTTTGGAACGGCGACAGGTGAGCAATTAGTTTTTATTGCAGAGCCTTTGCAAGGCTCGTAATAACAGCTTGACATACATTAGGTCGAGATATCCTTACAAATGCATTTTTGGAAAGTCACTACTCCTTTTTTGAAAGATCAAAATTTGTGAAATCACTTCTTTAAAAAAAACATCTACAAGTTGTTCCCTCTCAAATATATGGAGGTTAACTTTTCCTTTCAAAATCTGATTTGGAGGTCAAGTAGAAAAGTTGAAGGGACATTGTCCCTTGACCTGCTCTTATTTCGAGCGCTAGCTCTGACTTGGAGCAAATTGTAAACATCCACACCGTTCGTTTTTCCTTGGTATAGAATATGCATTTATTTATACATTCATGCATTTTCTCATTCATTCAGTCATCCATCAGTCCATCCATCCATTCCTTCCTTCCTTCCTTCGTTCGTTCCTTCCTTCCTTCGTTCCTTCGTTCCTTCCTTCCTTCCTTCCTTCCTTCGTTCGTTCGTTCGTTCGTTCCTTCATTCATTCATTGAGGCACAAGAAATTCCTTACTAAGTATTTTCACTTTTGTTTCTAGGAAAATACCTGTTCATTGAAGCATCAGCTCCACGAAAACGAGGCGACAAGGCAGTATTCTACAGTCCTGTTATCGATATTAGTAAAATATGTTTAGAGTTCTATTTCAACATGTACGGAGAAAAGATGGGAGCTTTGAATGTTATTCTGAGGACCGCTAATGCTGGAGACAAAAAACTATGGTTTAAGGAGGGCGATCAAGGAGGACGGTGGAACCTCGTTAGATTACAGATAACCAGCAGCGTGGCCTATAGAGTAAGTTATAGGGATTTGCATTATGGGGTCATTTTACTACCACTACCGGCAGTCTTTGCGAATTCTCTTTCAGTCAAATTCTTAAGCCTGGTTTCTATTTATATCGCTACGGTCGCTGAAAAATAGAATTCTCCGGTTTAACGTTCTTAATCTAGAAGACGCGAAATTTTAATCATATTTTAAGACACAAAGTTGAGGTCCGGTCGGTCCGATAACAGGGATGGAACCCGTGACCTCCCACACGGTAGAAAAGAATGCGAATGGTAAAAATCAAATGAGTAATCCTGAATTTAACTTTCTGTATTTTCTGTTGTATTTTTCAGATAATATTTGAAGGTATTCGAGGTAATGGGTTTTCCGGCGATGCTGCGCTCGATGACATTACTGTCTACCAAGGAAAGTGTCCTGTAACAGAGTTTGGTAAGACTACATATTTAAAATTTAATCTTGATACAGGAGATACAAAAAGGCCTAGGTCCCACATTGATGTACCCCCCTATAATATTCCTATTCACAATCTCTCTACACTGAACTCACAGTGTTGATTGTTTGTGAAGGAGAAAAACCGGAGAACTTGGAGATCAATCCTCGTGACATGAGAGAGAACAACACATTAAACGAAGGTCTAAAACTCATGAATAATTAATGAGTTAATATCAAAGCAAATGAATAACCATGACGAACCATGACGAGTTGCATATCTACTGATATAGAATTATCCTAATTTGCATAAATTAAAAATCTTTTTTTCTCCCGAAAAAGTTGGAAAATTCTGGAGTTTTTGATTGCAAAATATAAACTTATGTTTGGAGTTTTAGAAGCAATGCTACTTCACATATGACACAATCCAGAATCGAACCCGGGTCACAGCGAAGGCCAGTGCCCTCACCACTAGGCCTTCCATGCCACTTTGAATTTAAAAAAAATCAACATTCTTTTTTTTTTTTTTTTTTTTTCTCGCAGTTAAACACGAATGTTATGGCGACACTTCAAGACTTTGCAGCCTAGCAGTGCGATTTAAATGGTGCTCAGCCAAACACTGGGGAGAGTATCTTTGCTGTGATTCATGTTCCAAGGAAGTCAAATATCGACAAAGACGAAAGATACCAAGACATTCCGGTTAATTATTGATTTTGTATGTGTTTTAGTATCGATAACATCCCGTTAACGATTGACAAGCGTTCGTTCGAGTGCGGACGAAGGGAGCTGCGCTCGGCTCGTAGAGCGTGGGAAGGACCACTGGACTAGTTTATGTCCTTTTCTTTAAAGCTTGGAGCTTGGAGAACGTAATGCATAGCTTTGAAACAAATGAGTTCTAAAAATAAAAAGAACATATCAAAATTTGCAGCATCGGGTTTAAAACTAAACGTTTAAATTAACGTTTCATTTGTTCTTGTATAAAAAATGCTGCGTTTGTTGGCAAGGTATTTGTTCTTCTTCGTGATTTTGCTTTCATTGTGTGTTGGTTGGTTGTTGCTTGATGTATTTTTCGGTAAAATTATTCCAAAATTGCCTTATTTCAATTTAACGTCACATAACGAAATACATAAGATCATGGTCCTTGGAGGGGGTCGAATCAATGCAAAATTACAATTAAAAATTGCTCTAAAAGCAATCTGCGTAGACAAAGAGTATATAGCAAATAAACATTAGCAAGCTATTCTTCCATTGAGCCATCCAATAGCCAACAAATACATATCTGAAATACTATTTACTACCTTGTGAAACTTTATATCTGAAAACCAATCCTAAAATCCTTTGTTTTGTCTTTAGAAGTAACTGAATTATGCCCACAAATTTTTAGTAGACCCCATCTATAAACAAGTTGTGACGTCATAATGAAATAGGGTAATTGAAGTGAAAGATCATTGTGGCTTTACCATCATCAAATTTCTGCATGATTTTATAGTCTTAAGCATATTACAAAACATTTAAACAGTAAAGCTTAAATGCGCTTGCATGGGTATTTATATATTTCCTCACTTTGAGAAAAAATGTGCAATGGCCGTTTTGTTGATTGAGTATGTTTCAAAGCAAGGTTACCGAGCACATTATTTGTTTTTTACTTCACAAAAAAAAAAAAAAAAGAAAATGCTGCAAACAAATCTGCCGTTTTGGATTTTGAGAGAGATATTAAAAGTGCATGTTCAAGCATGTCAAGAGATTGAAATAAATTTTGTCTAAAAAATTTATGTTGGGTATCTTGTGAGACTTGCTCTTATTGTCAGGTAGCATGTAGGATGAGTATCAGGCTCTCGGAAAGGAAAATGAAGGGGGGAGAAAAAAATTGAGAATCCTTCTTTTGCTTTGCTGGCTAATTCTCAGGCCTCCTCCCCTTCTCCAGAAGGACTGATACTCAGGCTCATTGTCAAGTAGTGGGATGTTTCTTTGTCAAGGGACTAAGAGAGTATAAGACAAGAAAAGGAATGGTTGACATTGAGCTTATTTCTATTTTAGAACAGATAACCTATAAAAATGATTTATTTGCATAATAATATTGCCAGGACTTTCAGTGCGATGAGTTCAATTGAAGCTTTCTAAAGATTTTTTACAACACTATGTACAGAAATCGATAACTCAAACACACGGTTTCAATGTTATTCTACTTCATTTTATCTATTATATCAATTTGAATTTGCTACACCTTGCATCAAGTGCAAATTTTACTATAAACAAAATGAAGTGAAATACCTTTGTAACTGTCTGTTAGAGTTCTCAATTTCTAATTGGCTAAAAATTTCATAGTGGCTTTGCACTGTAAATTTGTAAAATGCAAAAATATTCCTAAAATAGATTTTTAGTGCTGTTTGATATAAGAATAGAAGTGCCAGTGCCAGTCCTTCTCATCATGTTCTCCTCGACATGCTCAATAGTTAGTGGTCCATAATTTTATGCAAAGCATGATGGTAAGTGGTAATGTATCTTTTACAGCGTTATACATAATATGTACATAAGATGAAATGATTATTCATTATATATATGTGTATATGTTTTAAACTTAAGCTTATTTTTTAATGACTTTTTAGAGAGTAAAATGTATGTATGCAATGTCTTATTAAAATACTGTGTTTAAAGAAAAAAACTTCCTTTTTTTCTGACAAATAATAATAATAACTTCCCCTCTCGTCCAAAAATACACACAAATAAAAATGCAGTACTGATACCAACATTTCAATATGACATTATAATGACTTTTACTATTACTTTTTTAATATAATGCTACTTACAAAAACTTGTTATATACAAACATCATTTTTGAATCAAAAAAGGTTATATACAAAAAAAAGTATTAACTTTGTGAGCAAAGCAATATTGCAGGAGGTATAACCACCATTCTTTTTGTAGCTTTTTAAGGATTTTACAATGACATTGTTCAAAAGGAATATGACTTACGTCCACTCTTTTAAAAAGGAGCTTGGTGGCAAACTGTATTTGTTATGATTGGTTTCTGTTTCTAGTCCCAATCTCATTTCAAGATCCCAACATGAAAAACTCAAAGTTTCTGCTACAGTAGTCCAAGTGCCATTCAAAATGTTTGTCTAATTGTTATCTAGAGGTTGCAATTGTTAGCTATATTGATTGTTCTTTACTTTGATTTTGGTTCAATGATTACGAAGCACCACTAGAAGGCTTTGTCAGGGATGTGCTGTTAGAGGCATATCAACTATACGGTGGTGGCTGTCCTTTATTTTCAGCTGTCGGTGTATAGGATGGTAAGTGTGGTTGATGGTAGTTATATTGATGACGTGGAACCACTATTACTGGGGCAATCACCTGTTGACACAATACATAGTGTACGTCATTTCTGAAAAGCTGGAGCCTGGATGGTGCTATCCACCAAATAAATCGCTATCCAGTGGATAAATTCTAAAGAAATTCTATGGAGTGAATAGCTTTAAACAGTGGATAAATTTAATAATGCTTCATAAAACTAGCCCATGTACTTAATTAACATCAGAACATTGTACCATACAGATCTACTTTAAGAAAGATTTTATGACAGGTACATCCACAATTTAGCATCAATGAAAAAATATTAAGCTCTATACTGCAAAGTGTTGTAAAACAGAAATTCAATTAAGTCATGGTATCCATCGAAACCAAATAAAACAATGAAACATCAGTGCTACTATTATAACCCTGCCCTGAATATCTCTTTAAAAAAACTTGTTATCAAAGTAGAACAAGGTTGAAATGTGACCATAAAATGTCCTTGTTTTCTCTAAATTTCCCAAAACATCATGCAAGGTTTCTTGTGCACATTGAAGATGCACACAATTCCTAGGCCATGATTCAATAAATGTTTCAATTCAGGATTTATCAGCAAACACATCAATTGGAAAAAAGACAAGTTTTTTATTGCTTATATTAACCAATAATGTCAAATCAAATCAAACTATAGATAGTTATAGATTTAAATAATATCCTGTTCAAGATTAAAAGTGAGCTTTCACTAACCTCAGTATGTCCATAAGTCATGTAAGACTGAGGTCTCTCTCCTGATAATATCAACAATCTTCTTCTCCGCTGAAGACGCATCCTACAGCATACCCCGCAGCAGATTGATGTGAAGAGAATAGCAATCACAAAAAATAACCAGAACCCTAAAGTAAAGAAGAAAATGTATTATGCTAAAGTGTGCAGATGAATTCATACGGTCAAATTTAATGTCTGTTAAATGAGGCTTAACAGATAATGGTTGTTAAGATTGGCTTGTAATTTAAGCATAAGCTCAAACACAAGAAAACGCTAGACTGCACCAAGCTGAAATAAGCACAAGCATAAATACAAGAAAAAGGAACATTTCACTAATGCTTAATATACTTATTTCATGACTGTGAACCGACAATAAAATAAGCATAAGCACAATAAAATCAATCCTTGCCCCTGGTGTTACTTTCCTTATGTTCATGCTTATTGCACAAGTGTGGACAAGGCTTATTTTATAAAGTTTGTGTGTGTACTCCAAACACAAACAAACATTTATAGGCACAGAAAGTCAAAAGTGTTGTTGCTCAGTTTAAAGTTTTACAACTTAAGGTAATTCCACAGTTTTGCACTATGCACATCTTCAGTTTATTACATTTATCAGTTTAAACTTACACCAAAAGTCATCATCACCATTATCGTCGTCGCAGTAATCATTACCATCTTGACACATTCGTACATTTTGTCTGCCTGTGGTATGTGAAGCTGTATGTGGAGTTGGAGGTGTGTTGATGTTCTGTAAATTGATGACAACAACATTAAAAACATTATATCCTGGGAGAGGGGGGGGGGGGGGGGGGGGGCGATAGGATCAATAAATACCTTTAACTATAAAATAGCTTGAACTGAAAAGTTCTGACCCTAAAATATTTCAGAATTATTACTTCAATTTCTCTTCAGTCATGCACATATTACCATCGATAATACTTACGGATTCATATTAATTCTATCGATTAATATCGTTTGATATCTATTTTAATCGATTGTCGGTTTTATTTACTACGCAAAATAATAATTTATGATACGCGGAAATTGTATAGAATTCTTGGAAAGAGTAACTGATCTTCGATCGATCCAGAGTTACCTTTGCAAAACATCAGTACTATTAGCTTAGTTCAAAAAGGTGCGTTGTTATACATCTTTTTTAGATATAAATGGAATTACTATGAAGACGGATCAAATGTGAAAGCCTTTCAATCAGTCGATCAGCATGCAAATTTCAAATTAAGGAAGTAGAGTTGCTACTGCATAAGCTTCGTAACTCTGGTTTATTAATAGCAAAAAACAATTGTTTGTTTCTAAGAATGAAAGAAGTCATCAGTCATTGTAAAGAGGATTGTAAGGGGTTGGTTTGACTCACCTTGGACAAACAAGGTCCAAAAACAGCGAATAAAAATAACAATAACAACGAAACCATCTTTTCCATACTTGAATCTTATGATGATGTATTATCCATCGTGCATTGCGCATCGATTTCAGCACAGGAAGCCCAAATTCATATATAACGACCCATGTACATAAAAAATTAGTAAAGCAAAAACAACTAAAGAGATAAATGAATAAATAAACAAAAAATCCAAAACAAAATTATAGTAAAGTTTATTTTTCCCGGCCAACACAGGAAGCAGATCTCGAATTTTTTTAAATTAAAATTTGGCGCGAAATGGTAGGACGGACGGACGCGTGCGCTCATCTGGGATAGTTAATCGTACTGTGCGAGAAGACGAGATAGTGTAAATTTGAGATTTTGCCACCAAAAAGGAGAAAAATTCAATCAAAACATCTACTATCCGCAGGATATTTCATGTTTTCATTAAGTGAGAAAGTTAAAAGACGACTTATAGGCTGGAAATACCCAATCCAAATAAGATTGAGAGAAGAAATTATCGACTTTTTGCTGTCCCAAAGTCAAAGATGGAGTTTCACACTCTTAAAGCAGAAATCTTAAATTGAGCAAAAGTTTCTTATTTCTAGATCCTGAGACAAGATCGCAGATCTTAAACTAAGCAAAAACCCATTGTTTTACTTAATTTAAGATCTACTGTCTTGTCTCAGGATCTAGAAATAAGAAACTTTTGCTCAATTTAAGATTTCTGCTTTAAGAGTGTCAGTGAGTAGTGTTTCAATTTTCTTACCTTTAGTTCGTTTAATGTAAGTCTTTTAAGACATACTTTAACTCCAGATTTATTAAAGTTACAACTACATTCGCCCTGAAGACCGGTCGGACTTCAACGAAATAGAACTGGCAACCTGCCTGAGCGGCGGGAACCTCGTTATCATTAACACTGGCATTTTACTGAAATCAGCAGCGGACTAGTGCCTTATCTTGGTTTACTATCCTGGATGTTCGCGTTCAACAGAAATTCAAAACCTTTATACCGTACTATGAGAAAAGTTAAAATGAAAAGCAAAAGTACGTTGGAAACTGTATCAGGGATAGAAAGCCATTCAGAAGTCAGACTAACTTCTTTAGTTATTTTTTTGCTAAATTCAAGTTGTTTCATTTGATAATTTCTATATAATCTAGTCATTATTTTTAATTTGCTCTATATTCATGTAGGAACCTAGGAAAATAAACATAGTAAAGCTGGATGAGTCGTGTGCAGGCTTGGACTTTACGACCACGTTGTGAACGTGTACTTTGCACCGTAGTTTTGTCTGCCTTACTTTAAAAATTGCATTTACACTACCCTAGAGTAGTTTTAAGGATATTTTAGCTTTTTCTAGTTCTAAATCCTCATTTACGGTAGAATACTTCGTTTTTTACAATGTATTGTGCACGAGGTCTCGATGCCATAAACCTACCACGCAAGCGACGGATACGTTTTTCCCGGTGGCCTCGCAATAGCCTTGGGGCGCTCTTCAGTACATGTAAGACACTTCAAGGAATCGCTTTAAACCATAAGCTTTTTATTTAGCTGTTTATGAATATTCAGAGTAGACGTCAATATATTTTTCTCCATTAGCACATACATTACTCGTAAATATTTAGACAAAATAATGAGTGTTTTCAGTTTTCATATCCATACAAACTAACAATTTTATTTAGCATAATCAATTATATGCTATTTTTTATTTATAGCTAAACCGGACTAAACGTAATCAGCTCTGAAACGTTTATAAAACTCATATAATTCGCAATAAAATTTTGCATCTTGCTATTTCATTTAAAAAGCTTGCATATTCACTCAGAATACTGAACACGCAGCAAACACGTATATACTATATAATTAAATGATGAACTGATTCAGTTCAATTACAACCTAATTTTCGACAGTTTCTGGGGGAGGGGGAGGGGCTAGCGTGACACATGTGAATAGTTCAAAATGCGAGAGCGTGAGACACGTCAGCAATTTCGCGAAAACTAAGTAACAATACCACCCGATCTTCACTAACGCGTAAGCTTAAGAAAAACAAAGGGATAAAGTCAAGCGTACGTGTGACATAAGAGATGAAATAAGCATACTTTTGAGTCATAAGCAAAATTGAAGACAAAGTGACAACAAAAACGACACCTCAATCCCCTCTAATCCCTAAATTCTTTTTTACTGTTTATGCCTATACGCTAGTGAGAACCAGACTTAATGCAGTGCAATAAAAGGCACACAGAAACTACGGAGTAGTATTTAAAAAGCGCGCGGGAGAGGGGGGGGGGGTTGCTCTAAAGTGGGGGAGGGGCTAGAGTTCTTCAGCTCAACCCGTCCACCATTTTCAATAAACGTGCCCTATTTCTCCGCCGTCCCTGCCACAAGGAGTTTGCTTGACACCACTAGTTTCTACAGCTGGCGTTGAATGTCCTAGAAGCCACACAGTGCAGTTTTTTTACATCCAAATGTCATTTACTCTGCAACATCGACAGCTCGGTTTACAGACGATTTCTAAAAAAATGCAAAGCAAAAGACAATATAATGACTGTCTCAATAAGATTTGATGATGATATTAAATTCAGTGCATGGTACTCAGTGATTAATGGAGAAGATCAGTTGTCACAAAACTATTCATTCTCTAGAACAGGGTATCTAAGGATATATTTCTGATGCATTTAGTTAAAGGGGGGATTTAAGAGTGGTGACAGGGGTGACTAGTCACCCTTCTATTTTTGACCAGTAAAATCTACTTTTTTGGTCAAAGTGGATTTCAATACAGTGTCACTTAACCTTTTTTGAGACCAGCAGGTGAGAGTATAAAGAGTTTCATATGCTTTGCATTTAATAATATGAGTCTATTTTGAAACCTCGGCGACTAGCCCTACCCCAAAAATCAAAGGGGCCATAATTTTTTCTGGTTTTGACTAGAAAGTGAAACACATATAACGGGTTGAGCTTAACGGAATGAACTTTGAATTTTGAAACAAACTTTGTAGTATGTCAGTGCGAGAATTTTGAAAGGAGGAGGGGCACTAATCAAAAAATGGTACAGAAATTTTGAAATGGGGGAACTAATCAAAAATTAAAAGAACTATATATAAAAATGGGGGGGGGGGGGGGGGGTCACCGGCTCTTAATAGAGAGTTTAAGCAGCGCGACGGTAACGCTAACGGCAACGCCGCAAAACGGAATAGAATGACTTGCACGCGCAGCAATGGCGCGTATTTAAAATCAGTTAATCAGATCCGTAACGCCAGATTTAAGACGTGAAATGTTAGTTTTTCATTTTTGAAAGAAAAAAAATGCGTTTACAATTCTTTCTACGTATATATTTTCACTTAAATCAGTTAGAAATCATCTATTAATCAGTCACTGGGAAGAAGTAATCAGACGATGAAGAGTAGTGAGAAAGTACCGAGTGACACAAAAAACATATGCGAAAAAAAACCCCTAAAACCGCAAAAATAACTTTCTTGCTGATTTTCGTCGATTGTAAGAATCTAAATAACGTTTCCTATTGTCAATAAGTCTACTAGCTTGCATATTTTTATAACAAGAAAGCCAAAAACAACAAAATTTACTCGCGTTGTAATCCGACGCCAAAATCGCTTTTCTCGCGTTGCGACGAGCCGTCACGTCCGACTTGAGCATGCGCACTACACTTTATGGGTTTACCCAGCAGTTTCTTGCGCTATCTCCCGTCGCAGTTGGCGTCAGCGTCGCGCTGCTTAAACTCTCTAATGCCGCCCCTTGGATCCGCCTCGGAATGTCAGCATGTAATATCTTACCTCAAATGTTTCTGCTCTTTCGTTGCTAGACGTTGTTTGTTTGGTGACAGGCACACGTATTGGAATAATAGATACAGTCATTCGTCTTCTGAAGTCTTCAAAGATTCGTAATGATTTCCATACTTCTTTTTTACGCTTGAAGTTCTTTCGGATCTAATGAGAAATGCATCGTGAATGAGAAGTTCAGGATTTCAATATATAGAATTTGACTAATTTGTACGTGCGAGTAATAGAATTAGTGAAAATAGATAAGCTAGCATACAGTATTAAATAATTAATTTTAAATGCTTATATAGCGCAAATATCTATACATGTATAATTAAATGCGCTAATTAGTAGTTAGTAGATAGTATGCATTAGTGTAGGCCTATCAACAAGGATGGTTGTGATCTGCGTCCGCAGTCGTTCTTTTACGTCCCCCATTTAATTATACAGTAAACACACACATAAACAATAATCAAACGAGTAAATACACAAACAAACAAACAAAAAAGAGCAAACTTAACAAACAGTAAACAAATAAGAAACTCATAAACAAAATAAAAATAAAAAAGAGACAACTGACAGACCCACATACATAGACAGACAGACGAAAACTTACAAGTACAAAGGCAATCATTTCGGAAACGCAACTTACCTCAGAATTAAACAGACAGTGAAGTATAAATATAAAAAAGCCCTGTAAAGAATTAAGTTCACTTAAATGAGTCCACAAATAATTCCTGACGTGAGAAAGGAGGAGGTTTACATCTTTGGGAAAGGGTACTCCCGAATGCAAGCGATAGTCATCGATAGGAAATTTCAGAACAAATTAGACCTTGTGGATACCAGGATGAACTCGTCCCCTGCCGACCATGTCAGCAGTAAGGCTTTGTATCATGATAGTTACTTTTTGGATTTGTATAGGGAAGATATGTAATGATTCTTTAAACTTGGACATGTGGTGGCTTTATCTGCTAAATACAATCAATTTCAACAATTTGCCTAAAAAATGCTCCCAAAAAACCGGCCAAAAAAAAAAACAAAAAACAAAAAAAACACAACAGATCAATATAATTTTAGGTGCGCGCACCTCTGTTTCAAAACCTGTTTTTGTACACTTACATACCTGAAGTGAGTTGAACACTGTGAATATATACTGAAAGACCAAACTCTTTGTAGCAAAAACAAGAACACCGAACACCCACGTAATTCCAAGAAGTGGGAACAGCACTACAACTGTCTTGAATGTAGAACTAAAAAAGTAAATATCGATTAGCTAATAAACAAATTATTGCATGAATGAACGAATGAATGATAAACTTAAAATTTTATTATCAACAGGGGTGAATGAGTGAAAAAAATGAGTACAACTTACTTTATCATTTTTTTGATATGTGAGCTCTCAGATACGTGCAGCTTGCAAATCTCTTTCATCACCAACGACAAAATGAAAATGTTCACCTATGGAATAACAAAGGAAACGATACTAAATAATAGATGAAACCTATGCGGGGAGTGGTTAAGGTGGATAACGAATTCCATTTACGAGTTCGCCGCGCGGTCAGTACTGGTATATAAGGCTCGAGAACAGTAGCTGAGTATTACTAAGGACCGATATTGATTGTTTTTGTCTGTGTCCCGATTTGGTCAAAAATATAATTTCTCGGCCATGCTTTGTTTATAGCCAACGGGTTTGTCTTCTAGCCAGTTAGGATTCTTATCAATGTTGCGTTTGAATTTATTATTATTCAGTTTCTGATTTGGCCTCCTAAATACATAGACTTAAAAAAAGTGGATCTATTTTTTTCCATTTTTATACTTCCAAGCTCACTAAACAACATAGTTTTTAGCAAGCCAGTTTCGTAATCGTCATTACTTCGTATTAACTTTGAAATGAGTTAAGGTAAAATAACAAAACGAAGACAATGCCTCCAGTATTTGTATTGTTTGTAGATGCTAGGATTGTCATAGGACGTACCGAATACAAAGGGATGAAGATCATGTTTTCGAGGCTAAATATCAAATCAGTCAATATGTAACCATCGGAAAAGGGAGCCTGTTAAAGATATTAATATTTCTGGATGTGTTTTAATGACCGCTGTAAATAATTGTCTTACATGATTTCTTACCATAAGGATGATTGTCACAGGGAGAATAAACGCCAGAAGGGCGTGGTACTCTGATGATATCCAACAACTAAAATCAGAAAATTAAAAAAAATTCTCTTAAATCATAGTAATATATACTTGTCCTAAATCCATAAAACGATTCACGCTACATTAATTAATAATCACAATTTTTAATCGAGGCTAAGATTTTTCAAATGACTGAAAATGGCTGCTTTTCCAGAAAAAAAAGTATTTTTTTTCGAAATAAGTTTGGATTGCAGTTTTTGATAATGTACCTTTGGGATGTCCCATATTCGTTAAATCGACTGAGAACTGTAATTAGCACAATAACGGCGGGAGTACCTGAAAATTCGAACAATTTATAGGTTAGAGTGCACGTCATATAAGTGCAAAACAAATCTCAACCAATCAGTGCCAGATAAGATTAAGTTATACAACAAAGCCTGGTTTCCATATAATCGCAAACGATCAAGAACTGTCGCAAACGATAAAAAAAATCGATTTTGGAAACCAAAGTTTTTCGAACCTTTGATCGTTTTTGAACGATTTCGATTGCGATCACATATGGATCGAAAACGGTCGTAGGATCGAAAAACGCTGGCTCGATCGTTCTCGATTATATGGAAACCACGCTTTACTAAGAAATCACCGAGACATAAGAAAATGCAGCTTGTATTCCAATTCCTTTGTGGTATTGCGTTTATGATTTGGTGATTTCTTAGTTGCATAACTTAATCTTATCTGCCAGCGGTAAATAAATTATCAAGAATTGTTTCGGACTTACGTGGCCTGCAATCGGCCTGCACTCCATCGATTTGAAATATAATCATAGCAATGTAGTCTCCTTCGGAGCCGCATTTATTGTCACTAAAAGCGGCTGCGAAGGAGACTAATAGCAATGAGGTATGGGTGTAATGTGCATGACGCTAATTGGTTGCTTACCCCAAGAAAAGGCAACGTAATGATAGACACGTGATGTCAAGTTGAATACTTTAATGACCATAGCATACAAATGAAGACCTTCACAGAGCATCCATGCAAACGATACCAGATAGAAGTAATGCAACAGAATTGCTGTTAGCTTGCAAAGAGTCTATAGAACAAATAAGAAACATTGCTCCTTCATATGTTTATCACTGCAGGCCTGTAGCTGCGGTAAAAAATTGAAGAGGGGGGAGGGGAGGGAGAACGATAACATGTTTACAATGTAGGGTCCAAACTGATTCAAATAGGGCTGTAACAGTTATGCAATCAGTGAGTTACTGTGAAACAAATTCAACATAATGTATTGATACCATCTATAAGATAAACTAAGGAAATTATTGGGGGGTTGGTACCCTGTTCTCCACCCCTGTATATACGGGTATACATTTAACCCCTTAATGCCCCCTTAAAAGTATTACTTATCTTTACGTGACATAATAGATTTTTTAATGCGGCCTACGAACGTTCCATCCTGCATTAAGAATTGTCAACTTTCTTAAAACCTACCAAAACGCCTTATTTCGCATGCGCAAATTTCAGTTCAGAATTTTCTTAAAGTACCTACACCGACGTAAAATAGGGCGACTTAAGGTGAAAAAGAACAAATCTAATGATAAGAATGAATGAATGAATGAATGAATGAATAAACTTTATTTAAAGAAGGTTAAAAAACACTTTACAAAAGTGCGCCAGTTTAGCCTAGCTAATCTTCCACTGGGCCTTCTAGTACATAAATATATAATTGAAAATAATATATATATATATATATATAAAATTAAATATAGGTAATACTATTAAGAAAATTTATACTAGTACAAGATAATATGTCTAGCTCGCAATTATATACATATCTAAAAAATATTTAAATAATTTATTCTTAAAAATCTTGATTGTTTCGGATGACTTAATGTCCTGTGGTAAACTATTATAAAGGACTGCACCACTAAAAGAAAAGCTATTTCTTGTGATAGATAGCTTGTAGTTTGGTATCCATAGATTGCCACTTACTGAGCTTCTGGTATTACGCTTAGATACATTTGAAAGGCGTTTGAACATACTATTTATATAATCAGGGGTGAGACCATGTAAGGCCTTGTAAACCATAATAGCTATTCTAAACATTACTCTATATTAATAATATAGTAATAATAGAGAATAATAATAGAGAGTAAAATAGTCCATTTTCAAACACTCTTTTACACAGCCTCATCCTCAAAGAGATGTAATATATTCTTTTGTTTAGTAATAGCCCGCGGATAGGTGTAGTCTCTCTGTGTGAAAAAGACAATTGGATTTTTGAATATTTTACGCACAATGGAGGCTAAAGCCTGGTTTCCATTGGTTTCCATATAACCGCTCACGATTGCCGGATCGCTGAAATTACTAATGCGAGGAACGCTCACGATCGCTGTCAATTGTTTTCACGTGTTTCGATCGCTGAAAAGTGTTTCCATATAATCGCTGACGATCGCTTACATCATTTTCAGCAATCCGGCGCCGATCGTGAGCGATTATATGGAAACCAGGCTTATGGCTGTATAAAAGAGAATTGGAAACTGGACTGTTGTGCGATAAACTCTTACCCTGTCGTCGGTTTTTTCCACACCAGCCAGGAACACAGTTTGTGATATTGCAATGGATATCAATAGATTGGCATGAATCAAGTTGCGGTCAGAATGTAACCCTTTCCTGTCAGACAAAAGAAGGCAATTTGTCGTATGAGATTTTAAAAGTTTAAAAGCTTCTAAAACTAGTCAGAGGACATTCTAGAACAAGTTTTAGAGCGCGCACGGCTAGTTTTAGAAGTTACTAGTAGTAGACAAGTACAGTATACTACCAATCACTCGCGACAAATCACATCGCGTAAATCGGGCAGAAATATGTATATTATGCATCGCGTTGCTTGGAGATTTAGGATTAGCAACACCCTAAATAACGAAGGGACATAACAATGAATAAGAGATACATTAAAAAACTTACGTAAGAACGATAAGTACGCCAATAGCTGCTACGGAACCAAGTAACGATAATGAACAGCCCACGTACGTAATGAAGCTCAACACAAACTTATCCTCTTTTGAGATCTAAATCGTAGAACAACAAAATAAAGTATTAAAAACACACAAGCCCAGAAAAAAAATTGGCTAACAACATTTATGAAAAAAGGTCAAATGTATGATGTATATATGTGACCGTTTTCAAACTAGGCGTCTAGGCTTAGTAACGCGCTTGTAAAACAACCGAGGCTCTTTCTCCATCCTCTCCTTGCTGTCCTTGGTGTAAGAGAAGCATATTTAATTTCTGTGTCATAGCGATGCTGTTAGGAGTTCTGTGCAAGTCATAACAGATTGTTGCATAAGTGGTGCAGTATGAATCATTTTCTCAATAATTGTATCCGCCAAGTGCTTATCGACGTAAATGTCCTGTTTAGGGGACCTTTGTGCATATTTTCACCTTTTACGCATCTTTACGACATTTACGCATTCGTTAACATTACGCACTATACGAACCCGTAAATGTGCGTAAAAATAAAATTTCGTGCTGTGATTGTCTCCGCTAGTGCATACCGAGTTATACAGTAGCTATATATGTTTTTTTTTCAATGACTACCTTTGCGTTTTCAGATCCCATGAGAACTGCAAAGTTTGTCAAATGATTACAGCTACAAGTGGTAAAAGTATTATTAGATCGTTCAGTGACCACGTGGCAGCCATACCGCGACCATACTCCCATTCCTCTGTAAGTTCTGGAAAATAGTATAGAATAAATTTATAGCAATTTAAGAGTTATTGCATTCTTCCAGTTACAGCCAAAATCATTGTGTCACGACCCGCCGTTTCAAAACTTTGTTTCGACATTAGTATCTTCTGGGCCGTCAATCAAATTGAAAGGGCGGAGCTTGTTCTAATTGGTTTACGGTAAAAACAAACAAACAAGCAAAAAATAAACAAATTCTGATAGTAAAATCAGCTAGCGGATATTGCAAATTGCAAATAAGAAATTCTTTAGGATTTGAACCCATGACCAAGACCGTTATATTGTAGTCGTAGTCGATTGTAGTTATACTTACGATTTAGTGAAATCCCAGAAAGCACAAACGCTGTATTCGTTATCACTGAGTTCCTTAAGGTGCTTCATAGTGATGATGACGTTACTTTTGAATGGTGATCTTACATTCGGGACAACAAAAGATGAAATCACGTGACTATTAACCACGTGACTGTTGTTCGTTTCAAAGCTGAAATAGATGAAAAACATCTCCTGTGACTTTGTCATTACCAAATAGTTATTATATATCTTGCACAAAAGCGCTTAAATGTTTTTCTAGGGGTTATTCTCGGGCCGTTTATTAAAACCTTTCTATTTTGCAATTCATGGTGCATTATTGTGCCCAACCACTTTCCTCGGCATCTTGCAAAGAAAGTAGTTACTAAAACTAACAAGATAGGACTTGTATGTGAGAAAATGACGCAATCAAAAACTTCCCAGTAGCCTTTGCGCCTTCCAACGTGACCCTGCACAGTTTAGGAATGATTTATCTGGAAGGCAATGAGTAAATACTTACACTTCTGTTGGTAATTTGTCTTTTAAGTTGAGATAAAGTGCACTAACAGCATGGTATTCTATATAACAAGAATAAGAATTTATCTTGAAAGTAGAGCCAACATGTTGCCATCAGCAATTTAATCATTATCATCTTGCTTATAATCATTGTCACAGTCACCAACGCCATTGTCATTTATTTAAAAGAAACCAAAAATCATTAATACCATAATCGTCATCATCACCACCATCGCCATCATATCCATTATCATCATCATCAACAATTACCATCACCATTGTCATCATCATACTATCATCATCTCCATCGTCATCCCCATTATCATCGCCATTGTCTTCATAACCAGCATCAATAGCCAAAGCCGCTCTACTTACCAATACCTTGGTTGTCAAACATTCCTTTGGGTAGCTCGATGACATCACTCACATTTTTCCAATTTAATGTCTGAAAGGCATTGGTGGAATAATTGGGGAAACGGAATGGCGGTTTTATGCGAGTCACTTCCATATCTATAAAGGAATTAATGTTTTTTTAATTTTTCACAAAATATCCGGTAATTTGCTATGAAACCACGTTTTTTTCGGGGATAGAATCTCCAACTCCAAAAAAAGTTCGACAAAATTTGCTTCTGGTTTTCAGATGTAATTTGTGTTCATTTGAATAGATAATAGTAAATACCAGATACTGCATTCGAAGACTGAAATGCATTGTTGACAATAAAATTTCGGTCTTTGCAAATTTCGGTATTAAGTATGCGGTATTAGGAAATTAACATCCAAGGACAATCTTTTTAAAAATAGGTATATATATATATATATATACTTACGCATGTGATTATTAGTCGCTGACACAGTCTCATTGGTTTTTGAAGCGACATATCGGCCAATATCGTCTAAGATGTTTAACACATCGAATGGATTGAACCAATTAGATGAGTTGCGCTGTGCCTCAAACGTTGCAAAGATTTCATCGGTATTATTTATTGCGATCTGAAAAAAGAGCAAATGATTCAGAAACTCAAATAGAATGCATTAGTTTTCCTTATGGAGGAGAAAAAAGAATGGAGAAGATAAGATAAGGGAATGAAAGGGAAGGGAATGAAAGGGAAGAGAAGAGAAGGGAAGGGAAGGGAATGAAAGGGAAGGGAATGAAAGGGAAGGGAAGGGAAGGGAGAGGGGAATATCACCATTGATATCGTTAAGGTAGAGGCAAAGAAGTTACACGTACCTTGATAATTTCATCAACGTTGTTAGAATATTTCGCCAAGTATTTCTTCCATACATTAGACTCGTTCTTGAAACATCGTATCTGCATAAATACAAACAAAAAAGGTCCAGTAAAATTATCTTCATAAAACTAATTTTGAAAATATATCAAATATCTTAAGTGACACTTCTTACCATTGATGACAAAGAACCACGTTTGCACTGAGACTTGCCTGGTCCTAGTTGGAGGAATAAAAGTGTGTTTCTCATAAACCCGTGAAACGACTAATACTAGCTATGTTAAAAATTGAGAATTACTAAAAAAAAGTTGTTACAGCGGTTGTTACCATTAGAGTCATGTTATGATTACCTCTTGGGGTGCTAGCGTATGGAACTGTTGTAGGAGAACTAGTATCGGTTGAAGAACCACCAGTTGAAGTGGATGCTGCAAACACAAAAGGGTCAGTTACATTGCAAGAAAAAAACCAGAACAAAATAGGACTGGACAAAACAGAACAAAACAAAACAAAAAATCATTCTGCAGCCTCCCGACATTGGACGTTTTTTTGCAATAGGTGTATATAATGTTAGAAATATTGTGACTTTGACTTGGAAAATTGCAAGTACCTGGTTGGCTTGATTGCGTGGTTGTCTGATATTCTGTGGTCGTTCCTCTCTCGGTAGTTGTACCTACAGCAATATATATATATATAAATATATATCATATAGACACCCCTTTGCAGAAATTTTGAACCCCTCGAAATATATCGTTTGCATTGCGGGTAATTGTTTGGAGTGCTACGTTTACGTTAACCTTTACGCAAATGCATACAACAAGTGCATAAGATATATATAGCGCCTGTTGTTGCTGAGTTCATATAGCTATTTCAAATAACTTTGTCATCACCAAAAGGCAATAATAGGTCATCCCAAGACTGCTAGGAACTATGGGTATAAATATTACTGTCATAATTAATGCACCAGTTGACAAGAAATCCACGCCATTTAGTTTCTTTTTTCTGTTCGATAGATTAAAAGGTCAATATTCATCTGTTTGACTGTCCAAGATGCCATTCTACATTCTTTCATGACTTTTACCCATCATTCCTAGTGGTCTTGGAATGACCTATTGCATTTAGCTGATGCGACGTTATTTGAATTAGCTAGATAACGCCAGAAACGACTACCGACAATGCATTCGATATATGTGAAGGGGGGTATACAATTATGACAATACGACATCATAATTTTAACAGTTCCCAGTTTTTCATTACTTAGGCTAAGCTTCAATTGTAGATAAATTAACAAAAGAATCAAGACAAAACCATTGGTATTTATGTTATTGTTTTTGCACTGGTGCATTCCCATGCGGATGTCAGCTTCATATGAAAGAGGATATCACATACTATCGAGGCTTAGTATGAGCCATGAAGAACACGAAACTGGACTATTGTACAAATAAATGGGGGGCATTATGAAAGCGTTCTTTTTGCAATTGTTGAAATTTGAGTTGTTTTAAGTTTTTTCCTTATTTGTACTTTTTTCACCATCCCTTGTGCAATGGTTTGTCCCTTCCGTACCAGTCAGAGATTCTCAGGAAAGTCACCCGTGGAGGGGGACTCCCATATATCGTAGAGTACCTTAGTGGGGGATAATCATAGGAATTTTCGACTGAAAATGTCACTAAAATATACAGAAGTCTTTCGACGATGGGCGTGGAACATACGATTTTAACCTCTAAAAGTATAATTTTTAGTCAAAAAGCCCTTTGGACACCCCAAAAGATACCAGATCCCTGAGTTTTTGTAGCTGAAAGATGCGACGATTATCCGCACCTCACCCTAATAAATCTCTAAAACAAAACAATACAATTTCAGATGCTGCCATTACCTGTTGGTGCATCGTCACAATGTGTGGTATCCTTGTCGTAGATTTGGTTGGTAGGGCAGGTATAATGAAGCTTTTCGTAAGGATCCATGGTACACAAATAAAACTTACGAATGTTTAACGGATCAGGGAAATATCCATCGCTAGTGCAGTTGAAACCTGTAGATATTAGGGAAGGAAAAACGATGAATATTTAATATATAGATTAATAAATATAATGGTCAGATAGACCTTAGTTAATAGAAAGAATATTTCACTCTATTAACTATGGATAGACCTATGATTTCAAATCTAAAGGACAAAACGATAGAATGTTCAATCTGTTGGAAATTAAAAAAAGAAAAAAAACATTTCTATTGTTTGAATCTATCGGGGAGAACAATAGACGGTTTTCATTATGGCTACTACCAGAAGGCTTTGCTTATTTTCTTTTGTAGCGCATTGATCAACAAAAATTTTTCTGTTAGTAGATCTCCAAAGGGATTAAGAGTTTGAATATGAAAGAGAATTTGCAAGGAATGTTGGTAATCGCCTATTGCAAAGGTTCTATCATATATGCTTTGAAATGATAAATTATTTGATTATTATTAGATTATGAATGAATAAAGGTACAGATGAACTGTCTAGATGTCGAATCAGTGGCTGAATTTTTGAAGGCGAGTTGATAAACAGTTAAATAAATGAATATATATGTAATTCACTGCATATTTAATAAATTGAGCTTAAATGAATGGGTTGATGAATGAATTGAAGGAATAAATATATAAAACCGGAATGAATAGATTAGTAAATACTAGTGACTCTTGACTGAGTATCAAAATTTGCAGATTGAATAAAAAAACAAGCCAGAGTGAAAAATATACTGCAAGAAAAATAAAAATTATAACAACTAGAAAAATAAAGTTGCGGACTGAAATATGAGAAAAAGGATTAAAACCAACACAAAAGCATTATCAAAATGTTTTTTGTAAAAAATTCTTAATTAAAATTAATCTGTCATTTCATCTTTTTTGGAATAACCTTATCAATAATTCAAAAAAATTAGATAATAAAACGTCGTCGTCGCACTGAAAAACTTGACATGCCTGGTGTTTATATAATCGAGAACGATCGCAAGCGGTTGAAAAAAAATCAATCATAGTGAAACCAACGTTTTTCAAACCTAGGAGCGTTTTCGATCCATATATGATCGCCAAGAATTCGTTCAAAAACGGTCGTAGGATCAAAAATTTTTGGTTTCCCCAAAATCGAATTTTTTTCGATCGTTTGCGATTATATGTCAACCAGACTTTAATCACTCTTGTATACACTAGACGTGTTTTGATTTAGTTTCACATGCTGTGCTGTGTTTTACCTCTTGTAAACTAGTGCGGAAACTGCACAGCGAGACAGCCTATCGCAGTTTATAAATAGAAACATAATGGTATCGTGTAAATCCTGCTTTGAAGTCACAGTTGTTACAATAATTGCTGCACGTCCGTGCAAATAGGCGATCTGCATTATGGCGTCAATTTACTACCACTTCCAGCATTCTTTGCGAATTCTTTGTCATATTCAAATTCTTAATCCCTATGGAGATTAATAAAGCAATTTGCACTAATTGCGATACAACAGAAAGTCTGCAAAGCATTCTGGTAAAGGTAGTGTTCTACGTCATTGTGGAAATCGTCTGTTGGTGCACATCATCATCGAGTTATATATATTTATATAACAGTGACTGTGGAAACATTCGGAGATTGAACGAATTACCGAACGCGCCGCAGATCGTGAAGAGTTGTAAAAATTGTTCAAAATGTTTGAACTTTTTATTGTAAATTTGTACCCGTTTCAGCACCGAGTCAGCATCGAATCGAAGACCTTGGATTAATTCTAGCGCCCTCTTTTCCGTCGATTTTTCTTTTTTTTTATTGCTCAGTTGGTGACTTTGGCCAAAATACTAAGAACTATTATTTCAGAACAGTACAGAATAAAGATTGAACGTTTTGAGTACATATTGAGTAAATGTTGGTTAAAAGACAATAAAGCATGAGTTTACACATTAAAAAAAAAAAAAAAACTTTGTGATTTTGGGATGGGGGATGAGGTGCGGAGGGGTGGGGGATTATAGTGCCCCCCATGGCTGTTACTGTTCCGCCGCCCCTGAAGTATTGACCATTTTCATTTATAGTTTATGCCTAATCTTTTTTGTCCAAAGTCCAACTAACTTCCAACTGGAGTAAATTTACAGTAACCCAAACGATATTCAACAGTCACTAGGTCTTAAATGAAGTCATGTTTAAGTAATAATATATTTATCTTCAAGTATAAATTTACCATTGTTAAACCCATGCCTTGCAGAATTATTAATATTAAATTTTGGGAAAATATGATGCGTGCACTCGCGATCATTATAACTATTTTGGGACTTCAATTTATTGATTTTACTATTCAACAAGAATTGTATCTCCAAATCGTTTTCAGATAGACTGAAAACAAAAATTCCAGCGGAATAAAAAAAGATAAGTAATAAAACATACTCAGATGCATGCTGGTGGAACGAAGGAAAGCGGCAGTTTATACACGTATTGAAATTATACCAAACGAAATCTATCCAAGCAGAAGTCCAATGCAACTAATCTACGAATGAGTGACATTTTCGAAAATTTTTTCAAAATTTTCGAAACTGAAGAAATAAGGAAATAAGCTTGGTGACTCTCTTGTCGTGATTATAAGACTTTCATTCCTCAAAGGGAATTTTGTACACTTATCTAAATGTAAAGCTTGTGTCTGTATGGTTGCATAGTGCTTTGGTTGGAAGTATGCATGTTTGGAATGGATGTGAATTAAATTGGTGTCGCTGATCCTGGGGGGAACACCGGGAATAAACGATATCGGGGATGCTCGTCGGAATTTTTCAAAAAATACCCCTAAAAGAACCCGACGTTTTTCAAAAGGGCGTGGCTTCGCAAATTTTTCATCTCTAAAAGATACAAAAATCATGAGTTTCAGTGGCTTTCAACCCCTAAAAGATACCAAAAAGTGAGAATTTGGCAAATTTCATATTTTAAACCCTAAAAGATACCAAATCGCTGATTTTTACTCCTAAAAGATACGACGGGCATCCCCGATCGTTTACCATCGGAGTTCCCCCCGGATATTTCTTAGGAATAGAAACCCAAATTATGGTATAGGTAGACCAAACACAGAAAAACTATGGGGGTGTTGACATGAGACTAGGATGATCCTAGCGCTAGGATCTTCCTATCAGGCGAATAATACTAGCTGCATACATTTACTGCATTGTGTTTACATGGACATTTGTACTTTTCGTTCGGGTACTAGAATCTTCCTAGTACTAGGATCATCCTGTCTGACAGATAGGAAGATCCTAGTACTAGGGTTGTGTCTGACACTAGCTAAACACATGTAAACGAAAAAGTAGAGAAAACCCGCCTAATAGGGCCAAGGAATATCTATCTTAAGATTCCTGTAGAGTGAGTTTCAGTAATTTCGCTTCGTTCCTCTCGCATGTAAACTAAACAAAAATGCTTGTTCGCCTACTAGGAAGATACTAGTGCTAGGATCTTTCTAATTCCATGTGAACACCGCCTATGAAATAAAAACAAACTAAATACTAACAAATAGTAACTATTTAGTCACTATTTCTCATTAGCACTTAACAGCCAGAACACAATACCAAGACAAAAGAAATAGTAATAAAGCATAAGGTGGCCATGTAGCCAGCCATAGGCAGCCATAGCGGAAATGGAATTTTAAATTTAGTACTGGAAAAAGTCGTCTTCAGTTTCCATATAAACTCTAACACATGATATTGTACTAATGTCAGCATGTTCAGACCTATCGCTGAAAATGCGAGTCTGGATACTGAATATAAATTGTTTCCAGTCCCAACTATCAACATTCCATTTCCGCAATGAAAGGTTATCAGCTACAAAGTCCATCAAAAGAATATTAAATGCACTATTCGTTGTTTATCTAAATAATAGAGGCAACAAGTCTATTCGGATTATTCTTTTGTCTTTTTTCGAATTGTCCAATGGTTCTAGCTTCGCATTGAAATAGCTTTATGAACAATTGTTCAATATCTCATTTGAGCATTCTCTTTTTTTTCTGCTTGTAAGAGTCGAGAGCTGGGCTCGCTTAACGCGCGTTGTGCATATGGGAATGTCTCGTTTAAAGTTTCTCGCCTACTTACTGCTGGAGTCAAGAGCTGAGCCCACTTCTTTTCGGCGTTATGTCCGCCATAATTGATTTGCAGTTTTTGAGAATGTTTTGGATTATAAAACCCGACAAGATAAATAACGACTTTTAACATTTCGTAAAATCGATCCATATGTCTTGTATCGAACCATATGTTTTCATTCTATGTTTTAAAATTGAATTCAAGATAGCACTTACGATAAACTCCGTAAGAAAACCTTGCTGGAACCAATATACAATATGAAATACATTGAGTTTTTTGGATATGAAAAGAAAATGATCGCTACGACCGCTACAACCGCTGAAAAATTGAAAAAAATTCCATTTTTTCGTGTTTTTCCTGGAAAAAAAACTACGTGTTTAGTTGTGTCAGTGATCAATTGCGCAACTCGATCGATCGCTGAGATAGAATTCGAACGATCCCAGCGATCGTTGCGATTATATGGAAACCAGACTTAATGCAACATCTAGCTACCTATAGTTTTCTTCATTTCGCAGGAGTGATACGGTTTAGGTCATGATAATTACTAGAAACGATTATATAATCAATTTACCTGATATCATTCCAGCGAATTGACCCAGAACCTATGATAACAAAATAACAAATGTAGTCAAAGATCATTGCTTCAAAATGATGATGAACTCAACACCGTCGTCCTAAACATCCTTAGACCATGGCTCGACTATGCCGGATAAATTTGAAAACGTAACTTTTGTTCCGATACCGTGACAAAAATTGCTCGTTTAACAATAGAATTAGCATAAAATTGTTTCGGATTCATGCGTTTTAGTGTGGACGGAAGGCCTAACCGGATAAATAAAGCTGCGTTTTCAAATTTATCCGGGTTAGATTGGACGTAGTCTTAGACTTACCTGTAGTACAACTAGAATCAACATCTTTACCAACATTATTATTTTTTGATATTTTTCTTCAATTGCAAATTGTTCTTGGTAACTTTGCAATAGTTCGTGTTGTTATTTTGTCAACAGAAAAATATCAAAAGGATATATATTTTCCTTTCTCTGCTAACACGTTGTGTTTTCAGCACAGTACAGTTTTAAAATTTGTACCTCTTACGTTTGAAGAATCGAGCTTGTTATTGTTTTATATGTCACAATGAGAAATATGTTGCCCTTATAAAGTACCAATAGCCGGTGTTGTTAAAGTTGGAAAATTTGTACGTTGTGTTCTTTATTGATTTCTCTCAAAGTGAAATATATGTTTTTTTCCGCAGTACTACCAAAGGATCGACATAGCTTCAAAATATATACTTGATATGGTTATGTCCTTATGAAGGTAGTAGCTCAAAGAATTGTTGTTGTAGTCACTGGAATTGATGGATCTCAACGTGAAGTTTTCCACAGCGCCACAGGTTAGTCCTGTGTGTTACTAAATTAAAAGTAGCGACAATATCTTTGACAGAAATATCATTAGTATACCCTGACTCCTGAAGAGATCAACAGAAGAGATCAACAGATGAACTGCGTTTTCCACGGAGCACTTTGTATCAAGATTTCGGCCCTGTGCTATCCCAGTGACAGAAGTTGAAATCAAAGTTCGATATATTTTACCGATATACACCACAAATCCTCCCAATATATATTTTCTTACAGTTAGAAACGATAAGAGTGCCTCTTTTTAGTCCGATTTGTCTTTCCACGATTTATTCCAATGAAACTTGTCCGATCATCACCAATTCCAAAGCTGATTTCGAGGAATCTCAGTGTACAAACTTTTCCTTAAGTTTTATGGTCGCACTGCTGGCTTATTGCGTTTTTCTTCAATTTATATTGGAGATTTCAACTCTAAAGACCACCAATGACCATCACACATTCGAGAACATCAGAACTGAAACATCAATGCGAAGTGTTTTTTTCCACAATACCACTGTTCCGGCGTACTCTGTCGTTCAGTACGGAACAATAGAACCGTTATCTTTTATATCAGCCTCTTATCAAAAATATAATCTTATAGTTTTCGACTATCGACAATCCAACTCTGATGTACTCATCACGATATCCAAATTGCTATTGTCTTGTTTTATTGGCACGAAGCCCTAACAACTGGCCTTTAAATGTCTCCAGGGCATGTGTAACGCGGTCGTAGGGTCAGCATTTCTGTCAACTGAGGTCCGATTGTTGAATTCATATATATTTACGTCGGGCTACAATAAACCATCGCTAATCTCTATTTTGTTTGGGTTTGGATAATCCTGATGTAATCCGTCTGAAGTTTCTTTGGTCCCATGACAAGTGAATAATCCGTATCTGTAAATAGAAAGTGATTTGTGAATGTTTTGGATTAGCCCGATTTAAATGAATTAGTTGTTAGAGAGTAGAGGGGGTGTTTGAGGGTGAGTTAAAGGGTAATCAAGTGATAAGATTGTGTACTAATATGGAACCTCAGTTCCGTTAAACGCCTTGTTCTTTTATGTGCACTGGATTAAACCACGGAGGAAATAGAATAGGCCAAAAGTCGTGAGTTGGTAGGAAACGGAAAGTAACATCATTAAAATGCGTGATGTGGTTATACAGCAATTTCAATTGTCATTGTCATAGTTTTAACCTGCAAAGCACACTGGGTATTTTGATTTCACCTTTTCAAATCTTCAGCTAGAGATAAAATTTTTACTTTAAAACTAAAAACGATTTCATTTAAGAAATATCTTTATTTTGGGGTTGTTAGTATTTCTCCTCGGCTGCTTAATGTTACCAATGATAGGAGTTTATTTTCTTTCTTTTCCTCTGAATGTCAGCTAGCTAAAATCAAGGAAGTATGCCAAAAATAAATCGTGCGAGAAAAAAAAATATGGAACAACAAATCTTGCAAGGAAGAAGCTCCCTTGTAGAAAAAGGTTAATTCAACTACATTTAAAACCCGCCTATAAGAACAGGTGTTAAGAATACTCGGGCTGAGGTTTGGTCAATGAAAACCATATAAATAAAAACACAATCAGCCTGGACAAGAAAACTGTTCTTATGAAATATGGCTGCCGCTTTAGGGTTGTCTATCGTCAGAACTACTGCCAGGCCTTCCAGCAGTGTCCTATCATTCATTACCGAATTGATAAAACTGTTGATCTCGTACATTTATTTCATCTGCTGGTAGTGTGTGTTATGTATTTAACAATAAAACTGACTGTTCTTATAAAATATGGCTGCCGCTTTAGGGTTGTCTACCGTCAGAACTACTGCCCTTTCAGCAGTGCCTATCATTTATTACCGAATTGATAAAACTGTTGTTCTCGTACATAGACTGATTTTATCTGCTAGTATTGTATGCTATGTATTTAACAATAAAACTGACTGTTCTTATGAAATATGGATGCCGCTTTAGGGTTGTCTATCGTCAGAACTACTGCCCTTTCCGCAATATCTATCTGTTCCATCCATTACCGAATCGATGAACTGTTGTACATAGGTATACTATGTATTGTTTTAAACAAATTTGAAAACACCTTAAGTACATTTTTAAGCGGATGTAGCAGTAAACACCCATTAAGCCTGGTTTCCATATGATCGAGAAAGATATCGATCGAGAACTGTCGCAAGCGATTGAAAAAAAATCGATTATAGGGAAAGCAACGTTTTTCGATTCTACGAGCGTTTTCGATCCATACACGATCGCAATCGAAATCGTTTAAAAACGGTCGTAGGATGCATGGAAAAACTTTGGTTTCCACAAAATCGAATTTTTTGTATCGTTTAAGACCGTTCTCGATCGTTTGCGAGAGAGAGAGCTAGATAAAATTTAGTTATCCACTAAGAATTCACCGATATATAAACACAATAGTCAACACCACAAATAAATTGAAATTAAAGTTGTCTTTGCTTATGCCTCGGGGAATTCTTAGTTAGTACAATACTAAATCTTAACTGTTAAAAATGGTTTCACACTAATGCAGCGTGCACTCTATATAGAACCCAATCAGCCTGAATTTCAAAAGCCAGTGTCTTGTAAGCTGTTGTTTACTGCGGTATAACAAATACCTGCACGAGAAGACAGAGACAAACAATCCCGAGCTACAAGACCACAAGTTCCCCATCCCATATACCTCCATTGGCCTGGGTTTGATATACACGTATGTTGTTCGTGATATGAATACGTTTTCCAGGTGGGTCAAACAAATTACTTTCAAACCGAGAAAAGTAGTACCACGTGAACAGAGTTGTGAGCACAGCTAAAGGTCGGAATAGCGTAAATTGTATAAAAAATATGTTAAATCATTTTCGAAAATTATGTCAGGACTTTGATTAAAAAATTAAAGTTGTCACCTGATGGATATTTTCAAGTTTCAGATCTGTTTGTTTACTTGTTTGTGTGTTTTTAGAGTTTTTTCCTTGCGAGCAGAGTAAGGATAAAAAAGCCTCTTCTCGCAATGCAAGTTATTGTCAGTTTCTTAACTCATTTGTACGCTTGTTTATAGTTTATTCAATTTCTTGTTAGTTTACTTCCTTGCTTGTTATATAGTGAACTTGTTTTTTGTCTGCATTTGTTTGTTGCTTGCTTTGTTTTCACGTTTTACTTAATGGTCTGTTGGCTTACTCAGTACTTAATGTATATTCTCTCGCTATTTTTACATGCTTGTTTGTCTTTTGCTTTGTTTCCGAGACGATTTACCTATCTTTCATTCTTGAAGGGGTCTGTTCCTGTGTGTGGCCTGTGTGGCTTTCCGTCACATGCTAGCCACAAATTGACTGTGGTCACTTTTTTGACCTGACCGTTCCACCTTTACGTGGGAAACTAGCCTCGATGCGTGTTATGGATCCAATTATTTACAAAACATGATGTTTTTGCAACTATAGAACCGGGGATACAATTTTATTTTTGTACCATTGAATTTTGTCAGTTCATCCTATTAGAATCTACCTTTTAACAAAATCCCAGAAAATAAATTAAACATTGTTAAAAATATGCTTTAGGGACAACATCTTTATGATAAACTAGTGATTTCTTTTGCCTTTTTTTTATTAACAAATGCGTACATTTTCCTTTAGCGTGGTTTTTGATATGAACCCTCAAACACTGTAGTTTGGGTTGCCTGTGTCCAAACAAAATCTGACCGAGGGGGGTGAGGGGACGGTCCCTACTCCACAGAAAACCCGCCAAAAAGTTTAATTGGCGGCCCTCAGTGATCTGTGATTTAATTCTCTTCTTTCACATCCCCATAATACTTTCTGATTCTCATGGGGGGTAATTATTGTCGTTGAAATCATTTGTATTTGAATGTTGAATTGATTTTGTTTGCATCACAAAACCTACTCCTCAAGCAAAAGGCGTTATGGTTTGTGCGGTCCCATCGGTCGTTATAACTATTCCCTTAGTTGCTGTATTGTTAGTATTTACACACTATTAGTTATATGGCGTAGTCCAAAGTAATATTAAAGCCAAATATATTGAGCAGAAATATAACATTTCATTAGAAAACAGTTAACAACCTACTGGGAAATGTCAGGCTGAAATGGTTGTTATCAAGAGAGTATAAGATAAGCGAGCTTATCCCCGGACCCTATCAGAGGCTCTTCTCGTCGTACTATTTTTAAAAACTTGTTACCAATCTCCGCACATTTGCGCGGATTAATTCATTGTGACATTTTCTTGTGAAATGTGGTCTCAAACTGTTAATGATGCTTATAGCTGAAGAATAATTTCAATAAAACGTATTTGGCTCCAACTAGATCCAGTCCCCTGCGCAATATGAAATCGGCTAATTGCAGTTCAAAAACAGGTGATTTCAATAACAATAGCTACCACCCAAAATCAGAGGGTATTCTTGGGATGTGAAAGCAAAGAAAGTAATTAAAAAACAAACAATGTAGAAATACACATCATACTGTCCGGAAATTATCTGATGCAAAGCGGTTCCACGCTGGGGACCAAGTTTGTAAAGAGTGCCTAAAAGTTTGTTTTATGATAGGTTCTAGTACTTTTGCGAATATCATGTAGGCTTTCGTTCCATGATGCCTCAATAAATTCTGTTGTTTTTTAGTCCAGTTTAGTTAAAAATCAAATCAAATCAAATAATAATAATAATCATAGATATACGGATGCACCTTTATAAAAAAACATTGTCGGTGAGAATGACGGACGACTGAAAAGATCATCTATGGGTAATGTTTTTTTAATGAATAGTTACAGAAGATACACATACCATTTTATCGACCATCAGAGATCTTCAACTTGAGGAAATGATGCTGATTTGAATAAAATTACTGTTTATTTCTTATCATTATTGGAAGCCTACAATACCTTTCGGTCGTGAAATCTACATCCGTAGCCGGTCGGTATTCCCTTATTTTCCCCGCGACTAACGTTTTTTAAATAGGTATATAGAGAGTGTTTTTGTTATTCAATAAATCATTCAATTATTAATCAATTGGCTGTCAATCAATCAATGATCAATCGATTGATCAATCAATCAATAATCTATTCAATAAATCCAACTATACTAATCGAACTGTCCAATGAACAAACAAACAAACAAAAGTTTCCTTTTTAAGAAGAAACAATAGTCAAAATTATTCATAATTTTCATTTTACACTACAAAATCATTGAAATCAACATCAACACAATCAAAATCATTGAAATCAACATCAACACAATCAAAATAAATGTAATCACAATCAAAATCAACGCAATCAAAATCAACACAGCTAAAATCAACACAATTAAAATTAACACAATCAAAATCAACGCAATTCAAAATCAGCGCAATTCAAAACCAACACAATCAAAATCAGTGAAACCAAAACCGACACAATAATATTCGATCATTTCTAAGTCAGGTACACTATAACATATGACAATTTTCCCTCTGAAACAAACTTGACAGAGTTAAAAATAATCATATCCACTTCCTGTCTTGAGCTATAGCAAGGACGATATGTCTTCGTTGTTTCCTGAAAGCAATTGCACAGTTATGTTGGTCTGATTAGTCGGTCGGTCTGTTTGTCTAGCTGTCGGTTAACATTACTTAAATGGAACAAAATGGGAGGGAAAACGTGATTTCTCTGTAAAGTGCTATTTGTGAATGTCACTGATTCGTCACAGATACTGGAGACATTTCGCAATCAGTTTGCTTTAGTTTTGAGAACGGACGGACTTGGGTTACTAATTGCACACTTACATTATAATTTAATTTTATCAGTTCAACCTTTCATTCAACCATTTAATTTTATCAGTACATGTGGGATTGTGTAAATGAATGCAGGATAAGGCTGCTTTATATTAATGTCAATTAGATGTTTAATGCTCACCAATTGTTACTGGTGATTCGCTCATTTACTTGCAAATATATGTATTTAGCATATTCGGTATTCATTCATTCATCGGCATTTTTTTCATTCATTCATTCATTCATTCATTCATTCATTCATTTATTCATTCATTCATTCATTCATTTATTCATTCATTCATTCATCCATCCGTCCGTGCGTCCGTCCGTCCGTCCGTCCGTCCATTCATTCATTCATTCATTCATTTGTTCATTCATTCATCTGTCCATCCATCAATCCATCCATCCATCCATCCATCCATCCATTCATTCATTCATTCATTCATCCATCCATCCATCCGTCCGTCCGTCCGTCCATTCATTCATTCATTCATTCATTCATTCATTTCATTCATTCAATCTTGGAACGATGAGCCATAATCATTTAAGGAATGATCTACATCAAGTCGCTTTTAAAATTTCTTTGAAGAAGGTATTTTTACGAATCCTGCATGTGCTATTTTTACCGTGATATATCTATATACCACCGTATATAGCTGAACAAAGTACCATTAGTTCAAAACTACTTTGGAACGCGCCATGCAGTTGAGCAATACTCAAGTGGATTAAAATTTAAATTACGATGTTATAAGGAAAGGAAATACCTGAAGCACTATAGTTAATGCATTAAATATACCATTTTGGGAAGTAAATAGCAAATAGAATATAATGTTCAGAAATTGTAAAGGGGAATAAAAATTGCATATTAGCTCTCGTAGAGAAGAGAAGAGAAGAGAAGAGAAGAGAAGAGAAGAGAAGAGAAGAGAAGAGAAGAGAAGAGAAGAGAAGAGAAGAGAAGAGAAGAGAAGAGAAGAGAAGAGAAGAGAAGAGAAGAGAAGAGCGGTTTTTCGTGAATTGCACACAATCATCTAGGTGATCTACATTTATTTCCGACTGTCTTCACTAACATAAACAATGCCAACGTGCCTCCAAGGAAATGATTTCAGTCTTGACAATTGATTTTAAAATGATGAACGGCCTCTCTTGAAAGTCAAAACTAACCTAAACAGTCCGCCTTAATTCAAGTAAAATATTCAAAACAAACACGTCTTTTCTGATATTAGTTCAGTTGGGAAAATAAGACAGAAAAATTGTCTTTTCACAAGCAAGAATAGAGCAAAAGTACTGACAGCATATAACATACACAAAGATTAACAAGAAATGCAAATAAAGAAATAAACGAATATATTACTTTTGTTACTTTATTAGCTTTCTATGATTCTTTGAACGGGAAAATGAAGTTTTACAAAAAGTTTAAATATTCCAACTTTAATCCAATAAAGTTAAATTGGAAAAGTAAAAAAAAGTGGCAGTAATCATGCGTATATCGTTCTAATTTTTTCTAAATAATAATTAATATTGATAATTCAATTTTATCATTGGAATGAAAAATGAGCAACATGAAATTAAAGTAAAACGTAAAAAAAAGGATTTGGAATCTCACGCTCCGCGGACCATTCAGTTTGAGCGACCACACTCAATTCAATGACACGCGAGATTGCAAATATTTGTTTAAAATGTGATTACGATCATGAATTTTCTTGTTTTTTCCACATATATTATTATTTTTTGTAGGAAATAATATTAAGGCATACCTTTATATATAATTTGAGCTTAAGTGTTGAGGCATAGTTCGCTTGAGACCCCTTTCAGCTCAAAAAGAGTTAATTAAATTGGACGTCAAAATGAGTCTGAAAGTATACGTCGCATTAACATTGAAATATTCAAAAATAGGAACATTTTCTTTGAGGCTTGAATAAAATTGAATTTCATTTAACCAAAAATCAGAAATAACAAAACATTAAAACTGAAACTGAAAAAAACATTTTTGACAGTTTCAAATTATTTTTCCTAGCAGCAATTGTAATGTTTAGGATATGATTAAATTTAAAATTAAATGCCAGAATTTGTAAATAAATTAAATATATTGGAATCAAATGGATACACAGCAATACATTTATTCTAAACAAACAATTAAACAAACAGAACAAAACTAAAACAGAACAAATATATGGTACATCTGTACCATACAGAAAAGAACCTTTTTCCTTATCTGTCCTTGTTGTTTTTCTTTCCACTTAAAATGTTGTTCCTTATCTTAGTCTTTGATCACCATTTTCTGACTAACTAAAAAATATATATAGTCTATGACGTTACTGTCGCTTAGCAACTGTCACATTTAAGTATCAAAAAAGAACTAAATCATTGCTAGGCTTGTGCTAAATTGTGGTCAAAATGAAGTCTTTAGCAGCATGCTTAGGTCAATAAATATTCTGAAGTATTGATTTAGGAATAAAGAAGCTTGGTGTGCAAAATCGATGGACAGAATTAAGTGGATTGAAATTATGCTTTTCCTTTTCGAGTTAAAGATTTTTGAAACAAGGTTTTTGTGCTTATTTGTATTTCTCGGTAATTAATTTTCAGTTGTAAACCCATTCCGCTTTCATTTCAAATCCAGTTCAATTCCACTTTCTCACTTTTTCTCCATAAGACCATTCAATTTTGTATTCATTCACTGGCTTGTTCACTTATTCTCAGTATTTTATTCCATGTATCTACTTACTTTCTCCATTTGTTGTTTAATTTCTCTCATTTCTTTATTTTAAAACGCTTGATATTTCTACCACCAATATCCATTTTTTCGTTCAATCAAAGTTTTACATCCACCAAATTGCATTTGCGATTTTTCTGTAACGTGATCGTTGATTCAATGTCAATGAATTGGTGTTTCGTAAATTGCGATAATCGCCAATTTTTGGGGGATAAAAGGATTTTTTAAACACTAAAACACAATCAAAGAATTAGTATTTGCTGGTATGAGCAGAGCTTTAAAGATACTAGGTAAAACCATAAAAAGCTTATGAATTAATGAGGCTTATCAATATGACAAATTTATATTGCTACCACAACTTTAACAAATGGGAG
This sequence comes from Diadumene lineata, assembly GCA_918843875.1. Taxonomy (NCBI): domain Eukaryota; kingdom Metazoa; phylum Cnidaria; class Anthozoa; order Actiniaria; family Diadumenidae; genus Diadumene; species Diadumene lineata. Next base: position 7,991,021 of record OU974084.1, read on the forward strand.
GGAGCGAGGACTGAGAATAGAAATGATTTAAAAGACACAAAAAAAAACGTCAATAACAAAACGGAAACATGGATATCAAAAAACGTTGGATAAACGAACAACTGAAGTAAAAAAAAAACATGAAAAATTTGAAAAAAAACTAAAAAAAAAAACTTCGAATTTTGATATTGTAAATATTTTTAGGACCGACAAAAATGATATAGAGAGAAAACAAAATAAATAATGAAAGGCACGAAAGGAGAATAAAATAAAATATTCTGCATATAAAAAGAAATTAGACAAAAAAAAAACTAAATGTGAAGAGAAACTGAGAAAAACTGCAAAGATATAGGAGAAACGACTTTTTAATGCCAGCTAAAGTAGGTGCTTTAAGCGAAACTAAAAATCTGTATAAAAACAAAATCAATGAATTAATTTTATAATTGTAGTAATAGAGTGCACGTACTAAAAGTGTGCAACATGTACAAAATATTTAGTGGTAAATAAATAGCACTAACTAAACAAAAGAAAACAATAGAATTAGCATTAAAATAGCACTATTTAGTGGTATTTATGTTGCACACTTTTAGTGCGTGCACTCTAGCATTAAAATCCCTAAATCGTATTTCAATTTTAATACTTTAAAAGTTTGTAATATCAACAAAGAAGTATTGTTCCGTTGGGGAAGGACTATTAGATATAAATACATTTTCACAATTGTATCAAAAAACTTTTAAAAAGTCAATTTCTCACAATTAATAACACTAAAATTAGTCCTTGAGTCAAAAGCCATAAATCAATATTCAATCACTTGTATTTGAATGACATTTATATCAGAAGTTTTATAATTTATTATAGCTTAACACTCATGTTTTTCTGTTTTTCTTTCTTTTTTGTAATTTTTCTTACATTTGATTGTTTTTATTTGTGTAAATGTATATTCGATATTTTGTTCCTTGATTAAAAAAGCATCAATATTAAATTTCAAAGCGGCCGAATGCACAGAATTTATACATTTAACTAATTAATACTGCTTTTTTGAATTGTAAAAAAAAACAAAATATCATTTCTTGAACGCATAATGCCAGCTTCATTTCCTACATAAATATTTTTCGCGCGCTTTTGTAACCAAGGCGTTGCACGTAATTCGTTATAATCACTTGCTTGTTTTTTGAATTTTTCATGAAATGTACCCTCTGTTATAAATTCTTTATGCAGTGCCCCAAGTCCGACGACATTTTAGCCTACATCTTCTAGGCCACACATTCAATTTAAAAACTCTTTTTCAAGTCGACTTGGCGTGAAATTAAGAATGATTCAATTCCGTACAACATCGGTCGAGTGAGTTATGACCTAAAACGCGATAAAAAAAGTGGTTAAAATCAAACTTTTTGACCTTTTAGAAAAGAAAGATAGCTATGTTGACGTCCCGGGTGTTTAATATACAGGCTTTATCACAACTAAAACACTTGAACAGCTGATATGACCTGGTCCTTTCTATAGACTTTCTAAGCCGCCTAAGTTTTGTTTTCCTATAGCCAGATTTGTTTTTATGTGAAGTGAATCAAAATCAAAATTACGTTAATTTCCTTGGTTCTTTTTATTCTTTTGTTTATAATTGTATATTATTTGCCATTCACATTCAGTATTATCAGTGTATTACCATTGTATGGTCTTGTATATTAATAATTTGCAATTGTCAATTGTACGTAAACCAATGACCTGCCAAGATTGGTCGGTGTTTCACTATTTTCGACACTATTTGATACATAAATGTGTTGATAAATAATTTTGTAAATAAACTTTGACTTTGGCATTGTTGTAAAATCATTGAATATTTATAGTGAGGGCGCTTTAAAACTTACTTTATTATACAATTACTTTAATATCTGAATTTTGAACATTTTACTGAAGCGTACGTGTAGTTTTTTCTCTTCCTTTCGGCCATCCACCAGCAACGCTAGCAAAATACAAATGCTTCAAACAGAATCAGAATTGTATAAACGAATTGAAAAAAAGCTACCATCTACAAAGTTTTGTGTCAACGTTCAGTAACTCGTGATCAAAGTTAATCTAAAAAATATTTCTGAACTGATGCAATTTGAATTCTATGCGTGAAAAGTCTAGGATTTGTTTTGTTTTTTTGCTTTACTTCAAGTAATTTTCACTCTTGCACGCAACAGGGTCAACAGAGATAGTGTCAAGAGATATTTCTTCAAGCAATGTCCCCTCTATCGAGTGATAGACTCAATAACTTCAGGGTACAAAACGAAGTTGTTTATAATTTCTTTTTTGGTTAGGATATGAGATGTTCAATTGCAGGAAATTTAAAAATATATATAAAAAGATACAGCACTTGTATTTTCTAGTCCCATGAAAATAATTATATCCGATTAAGTAGGAAAAACATTGAAATGAAAAGACTGGAAAGAGCAAAGATAACATAAAAGATTAAGAATAGAATGAATAAAAGAAAAAAATGTAAATGAGCGAATGGATGAAATATAAAATTTTATCAATTGGATAGATAGATTATAAATGAACAAACGAGCAAATGAACCGAATATGAGAAAGTAGCTAGTGGCTTCGTGATTGAATGGATAGATGGACCTTAGAATTATAGCTGAAAAAAAAGCAACAAAGTTGAAAAAAAGTTCAAACAATTACACTTTCAAAGGATTGTTGAGAACATTCAGTTCTACGCAAGAAAAGGTTTTATTTGATTTTATTAAATTCCAAGGGAGATATTGAATGTTGTAAATAACGAATTCACATAAAACCATACATATAGCCTGTGACGTCCATGACCAAATTGGTCTCTTATTTGGGGAGAGAGAAATTAAAATTCAACGGTCATATACTACGGACTGAAAAACTAAGTAAACAGTATATTAGAAAAGTATCCAATATTGCCAATACTCCACAGTACTGAAATGTTGGATACTGCAGAGTTAAAATGGCTGCTAATGATGAAAATTCTTACAGCTTTAAAATATATATCATAGTAGCTTTTGACGCATTATTTTGTCTAACCACTAATTTTCAAGGTAATTGCGTTTTCAAGGCAATGAAATTTGTGAATCGATACGAAAGGTGCCGTTTCGGCTTGTATCTTCTGGTTACAGCGGGGAAAAAAAGCATATAACCTCATTCTATCGATATACAGGTATTCTTGGAAAGGTTGCCCAGTTGAAAAACTGCTTTGGCGAATAACAATGTCATTTGCATTTTTATTTTAAGGTTAAAACAACCGATACAAATCTGCACATATCATATAGTTGCATGTCATGTTATTTTGTACATTTTTAGTTATCATTTCTTAAAAAAAACATGAGATATGCAAATGCTATGGGCTAATATTCGATCTTTCAACTGGACAACCATTTCAAGAATAGATGTATTACATTTTATATTTTCTACATGATTTTCAGGCACCTGTGAGCTAGTGCTGGTCAGTTGTTTTAATATCAAGGTGATATATATAAATGATTTTCGGTAAAAGGAATGTCAGCCATGATTAAAATTAATCAGCCACTATAATGTTTTTTTTTTATCGTTTGTGCCCTTTTTCGAACCATTTATGCTTTATTATACAGCTCATTTACTCACTCCGTATTCATTCGTTCGTTAACTCATTAATATATCCATCCATTCCTTCATTTATTCATTTATTCGTTCATTCATTCATTCATTCGTTCGTTCGTTCGTTCGTTCGTTCATACATTAATTCATTAGATTGTTCTATTTGCTCGCTATTTCTCTCTTACGTTATTTAAATAATATTTTCCCTAAAGGCACCAAAATGCATGTATATATACAAAGAAATTACCAGATACAAAATACCTCGCAGAAAGTATTAAACTCCACAAATGAATAACGTTTTTAATAGCTACAAAGAAAACACTAGATTTCAAACTCCTCCCAAAATGATGTTTTGTACAACGTTCATCAAAACAAATTCTTTGTCATTGTTTCAAGCAGAGAGTTAATTGTCTCACCAACATAAATAGCTCTATTTTAATGAGTTTTATCTGTGCTTGAAAGATAGCGCGCTTATCTTGTTTTATGCATCGCTTTTGATTTGTCCATAATGCTTGTATATCAGTGTTCTGTACAGGAGAATTGACATATCCCAATGTTTTTCCTTCGACCGTTGTTTTGGAATATATGTGCACGATTTTGTTGTTCCATTACAATTATTAAAAGTTCAAGTCTTGCGTTTTGTATTCATTTTATTAGTCGTTTTAGTAATTTATGGCATGGCTTATCTTTTTGTGTATCTTTTTAGTATCGTTTGGCGGTGTTTGTTTTTCTAATACGTTTCGTGGTTTCAAAATGAATTCATAATATTACGGATTTTATATTCATTTTGATCGTTTGTTTATATTTACATGCTTGACCTTAGTTCTTCAGTGCTTCACCTTTTCGATTGAAGTCTTGGCTTTTGTATCTTGAAATGTATTCTTTGATCATGTTTCATATTTTGCTTCACTCTTTTTTCTTAAAGTTTCCAATTTTCCTCCAATTTCAGGCTATATCTTTTAAATTCTTTTTATTTATAATTTTTTGTCCCACGTTTTTGCACCATAATTTGTTTCTTCTTTTCTACATTTCATTTATTCATCCACTGACTCTTCGTTTCTTACTTTATCCATGTTCGTTCATAAACATTTATCCCATTGTTAATTGGATCGTCTTAATTTGTTCGCTAACAAGTAAGTTCAAGCATTCTGTAACGAGTTCAATCACTCATTTGGTAATTGATTCATGGCTCCTCGTTTTCGTTTGTTCGTGCATTTTTCGGTAGATTTGTTTGTTCATTCTTTCAGTTTACAGGCAATGAGCTGATTTATTCAATTGATATATTCATTCATTCACTGACTGCTTCATTCATTCATTAATCCATTCCCTTCCCTTCTGTCATTTGGCAGTTCACTCGTTCTCTCGCTAATTTATTTATTCATTCTTCGTTCGTGCTTTTGCACCATTCATGTGTTCGTACCTAGTTTTGCTTACTCAATCGCTCTTCGATTTTTTTTTATTTACACTTTTCCCTTTCAAATTCATTTCTTCCTGGCTCTCATATCTCTATGTAAAGTCCATATTTCTCAGAGGAATAGCGGCTGGTTGATTGTCTCTCGGCGAAAACCTCGTATTCGAAGTGTTGGTCTTTTTCCATAAAGACTGTTTCATAGCTCGACGATATTGCTTTCCAAGAAAGCAATAGATAATCGGATGCAGTGCTGAGGTGAGATAAACCAAGAACATGGAGACGACAAACACTTGATTCAAGGCTTTGATATATTGTCCCATAACTAAAGGATCTGCGAACGCTTCCCACAATGACAAGGACAGAAGTGGACCCCATGAAATCGTAAATAGAAGTACGATCATTACGAGTATCGTAACAGCCTTGCGGCGTCGTTTCAGTTTACGTATGTTCATTCTTATGGCCGTCTTGGTGCCGTCTGAACGATGTGTGGTCTTCTTTTGGATCGCTATAATTGTAGCGCAGTGCAGACAAGTCATCAAAAGCAAAGGAATGAAGAAAAATACAGTGCCGTGACCTACGAGGTACGACCTCTTGAATGAAATATTCGGCCAGGCGTAAATGCATAAGGTTTTATCACCGACGTTCACCGTGTCTTTTAACGTAGAAACAGCAGCAGAATCGATGATCGCGACAAGCCACATAACGTAGATCGCGTAACGGAAAGAATCACGATAAACGCGCGACTGAAACGGAAAACATACGACGAGAAACTTCTCGATACTTATAGTGGTAAGAATAAGAATCGTAGCAACCATCGCTGTGTTTTGTAGGAAGTGAACCAAACGACACATGAACAGTCCATATTTCCAGCTACCCACTATGTACATGTCAATCGTTTGTAGAGGAATGGCGCAAATTGTGATGAACAAGTCTGCGATGCTCAAGTTGAGAATCGAAAAGTTCGTACAGCTTTTGGTAAGTTTTCGTGACTTGGCAATTATATAGCACACCGTGGAATTACCAATCAGTGACACGGCGAATGTCAAGAAGAATACGATTACTATCGATGTCCTTTCTGCTTCGCTAAAATGGCATTTGATATAAAAACACATGCTCGTTGAAGTGTACGTAGTTTGGTTGGTTTCGTTGGTTGAAAGCTGTGAAACCGTCATTGTCATTCCTTGGCCGTGATTTTCAACCGCCCTTTATAACAAAAGCCAGCAAGGTGCAGACGAGCGTTGATGGAACAAAATTATCGTCAGCCCTCTGACCCCAAACGTCTTTTCTCTCTTTTCACGTTAGCACTTATATTCGGAGGAGGTGGTGATGCTCAGTTTAAGTGCTACTGCTTACTGACTAAAGATGTTTCACGTGGTTCTTCTTATATAGCCTTGTTAACTGCTTGTTATATCTCACGGAGCAAGTAACAAACGTTTAAGACAGGTGTATTCAAATTATAAGCACGGCTTGTGTCTTCGTTTAAATCGCTTAAGTACCACACGGTCACAACAGTGTTTCTCTTAGGGCCTCGCAGCAGTCGACTGACGCTCAGAGACGCGTTCCATTCACTTAAACCCTGTCTGCTTTGAAGCCATTAATCTTTGTGACTGCTTGAGTTTATTGATTACAAATACACACGTCTCTCCATGTCAATGTCAAAATCCATTAACAACACAGTAATTGTTTAAAAGAAACTCCCCAATAATTAACCACCTAACGCGCATGCACTCAATGCAAAGTTTACAATATGTTACAGATACGATCGGAAGAGAATGTTTAATGAGACCTTGTGTGCGCGTAAATGACCCTGTTACTATTTCTTTGGAATATGCGCGTGAATTATACTACAAAGTCGTTCCTGCAGTTCGGTAATTACAGAGATTAACATCGTCACTAGCACTAACCAACAAATTAGGAAATAAATCTTTTAAGTGATTCAGAAGCTTTCGTATTGCGAAGCGTATTAGAAGGTTTTAACGAGGGTTTTTAGACTATTGTTGATATCGTTGTTATCGATGTATATCTCTTTTTTGTCTCGCGCCATCATAATGTTTTGATTTCATATTAAAGTTTCGTTTTCCTACAACGATGCAAGACAGAATAAATCATTTTTCGATTCTTTTTTTAATCGACTAAATTGCATTTCTTAACATGTCACTTTGAAAAATTGTTTTTGTTTTATTTGGAGATGTTGTAGTCGGTTCACCAAAAAAAAAAAACTGTTTATCTTAAAAGATGATTTTTTTTTGAAAATTCCCGTGAATTCTGTCAGTGTAATCCTTTATGTGGTTAAAATTAACACACAGAATCGTTTCAGCTGCGTCATTTTACATTTTACAAATTCTAGGAAAACCATTTTAACACTTTTGAAACTCTTTATCAAACAGAAAACTCTAAAAACTATTTCTACCTTGCAAAAATATGGGTTTGATACGGTATTGACGTTTTATTCACATTATTATTATTATTATCATTATTATTATTATTATTTTTTTATTATTTCAAACTGTATTTTTGTACCATGGAATATGATATTGAGTTCATCATTACTGGATGCTCAAAATTAATTTTTTTCAAAATCGTTTTTAATGACACGGTTATTTAAAACTCAGCGTGTTTCATCGGCTCTGACTGTTTTTTCTTCAATTACGAAACTTTATTATAAATGAAAAATCAAGCTATTCTAAATCATCTTTATTACTCAGTGGAATGTTGAATAATATTCAATTTATTGTCGACAAATAAGTTCTTAGCGTACAATTGGCTTCTTTTCAAGTTGAAAAAAGGCGAGCGTTCAGAATAAACAGCTGATTTTCGTATTTGTCTAGTGTTCATAAAGAGTAATTTTACATTAATTTTTAGTAATTAACTCTGAATCCTACGAAGCGCCGAGCTTTAAAAAAAGCTTTATTTTTCAATCTATATGATATGGATATTTCGAGATCGATCTCAATCATAAAAAATGTCGGAAAGTTCTGGAAATAACGGAAACATAATGTAAGGAAATGATTTCAATAAATTTAATAAAAAGATGAAAATGTTCATACGGCTAAGAAATAAAGCGCACGATTTGCCCTGACAATTTGCTCTGACTAAAGCCCTGGGCAAACAACTTCAACTCGCGTTTTTATTTTATCCGAGTATATTACGTTTTCAAACTCATTTAACGTCGAATTCAATAGATTTTGACACCTTTTGGATGTAGAAAAGAGGTGGCAATCGCTTTTGTTGTTGGACTGGACAAAGTCTGAAATGCAGTGGAGGTAAAAATCGAAACTGTTTGCTCGAGGCTTGACTATATATATTACATTTTTAAACAGTTGCGCGGTTTGATCAACAAAAACTGATTAAGTTAAATTTGATATGAATTTGTCATTTGTAATAAACATATTTGAATTTCTATTTGTCTTCAAGTTTTTCGTAGTCAGAATATGGATTGATACTCTAGGATATAAATTTATTATAGAAAAGAATAAAAAAGAACTGATTCTCAAATTCAGAAAATGTGAAAAGAATTAGAATTTTTTTCAGTATCTGAATTATCAAAAAGTTATAAAATGTCCACATTTTTCTGGCAAAAAAGACATTTGCACGTCTGTGTAACAAACAAAACAAAAAACAAAAAAAACGAAGCAGAAATTATCGACACTGCAATTTACAAATTATCAATAAAAAATAACAACCGGAGTATAACACTACGCTTTTGCAAACAACGGGGTTTCCACCAGCCCTTCGGCTTTGACCAAATCACGAAAGCAGGGGAAACAAAAAGTCTCATATATAATTAACAGAAAGGCTTTGGCTCAGATAAAATCAATATTTCGGAAAAAATGCCCTTACACAACCTCACGAAAGTAGTGAGTTAGAGCATGGCCATAAGAATTGATAAATTATATTAACAACGTAAATTTCGAAAGGCAATTGTAATTACTGATCAACAGACCTTGCACGCATTCACTTGACGATTGACTGGCCACAAAACAATAGATTTACATCGAGGCAGGAGTGTGTATAATACAGAGAATAAATGGATTTATACACTCCAGCCTCGGTGTGAATCTATTGTTTTGTGGCCAGGCAAGCGAAACGGGGGAAATTTTTTACTAGTTTTTACCTCTACATTTGTTCTTATTCCAACTTGTACACCCCATGTAGTACCCAGTCCCTAGTCAGTTCGCTACTAGTTTGGAGAATAGCCAATATTATATTAAGAAAAGGCCACGTTGCAAAATTCGAACTATCACTAGCTGAACTCGTGCTTTGTGAAAATAAAGCAAAATTAAGAAAATAAAGGTATGAAAACAAGCTCTTTAAAATGTGCAAATTTCAGATATATGCCGTCGGTGCCGTTTCGTTACTTTGTTCTGAATGTTGATATATTAGGTAGGAAGGCTCATGGCAGAAGAACGTCATCCAAAATTTGTTTTAAGATTCTGGAAAAGTATATCAGGAACTTCGACAGCTATTATACGATCAATCAGTGAAAGAGGCGTTTTTTCATGAGTAGAAAATCTTTAGTTTACGTTTGTAATATCCGTAAAACTACAGCTGCTGACGATTCAGTGGACTGCTTTCCTTAAACTGACCTGGTTTCCATATACTCGCTAAGATCGCTGCCCGGATCGCTACGATCGCAAAAACTGATCTTAATCGCAATTTCTATCTCAGCGATCAAATAGGGAGGTCGTAGCGAACGAGCGCAGCTAATGATACAATTTTTTTTCTTGAAAAAAAAAAAAAAAAAAAAAAAAAAAAACACGAAAAAATGCAATCTTTTCAATTTTCCAGCGATCTTCACAGGAAAAAATAATTGAAAACCACATATGGTTTTAGTTTGTTTTTCAACTGTTTTTACTAGTTTGGATTTCAAAGAAAAACCAAACATGGATAAATGGCATTATATCCAGACCTGTGTCGTTGTATGTGAATTTCAGTTACACCACATAAAAAAAACACCTAAAATCAAGTCTAGTATTCGCTTATTTTTTCCTGGGCCTAGCAATCGTTGCAATCATACGGAAACAAGGCTTATACGCGCGGTTACAATAAGATTTCAATTGGTGCAGTCCCTACTATCGAGAACTATCGACTCGATCGAGACCAGTTGCCTTTTTTTCTAATTCTGTGTCTGCTTTTTCATCTACCCGTTCACTGTCATGCTAAAACAGAATAATTTCAGGGCGAATGAAATTTTATTGTGGCCAATAAACTATAATAACCTAGAGTCTTTTTTTCCGTTTTCACCGTAAACCATGTGAAGCAGGACAGCACTACCTGAAAAGATCGCGGCCGTTGTATGTGATAATGTTATCATTGTAAATATATACAAATAAAACACGCTCAATGTGTTGTTTTTGGTTTATTAGCAAAAACCTCTATAGCTAGATTAAGAGCCGTTTCATTGAAAAACCAATAGTTTATTTTGAGTTTAAATTTTAATGAAAACTGAGTAACCGCTATCAGATAACTTTGACGCTTCATCACGTTTTGGCCTTAAAAGTAGCATCGAAAGTAGCACGGCATTTCACTATTCAGAAATTGACGTTTTTCGAACAGTTCTTGTGATCCTCAAACCAAATAGGAAAGACAAACAAATAAAATTTAACATTTAAACGAGCAGCAAACATGCATACACATCGTATAATGATATTTTATAATTTATAGCTGCATTTATTGTCACTAATGGACTGAAAAGTCCCAATCCAATAATTCATTTTCTACATATTCATGTGTTTTAACTAGCAAAACTTGGATCAATTCAACCATCTGTTTCACATTATTATCGCTTAAATATCACTGACTGACTGAAAAGCCCCAATCCAATAAAGTATTGTCTTTTATTGTATTGTCGCTAGCAAAACTAGGAACAAATACCATCTGTCTCACCATATTGTTGCTTTAGCTGGATGGATCATATGTAAAGTTGCCTTATCTGATTTTCTGCCTATTGCAGCATATTACGACTAGCAAGCTATAGTATTAATTCTTCGTTTTTTTTTAAATTTGCTATATATAGTAGACTTCTAAAAAATGTTTTTTTTGTCTATTTGATCGTTTCTTCGCTCAGCCATCCGTTCATTCAGTCGTTCATTTCATCCATTCATCCATCCATTCATTTATCTTTTCATTCATTCAATTAATCATTCTATTCATTAATTTATTTATTCATTTTCCCATTCATTCATTCAGGTTATCTTGGTACTGCTTTTTTAGTGAATAATTTTTTATATTTAGACGTTTTTTAATTGTGTTTATCGATTCATCTTCACTAGGGTCAGTTCCCTTTCAATCTACAGATAGTACAATACAGTGCGTTCAATACTATGAATTGTGAAATTGAAAGACGTGAATTCGATCACGTCCTGTCCTCTACTTGAACCGTCATCAATGATACAAGATCCGATAAGATAGAATTAAAGTTGTTCCACAAGGTTCAGTCATGGGCCTTTAAATAGCAATGGTAGCATGACCTTCGACGAGTATGTGCTCTGTGCTCTAATAAATTGCCTCCGGGAGTATACGCTCATCGCCGTTGATGGCCAAGACATGCACGTCTGAAGACATATCTTTTCAAACTACTGAAAAGACTAGAACCTAATTAATAATACATATTATTTTCGGAATATTTAATATATCTTGTAAAGAGCATTGGGATTTTTATTAAATGCGCTTAAAAAATGAAGTATCATCATTAAATATTATTACTATAATTATTTTTTACAGATTTGCAATGGCTTACAGCATTTCCATTTAAAAAATATCGAAAACAAAAACTAATAGAAAAGTAGAGCAAACGCAGGATACCCATGAAGTAAACCCATTACTAAATAGCTACTATTTGTTAGTATCTGGTTTGTTGTTATTTCATGTTTTTTGTGCGCTTGCCCTAGTAACGTTAGGGACCGATCATTTAAAAGCAAAACGTACCACACAAGTCGTCGATGTTTAGAAAATATACCCCCTTCTTTTGAGAGTTTTTAAAAAATGTACCCCCGTTCGGTCCCTAAGGTTAATTGATTTCTACGACTAGAAAGTGACTATTTAGCCAGAATACCCTAGGAATGCCCCCCACTAGGGTATCGACTATTTTTATTAATCATTTCCAACCAAATCAATTTACATGTATCTCCTTGACCTTGATCGTCTTGATTGTTTGGATAGCACGAAAACATCGTGTTGCATTGTGATCCAAATAATATTAGGTCACAAAAAACTTAATTAATAATATTAATAATGAATGTAATTCATTTGATATAGCTGCATGCGGGTTCTGGATGCATGGGGTTAACCTCAATTTCAGGCCGGAGTAAAACTCGAGTAAATCGGGTAGAAGAGGTGGGCTTGTTAGCCAACAGGCAAATCGCATAGACGAAAGGAAAGGTCATCATTATTTAGCGCCAGTAATTCTTCTACCATATAATGATGGCTTCCAGTAAGCCGGTTGTGCGTGCACTTCCCCTCCTCATTACATCAATTCTCCTTTTTACAGGTATTTAAAGCTACTACGAGATACACAGAATATAATGAAGTCGAAAACAAGGATGTGAAAAACGGGAAAGCGGCAAATAGAAATCAACCCATGAACAAAGATCGCGGATGATTATTAACTCCAACAACTGACGGATAACTGAATATTAGGAGTAGCTCAGAAACTAATCAGAAACCCTCTACTTGCCCCACGCAGGCAGCCCAAGCTAGCTATTTGTGACCGTTTTTAGCATTTTAACGAAATAAATGAAATATGATAAAAATGTCTGTACTTGTGTATTGCTGTTGTGTTTGCCTTTGCTTATTGAATTTCAGGCGATTTGAAGCAATATTTAGGGAATTATTGAATATTTCCCCCATTCCTAAATATTACTAATATGCTAAATATTGCCAAAACGGTCACAAACAGGCTAGCTTGGGTTACCAGTGATGTAATGATTGCAGATATCTAAACACAAAATAGACCTTCACAGAATGCGTTTGTCTGTCCGTAAAATAACAGATTCACATCGAGGCTGAGCAGGTGTATACAATACAAAGTAAGTACGTGGCTTTTAATGAATTTTGAAAGTGCATTTCAAGTGAATGAAAATTCAAAAGACATGAGCTCAAGTAGGTAGCTAGCTTTATATAAATGGTAATTTTTTTTATTATTACTATAACCCCCAATAATATAGTGTCATCATATCAAATCAAGTAGGATTGTAATCTATTACATACCCCCCTCAGGCCACACTTGTTGTTAAAGAGATTTAGATTGGCCAAAATTTGATCAAGAAGTTTTTAAAGAGATTAGCCAAAAGATCATCGAAGCGATCTTGGAAAGGTCTAAGTAGTTGTTGAAGGTTCGACGTATCGGCCTTGCCAGCGAGAAGGGCTGATGGGTGGGTGGGGACGTCATCCGTTCTCACTTTGCGGTAATCTTGCAAATGTGTAGAATAATTGGTTCACCGGTATTTGAGCTTATCGAACATATCCAAAGAGAGTGAACGATTCATTCGAATTGCCCTATTTCATTATGACGTCACATCAAAACAAAAACGCTAAGAATCATGGTCTCCAGAGGGGATACAGCAAGTATAAATTATTGAAAAATAGGCTAAAAGACCGGTTATGAGAAAGGAACAAATTCTATGTTTAAGTATAATACAAAATGCACCAGTGAAAAACTATTTGCCTCGGATGGGGTCTGTTCTTACTCATGTAAAAAAACAATGACGTCCTAGTGAAATAGGACAATTCTGACGAGATTCGTGGAGAAAAATATTCAAGAAATCTCTTCAATCAGTGACGTATTCATTTACGTGTATTGTGAATAGCGCTAGATATGGTACGTGATTTCCTTCATAAAGCTGTTTTATTGCCTAAGGGCCTGTTTATACGAAGCGAGCCAGCCCGGTTTAGCGGGCTGGTTTCTTTTGTGTCCAAGCTATCATAGCCCTAACCCTAACCCTAAACCTGTACACGTAAGATTCGACATATAAACTAGGCCGAAAGCCAGATATCTTATTAATTCAATCAAATTGAAGTGAATCACACATAAGTCATAAACCCATCGTAACACTGAAATTCTCTGTATTCTGAAATAATTATAAGCAATTTGCATTGTCATTTTAACTACAACTACCAGCATTCTTTGCGAATTCTCTTCAATCAGATTCATAAAAGAATTTGCACTAATTGCGATATAAATATTCTTAAGTTGCACACAAAATAAACATATAAACAGGCCCTTAGGCCGATGCGTGGGATTCTAACTAGTGTCTGATGGAGTTCTTAGAAAGTGTTAATCATAAACAAAAGTTTTAATGATGTGCAGATTTCATTACGCCCATTACGTAGTAGCCGCACGATCCATAGCACACACATCCGGGAGCACACACGTTTGGCAATCAGTGCTTTTTAGGCAGATGCAATGCGAAGCCGCGTATCTATAACGCCGATAAAACACAAATTCAACTTCACGTAGTAGCCGCACGATCCATAGCACACATGTTCGGCAATCACATGCACAGTTTATGTAGTATTTATAAAATTAAATGAGAATGAGTGCTTCATAGGCAGATGCAATGCGAAGCCGCGTATCTATAGCGCCGATAAAACACGAATTAAATTTTTAGTTCTAATACGTATTTTTCAGTCAAATACTCAATAATTTTTTAAATTTTATCGCGAGAAAATAGAGTTTTAAGTTTACCCAAATTTGTATACATTTGTATCAGTGGTTGTATAGTCACGCGTTATGACTTAATAGTCCAAAAAATTTTAATAATAATAATGATAATAATAAAACATAAATAAAATATATAAACAAGAGAAAACAATAGAGATCACGCATTAAATGATTCCGCAGGAAGCCCAGCGAGATAAAAAGGAAACCAAAAATGGTTGTATAAGGTAGGTTCCATCAATCATTTCGCAAATGAGTGTAAAAAATTAATAATATAATTAGAGTGCAAATACTAAAAGTGCGCAACATAAATACCACTAAATAGCGCTATTTTATGTTAATTCTATTGTCTTCTTTTGTTAAATTAGTGCTATTTACTACCAAATAGTGACAACTGTTGCACACTTTTAGTGCGTGCGCTCTAGGGTATGCATAAAATAAAATTTCACGAATCAATTCGTGCGTGCTAGTCGTTCCGGAATTTTTGAATGATTTTTAGTGCAATCAGTTATAACATACTATATTCCAATATTAGCTCTCGACTAGTTTCCGTTGCCGTTATCAAATTATTTCACCATAAAAAACAATTATTCTTCAACTTGTAATCATTTTTGCTCATCGATGGAGGAAAGTAGAGTCTTTTATTTCCGGCTGTAAAAATTGTTTTTAATGATGATAAGCTTTCAGTTTTATACACTTAAGTTTAATGGTTTTTTTATACAATTGTGGTCAATTAAAATAATTAAGTTTACAAATATTGGATGTACAGAACTGAAATATGAATTTCATAACGACAGATCGATAAAGATAAATGAAGCTAGGATTGGGCAAATGAGCAAATGTATAAAAGAATTAGATACTTCAATGAAAAGAATTATCGAATGGGAAAGACAAAATTAAATGTACAAATGAATACTTGTATGAACGTGTGAATTGGTGAGATGATGAATGAACGAACGGTGGATGAATATAGAAATGAACAAATGAATGCATGAATGACTGACCAAATAAATAAATGAATGACTGAATGACTGAATGACTGAATGACTGAATGACTGAATGACTGAATGACTGAATGACTGACTGACTGAATGACTGAATGACTGACTGACTGACTGAATGAATGAATCAATGAATGAATCAATGAATGAATGAGCAAAAGAATGCCGAAGGACAAAATAATGAATGAATGGATGGAATGTAACTGAATACAACAAAATAACTTCTGATACAAAATTTAGAAATTTAGAAAAATGACTATAAATGTTGAGGCCAGAAGTTTGAAAATTGCGTGATTCTGAAGACTGGTTATCTTAAAATTCCAATATATTTCTCTCGCTGTGTTTAAAGTACTCCTATGGCCAACAATCAATTTGAAGTTAATCAATTCATATCAAACTTATTCCCCATATTGTGGAATATTTGCTCAAAATATCAATATCAATTCTGTCGAAGCTTATTTGGACATTAGTTATAACACAAAAAGTTATTATAAGTAAGTTATAGATGTTACTTGTTGATACTGCATGTAAACATTGGAATTTTGCTATTTGACTGCGAAGAATCGCCATTGCCGGCTACAAAGTCCTCTGCTATTGCCTATACCGACACAAGAAAGACGGTTATAAATACGGCAAAGAACTCCATCTTCACTTGCTATTTGCCCCATCGAATTTTGTCGAAAAATAGACAATTTATATGTCAAAATACAGGAAATTTTATGTAGAATTCGATTTTTGCGGTAAAAATGGCCTGAGCATGCGTATTAGGGCGTAAAGTGACGTTTTCGTAACGCAACTGGGTCACAGAGGTCAATTTCTCTTGTAAAAGCACTAAAAGTTCTCTGTTTGCAAATCTAAATTGCCCCACGAAAAGTTTGCCGTAATGGCTTGAAAACTATAAAATATGACAGCTATAATAGTGTAATATTTGATCACCGTGGTAAAAATGTTGTTGTTTCAAAGAGTTTTGAGTAAAACGGCAATATGCTGAAAATTTTATGGAATTTATACGGTGTTTATATGGAGTCTGATACGGTGGCTGATAGGGGACATCATGTTTGTGGTCGCCAATTTTGAAATGGGCGATAGAAATTGGCGATCGCCGATTTCAAAGTGGGCGATAAAAATTGGCGATCGCCGATTTTGAAATGGGCGATAAAAATTGGCGATCGCCGATTTCAAAATGGGCGATAAAAATTGGCGATCGCCAATTTCAAAATGGGCGATAAAAATTGGCGATCGCCAATTTTGAAATGGGCGATGAAAATTGGCGATCGCCAATTTTGAAATGGGCGATGAAAATTGGCGATCGCCAATTTTGAAATCTCACGCATGCGCAACGACCACGTGGTACTGCAGTGACAAAGATGGCGGATGAGATAGACAAGGTAAGGGTCCTTTTGCAGATATTTGCAGCTATATGCAATCTTATAGACTTTAAATACTCATAGAAAATTCGATAAGGAAGTTACGTATTATGTTTGCTGTTTTGTCCGAATGATCTCGGAGTTTTAGTGTTAAAAAATCGCTGTGGTCAAAGTGGATTGCTCAATCGATCACCAGGACTGAAAGACTTGGCTTAAGAAATCGATCACGTATATACTATTCAGCTAAGTAAAAAGTCATTTGTATACAAAGAAGGAGAAAGTACTACATTTTAAGTTTTTAAACAAAATGTTCAATTAAGTATGAGTCTTGTAGGGCGTATAGAGTGTTCGTACTACACAATTAGCTTATTTATATATTAATAATTGTAAAATGGTAAAATACCGTCAATAGTGCCAATATAATTAAATTATGCTAGCAATACTCATTGATATTTGTGCAAATATTTTAACAATACGTTCTTTATATATTAATGGATAGTGCATTTAACAACAAGCATTTGTTCTCGCAGATGGCTGTATGCTTGGTATTTGCTGTTGTTATCATTCAAATATTGCCATGTGGAGCACCTCTACCAAAGTATATGCCAAACATTAATAATCCAACAACTCCAGCTGAAAGAGATAACATTATTGAAGATTATTTTCATCTTGGATTTAGTTACAAGGAGATTGTTCTCTTTTTACTGTGTCGTCATGGAATAAACCTAAGCTTACGTCATGTTAAGAGGTTGCTAAGGTCACGTGAACTCAGTAGGCGTAAGAACTATGACTCATTGTCAGATGTCATTGATGCAATTATCAAAGAGCTTCAAGGGAGTGGTAGTAACATAGGGTATCGTTTAATGCATCAAAGACTGCGTCTGAATCATGGTCTAACTATTGACAGGGAAACAGTTCGCAAATTAATGAAAGGTCTTGATCCGGAAGGAGTAGAATGTAGATCCAAGAGAACTTTTCAGAGAAGAAAATATCATTGTATGGGTCCAAATTTTATATGGCATCTTGATGGATATGATAAACTGAAACCTTTTGGATTTTGTATCCATGGGTGCATAGATGGTTTCAGCAGGAGAATTTTGTGGTTAGAAGTTGGGCCATCAAATAATAATCCCAGAGTGACTGTTCAATATTTTATTGATTGCATTCGCCAAACAGGTGGGGACCCATGTGTAGTAAGGGGTGATTGTGGCTCAGAAAATATCTACATTGCTGGAGTGCAAAGGTACTTAAGAAAAGATGACAATGACCATTTTTCTGGTGGTAAAAGCTTTCTATATGGCAAATCTGTTGCCAATCAAAGGATAGAGGCATGGTGGTCAATTCTTCGTAAAAGTAACACCTCCTGGTGGATTAATTATTTTAAAGATATGAGGGACTCAGGTGAATTCAATGGAAATGATCCATTTGAGCAAAACTGCTTGCAATTTTGTTTTATGCAAATAATTCAAAATGAACTGCATCAAGTTGCTAAAAATTGGAATTTACACAATATCAGGCCCTCTACAAATCAAGAGTCTCCTTCTGGGAAACCTGATATTATGTACTTTTTACCTGAAAGATACTCAGCAAGAGATTATAAGAAAGCTGTTGATAGGATAGATCTTGATATTGCAGAAAACACTTGTGGTGAACAAAACCCCCCTATGGGATGTCATCCTTCTTTTGCAGAACTAGCATTAATGATTATGCAAGAAAATAATCTATCAGAACCAAAAGATGCTAGTGAGGCTAGGGAACTCTACAATCAAATACTTTTGTACATAAGAGACATATAAAGTGCACTTTTTGGGTGTCCTGTTGTATTCAGCGCCACAGCTAGTTTAAGGCCAACTGAGCCTCAGTACAATTTTGCTGAATTTCACCTATGCTTTTTGTTAGTCAGTTTTCATCTTTGCCTCTTAGAGCAGATTTTATAAGACTGATTTTGTGCAAAAATGTAACAATCACTGTAGTTGAATAGAATATATAACAATTTGTAATACTAAATAGTGCTATTTTATGCAAATTGTATTGTTTTCTTTTGTTTAATTAGCACTATTTTGTACTATTTAGTAATTAGTGTTTCAGGGATATATTGTTTGCACTCTAATACTTGTACTAGTTATTTTAGATGGTAATTATATCATTAGAGTACAAATAATTAATTTGTGAAACACCAATGACTAAATAGTACACAATAGTGCTAATTAAACAATAGAAAACAATACTAAAGTTTCATGGATTAAATATTTGCACTCTAAAAAACTAGCCTGAGCTATCGGCAGGCATGCTTGATCCCCTCCTTCACAAACCGGCTGATTACTCAGGCTAGTTGAACGATTGTCAATCATATCTTGCTTTAAATGTGGCAACGTAACACACATTGTGATGACTGTACATTTTGCTCACTATTTCGATTCTAAATGGCTGAATGCACACAGCTAATTGAACTTGACAAGATAATAATTCCCATATATACAGCAAGTATTGGAATAGTCTATTTTTCAAATTCTCTTTTACACAGACTTAGCTTCAAAGTCATGTAAAATATTATTTTATTCAGTAACAGCCTGTGAAAATGACAATTGAATTCCTGAATATTTTACTCATAATTGAGATTGAAGCTGTGTGAAAAGGAATTTGAAATCAGAGTATTATCATATCAAAGTTAATTCAAGGTCCAACATGCTTTGGGGGCTTTGCATACCCCATCATGAAAATGACAGCATGTTTTGCTTCACTAATAGCTGAATAAGAGTTCACAAGAAACAAAAATATGCAATGAAATTATTACTGAATAATTATTTATAAGAGAAAATTTTACTAGATCCACAAAGTAAGCAGGAATTGAGCATGATTTTGCCATCTCTCTATTAAATGTCCTCTCACTCCCTTTTTTTGGCAATATGTCAATAAAGCAATTATTGATTTCAGTTTTTGCATGATATTGTAATTATCAAGACCTCAACTATGTTATACCTGCACACCAAGACTATGAATTTGTGGTCTTGTTAATTCATGATATCAGCTAAACCTCATCTAATATTATTGCTAGATAACTATACTTACACTTTTGGAAAGGTGTGTCCCAGCGGAAAAAAAAACAACAACAACAACAACAAAGAAAAACAAAACAAAAAAAAGCAACAACACAACAACATAAAAACAGATCACAAATTATAAGACTTTTCAATCCTAATAAGTCAGTCAAGCATGTTTTCAAAGGTAATGTAAATTTAATCATATATCTTAAATGTGAACCTAATTGTAAAACTAATCAATATAATGATACACAAAATACTGTATGTAAACATTTCTTAAATCATTAAGTGTAAGATTTGATTCATCTGTTATAAAATCTTTCTAGTAGATATTTTTTATAAATATATAAAACTTTTAACTATAACTATTATAATGATTTTAAATTTCAAATAAAAAATATGTAAAAACATGTATTATGAAAACTATAAAATCGTACAATATGAATATAATACTGAAAGCATTTGCATGAAGTGACTAGTATAAAGGTGACTAGTAACTTGAAAGTATGTACTAAAAAATACAACATGTATATAACTGGAACAAGATAGAAAAAAAACCTTGGAGGGTTTTGTTTGTTTTGCTCAAATAGCATACCATGTGGCTTTGGTAAGTCACACAATGTCTGTAAAGGCTGTTTCTTGTTGGGACTATTAAACTGATCAGAACTTAATTAAAAAATTAACAAACATCAAACCAACAAATTGGCCTCAATTACTCATATCATGTCCACAAGGACAGTCCATTACTGATGCTATACTGGACTAAATTTGAAAAATCACTTCTAATGTGATATTGTAACTTATTCAACAGTTGTATAATCATACAAATTCTTGACCAATTTTGAAGCAAGCAAAACAACTAAATTTGGAAGTCAAAAAGTATTCCAATGTGTTAGATAATCAGTCAAACATTTCCCAGCTAGAAGTGTCATTCAAGAACATCTCCAGGTTGGTACGGAGGTGATTGTATGATGAGTAGTTCTTTGCAAGGACCATCTTGTGAAAACATGTTCGAGCTTTCGGCCTGATTGCAGCTGGAGGCATGAGCTCTAACTGAACAAGAATCGTTCTGGTGGGATCCAGAACATCAGTGGCTGTGCAAAACCGCACAAACTTTGTGATGATGCTGTCAGAGGCTGCTCTTAAGTATCTTTCCAGCCAACTGAATACTTGCTCTTCCTTTGGGTCAGATGGTTCATCCAATTTGAGTAAGGCAATTACTTTGGATGCTGTTGGTTTACAGTAGTTGTAAAGAGAAGAAATTTCTTCACTAGAAACTTCATTCCAAAAACAACCCATGCCTTCTTTTAACTTTGTCAGACTGAAGAAAGGCTTTCGTGTGAATTCATCTCCAGCTGCAGAAAGGACAAGGGACTTCATGTTTGCAGTTGTTGGCAAAGCTCGAGGGTTGTAGTCTTGTAGAATTCCCATCACCTTGTCGATGTCAAATGTACCTCCTGCTAATGCATGACCAAGACACTCACTTTCTTTTGGTTGCAACATTCTCAAGAAGGAATTAATCAAGCAGCTGTCACTGACTTTGTTAAATAACAGCTGCTGAATGGATGCTTCTGCTAAACGCACAGGAAATGTTCCAGTTTGCACAAATTGGTGTGTGATAATCATTCCTATGGCAACGTAATCTTCTTGGCTGTACACAGTTGAAGCAGGAACAGCAAACTCACTGTATCCCTCACTGTCAGACAGTATGCTGTCCCAAAATAGAGAATAGACTTCTCTCTGGCTACCATCACCATTTGCTGATTCGCCATCTAGAGTAAAATGTACTTTCTTGCTGCAGATGTCAGCATCGCTCTTATAAGCATCAAGCAAATCCCTTGTAATATTACCTCTAGCAACTTTGACTACTTCTGTGTAGTCCAAAGAATCAAAAGCCACTTTCCTTTTATTTTGTAAACATTCGTAATAGCCCACTGCTGTGCCACTATCATCCAACTCAGTCTCAGACAGTTCACCATCTACCATCAAGACATCTGGTATCTTGGAATTACTTGATTGGGATTCACTGAATCAAAAAGAAAGTATTGCAAATAAAATGTTAAAATAGCAATTCTCTAAATCAAAATTTTGTCCAAGATTGTTGGTAGTTGAATGCACTGATTTACAGAGAAATTCATCAAAAATAGCAAAATTTGTCACTTAAGAAGTATTTTTCTAATAAAATAAACTTATCTTCTCAAAATCTTACTTTGGGAAATCAATGACAGGGTTGTGAAATGATTCACAGGATCAGGGATCACAGGCATGAGATCAGGATTGCAGGTCATGGAATTGGGATCAGAGATCTTAGGATTAGGATCAAGGGTTGAATCCACATATATCAAGATCAAACATGTTTGTGATCATGCATCAAAATATCAGACATTTTGGGATCAGGGATCAATGTTTCAGGCTCATAATTTGATATCAATAGACATAAATAGTTTACAAACAGTGAAAACAATAACTAATTCTAAATGTCTGATAATCTGCTCACCTGTCATCAGCCATTATTTGCTCTGGAAGTTCACTGGCTGGATTTGTAATATCCTCATCATCAGACAATGTGGTGTTGTTGGTGATGTTCATTGATGTTGGTCCAAACGTTTGGAAAGTAACTTCGTCATCACCATCATCTAAATGAATAGGGCCATCAACTTCCTTCATAAACAAAATGCACCCATCATATTTCTTAATTTCATCAGAAGGAGATATCTTGATAGCTGACGAGGAAGATCCAGAAATGCTTAAATTTGAAACACAAAGTTCAAAGTTTTCTGGCTCTAAATCTTGGGAGCCAGCCCAGTCATAAATAGCACTACAAGTTGAACCCCTTGGGAATGAGCGGATTATTCTTCCCTTAGTGTTATGCTGTACAACAATCTTATAGTATTCTTCATCTTTATCTGGCTCTGGTAGAAGCCTTTCTTCACGCGCTTTTCTTATTCTTTCACGCCGTTCCATGTTCTGTATTTCAGATTTCAAAGCTGAAGCCTTTTGTTTTTTCTTTTCTTGATCAGCTTTCAGTGATGTCTGGTATTCATCATTCTGCTCATCCTTAAGAGCAGCACGTGCACGAGAAGTGCCTATAAGAACAGATGTGTCATCAGCAAACTCATCGTCTGAGTCACTAATTGCCTGGTAAGTATCGTCATATTTCAGTTGAGATGTTGAAGCTGCATCAGTTATGCTGCGATTCAGATTCTGTCTCCATATATATCCCTTGTCTTCTTTAGTATCATGGTCAGTTGTAGTTTTACTTGACAGATATATTCTCAGTTTTGAAAGCTTGTGTTGGGCTATGTAGCGCTGGACAGTAAAGTCTGATCCAATTTCATCACCTTTATAGTTGATCAGACTAAATTCGTTATCTGTTATATTTCCATGATATGACTTGCCATTTTGAAAAAAAAGTTGTTTTCCTTCATCTATGAGGTAATTTTTATCAGCATTGTTGGGAACCTCTATATCACGTATCATGCCCCCTTTCGTGGCCACTACTGTAATGAATTTTGCCTTCTTCTTATCATAGTGCTTCCAGCCAAGGAGGATTTTTCTTGTCTCCTTTTTTTGTACTTTTGATTTTGATACTCTCTGCAAACTGCCTTGTTTGACTTCTTCAAGGAGAGCCCTCTTTCGGGTTTCCCAAGCATTGGAACTGTTTTTCTTTTGACAAAATGCCTTCAAGGCATAAAGATCTCCTTTCTTGGTAATGCCTAGTTCCTCAAGGGCACTATCTGGGGAACATGAGATAGCCAAACAATCCATCTAAGGTGAAAAATAAAAAAAGTTCTTAATAATTATTAAATGGACAAAGTCAATACTATGAAGGCATAAAGGTTACCATATATGTCTGTGAACAGGTCACATAGATTTCTTCATTATCCTATACTAAGATTCAAAATTAGTTGGGACATTCGTTGTTTTAAACCACATTTTTTTGTTGAGTGTTTTTCAGGCGCCTCCCCCTTCCCCTGTCACAATGTTGGTATGATTGATGATAATTTTGGTATGAAATGAAACCTCAGACAACATTGTTTAGGGGGAGGGGGGATTAACCGGGATACTGTCGAGTGAAAAAGAAAAAAAGTGTGAGAGAACGAAATGGTGTCGAAAAAAATGACAATGTCCCAACAATTTTGAAACTTAGTGTAGCTTTAAAGTGGTATATAGGTTGTATAAACTATGGTACACTTTTCTGTTCAAAAAATAAATATGTCACACACCAGGTCATAAAAACTGAAAAAATGAACAATTTTTTTTTCAAAAAAGTATAGTATGAGAAGATACTTTTGTTTTTTTATAATTTTTGTACCTGGTCAATCTATCACATTTGTTTCCAAAACGATGTCGAGTTTTTTTCATTTTTTTACATTTTTTCATATTGCTCCGCAAAGTTGGGTAAAATTTGATGTAATTTGATACTCAATGCCATAAATCGAAAGACAAAACTTATCAAAAAAGCCCAACACAGTTTTTGAGACACTCATTTGTAAATCAAAAAGGTACAAAAACTATAGGATTCCAGACAGCACTTTTTTACTCATACTCTTTTGAAAACAAAAATTGTTTTTGAAATGTTTACTATATTTGTACTTCAAGCTTCGTACTTTCAAACAATTTCGAAAAATAAATTACACATTGTATTTTACATTAAATGACCTTTAAGATGATATATATTTTATATGTTTTTTTTACAAAATAACCAGTCAGTAAATTTTTGAAAAGTATAGGTGAGAAACTGCTTGTGAACATAGATGGTAACTTTGAAGAGCAATATGTCATTATTCACACCCTGTCTGTATATCGAGGATTAAAACCCTGTGTAGGGGGCACTCTTGGTAAAAAAGGGGGATGCTTGCTGTAAAAATGTCCAAAACAACCCAGTACATACAAATTGACAGTCTGAATTATACAAAAGTGAATGTGAGAGTGAAAGATTATTACCCCTAAAAGTTATCCTAAACGATACTTATCAGTATTAAAATGACCCAAAAACATTTGACATGCTAAACCACATCCATGATTTTTACACCTTAGAGATAGCAAGAACATCCCTGCCCTTCAGTATAAGAGAGTCCCCCCATTTAAAACATGCTGGTCATGCTCATTTGCTGGTCACACAAAGCCTGGACAAAGTTTTCCATGGATACAAGTTATGCACTGCATAGCATCTGTATAGAATTTATCCTCTGATAAAGCCAGCCAGCCAGCAAGACATCAGTTTGGTTTGTGTATTGATACTTACACTTTCTTCTTTAAACTTAGTAATAATATCTTCATTCAGCCCTCTGCTTCTTAAAAAGTCAGTTACCTATAATAGTGCCATTATTTTAGTATTGTATTTACGATGATGATATATTACTATATTATTATATAATTATTTCTGTATAAGAAATACAGATGTCGTCATGGTAGTGATTTTTATTGTTCTGGGTTCATTAATTATTCATGAATTTTATAAATATATATATATATATATATTATGAACTAGATATTTCATACATCAGGGCTTCAACTAGCCACGTGAACTGGTTTATAAGAGGTCTTGGAGTCTTATATACGCTCTACAAGAGTCATACTTAATTGAACATTTTGTTTAAAAACTTAAAATGTAGTACTTTCTCCTTCTTTGTATACAAATGACTTTTTACTTAGCTGAGTAGTATATACGTGATCGATTTCTTAAGCCAAGTCTTTCAGTCCTGGTGATCGATTGAGCAATCCACTTTGACCACAGCGATTTTTTAACATTAAAACTCCGAGATCATTCGGACAAAACAGCAAACATAATACTTAACTTCCTTATCGAATTTTTATGAGTATTTAAAGTCTTTAAGATTGAATATAGCTGCAAATATCTACAAAAAGACCCTTACCTTGTCTATCTCACCCGCCATCTTTAACACTGCAGTACCACGTGGCCGTTGCGCATGCGTGACATTTCAAAATTGGCGATCGCCAATTTTTATCGCCCATTTTGAAATCGGCGATCGCCAATTTTTATCGCCCATTTTGAAATCGGCGATCGCCAATTTTTATCGCCCATTTCAAAATCGGCGATCGCCAATTTTCATCGCCCATTTCAAAATCGGCGATCGCCAATTTTTATCGCCCATTTCAAAATCGGCGATCGCCAATTTTTATTGCCCATTTCAAAATTGGCGATCGCCAATTTTTATCGCCCATTTCAAAATTGGCGACCACAAACATGATGTCCCCTATCAGCCACCGTAGTCTGAAGTGGAGCGTGACACTCGTGACTTCAAAGGGGCTTTTGCGACAATAAGTTTGATATGTATTTGCTATCTCTTTTTGTCATTTTTATTGTTTGTAAGATAAATATAAGTTACCATGGTACCACCTCATCAACAACTTGATTGAATGTTTTTTTTTTAATATTGGTAGAGATTATAATTCATTACCCCTGGAAAATAATACTGAAAATTGCGCTGCTAATTTTTAAAAATCCTGGATCTTAAAAGGTTCACGTGGTTTAATTTATAAATGATCACAATTTGTATCAAAGATAAAGGACCAAAACTAGGGTCAGGAAAAACATTTTCTAAAACATTTAACTGACAGCAACCAATATATGATATATAATGAGAAAGTTAAAGAGGGGAGGTCATAACATTTAGGCTAACACAAGACTAAATTTTATCCCTGCCAGTTACGGAAGGGTTAAGGCCGTTTCAACCACCTACTTTCAAACTCCTTCCCTAGCCCCGTTAATTGTCCCATTTCACTATGACGTCATGGTTTGTTTACATGAATAAGAACAGACCTAATTCGGACGAAATAGTTTTCCTCTAGCACATTTTGCTTCGCACTTGAACGTTGTTTTTCCCCCTTTTATTATAAAGAGATTTTTAGCCTATTTTCAATTGAATTAAACATGCTCTTTCCCCTCTCGCAACCATGATTCTTAGAGCTGAAACAATAGATTTTTTTTAATGTGACGTCATAATAAAAAAGGCCAATTTCTGCCAAGTCTCTGAACACTGCCTCCGGAGTAAAACAACATTGAGATGATGGTTATAAAAAAAACATTGAGATGATGAACGTGTGCTAAAAGTTGTTAATATAATTTTGATTTGCCGTAAAATAGTTCAGTCACGAAGCCGTAATCATACCAGCGCTGCCTCATGAAAGTCGTTTTCGCAGGAAACGCTACAGCTACGATACGGCAGGAAACTACGGTTACGATACGATACGGTACTGTTTCACACTCGTACGAAAACGACTCTAACATCAACGTGCAATGATCGTATTGTGTATGTTTTGTCATGAACTTTAACATTCTAAAAGTCACGGTAATTAATGAATGATTTTCAAAATACACCAATACTACACGGTGCAATCACTATTGTAAACATCAGATAGAAGTTAAACTAATTTTCGTGCCAATAGTTTGTTATCATAGAACTTTTGAATATGGAGCGCTCTTCTTCACATTTCGCTCCCCCACCCCTACCCCTACTCCTTTTTAAATAAAAAATGAACATTTTCCCCATCTGTTCTAGTAGTATTTTTCGATTTCAATATCGCGGGAAAGAACGCAGGCCACAAGAAAACGCGATTTTCGATTTAACGATGTTCGCGGACAAGACTGGAAAACAGCAAATGCTTTGTCCGTTATTTTTTTACCCATTAAAGTTATGATGATTATTATATTATGATTATATTTATTATGATTATCATTATTTGTTCTATGTTTTGGGCTTCCTTTGACGGCACGTGATTAAAAACAGTTTCGAGTGAGATCACGTGATGGTCGGTTGATTAACGGACGATTTTGAGGATAAGGTGAGCGATATGTTGAAAGTGGTGATGGTACGCTAACTCGGGCGGAAAATTAATTTCGTCAATTATCTTGGCCCCTTTAAAACTGACGACGATATCATTACCGTGTCATATACTTAATCAACTCATTTTAAAAGAAACCAAGGAGCGTCAATTTCGAATCGAGTCGTTACGCAAAGCCCAAAACTCAAATGAAACTCGAATGAGATTCAAAGACTTCAAACGAACTCAAATCAAACTAATTCTCTAGTTCACAGCGGCAATGATCAACGCCATTTGGGAATCGTATCGCTCAAGCCGAAAACAAAGTTGCTTCTTCAGTCGCTCGATTCTAGCTTATCATGATTAGTCTGTTTTGTATAGCAACGATTTGTTATCTAGTACTAAGTAATTTTGTTAATGATATTTCGTTCGTTTACTGTCTGTTTATCTACCGCTATATCTTAAGTTTACCGGCCCACGTAGAGCCGCAGTGTTTCTTTGCTGTCGAAAAAATCGGTATCGGCACGACAAAAATAAAACACATAGTCAACAATTAGGAGGATTAAAGTTTATTTTGAAATAAGAGCGTTCTAAAGTTGAAGAAAGAAACAAAGCGAAAATTAAAGTCCTAATTGGCCTTCTGTTAATGTATTCCGTAGTTTTGCCGGCACTGCGCATAGTTCTGCACATGTTTCAAGATTTGTGGTTTCAAGAGTTTTATTATGTAATCTAGTCAAATTATATTTGTAAAGTGCTTTAAATAAAAATTCCGAAGAATCGCGTTATTTTCGAGCGAGAAAACGCGATAAATTTGTAACTCGACTCAGTTCTCTCTCGGAAATTCGCAAACTAGCACGGTGACTTACGTTTTTCTATTTGATAAAATTATTTGTTATAGCATAACATTAAGTATATCTGATATTGAGCATACGTCATCGGGTTAAATTTTGAAAAAAATCCAAAATACTTTCAGCCTAACACTTTTTCGAATAAGCTAACTGTTCGTGTGCACATTGACGGGTATTTCGTCAATTTATTCAAAATAATATATTTTTTTATACATCTGTTTATATTTTAGAATAAATTAATGTGCAGACATTTAAACAAAACACGAATTTTGCTCTTAAAAAAACAAATTACTGTGTTTTTGTTCCCTTTCTCTTCGGTTTTTGAGCTTTTATCTTTTCAAGTCACCAAAATGACCTGGTAAAAATATTGGATGCTAGAAATGAGTTATATTCTATAATATCAAGATTACACATTCAAGACTTTTTGTCTTTGACAGAATTACCCAATACAGTGGCAATATTTGTATGCACATTTTAGTCCCAGCTATATTGGCAACATACACGACATATCTTTTACCATTGATACCGAATAAGTTTCATGTCAAACTATTTTTTGCCTGCAAGATGTTTGCGTTTTCCCCAGTATCAGCCAATATCAATTTTGAAATACTTTGAGATATTGTCGGAACTGACAAATTATATACTTCTTGGCAAATATTTACAGCACGTGACTCATATGCTGTAGTAAAGTTGCACTTTCATGTTGTTCATTTTGCTTTACTTTTTATTTATCTACTTTCAAAACTCCTTCACTTCTGTTCTCTAAGATAACACCTACAGCCAGGACGTCTAAATTTCCTAACCATCGCACGCGCACAAATCAAACACTAACTGCTTACATGATATCTATCATAAAACTGTTTCATAAGAATCTATGTTAGCCCGAGTAAACGAAATTGACCATTTTGAATAAACTATGTTAAGCCTCCCCACCCCTACCCCGCTGTGATCATCTGTGTCGTCATGGTTATGAGACTGGTGTTTATATGGCGACCATTTTGAATATAGTAACTTAAACTCTTGGTACAAAGAAAGCCTTGATCGAAATATCAACAATTTGATCAGATAACACTGATCTCTTTATTCCAAAACGAAGAGTAAACCTCTGAAAAGATAATTCTGCTCTCGCGTGAGCAATTTTTATCAATGAATATTATTCAAGTTGAGGAAACAATGGAAAGATGATTGAGCGGAACACTCCATCGAATTGTACTACGATTTTGTTTTGAAAAACAACTGTTTCTCCCGCCAAAATGCAGAGCAGTGAAGGAGTGAAAAACTTGCTCCAAGATCAACATTTATTGAACCGTTCAAGGCCGTCAACTTCGTTTGGGAACCGATCTAGGCCTGTACGACCACGACCGATTTCAGGTTAGTTCATTTGAAAAATACAATTGTTATTGAAACTATGAAGCGTGAGAATTGACACTTTGTGATGTGTTTTTGTTGATTAAAATGTATTTTGTAGAGATTGTTATTAAATATTTCTTGAAATGAACCATATATTTATTTAGTGAATTTTTTTTACAAGTTTTGAAGTGACGCTCTCGCATCAGAATGTTTCAAAAGATTGAGTTCAATATGCTACATATTGATGAATGAATAAGCTCATGCAGAATATGTCAGTTCAACTTTTTGAATAATCTGCTTTTTACCATAAGTTTATTTGATATAAAGTGGTACCTCTATTAAGTCAGAATTTTTTTTAAGTCAGTTTTAGTTACATGATTACAAATAAAATGCTATGTCCAATGCATTTTTTTTTTGTTAAAAGTATTAAAATAATCACAATAAAATCATGCACCATGCTATTTCCATTCCATGTTGACTTGTACTGAACTTCTATACAGCAGCCAACCTCTATTAAGCGGTAACTTTAAAAAGTCCCAAGGGTGCATACCGCTTATATTAACAGTAGTATCCAATACATGTACCCATTTCTTTTGTTGAACTGGTGTTTGGAAATTCTTATAAAATTCTATAGTTTATATTGAAACTTTAGAAGCCAATAAGCACTCCAATCTACAATAATGGTTATACATAAGAATATTGGAATGATCAGAATGATAAAGACCGCCACAGCATAGCCAAAACATCCGCACAACTCGCTGTGTTTTAAACTGTAATTATAACTTCAATATTCTTACAATCCCAAACACAAAAGCCTTGATCAAGACTAATGGTTATACAGTATGTATTCTTAATTTTTTTTATTATCAATAGCTCCTCCATCTCGACCCCCATGGCGCAACCCCAACTCTCCAGAAACAAAACCAAAAAGAAAATTCAATGTTAGCTTGTACCATACACCATTTGAAAGCTCTGTCAGTCGAAAAGCACCGTATGCATCTAGACCCAAGGCAACTAGTGGTTCAACAATCTTTCAAGGAAAGGAGTTCTCTTCTCCTGGTTATAATTCTCTTAGTGATCCTCATTTGAATGGCTACTTTACAAGAAAGTTTGGTGGTGGTGGTGAAGCTGAGAGCTCGGCTAGAAGAAAGGTAAAATGTAATGGTGTTGATGGTGGTGATAATGGTGTTGATGGTGGTGATAATGGTGGTGATGATGATGGTGGTGATGATGATGATGATGATGATGAGGTGGTGCTGGTGATCAATTGGTAATGATGGTTATGATATGTGTAGTATATTATACATTAACCAGTGGTCATGATATTGGTTTTTATGATGATGGTGGTGATGATGATGATGGTGGTGGTGATGATGATGGTGACACAAGTAGGAGATGGTGATGGTAATGATTGTACTGATCAGTATTATGGTTATGATCATGGTTATGGTACATATAGGATATAATGGTGGTGGTTTAGCTGGTGGTTTAGAGGTGACAATGTATATGATTTATTGTATTTATGTTATTATAATTATTTGCCATATACATTTAGGATTATGTATTTATAAGATTACATTCTTAACCTTTGATAGGATTTTGATAATGATGATAGAGGTACTGTAACAATGATGGTGATAATGATATTGATGATGATTGTAGTAATTGTGATGATGATTGTAATAGTACATTTATAAAGTTGTATAGCAATGTGATAAATATGAATCATGGTCCGTAGTGATTGTGGGAGTGATATAAGTAGGAGATGATAATGGTGATGGTAATGACACTAGTGATCTTTATCATGGTACATGTATATATAGGATTATATTTGTGGTGGTTTAGAGATGACAATCAATGTGATTTATATAGTTGTGGTGATGATAGTGATGATGTTAGTGATGATGGTGGTGTTGGTAGTGATGGATATAGTTGTGGTGGTTTAGAGATGACAATGTGATTTATATACATTGTAGTTGTGGTGATGATAGTGATGATGTTGGTGATGATGGTGGTGTTGGTAGTGATGGATTATAGTTGTGGTGGTTTAGAGATGACAATCAATGTGATTTATATAGTTGTGGTGATGATAGTGATGATGTTGGTGATGATGGTGGTGTTGGTAGTGATGGATATAGTTGTGGTGGTTTAGAGATGACAATCGGTTTGATTTATATAGTTGTGGTGATGATAGTGATGATGTTGGTGATGATGGTGGTGTTGGTAGTGATGGATATAGTTGTGGTGGTTTAGAGATGACAATCGGTTTGATTTATATAGTTGTGATGATGATAGTGATGATGTTGGTGATGATGGTGGTGTTGGTAGTGATGGATATAGTTGTGGTGGTTTAGAGATGACAATCAATGTGATTTATATAGTTGTGGTGATGATAGTGATGATGTTGGTGATGATGAAAACAGAAAAATTATAAACAATAATTAAAAAGGTCAGAGGGGAATGACTATACATCCTATACATAATTATGGTGGTTACATGTTCTCTTAATCTCATCAGGTGAAATATTCTGCTGGTGGGCAAATAAAAAAACAAGGTACATGATTTTAAGTAATAGATACAATACACTAATGTGATATAACTATGGGTAAACAATGATGCTATTTGGAAACATTTGTTAGACCCTTGCATCCATCAATTCTTCATTTGTTCTTTCATCCTTCCCTTTCTTCTTACCTTACACATTATTTGTAATTGTGAGTGGTAATATTATATATTTGCCACTTGTTACTTGTATTTGTAATTTTTCTTATTTGTTACTGATACTGTACAAAGCTTCATTCATTCATTCATTTATTTCTTCCTTACTTTTTTGTTTCCCCCTTCCTTCAGATCTTCCCTTTTTCATTCCATTCTTCCTACTTTTTTCTTAAATGACTTCTTCCTTTCCTTTAGCTGTTTTCTACTATTCCTTTCTTTCTGCCTTCCTTCTTTCCTTCCTTTCTCTGTTTCTTCCCTTCTTCAATCCATCCTTTTCTTTGTGTCATCCTTTCTTTCTTGATTCCTTTCTTCCATTCTTATTAACTTAAATGATTATGATTAATTCAGGAGCCAATGTTCTTTACAAAGTCATGGTCAAAACTGGAAGCAAAAAGAACTGTGGGACAGATGCAAAAGTAAATTGTTAAGATAATGATGTCTTAATATACAAAATTATTCATGAGCATAATTTATAATTCATTTGCACATGTCCATGTCTTCATCTACTAACCAATGAGTCAGCACAATGCTGATAAAATGCACTGAAGCTGAATTGGTTGAAAGATAGTTACAGAAGTGTGCATGTCCATCTAAGCTAGATATGGCATTTTTTCAACAGGTTTTCTGTGAGTTCTGTGGTATCCATGGTAAATTCCGCCGTCAGCTGACCCATCAAGTTGAGGCTGGTGTACCTGCGGCATTTGTTGCTACTCTTCCTCCATTCGTATTCCAACCAGGATCTAAAGAAATGTTTAACATAAAGGGACCTGATATAGGGGAGATGAGGCACATTATTATTGAGGTACAAAAATGAATGCATAAATTGTACTTGTATTTAATTTGGTCACTTATGTTTGTGATGGTTCAATAAAGGATCAAATTTGTAGTGCACTGAATTTGTAGCTTATTGATTTCATTTGTATTATGTTTATGACAAGTTGGCTTTAATTAATATATTGAAGGATTTAATGCAGCTAAC